>CAUYWW010000082.1:0-1200000 GCA_963576845.1 Megachile leachella
AGCGATAATAACTGCATAATATAGGTAATAATGCATGTTATATTGATAATAATATAAGTAATAAGTATAATTATTACAGTTCTAGCGATAATAACTGCATTATATGGGTAATAATGCACGTTATATTGCTAACAATATAAGTAATAAGTATAATTATTACAGTTCTAGCGATAATAACTGCATTATATGGGTAATAATGCATGTTATATTGATGATAATGAAAGTAATACGTATATTTATTATAGTTCTAGCGATAATAACTGCATAATATGGGTAATAATGCACGTTATATTGAGAATAATATAAGTAATAAGTATAATTATTACAGTTCTAGCGATAATAACTGCATTATATGGGTAATAATGCGCGTTATATTGCTAACAATATAAGTAATAAGTATAATTATTACAGCTCTAGCGATAATAACTGCATTATATGGGTAAAAATGCATGTTATATTGATAATATTGGGAGTAATAAGTATATTTATTATGGTTCTAGAGATAATAACTGCATAATATGGGTAATACTGCATGTTATATTGATAATAATATAAGTAATAAGTATAATTAGTACAGTTCTAGCGATAATACCTCCATTATATGGGTAATAATGCATGTTATATTGATGATAATGAAAGTAATACGTATATTTATTATAGTTCTAGCGATAATAACTGCATAATATGGGTAATAATGCATGTTATATTGAGAATAATATAAGTAATATGTATAATTATTACAGTTCTGGCGATAATAACTGCATTATATGGGTAATAATGCACGTTATATTGCTAATAATATAAGTAATAAGTATAATTATTACAGTTCTAGCGATAATAACTGCATTATAGGGGTAATAATGCATGTTATATTGATAATATCGGGAGTAATAAGTATAATTATTATAGTTCTAGCGATAATAATAGTAAAATATGGCAAATAGTGCATGTTGTATTGATAATAATAAAAGTAATAAATATATTTATTACAGTTCTATCGATAATAACTGCATAATATGGGTAATAATGCATGTTATATTGATAATAATCTAAGTAATAAGTATAATTATTACAGTTCTAGCGATAATAACTGCATTATATGGGTAATAATGCACGTTATATTTCTAACAATATAAGTAATAAGTATAATTATTACAGTTCTAGCGATAATAACTGCATTATATGGGTAATAATGCATGTTATATTGATGATAATGAAAGTAATACGTATATTTATTATAGTTCTAGCGATAATACCACCATTATATGGGTAATAATGCATGTTATATTGATGATAATGAAAGTAATACGTATATTTATTCTAGTTCTTGCGATAATAACTGCATAATATGGGTAATAATGCATGTTATATTGAGAATAATATAAGTAATAAGTATAATTATTACAGTTCTAGCGATAATAACTGCATTATATGGGTAATAATGCACGTTATATTGCTAACAATATAAGTAATAAGTATAATTATTACAGTTCTAGCGATAATAACTGCATTATATGGGTAATAATGCATGTTTTATTGATAATAATATAAGTAATAAGTATAATTATTACAGTTCTGGCGGTAATAACTGCATTATATGGGTAATAATGCGCGTTATACTGCTAACAATATAAGTAATAAGTATAATTATTACAGTTCTAGCGATAATAACTGCATTATATGGGTAATAATGCATGTTATATTGATGATAATGAAAGTAATACGTATATTTATTATAGTTCTAGCGATAATAACTGCATCATATGGGTAATAATGCATGTTATATTGAGAATAATATAAGTAATAAGTATAATTATTACAGTTCTAGCGATAATAACTGCATTATATGGGTAAAAATGCATGTTATATTGATAATATTGGGAGTAATAAGTATATTTATTATGGTTCTGGAGATAATAACTGCATAATATGGGTAATAATGCATGTTATATTGATAATAATATAAGTAATAAGTATAATTATTACAGTTCTAGCGATAATACCACCATTATATGGGTAATAATGCATGTTATATTGATGATAATGAAAGTAATACGTATATTTATTATAGTTCTAGCGATAATAACTGCATAATATAGGTAATAATGCATGTTATATTGATAATAATATAAGTAATAAGTATAATTATTACAGTTCTAGCGATAATAACTGCATTATATGGGTAATAATGCACGTTATATTGCTAACAATATAAGTAATAAGTATAATTATTACAGTTCTAGCGATAATAACTGCATTATATGGGTAATAATGCATGTTATATTCATAATATTGGGAGTAATAAGTATATTTATTATGGTTCTAGAGATGATAACTGCATAATATGGGTAATAATGCATGTTATATTGATAATAATATAAGAAATAAGTATAATTATTACAGTTCTAGCGATAATAACTGCATTATATGGGTAATAATGCATGTTATATTGATGATAATGAAAGTAATACGTATATTTATTATAGTTCTAGCGATAATAACTGCATAATATGGGTAATAATGCATGTTATATTGAGAATAATATAAGTAATAAGTATAATTATTACAGTTCTGGCGATAATAACTGCATTATATGGGTAAAAATGAATGTTATATTGACAATATTGGGAGTAATAAGTATATTTATTGCCGTTCTATCGATAATAACTGCATAATATGGGTAATAATGCATGTTATATTGATGATAATAAAAGTAATAAGTATAATTATTACAGTTCTAGCGATAATAACTGCATTATATGGGTAATAATGCATGTTATATTGATGATAATGAAAGTAATACGTATATTTATTATAGTTCTAGGGATAATAACTGCATAATATGGGTAATAATGCATGTTATATTGAGAATAATATAAGTAATAAGTATAATTATTACAGTTCTGGCGATAATAACTGCATTATATGGGTAAAAATGAATGTTATATTGACAATATTGGGAGTAATAAGTATATTTATTACCGTTCTATCGATAATAACTGCATAATATGGGTAATAATGCATGTTATATTGATGATAATAAAAGTAATAAGTATAATTATTACAGTTGTAGCGATAATAACTGCATTATATGGGTAATAATGCATGTTATATTGATGATAATGAAAGTAATACGTATATTTATTATAGTTCTAGGGATAATAACTGCATAATATGGGTAATAATGCATGTTATATTGAGAATAATATAAGTAATAAGTATAATTATTACAGTTCTGCCGATAATAACTGCATTATATGGGTAATAATGCACGTTATATTGCTAATAGTATAAGTAATAAGTATAATTATTACAGTTCTAGCGATAATAACTGCATAATATGGGTAATAATGCACGTTATATTGCTAATAATATAAGTAATGAGTACAATTATTACAGTTCTAGCGATAATAACTGCATTATATGGGTAATAATGCATGTTTTATTGATAATAATATAAGTAATAAGTATAATTATTACAGTTCTGGCGGTAATAACTGCATTATATGGGTAATAATGCACGTTATATTGCTAACAATATAAGTAATAAGTATAATTATTACAGTTCTAGCGATAATAACTGCATTATATGGGTAATAATGCATGTTATATTGATGATAATGAAAGTAATACGTATATTTATTATAGTTCTAGCGATAATAACTGCATAATATGGGTAATAATGCATGTTATATTGAGAATAATATAAGTAATAAGTATAATTATTACAGTTCTAGCGATAATAACTGCATTATATGGGTAATAATGCACGTTATATTGCTAACAATATAAGTAATAAGTATAATTATTACAGTTCTAGCGATAATAACTGCATTATATGGTTAAAAATGCATGTTATATTGATAATATTGGGAGTAATAAGTATATTTATTATGGTTCTAGAGATAATAACTGCATAATATGGGTAATAATGCATGCTATATTGATAATAATATAAGTAATAAGTATAATTATTACAGTTCTAGCGATAATACCTCCATTATATGGGTAATAATGCATGTTATATTGATGATAATGAAAGTAATACGTATATTTATTATAGTTCTAGCGATAATAATAGTAAAATATGGCAAATAGTGCATGTTATATTGATAATAATAAAAGTAATAAATATATTTATTACAGTTCTATCGATAATAACTGCATAATATGGGTAATAATGCATGTTATATTGATAATAATTTAAGTAATAAGTATAATTATTACAGTTCTAGCGATAATAACTGCATTATATGGGTAATAATGCACGTTATATTTCTAACAATATAAGTAATAAGTATAATTATTACAGTTCTAGCGATAATAACTGCATTATATGGGTAATAATGCATGTTATATTGATGATAATGAAAGTAATACGTATATTTATTATAGTTCTAGCGATAATAACAGCATAATATGGGTAATAATGCATGTTATATTGAGAATAATATAAGTAATAAGTATAATTATTACAGTTCTGGCGATAATAACTGCATTATATGGGTAAAAATGAATATTATATTGACAATATTGGGAGTAATAAGTATATCTATTACCGTTCTATCGATAATAACTGCATAATATGGGTAATAATGCATGTTATATTGATGATAATAAAAGTAATACGTATATTTATTATAGTTCTAGCGATAATAACTGCATAATATGGGTAATAATGCATGTTATATTGATAATAATCTAAGTAATACGTATATTTATTATAGTTCTAGCGATAATAACTGCATAATATGGGTAATAATGCATGTTATATTGAGAATAATATAAGTAATAAGTATAATTATTACAGTTCTAGCGATAATAACTGCATTATATGGGTAATAATGCACGTTATATTGCTAACAATATAAGTAATAAGTATAATTATTACAGTTCTAGCGATAATAACTGCATTATATGGTTAAAAATGCATGTTATATTGATAATATTGGGAGTAATAAGTATATTTATTATGGTTCTAGAGATAATAACTGCATAATATGGGTAATAATGCATGCTATATTGATAATAATATAAGTAATAAGTATAATTATTACAGTTCTAGCGATAATACCTCCATTATATGGGTAATAATGCATGTTATATTGATGATAATGAAAGTAATACGTATATTTATTATAGTTCTAGCGATAATAACTGCATAATATAGGTAATAATGCATGTTATATTGATAATAATATAAGTAATAAGTATAATTATTACAGTTCTAGCGATAATAACTGCATTATATGGGTAATAATGCACGTTATATTGCTAACAATATAAGTAATAAGTATAATTATTACAGTTCTAGCGATAATAACTGCATTATATGGGTAATAATGCATGTTATATTCATAATATTGGGAGTAATAAGTATATTTATTATGGTTCTAGAGATGATAACTGCATAATATGGGTAATAATGCATGTTATATTGATAATAATATAAGAAATAAGTATAATTATTACAGTTCTAGCGATAATAACTGCATTATATGGGTAATAATGCATGTTATATTGATGATAATGAAAGTAATACGTATATTTATTATAGTTCTAGCGATAATAACTGCATAATATGGGTAATAATGCATGTTATATTGAGAATAATATAAGTAATAAGTATAATTATTACAGTTCTGGCGATAATAACTGCATTATATGGGTAAAAATGAATGTTATATTGACAATATTGGGAGTAATAAGTATATTTATTGCCGTTCTATCGATAATAACTGCATAATATGGGTAATAATGCATGTTATATTGATGATAATAAAAGTAATAAGTATAATTATTACAGTTCTAGCGATAATAACTGCATTATATGGGTAATAATGCATGTTATATTGATGATAATGAAAGTAATACGTATATTTATTATAGTTCTAGGGATAATAACTGCATAATATGGGTAATAATGCATGTTATATTGAGAATAATATAAGTAATAAGTATAATTATTACAGTTCTGGCGATAATAACTGCATTATATGGGTAAAAATGCATGTTATATTGACAATATTGGGAGTAATAAGTATATTTATTACCGTTCTATCGATAATAACTGCATAATATGGGTAATAATGCATGTTATATTGATGATAATAAAAGTAATAAGTATAATTATTACAGTTCTAGCGATAATAACTGCATTATATGGGTAATAATGCACGTTATATTGCTAATAATATAAGTAATGAGTACAATTATTACAGTTCTAGCGATAATAACTGCATTATATGGGTAATAATGCATGTTTTATTGATAATAATATAAGTAATAAGTATAATTATTACAGTTCTGGCGGTAATAACTGCATTATATGGGTAATAATGCACGTTATATTGCTAACAATATAAGTAATAAGTATAATTGTTACAGTTCTAGCGATAATAACTGCATTATATGGGTAATAATGCATGTTATATTGATGATAATGAAAGTAATACGTATATTTATTATAGTTCTAGCGATAATAACTGCATAATATGGGTAATAATGCATGTTATATTGAGAATAATATAAGTAATAAGTATAATTATTACAGTTCTAGCGATAATAACTGCATTATATGGGTAATAATGCACGTTATATTGCTAACAATATAAGTAATAAGTATAATTATTACAGTTCTAGCGATAATAACTGCATTATATGGTTAAAAATGCATGTTATATTGATAATATTGGGAGTAATAAGTATATTTATTATGGTTCTAGAGATAATAACTGCATAATATGGGTAATAATGCATGCTATATTGATAATAATATAAGTAATAAGTATAATTATTACAGTTCTAGCGATAATACCTCCATTATATGGGTAATAATGCATGTTATATTGATGATAATGAAAGTAATACGTATATTTATTATAGTTCTAGCGATAATAATAGTAAAATATGGCAAATAGTGCATGTTATATTGATAATAATAAAAGTAATAAATATATTTATTACAGTTCTATCGATAATAACTGCATAATATGGGTAATAATGCATGTTATATTGATAATAATTTAAGTAATAAGTATAATTATTACAGTTCTAGCGATAATAACTGCATTATATGGGTAATAATGCACGTTATATTTCTAACAATATAAGTAATAAGTATAATTATTACAGTTCTAGCGATAATAACTGCATTATATGGGTAATAATGCATGTTATATTGATGATAATGAAAGTAATACGTATATTTATTATAGTTCTAGCGATAATAACAGCATAATATGGGTAATAATGCATGTTATATTGAGAATAATATAAGTAATAAGTATAATTATTACAGTTCTGGCGATAATAACTGCATTATATGGTTAAAAATGAATGTTATATTGACAATATTGGGAGTAATAAGTATATTTATTACCGTTCTATCGATAATAACTGCATAATATGGGTAATAATGCATGTTATATTGATGATAATAAAAGTAATACGTATATTTATTATAGTTCTAGCGATAATAACTGCATAATATGGGTAATAATGCATGTTATATTGATAATAATCTAAGTAATAAGTATAATTATTACAGTTCTGCCGATAATAACTGCATTATATGGGTAATAATGCACGTTATATTGCTAATAGTATAAGTAATAAGTATAATTATTACAGTTCTAGCGATAATAACTGCATAATATGGGTAATAATGCACGTTATATTGCTAATAATATAAGTAATGAGTACAATTATTACAGTTCTAGCGATAATAACTGCATTATATGGGTAATAATGCATGTTTTATTGATAATAATATAAGTAATAAGTATAATTATTACAGTTCTGGCGGTAATAACTGCATTATATGGGTAATAATGCACGTTATATTGCTAACAATATAAGTAATAAGTATAATTGTTACAGTTCTAGCGATAATAACTGCATTATATGGGTAATAATGCATGTTATATTGATGATAATGAAAGTAATACGTATATTTATTATAGTTCTAGCGATAATAACTGCATAATATGGGTAATAATGCATGTTATATTGAGAATAATATAAGAAATAAGTATAATTATTACAGTTCTAGCGATAATAACTGCATTATATGGGTAATAATGCACGTTATATTGCTAATAGTATAAGTAATAAGTATAATTATTACAGTTCTAGCGATAATAACTGCATAATATGGGTAATAATGCACGTTATATTGCTAATAATATAAGTAATGAGTACAATTAATACAGTTCTAGCGATAATAACTGCATTATATGGGTAATAATGCATGTTTTATTGATAATAATATAAGTAATAAGTATAATTATTACAGTTCTGGCGGTAATAACTGCATTATATGGGTAATAATGCACGTTATATTGCTAACAATATAAGTAATAAGTATAATTGTTACAGTTCTAGCGATAATAACTGCATTATATGGGTAATAATGCATGTTATATTGATGATAATGAAAGTAATACGTATATTTATTATAGTTCTAGCGATAATAACTGCATAATATGGGTAATAATGCATGTTATATTGAGAATAATATAAGAAATAAGTATAATTATTACAGTTCTAGCGATAATAACTGCATTATATGGGAAATAATGCACGTTATATTGCTAACAATATAAGTAATAAGTATAATTATTACAGTTCTAGCGATAATAACTGCATTATATGGGTAAAAGTACATGTTATATTGATAATATTGGGAGTAATAAGTATATTTATTATGGTTCTAGAGATAATAACTGCATAATATGGGTAATAATGCATGTTATATTGATAATAATATAAGTAATAAGTATAATTATTACAGTTCTAGCGATAATACCTCCATTATATGGGTAATAATGCATGTTATATTGATGATAATGAAAGTAATACGTATATTTATTATAGTTCTAGCGATAATAACTGCATAATATGGGTAATAATGCATGTTATATTGAGAATAATATAAGTAATAAGTATAATTATTACAGTTCTGGCGATAATAACTGCATTATATGGGTAATAATGCACGTTATATTGCTAACAATATAAGTAATAAGTATAATTATTACAGTTCTAGCGATAATAACTGCATTATATGGGTAATAATGCATGTTATATTGATAATATCGGGAGTAATAAGTATAATTATTATAGTTCTAGCGATAATAATAGTAAAATATGGCAAATAGTGCATGTTATATTGATAATAATAAAAGTAATAAATATATTTATTACAGTTCTATCGATAATAACTGCATAATATGGGTAATAATGCATGTTATATTGATAATAATTTAAGTAATAAGTATAATTATTACAGTTCTAGCGATAATAACTGCATTATATGGGTAATAATGCACGTTATATTGCTAATAGTATAAGTAATAAGTATAATTATTACAGTTCTAGCGATAATAACTGCATTATATGGGTAATAATGCATGTTATATTGATGATAATGAAAGTAATACGTATATTTATTATAGTTCTAGCGATAATAACTGCATAATATGGGTAATAATGCATGTTATATTGAGAATAATATAAGTAATAAGTATAATTATTACAGTTCTGGCGATAATAACTGCATTATATGGGTAAAAATGAATGTTATATTGACAATATTGGGAGTAATAAGTATATTTATTACCGTTCTATCGATAATAACTGCATAATATGGGTAATAATGCATGTTATATTGATGATAATAAAAGTAATACGTATATTTATTATAGTTCTAGCGATAATAACTGCATAATATGGGTAATAATGCATGTTATATTGATAATAATCTAAGTAATACGTATAATTATTACAGTTCTAGCGATAATAACTGCATTATATGGGTAATAATGCACGTTATATTGCTAACAATATAAGTAATAAGTATAATTATTACAGTTCTAGCGATAATAACTGCATTATATGGTTAAAAATGCATGTTATATTGATAATATTGGGAGTGATAAGTATATTTATTATGGTTCTAGAGATAATAACTGCATAATATGGGTAATAATGCATGCTATATTGATAATAATATAAGTAATAAGTATAATTATTACAGTTCTAGCGATAATACCTCCATTATATGGGTAATAATGCATGTTATATTGATGATAATGAAAGTAATACGTATATTTATTATAGTTCTAGCGATAATAACTGCATAATATAGGTAATAATGCATGTTATATTGATAATAATATAAGTAATAAGTATAATTATTACAGTTCTAGCGATAATAACTGCATTATATGGGTAATAATGCACGTTATATTGCTAACAATATAAGTAATAAGTATAATTATTACAGTTCTAGCGATAATAACTGCATTATATGGGTAATAATGCATGTTATATTCATAATATTGGGAGTAATAAGTATATTTATTATGGTTCTAGAGATGATAACTGCATAATATGGGTAATAATGCATGTTATATTGATAATAATATAAGAAATAAGTATAATTATTACAGTTCTAGCGATAATAACTGCATTATATGGGTAATAATGCATGTTATATTGATGATAATGAAAGTAATACGTATATTTATTATAGTTCTAGCGATAATAACTGCATAATATGGGTAATAATGCATGTTATATTGAGAATAATATAAGTAATAAGTATAATTATTACAGTTCTAGCGATAATACCTCCATTATATGGGTAATAATGCATGTTATATTGATGATAATGAAAGTAATACGTATATTTATTATAGTTCTAGCGATAATAATAGTAAAATATGGCAAATAGTGCATGTTATATTGATAATAATAAAAGTAATAAATATATTTATTACAGTTCTATCGATAATAACTGCATAATATGGGTAATAATGCATGTTATATTGATAATAATTTAAGTAATAAGTATAATTATTACAGTTCTAGCGATAATAACTGCATTATATGGGTAATAATGCACGTTATATTTCTAACAATATAAGTAATAAGTATAATTATAACAGTTCTAGCGATAATAACTGCATTATATGGGTAATAATGCATGTTATATTGATGATAATGAAAGTAATACGTATATTTATTATAGTTCTAGCGATAATAACAGCATAATATGGGTAATAATGCATGTTATATTGAGAATAATATAAGTAATAAGTATAATTATTACAGTTCTGGCGATAATAACTGCATTATATGGGTAAAAATGAATGTTATATTGACAATATTGGGAGTAATAGGTATATTTATTACCGTTCTATCGATAATAACTGCATAATATGGGTAATAATGCATGTTATATTGATGATAATAAAAGTAATACGTATATTTATTATAGTTCTAGCGATAATAACTGCATAATATGGGTAATAATGCATGTTATATTGATAATAATCTAAGTAATAAGTATAATTATTACAGTTCTGCCGATAATAACTGCATTATATGGGTAATAATGCACGTTATATTGCTAATAGTATAAGTAATAAGTATAATTATTACAGTTCTAGCGATAATAACTGCATAATATGGGTAATAATGCACGTTATATTGCTAATAATATAAGTAATGAGTACAATTATTACAGTTCTAGCGATAATAACTGCATTATATGGGTAATAATGCATGTTTTATTGATAATAATATAAGTAATAAGTATAATTATTACAGTTCTGGCGGTAATAACTGCATTATATGGGTAATAATGCACGTTATATTGCTAACAATATAAGTAATAAGTATAATTGTTACAGTTCTAGCGATAATAACTGCATTATATGGGTAATAATGCATGTTATATTGATGATAATGAAAGTAATACGTATATTTATTATAGTTCTAGCGATAATAACTGCATAATATGGGTAATAATGCATGTTATATTGAGAATAATATAAGAAATAAGTATAATTATTACAGTTCTAGCGATAATAACTGCATTATATGGGAAATAATGCACGTTATATTGCTAACAATATAAGTAATAAGTATAATTATTACAGTTCTAGCGATAATAACTGCATTATATGGGTAATAATGCATGTTATATTGATGATAATGAAAGTAATACGTATATTTATTATAGTTCTAGGGATAATAACTGCATAACATGGGTAATAATGCATGTTATATTGAGAATAATATAAGTAATAAGTATAATTATTACAGTTCTGGCGATAATAACTGCTTTATATGGGTAAAAATGAATGTTATATTGACAATATTGGGAGTAATAAGTATATTTATTACCGTTCTATCGATAATAACTGCATAATATGGGTAATAATGCATGTTATATTGATGATAATAAAAGTAATACGTATATTTATTATAGTTCTAGCGATAATAACTGCATAATATGGGTAATAATGCATGTTATATTGATAATAATCTAAGTAATAAGTATAATTATTACAGTTCTGCCGATAATAACTGCATTATATGGGTAATAATGCACGTTATATTGCTAATAGTATAAGTAATAAGTATAATTATTACAGTTCTAGCGATAATAACTGCATAATATGGGTAATAATGCACGTTATATTGCTAATAATATAAGTAATGAGTACAATTAATAC
Organism: Megachile leachella; assembly: GCA_963576845.1. Taxonomy (NCBI): domain Eukaryota; kingdom Metazoa; phylum Arthropoda; class Insecta; order Hymenoptera; family Megachilidae; genus Megachile; species Megachile leachella. Next base: position 12,528 of record CAUYWW010000082.1, read on the forward strand.
AGTTCTAGCGATAATAACTGCATTATATGGGTAATAATGCATGTTTTATTGATAATAATATAAGTAATAAGTATAATTATTACAGTTCTGGCGGTAATAACTGCATTATATGGGTAATAATGCACGTTATATTGCTAACAATATAAGTAATAAGTATAATTGTTACAGTTCTAGCGATAATAACTGCATTATATGGGTAATAATGCATGTTATATTGATGATAATGAAAGTAATACGTATATTTATTATAGTTCTAGCGATAATAACTGCATAATATGGGTAATAATGCATGTTATATTGAGAATAATATAAGAAATAAGTATAATTATTACAGTTCTAGCGATAATAACTGCATTATATGGGAAATAATGCACGTTATATTGCTAACAATATAAGTAATAAGTATAACTATTACAGTTCTAGCGATAATAACTGCATTATATGGGTAAAAGTACATGTTATATTGATAATATTGGGAGTAATAAGTATATTTATTATGGTTCTAGAGATAATAACTGCATAATATGGGTAATAATGCATGTTATATTGATAATAATATAAGTAATAAGTATAATTATTACAGTTCTAGCGATAATACCTCCATTATATGGGTAATAATGCATGTTATATTGATGATAATGAAAGTAATACGTATATTTATTATAGTTCTAGCGATAATAACTGCATAATATGGGTAATAATGCATGTTATATTGAGAATAATATAAGTAATAAGTATAATTATTACAGTTCTGGCGATAATAACTGCATTATATGGGTAATAATGCACGTTATATTGCTAACAATATAAGTAATAAGTATAATTATTACAGTTCTAGCGATAATAACTGCATTATATGGGTAATAATGCATGTTATATTGATAATATCGGGAGTAATAAGTATAATTATTATAGTTCTAGCGATAATAATAGTAAAATATGGCAAATAGTGCATGTTATATTGATAATAATAAAAGTAATAAATATATTTATTACAGTTCTATCGATAATAACTGCATAATATGGGTAATAATGCATGTTATATTGATAATAATTTAAGTAATAAGTATAATTATTACAGTTCTAGCGATAATAACTGCATTATATGGGTAATAATGCACGTTATATTGCTAATAGTATAAGTAATAAGTATAATTATTACAGTTCTAGCGATAATAACTGCATTATATGGGTAATAATGCATGTTATATTGATGATAATGAAAGTAATACGTATATTTATTATAGTTCTAGCGATAATAACTGCATAATATGGGTAATAATGCATGTTATATTGAGAATAATATAAGTAATAAGTATAATTATTACAGTTCTGGCGATAATAACTGCATTATATGGGTAAAAATGAATGTTATATTGACAATATTGGGAGTAATAAGTATATTTATTACCGTTCTATCGATAATAACTGCATAATATGGGTAATAATGCATGTTATATTGATGATAATAAAAGTAATACGTATATTTATTATAGTTCTAGCGATAATAACTGCATAATATGGGTAATAATGCATGTTATATTGATAATAATCTAAGTAATACGTATATTTATTATAGTTCTAGCGATAATAACTGCATAATATGGGTAATAATGCATGTTATATTGAGAATAATATAAGTAATAAGTATAATTATTACAGTTCTAGCGATAATAACTGCATTATATGGGTAATAATGCACGTTATATTGCTAACAATATAAGTAATAAGTATAATTATTACAGTTCTAGCGATAATAACTGCATTATATGGTTAAAAATGCATGTTATATTGATAATATTGGGAGTAATAAGTATATTTATTATGGTTCTAGAGATAATAACTGCATAATATGGGTAATAATGCATGCTATATTGATAATAATATAAGTAATAAGTATAATTATTACAGTTCTAGCGATAATACCTCCATTATATGGGTAATAATGCATGTTATATTGATGATAATGAAAGTAATACGTATATTTATTATAGTTCTAGCGATAATAACTGCATAATATAGGTAATAATGCATGTTATATTGATAATAATATAAGTAATAAGTATAATTATTACAGTTCTAGCGATAATAACTGCATTATATGGGTAATAATGCACGTTATATTGCTAACAATATAAGTAATAAGTATAATTATTACAGTTCTAGCGATAATAACTGCATTATATGGGTAATAATGCATGTTATATTCATAATATTGGGAGTAATAAGTATATTTATTATGGTTCTAGAGATGATAACTGCATAATATGGGTAATAATGCATGTTATATTGATAATAATATAAGAAATAAGTATAATTATTACAGTTCTAGCGATAATAACTGCATTATATGGGTAATAATGCATGTTATATTGATGATAATGAAAGTAATACGTATATTTATTATAGTTCTAGCGATAATAACTGCATAATATGGGTAATAATGCATGTTATATTGAGAATAATATAAGTAATAAGTATAATTATTACAGTTCTGGCGATAATAACTGCATTATATGGGTAAAAATGAATGTTATATTGACAATATTGGGAGTAATAAGTATATTTATTGCCGTTCTATCGATAATAACTGCATAATATGGGTAATAATGCATGTTATATTGATGATAATAAAAGTAATAAGTATAATTATTACAGTTCTAGCGATAATAACTGCATTATATGGGTAATAATGCATGTTATATTGATGATAATGAAAGTAATACGTATATTTATTATAGTTCTAGCGATAATAACTGCATAATATGGGTAATAATGCATGTTATATTGAGAATAATATAAGAAATAAGTATAATTATTACAGTTCTAGCGATAATAACTGCATTATATGGGAAATAATGCACGTTATATTGCTAACAATATAAGTAATAAGTATAATTATTACAGTTCTAGCGATAATAACTGCATTATATGGGTAATAATGCATGTTATATTGATGATAATGAAAGTAATACGTATATTTATTATAGTTCTAGGGATAATAACTGCATAATATGGGTAATAATGCATGTTATATTGAGAACAATATAAGTAATAAGTATAATTATTACAGTTCTGGCGATAATAACTGCATTATATGGGTAAAAATGAATGTTATATTGACAACATTGGGAGTAATAAGTATATTTATTACCGTTCTATCGATAATAACTGCATAATATGGGTAATAATGCATGTTATATTGATGATAATAAAAGTAATAAGTATAATTATTACAGTTCTAGCGATAATAAATGCATTATATGGGTAATAATGCATGTTATATTGATGATAATGAAAGTAATACGTATATTTATTATAGTTCTAAGGATAATAACTGCATAATATGGGTAATAATGCATGTTATATTGAGAATAATATAAGTAATAAGTATAATTATTACAGTTCTGCCGATAATAACTGCATTATATGGGTAATAATGCACGTTATATTGCTAATAGTATAAGTAATAAGTATAATTATTACAGTTCTAGCGATAATAACTGCATAATATGGGTAATAATGCACGTTATATTGCTAATAATATAAGTAATGAGTACAATTATTACAGTTCTAGCGATAATAACTGCATTATATGGGTAATAATGCATGTTTTATTGATAATAATATAAGTAATAAGTATAATTATTACAGTTCTGGCGATAATAACTGCATTATATGGGTAATAATGCACGTTATATTGCTAACAATATAAGTAATAAGTATAATTATTACAGTTCTAGCGATAATAACTGCATTATATGGGTAATAATGCATGTTATATTGATGATAATGAAAGTAATACGTATATTTATTATAGTTCTAGCGATAATAACTGCATAATATGGGTAATAATGCATGTTATATTGAGAATAATATAAGTAATAAGTATAATTATTACAGTTCTAGCGATAATAACTGCATTATATGGGTAATAATGCACGTTATATTGCTAACAATATAAGTAATAAGTATAATTATTACAGTTCTAGCGATAATAACTGCATTATATGGTTAAAAATGCATGTTATATTGATAATATTGGGAGTAATAAGTATATTTATTATGGTTCTAGAGATAATAACTGCATAATATGGGTAATAATGCATGCTATATTGATAATAATATAAGTAATAAGTATAATTATTACAGTTCTAGCGATAATACCTCCATTATATGGGTAATAATGCATGTTATATTGATGATAATGAAAGTAATACGTATATTTATTATAGTTCTAGCGATAATAATAGTAAAATATGGCAAATAGTGCATGTTATATTGATAATAATAAAAGTAATAAATATATTTATTACAGTTCTATCGATAATAACTGCATAATATGGGTAATAATGCATGTTATATTGATAATAATTTAAGTAATAAGTATAATTATTACAGTTCTAGCGATAATAACTGCATTATATGGGTAATAATGCACGTTATATTTCTAACAATATAAGTAATAAGTATAATTATTACAGTTCTAGCGATAATAACTGCATTATATGGGTAATAATGCATGTTATATTGATGATAATGAAAGTAATACGTATATTTATTATAGTTCTAGCGATAATAACAGCATAATATGGGTAATAATGCATGTTATATTGAGAATAATATAAGTAATAAGTATAATTATTACAGTTCTGGCGATAATAACTGCATTATATGGGTAAAAATGAATGTTATATTGACAATATTGGGAGTAATAAGTATATTTATTACCGTTCTATCGATAATAACTGCATAATATGGGTAATAATGCATGTTATATTGATGATAATAAAAGTAATACGTATATTTATTATAGTTCTAGCGATAATAACTGCATAATATGGGTAATAATGCATGTTATATTGATAATAATCTAAGTAATACGTATATTTATTATAGTTCTAGCGATAATAACTGCATAATATGGGTAATAATGCATGTTATATTGAGAATAATATAAGTAATAAGTATAATTATTACAGTTCTAGCGATAATAACTGCATTATATGGGTAATAATGCACGTTATATTGCTAACAATATAAGTAATAAGTATAATTATTACAGTTCTAGCGATAATAACTGCATTATATGGTTAAAAATGCATGTTATATTGATAATATTGGGAGTAATAAGTATATTTATTATGGTTCTAGAGATAATAACTGCATAATATGGGTAATAATGCATGCTATATTGATAATAATATAAGTAATAAGTATAATTATTACAGTTCTAGCGATAATACCTCCATTATATGGGTAATAATGCATGTTATATTGATGATAATGAAAGTAATACGTATATTTATTATAGTTCTAGCGATAATAATAGTAAAATATGGCAAATAGTGCATGTTATATTGATAATAATAAAAGTAATAAATATATTTATTACAGTTCTATCGATAATAACTGCATAATATGGGTAATAATGCATGTTATATTGATAATAATTTAAGTAATAAGTATAATTATTACAGTTCTAGCGATAATAACTGCATTATATGGGTAATAATGCACGTTATATTTCTAACAATATAAGTAATAAGTATAATTATTACAGTTCTAGCGATAATAACTGCATTATATGGGTAATAATGCATGTTATATTGATGATAATGAAAGTAATACGTATATTTATTATAGTTCTAGCGATAATAACAGCATAATATGGGTAATAATGCATGTTATATTGAGAATAATATAAGTAATAAGTATAATTATTACAGTTCTGGCGATAATAACTGCATTATATGGGTAAAAATGAATGTTATATTGACAATATTGGGAGTAATAAGTATATTTATTACCGTTCTATCGATAATAACTGCATAATATGGGTAATAATGCATGTTATATTGATGATAATAAAAGTAATACGTATATTTATTATAGTTCTAGCGATAATAACTGCATAATATGGGTAATAATGCATGTTATATTGATAATAATCTAAGTAATAAGTATAATTATTACAGTTCTGCCGATAATAACTGCATTATATGGGTAATAATGCACGTTATATTGCTAATAGTATAAGTAATAAGTATAATTATTACAGTTCTAGCGATAATAACTGCATAATATGGGTAATAATGCACGTTATATTGCTAATAATATAAGTAATGAGTACAATTATTACAGTTCTAGCGATAATAACTGCATTATATGGGTAATAATGCATGTTTTATTGATAATAATATAAGTAATAAGTATAATTATTACAGTTCTGGCGGTAATAACTGCATTATATGGGTAATAATGCACGTTATATTGCTAACAATATAAGTAATAAGTATAATTGTTACAGTTCTAGCGATAATAACTGCATTATATGGGTAATAATGCATGTTATATTGATGATAATGAAAGTAATACGTATATTTATTATAGTTCTAGCGATAATAACTGCATAATATGGGTAATAATGCATGTTATATTGAGAATAATATAAGAAATAAGTATAATTATTACAGTTCTAGCGATAATAACTGCATTATATGGGAAATAATGCACGTTATATTGCTAACAATATAAGTAATAAGTATAATTATTACAGTTCTAGCGATAATAACTGCATTATATGGGTAAAAGTACATGTTATATTGATAATATTGGGAGTAATAAGTATATTTATTATGGTTCTAGAGATAATAACTGCATAATATGGGTAATAATGCATGTTATATTGATAATAATATAAGTAATAAGTATAATTATTACAGTTCTAGCGATAATACCTCCATTATATGGGTAATAATGCATGTTATATTGATGATAATGAAAGTAATACGTATATTTATTATAGTTCTAGCGATAATAACTGCATAATATGGGTAATAATGCATGTTATATTGAGAATAATATAAGTAATAAGTATAATTATTACAGTTCTGGCGATAATAACTGCATTATATGGGTAATAATGCACGTTATATTGCTAACAATATAAGTAATAAGTATAATTATTACAGTTCTAGCGATAATAACTGCATTATATGGGTAATAATGCATGTTATATTGATAATATCGGGAGTAATAAGTATAATTATTATAGTTCTAGCGATAATAATAGTAAAATATGGCAAATAGTGCATGTTATATTGATAATAATAAAAGTAATAAATATATTTATTACAGTTCTATCGATAATAACTGCATAATATGGGTAATAATGCATGTTATATTGATAATAATTTAAGTAATAAGTATAATTATTACAGTTCTAGCGATAATAACTGCATTATATGGGTAATAATGCACGTTATATTGCTAATAGTATAAGTAATAAGTATAATTATTACAGTTCTAGCGATAATAACTGCATTATATGGGTAATAATGCATGTTATATTGATGATAATGAAAGTAATACGTATATTTATTATAGTTCTAGCGATAATAACTGCATAATATGGGTAATAATGCATGTTATATTGAGAATAATATAAGTAATAAGTATAATTATTACAGTTCTGGCGATAATAACTGCTTTATATGGGTAACAATGCACGCTATATTGCTAATAGTATAAGCAATAAGTATAATTATTACAGTTCTAGCAATAATACCTCCATTATATGGGTAATAATGCATGTTATATTGATAATATTGGGAGTAATAAGTATATTTATTATAGTTCTAGCGATAATAACTGCATAATATGGTTAGTAATGCATGTTATATTGATGATAATAAAAGTAATACGTATATTTATTATAGTTCTAGCGATAATAACTGCATAATATGGGTAATAATGCATGTTATATTGATGATAATGAAAGTAATACGTATATTTATTATAGTTCTTGCGATAATAAATGCATAATATGGGTAATAATGCATGTTATATTGAGAATAATATAAGTAATAAGTATAATTATTACAGTTCTGGCGATAATAGCTGCATTATATGGTTAATAATGCACGTTATATTGCTAGTAGTATAAGTAATAAGTATAATTATTACAGTTCTAGCGATAATAACTGCATAATATGGGTAATAATGCACGTTATATTGCTAATAATATAAGTAATGAGTACAATTATTACAGTTCTAGCGATAATAACTGCATTATATGGGTAATAATGCACGTTATATTGCTAATAATATAAGTAATAAGTATAATTATTACAGTTCTAGCGATAATAACTGCATTATATGGGTAATAATGCATGTTACATTGATAATATTGGGAGTAATAAATATATTTATTATAGTTCTAGCGATAATAACTGCATAATATAGGTAATAATGCATGTTATATTGATAATAATATAAGTAATAAGTATAATTATTACAGTTCTAGCGATAATAACTGCATTATATGGGTAATAATGCACGTTATATTGCTAACAATATAAGTAATAAGTATAATTATTACAGTTCTAGCGATAATAACTGCATTATATGGGTAATAATGCATGTTATATTGATGATAATGAAAGTAATACGTATATTTATTATAGTTCTAGCGATAATAACTGCATAATATGGGTAATAATGCACGTTATATTGAGAATAATATAAGTAATAAGTATAATTATTACAGTTCTAGCGATAATAACTGCATAATATAGGTAATAATGCATGTTATATTGATAATAATATAAGTAATAAGTATAATTATTACAGTTCTAGCGATAATAACTGCATTATATGGGTAATAATGCACGTTATATTGCTAACAATATAAGTAATACGTATATTTATTATAGTTCTAGCGATAATAACTGCATAATATGGGTAATAATGCATGTTATATTGAGAATAATATAAGTAATATGTATAATTATTACAGTTCTGGCGATAATAACTGCATTATATGGGTAATAATGCACGTTATATTGCTAATAATATAAGTAATAAGTATAATTATTACAGTTCTAGCGATAATAACTGCATTATAGGGGTAATAATGCATGTTATATTGATAATATCGGGAGTAATAAGTATAATTATTATAGTTCTAGCGATAATAATAGTAAAATATGGCAAATAGTGCATGTTATATTGATAATAATAAAAGTAATAAATATATTTATTACAGTTCTATCGATAATAACTGCATAATATGGGTAATAATGCATGTTATATTGATAATAATCTAAGTAATAAGTATAATTATTACAGTTCTAGCGATAATAACTGCATTATATGGGTAATAATGCACGTTATATTTCTAACAATATAAGTAATAAGTATAATTATTACAGTTCTAGCGATAATAACTGCATTATATGGGTAATAATGCATGTTATATTGATGATAATGAAAGTAATACGTATATTTATTATAGTTCTAGCGATAATACCACCATTATATGGGTAATAATGCATGTTATATTGATGATAATGAAAGTAATACGTATATTTATTATAGTTCTAGCGATAATAACTGCATAATATGGGTAATAATGCATGTTATATTGAGAATAATATAAGTAATAAGTATAATTATTACAGTTCTGGCGATAATAACTGCATTATATGGGTAACAATGCACGTTATATTGCTAATAGTATAAGCAATAAGTATAATTATTACAGTCCTAGCAATAATACCTCCATTATATGGGTAATAATGCATGTTATATTGATAATATTGGGAGTAATAAGTATATTTATTATAGTTCTAGCGATAATAACTGCATAATATGGGTAATAATGCATGTTATATTGATGATAATAAAAGTAATACGTATATTTATTATAGTTCTAGCGATAATAACTGCATAATATGGGTAATAACGCATGTTATATTGATGATAATGAAAGTAATACGTATATTTATTATAGTTCTTGCGATAATAAATGCATAATATGGGTAATAATGCATGTTATATTGAGAATAATATAAGTAATAAGTATAATTATTACAGTTCTGGCGATAATAACTGCATTATATGGGTAATAATGCACGTTATATTGCTAGTAGTATAAGTAATAAGTATAATTATTACAGTTCTAGCGATAATAACTGCATTATATGGGTAATAATGCATGTTACATTGATAATATTGGGAGTAATAAATATATTTATTATAGTTCTAGCGATAATAACTGCATAATATGGGTAATAATGCATGTTATATTGATAACAATATAAGTAATAAGTATAATTATTACAGTTCCAGCAATAATAACTGCATTATATGGGTAATAATGCATGTTATATTGATGATAATGAAAGTAATACGTATATTTATTATAGTTCTAGCGATAATAACTGCATAATATGGGTAATAATGCATGTTATATTGAGAATAATATAAGTAATAAGTATAATTATTACAGTTCTAGCGATAATAACTGCATTATATGGGTAATAATGCACGTTATATTGCTAACAATATAAGTAATAAGTATAATTATTACAGTTCTAGCGATAATAACTGCATTATATGGGTAATAATGCATGTTATATTGATGATAATGAAAGTAATACGTATATTTATTATAGTTCTAGCGATAATAACTGCATAATATGGGTAATAATGCATGTTACATTGAGAATAATATAAGTAATAAGTATAATTATTACAGTTCTGCCGATAATAACTGTATTATATGGGTAATAATGCACGTTATATTGCTAATAGTATAAGTAATAAGTATAATTATTACAGTTCTAGCGATAATAACTGCATAATATGGGTAATAATGCACGTTATATTGCTAATAATATAAGTAATGAGTACAATTATTACAGTTCTAGCGATAATAACTGCATTATATGGGTAATAATGCATGTTTTATTGATAATAATATAAGTAATAAGTATAATTATTACAGTTCTGGCGGTAATAACTGCATTATATGGGTAATAATGCACGTTATACTGCTAACAATATAAGTAATAAGTATAATTATTACAGTTCTAGCGATAATAACTGCATTATATGGGTAATAATGCATGTTATATTGATGATAATGAAAGTAATACGTATATTTATTATAGTTCTAGCGATAATAACTGCATAATATGGGTAATAATGCATGTTATATTGAGAATAATATAAGTAATAAGTATAACTATTACAGTTCTAGCGATAATAACTGCATTATATGGGTAATAATGCACGTTATATTGCTAACAATATAAGTAATAAGTATAATTATTACAGTTCTAGCGATAATAACTGCATTATATGGGTAAAAATGCATGTTATATTGATAATATTGGGAGTAATAAGTATATTTATTATGGTTCTGGAGATAATAACTGCATAATATGGGTAATAATGCATGTTATATTGATAATAATATAAGTAATAAGTATAATTATTACAGTTCTAGCGATAATAACTGCATTATATGGGTAATAATGCACGTTATATTGCTAACAATATAAGTAATAAGTATAATTATTACAGTTCTAGCGATAATAACTGCATTATATGGGTAATAATGCATGTTATATTCATAATATTGGGAGTAATAAGTATATTTATTATGGTTCTAGAGATGATAACTGCATAATATGGGTAATAATGCATGTTATATTGATAATAATATAAGAAATAAGTATAATTATTACAGTTCTAGCGATAATACCTCCATTATATGGGTAATAATGCATGTTATATTGATGATAATGAAAGTAATACGTATATTTATTATAGTTCTAGCGATAATAACTGCATAATATGGGTAATAATGCATGTTATATTGAGAATAATATAAGTAATAAGTATAATTATTAGAGTTCTGGCGATAATAACTGCTTTATATGGGTAACAATGCACGTTATATTGCTAATAGTATAAGCAATAAGTATAATTATTACAGTTCTAGCGATAATAACTGCATTATATGGGTAAAAATGCATGTTATATTGCTAACAATATAAGTAATAAGTATAATTATTACAGCTCTAGCGATAATAACTGCATTATATGGGTAAAAATGCATGTTATATTGATAATATTGGGAGTAATAAGTATATTTATTATGGTTCTAGAAATAATAACTGCATAATATGGGTAATAATGCATGTTATATTGATAATAATATAAGTAATAAGTATAATTAGTACAGTTCTAGCGATAATACCTCCATTATATGGGTAATAATGCATGTTATATTGATGATAATGAAAGTAATACGTATATTTATTATAGTTCTAGCGATAATAACTGCATAATATGGGTAATAATGCATGTTATATTGAGAATAATATAAGTAATATGTATAATTATTACAGTTCTGGCGATAATAACTGCATTATATGGGTAATAATGCACGTTATATTGCTAATAATATAAGTAATAAGTATAATTATTACAGTTCTAGCGATAATAACTGCATTATAGGGGTAATAATGCATGTTATATTGATAATATCGGGAGTAATAAGTATAATTATTATAGTTCTAGCGATAATAATAGTAAAATATGGCAAATAGTGCATGTTATATTGATAATAATAAAAGTAATAAATATATTTATTACAGTTCTATCGATAATAACTGCATAATATGGGTAATAATGCATGTTATATTGATAATAATCTAAGTAATAAGTATAATTATTACAGTTCTAGCGATAATAACTGCATTATATGGGTAATAATGCACGTTATATTTCTAACAATATAAGTAATAAGTATAATTATTACAGTTCTAGCGATAATAACTGCATTATATGGGTAATAATGCATGTTATATTGATGATAATGAAAGTAATACGTATATTTATTATAGTTCTAGCGATAATACCACCATTATATGGGTAATAATGCATGTTATATTGATGATAATGAAAGTAATACGTATATTTATTATAGTTCTAGCGATAATAACTGCATAATATGGGTAATAATGCATGTTATATTGAGAATAATATAAGTAATAAGTATAATTATTACAGTTCTGGCGATAATAACTGCATTATATGGGTAACAATGCACGTTATATTGCTAATAGTATAAGCAATAAGTATAATTATTACAGTTCTAGCAATAATACCTCCATTATATGGGTAATAATGCATGTTATATTGATAATATTGGGAGTAATAAGTATATTTATTATAGTTCCAGCGATAATAACTGCATAATATGGGTAATAATGCATGTTATATTGATGATAATAAAAGTAATACGTATATTTATTATAGTTCTAGCGATAATAACTGCATAATATGGGTAATAACGCATGTTATATTGATGATAATGAAAGTAATACGTATATTTATTATAGTTCTTGCGATAATAAATGCATAATATGGGTAATAATGCATGTTATATTGAGAATAATATAAGTAATAAGTATAATTATTACAGTTCTAGCGATAATAACTGCATTATATGGGTAATAATGCACGTTATATTGCTAATAATATAAGTAATGAGTACAATTATTACAGTTCTAGCGATAATAACTGCATTATATGGGTAATAATGCACGTTATATTGCTAATAATATAAGTAATAAGTATAATTATTACAGTTCTAGCGATAATAACTGCATTATATGGGTAATAATGCATGTTACATTGATAATATTGGGAGTAATAAATATATTTATTATAGTTCTAGCGATAATAACTGCATAATATGGGTAATAATGCATGTTATATTGATAACAATATAAGTAATAAGTATAATTATTACAGTTCCAGCAATAATACCTCCACTATATGGGTAATAATGCATGTTATATTGATGATAATGAAAGTAATACGTATATTTATTCTAGTTCTTGCGATAATAACTGCATAATATGGGTAATAATGCATGTTATATTGAGAATAATATAAGTAATAAGTATAATTATTACAGTTCTAGCGATAATAACTGCATTATATGGGTAATAATGCACGTTATATTGCTAACAATATAAGTAATAAGTATAATTATTACAGTTCTAGCGATAATAACTGCATTATATGGGTAATAATGCATGTTATATTGATGATAATGAAAGTAATACGTATATTTATTATAGTTCTAGCGATAATAACTGCATAATATGGGTAATAATGCATGTTACATTGAGAATAATATAAGTAATAAGTATAATTATTACAGTTCTGCCGATAATAACTGTATTATATGGGTAATAATGCACGTTATATTGCTAATAGTATAAGTAATAAGTATAATTATTACAGTTCTAGCGATAATACCTCCATTATATGGGTAATAATGCATGTTATATTGATAATATTGGGAGTAATAAGTATATTTATTATAGTTCCAGCGATAATAACTGCATAATATGGGTAATAATGCATGTTATATTGATGATAATAAAAGTAATACGTATATTTATTATAGTTCTAGCGATAATAACTGCATAATATGGGTAATAATGCATGTTATATTGATGATAATGAAAGTAATACGTATATTTATTATAGTTCTAGCGATAATAACTGCATAATATGGGTAATAATGCATGTTACATTGAGAATAATATAAGTAATAAGTATAATTATTACAGTTCTGCCGATAATAACTGTATTATATGGGTAATAATGCACGTTATATTGCTAATAGTATAAGTAATAAGTATAATTATTACAGTTCTAGCGATAATAACTGCATAATATGGGTAATAATGCACGTTATATTGCTAATAATATAAGTAATAAGTATAATTATTACAGTTCTGGCGGTAATAACTGCATTATATGGGTAATAATGCACGTTATACTGCTAACAATATAAGTAATAAGTATAATTATTACAGTTCTAGCGATAATAACTGCATTATATGGGTAATAATGCATGTTATATTGATGATAATGAAAGTAATACGTATATTTATTATAGTTCTAGCGATAATAACTGCATAATATGGGTAATAATGCATGTTATATTGAGAATAATATAAGTAATAAGTATAACTATTACAGTTCTAGCGATAATAACTGCATTATATGGGTAATAATGCACGTTATATTGCTAACAATATAAGTAATAAGTATAATTATTACAGTTCTAGCGATAATAACTGCATTATATGGGTAAAAATGCATGTTATATTGATAATATTGGGAGTAATAAGTATATTTATTATGGTTCTGGAGATAATAACTGCATAATATGGGTAATAATGCATGTTATATTGATAATAATATAAGTAATAAGTATAATTATTACAGCTCTAGCGATAATACCACCATTATATGGGTAATAATGCATGTTATATTGATGATAATGAAAGTAATACGTATATTTATTATAGTTCTAGCGATAATAACTGCATAATATAGGTAATAATGCATGTTATATTGATAATAATATAAGTAATAAGTATAATTATTACAGTTCTAGCGATAATAACTGCATTATATGGGTAATAATGCACGTTATATTGCTAACAATATAAGTAATAAGTATAATTATTACAGTTCTAGCGATAATAACTGCATTATATGGGTAATAATGCATGTTATATTCATAATATTGGGAGTAATAAGTATATTTATTATGGTTCTAGAGATGATAACTGCATAATATGGGTAATAATGCATGTTATATTGATAATAATATAAGAAATAAGTATAATTATTACAGTTCTAGCGATAATACCTCCATTATATGGGTAATAATGCATGTTATATTGATGATAATGAAAGTAATACGTATATTTATTATAGTTCTAGCGATAATAACTGCATAATATGGGTAATAATGCATGTTATATTGAGAATAATATAAGTAATAAGTATAATTATTACAGTTCTGGCGATAATAACTGCTTTATATGGGTAACAATGCACGTTATATTGCTAATAGTATATGCAATAAGTATAATTATTACAGTTCTAGCAATAATACCTCCATTATATGGGTAATAATGCATGTTATATTGATAATATTGGGAGTAATAAGTATATTTATTATAGTTCCAGCGATAATAACTGCATAATATGGGTAATAATGCATGTTATATTGATGATAATAAAAGTAATACGTATATTTATTATAGTTCTAGCGATAATAACTGCATAATATGGGTAATAACGCATGTTATATTGATGATAATGAAAGTAATACGTATATTTATTATAGTTCTTGCGATAATAAATGCATAATATGGGTAATAATGCATGTTATATTGAGAATAATATAAGTAATAAGTATAATTATTACAGTTCTAGCGATAATAACTGCATTATATGGGTAATAATGCACGTTATATTGCTAATAATATAAGTAATGAGTACAATTATTACAGTTCTAGCGATAATAACTGCATTATATGGGTAATAATGCACGTTATATTGCTAATAATATAAGTAATAAGTATAATTATTACAGTTCTAGCGATAATAACTGCATTATATGGGTAATAATGCATGTTACATTGATAATATTGGGAGTAATAAATATATTTATTATAGTTCTAGCGATAATTACTGCATAATATGGGTAATAATGCATGTTATATTGATAACAATATAAGTAATAAGTATAATTATTACAGTTCCAGCAATAATACCTCCATTATATGGGTAATAATGCATGTTATATTGATGATAATGAAAGTAATACGTATATTTATTCTAGTTCTTGCGATAATAACTGCATAATATGGGTAATAATGCATGTTATATTGAGAATAATATAAGTAATAAGTATAATTATTACAGTTCTAGCGATAATAACTGCATTATATGGGTAATAATGCACGTTATATTGCTAACAATATAAGTAATAAGTATAATTATTACAGTTCTAGCGATAATAACTGCATTATATGGTTAAAAATGCATGTTATATTGATAATATTGGGAGTAATAAGTATATTTATTATGGTTCTAGAGATAATAACTGCATAATATGGGTAATAATGCATGCTATATTGATAATAATATAAGTAATAAGTATAATTATTACAGTTCTAGCGATAATACCTCCATTATATGGGTAATAATGCATGTTATATTGATGATAATGAAAGTAATACGTATATTTATTATAGTTCTAGCGATAATAATAGTAAAATATGGCAAATAGTGCATGTTATATTGATAATAATAAAAGTAATAAATATATTTATTACAGTTCTATCGATAATAACTGCATAATATGGGTAATAATGCATGTTATATTGATAATAATTTAAGTAATAAGTATAATTATTACAGTTCTAGCGATAATAACTGCATTATATGGGTAATAATGCACGTTATATTTCTAACAATATAAGTAATAAGTATAATTATTACAGTTCTAGCGATAATAACTGCATTATATGGGTAATAATGCATGTTATATTGATGATAATGAAAGTAATACGTATATTTATTATAGTTCTAGCGATAATAACAGCATAATATGGGTAATAATGCATGTTATATTGAGAATAATATAAGTAATAAGTATAATTATTACAGTTCTGGCGATAATAACTGCATTATATGGGTAAAAATGAATGTTATATTGACAATATTGGGAGTAATAAGTATATTTATTACCGTTCTATCGATAATAACTGCATAATATGGGTAATAATGCATGTTATATTGATGATAATAAAAGTAATACGTATATTTATTATAGTTCTAGCGATAATAACTGCATAATATGGGTAATAATGCATGTTATATTGATAATAATCTAAGTAATACGTATATTTATTATAGTTCTAGCGATAATAACTGCATAATATGGGTAATAATGCATGTTATATTGAGAATAATATAAGTAATAAGTATAATTATTACAGTTCTAGCGATAATAACTGCATTATATGGGTAATAATGCACGTTATATTGCTAACAATATAAGTAATAAGTATAATTATTACAGTTCTAGCGATAATAACTGCATTATATGGTTAAAAATGCATGTTATATTGATAATATTGGGAGTAATAAGTATATTTATTATGGTTCTAGAGATAATAACTGCATAATATGGGTAATAATGCATGCTATATTGATAATAATATAAGTAATAAGTATAATTATTACAGTTCTAGCGATAATACCTCCATTATATGGGTAATAATGCATGTTATATTGATGATAATGAAAGTAATACGTATATTTATTATAGTTCTAGCGATAATAATAGTAAAATATGGCAAATAGTGCATGTTATATTGATAATAATAAAAGTAATAAATATATTTATTACAGTTCTATCGATAATAACTGCATAATATGGGTAATAATGCATGTTATATTGATAATAATTTAAGTAATAAGTATAATTATTACAGTTCTAGCGATAATAACTGCATTATATGGGTAATAATGCACGTTATATTTCTAACAATATAAGTAATAAGTATAATTATTACAGTTCTAGCGATAATAACTGCATTATATGGGTAATAATGCATGTTATATTGATGATAATGAAAGTAATACGTATATTTATTATAGTTCTAGCGATAATAACAGCATAATATGGGTAATAATGCATGTTATATTGAGAATAATATAAGTAATAAGTATAATTATTACAGTTCTGGCGATAATAACTGCTTTATATGGGTAACAATGCACGCTATATTGCTAATAGTATAAGCAATAAGTATAATTATTACAGTTCTAGCAATAATACCTCCATTATATGGGTAATAATGCATGTTATATTGATAATATTGGGAGTAATAAGTATATTTATTATAGTTCTAGCGATAATAACTGCATAATATGGTTAGTAATGCATGTTATATTGATGATAATAAAAGTAATACGTATATTTATTATAGTTCTAGCGATAATAACTGCATAATATGGGTAATAATGCATGTTATATTGATGATAATGAAAGTAATACGTATATTTATTATAGTTCTTGCGATAATAAATGCATAATATGGGTAATAATGCATGTTATATTGAGAATAATATAAGTAATAAGTATAATTATTACAGTTCTGGCGATAATAGCTGCATTATATGGTTAATAATGCACGTTATATTGCTAGTAGTATAAGTAATAAGTATAATTATTACAGTTCTA
The DNA here is from genome assembly GCA_963576845.1 of Megachile leachella. Lineage (NCBI taxonomy): Eukaryota > Metazoa > Arthropoda > Insecta > Hymenoptera > Megachilidae > Megachile > Megachile leachella. The sequence goes on from CAUYWW010000082.1 coordinate 31,459, forward strand.
GCGATAATAACTGCATAATATGGGTAATAATGCACGTTATATTGCTAATAATATAAGTAATGAGTACAATTATTACAGTTCTAGCGATAATAACTGCATTATATGGGTAATAATGCATGTTATATTGATAATAATCTAAGTAATACGTATATTTATTATAGTTCTAGCGATAATAACTGCATAATATGGGTAATAATGCATGTTATATTGAGAATAATATAAGTAATAAGTATAATTATTACAGTTCTAGCGATAATAACTGCATTATATGGGTAATAATGCACGTTATATTGCTAACAATATAAGTAATAAGTATAATTATTACAGTTCTAGCGATAATAACTGCATAATATGGGTAATAATGCATGTTATATTGATAATAATCTAAGTAATACGTATATTTATTATAGTTCTAGCGATAATAACTGCATAATATGGGTAATAATGCATGTTATATTGAGAATAATATAAGTAATAAGTATAATTATTACAGTTCTAGCGATAATAACTGCATTATATGGGTAATAATGCACGTTATATTGCTAACAATATAAGTAATAAGTATAATTATTACAGTTCTAGCGATAATAACTGCATTATATGGTTAAAAATGCATGTTATATTGATAATATTGGGAGTAATAAGTATATTTATTATGGTTCTAGAGATAATAACTGCATAATATGGGTAATAATGCATGCTATATTGATAATAATATAAGTAATAAGTATAATTATTACAGTTCTAGCGATAATACCTCCATTATATGGGTAATAATGCATGTTATATTGATGATAATGAAAGTAATACGTATATTTATTATAGTTCTAGCGATAATAATAGTAAAATATGGCAAATAGTGCATGTTATATTGATAATAATAAAAGTAATAAATATATTTATTACAGTTCTATCGATAATAACTGCATAATATGGGTAATAATGCATGTTATATTGATAATAATTTAAGTAATAAGTATAATTATTACAGTTCTAGCGATAATAACTGCATTATATGGGTAATAATGCACGTTATATTTCTAACAATATAAGTAATAAGTATAATTATTACAGTTCTAGCGATAATAACTGCATTATATGGGTAATAATGCATGTTATATTGATGATAATGAAAGTAATACGTATATTTATTATAGTTCTAGCGATAATAACAGCATAATATGGGTAATAATGCATGTTATATTGAGAATAATATAAGTAATAAGTATAATTATTACAGTTCTGGCGATAATAACTGCTTTATATGGGTAACAATGCACGCTATATTGCTAATAGTATAAGCAATAAGTATAATTATTACAGTTCTAGCAATAATACCTCCATTATATGGGTAATAATGCATGTTATATTGATAATATTGGGAGTAATAAGTATATTTATTATAGTTCTAGCGATAATAACTGCATAATATGGTTAGTAATGCATGTTATATTGATGATAATAAAAGTAATACGTATATTTATTATAGTTCTAGCGATAATAACTGCATAATATGGGTAATAATGCATGTTATATTGATGATAATGAAAGTAATACGTATATTTATTATAGTTCTTGCGATAATAAATGCATAATATGGGTAATAATGCATGTTATATTGAGAATAATATAAGTAATAAGTATAATTATTACAGTTCTGGCGATAATAGCTGCATTATATGGTTAATAATGCACGTTATATTGCTAGTAGTATAAGTAATAAGTATAATTATTACAGTTCTAGCGATAATAACTGCATAATATGGGTAATAATGCACGTTATATTGCTAATAATATAAGTAATGAGTACAATTATTACAGTTCTAGCGATAATAACTGCATTATATGGGTAATAATGCACGTTATATTGCTAATAATATAAGTAATAAGTATAATTATTACAGTTCTAGCGATAATAACTGCATTATATGGGTAATAATGCATGTTACATTGATAATATTGGGAGTAATAAATATATTTATTATAGTTCTAGCGATAATAACTGCATAATATAGGTAATAATGCATGTTATATTGATAATAATATAAGTAATAAGTATAATTATTACAGTTCTAGCGATAATAACTGCATTATATGGGTAATAATGCACGTTATATTGCTAACAATATAAGTAATAAGTATAATTATTACAGTTCTAGCGATAATAACTGCATTATATGGGTAATAATGCATGTTATATTGATGATAATGAAAGTAATACGTATATTTATTATAGTTCTAGCGATAATAACTGCATAATATGGGTAATAATGCACGTTATATTGAGAATAATATAAGTAATAAGTATAATTATTACAGTTCTAGCGATAATAACTGCATAATATAGGTAATAATGCATGTTATATTGATAATAATATAAGTAATAAGTATAATTATTACAGTTCTAGCGATAATAACTGCATTATATGGGTAATAATGCACGTTATATTGCTAACAATATAAGTAATACGTATATTTATTATAGTTCTAGCGATAATAACTGCATAATATGGGTAATAATGCATGTTATATTGAGAATAATATAAGTAATATGTATAATTATTACAGTTCTGGCGATAATAACTGCATTATATGGGTAATAATGCACGCTATATTGCTAATAATATAAGTAATAAGTATAATTATTACAGTTCTAGCGATAATAACTGCATTATAGGGGTAATAATGCATGTTATATTGATAATATCGGGAGTAATAAGTATAATTATTATAGTTCTAGCGATAATAATAGTAAAATATGGCAAATAGTGCATGTTATATTGATAATAATAAAAGTAATAAATATATTTATTACAGTTCTATCGATAATAACTGCATAATATGGGTAATAATGCATGTTATATTGATAATAATCTAAGTAATAAGTATAATTATTACAGTTCTAGCGATAATAACTGCATTATATGGGTAATAATGCACGTTATATTTCTAACAATATAAGTAATAAGTATAATTATTACAGTTCTAGCGATAATAACTGCATTATATGGGTAATAATGCATGTTATATTGATGATAATGAAAGTAATACGTATATTTATTATAGTTCTAGCGATAATACCACCATTATATGGGTAATAATGCATGTTATATTGATGATAATGAAAGTAATACGTATATTTATTATAGTTCTAGCGATAATAACTGCATAATATGGGTAATAATGCATGTTATATTGAGAATAATATAAGTAATAAGTATAATTATTACAGTTCTGGCGATAATAACTGCATTATATGGGTAACAATGCACGTTATATTGCTAATAGTATAAGCAATAAGTATAATTATTACAGTCCTAGCAATAATACCTCCATTATATGGGTAATAATGCATGTTATATTGATAATATTGGGAGTAATAAGTATATTTATTATAGTTCTAGCGATAATAACTGCATAATATGGGTAATAATGCATGTTATATTGATGATAATAAAAGTAATACGTATATTTATTATAGTTCTAGCGATAATAACTGCATAATATGGGTAATAACGCATGTTATATTGATGATAATGAAAGTAATACGTATATTTATTATAGTTCTTGCGATAATAAATGCATAATATGGGTAATAATGCATGTTATATTGAGAATAATATAAGTAATAAGTATAATTATTACAGTTCTGGCGATAATAACTGCATTATATGGGTAATAATGCACGTTATATTGCTAGTAGTATAAGTAATAAGTATAATTATTACAGTTCTAGCGATAATAACTGCATAATATGGGTAATAATGCACGTTATATTGCTAATAATATAAGTAATGAGTACAATTATTACAGTTCTAGCGATAATAACTGCATTATATGGGTAATAATGCACGTTATATTGCTAATAATATAAGTAATAAGTATAATTATTACAGTTCTAGCGATAATAACTGCATTATATGGGTAATAATGCATGTTACATTGATAATATTGGGAGTAATAAATATATTTATTATAGTTCTAGCGATAATAACTGCATAATATGGGTAATAATGCATGTTATATTGATAACAATATAAGTAATAAGTATAATTATTACAGTTCCAGCAATAATAACTGCATTATATGGGTAATAATGCATGTTATATTGATGATAATGAAAGTAATACGTATATTTATTATAGTTCTAGCGATAATAACTGCATAATATGGGTAATAATGCATGTTATATTGAGAATAATATAAGTAATAAGTATAATTATTACAGTTCTAGCGATAATAACTGCATTATATGGGTAATAATGCACGTTATATTGCTAACAATATAAGTAATAAGTATAATTATTACAGTTCTAGCGATAATAACTGCATTATATGGGTAATAATGCATGTTATATTGATGATAATGAAAGTAATACGTATATTTATTATAGTTCTAGCGATAATAACTGCATAATATGGGTAATAATGCATGTTACATTGAGAATAATATAAGTAATAAGTATAATTATTACAGTTCTGCCGATAATAACTGTATTATATGGGTAATAATGCACGTTATATTGCTAATAGTATAAGTAATAAGTATAATTATTACAGTTCTAGCGATAATAACTGCATAATATGGGTAATAATGCACGTTATATTGCTAATAATATAAGTAATGAGTACAATTATTACAGTTCTAGCGATAATAACTGCATTATATGGGTAATAATGCATGTTTTATTGATAATAATATAAGTAATAAGTATAATTATTACAGTTCTGGCGGTAATAACTGCATTATATGGGTAATAATGCACGTTATACTGCTAACAATATAAGTAATAAGTATAATTATTACAGTTCTAGCGATAATAACTGCATTATATGGGTAATAATGCATGTTATATTGATGATAATGAAAGTAATACGTATATTTATTATAGTTCTAGCGATAATAACTGCATAATATGGGTAATAATGCATGTTATATTGAGAATAATATAAGTAATAAGTATAACTATTACAGTTCTAGCGATAATAACTGCATTATATGGGTAATAATGCACGTTATATTGCTAACAATATAAGTAATAAGTATAATTATTACAGTTCTAGCGATAATAACTGCATTATATGGGTAAAAATGCATGTTATATTGATAATATTGGGAGTAATAAGTATATTTATTATGGTTCTGGAGATAATAACTGCATAATATGGGTAATAATGCATGTTATATTGATAATAATATAAGTAATAAGTATAATTATTACAGTTCTAGCGATAATAACTGCATTATATGGGTAATAATGCACGTTATATTGCTAACAATATAAGTAATAAGTATAATTATTACAGTTCTAGCGATAATAACTGCATTATATGGGTAATAATGCATGTTATATTCATAATATTGGGAGTAATAAGTATATTTATTATGGTTCTAGAGATGATAACTGCATAATATGGGTAATAATGCATGTTATATTGATAATAATATAAGAAATAAGTATAATTATTACAGTTCTAGCGATAATACCTCCATTATATGGGTAATAATGCATGTTATATTGATGATAATGAAAGTAATACGTATATTTATTATAGTTCTAGCGATAATAACTGCATAATATGGGTAATAATGCATGTTATATTGAGAATAATATAAGTAATAAGTATAATTATTAGAGTTCTGGCGATAATAACTGCTTTATATGGGTAACAATGCACGTTATATTGCTAATAGTATAAGCAATAAGTATAATTATTACAGTTCTAGCGATAATAACTGCATTATATGGGTAAAAATGCATGTTATATTGCTAACAATATAAGTAATAAGTATAATTATTACAGCTCTAGCGATAATAACTGCATTATATGGGTAAAAATGCATGTTATATTGATAATATTGGGAGTAATAAGTATATTTATTATGGTTCTAGAAATAATAACTGCATAATATGGGTAATAATGCATGTTATATTGATAATAATATAAGTAATAAGTATAATTAGTACAGTTCTAGCGATAATACCTCCATTATATGGGTAATAATGCATGTTATATTGATGATAATGAAAGTAATACGTATATTTATTATAGTTCTAGCGATAATAACTGCATAATATGGGTAATAATGCATGTTATATTGAGAATAATATAAGTAATATGTATAATTATTACAGTTCTGGCGATAATAACTGCATTATATGGGTAATAATGCACGTTATATTGCTAATAATATAAGTAATAAGTATAATTATTACAGTTCTAGCGATAATAACTGCATTATAGGGGTAATAATGCATGTTATATTGATAATATCGGGAGTAATAAGTATAATTATTATAGTTCTAGCGATAATAATAGTAAAATATGGCAAATAGTGCATGTTATATTGATAATAATAAAAGTAATAAATATATTTATTACAGTTCTATCGATAATAACTGCATAATATGGGTAATAATGCATGTTATATTGATAATAATCTAAGTAATAAGTATAATTATTACAGTTCTAGCGATAATAACTGCATTATATGGGTAATAATGCACGTTATATTTCTAACAATATAAGTAATAAGTATAATTATTACAGTTCTAGCGATAATAACTGCATTATATGGGTAATAATGCATGTTATATTGATGATAATGAAAGTAATACGTATATTTATTATAGTTCTAGCGATAATACCACCATTATATGGGTAATAATGCATGTTATATTGATGATAATGAAAGTAATACGTATATTTATTATAGTTCTAGCGATAATAACTGCATAATATGGGTAATAATGCATGTTATATTGAGAATAATATAAGTAATAAGTATAATTATTACAGTTCTGGCGATAATAACTGCATTATATGGGTAACAATGCACGTTATATTGCTAATAGTATAAGCAATAAGTATAATTATTACAGTTCTAGCAATAATACCTCCATTATATGGGTAATAATGCATGTTATATTGATAATATTGGGAGTAATAAGTATATTTATTATAGTTCCAGCGATAATAACTGCATAATATGGGTAATAATGCATGTTATATTGATGATAATAAAAGTAATACGTATATTTATTATAGTTCTAGCGATAATAACTGCATAATATGGGTAATAACGCATGTTATATTGATGATAATGAAAGTAATACGTATATTTATTATAGTTCTTGCGATAATAAATGCATAATATGGGTAATAATGCATGTTATATTGAGAATAATATAAGTAATAAGTATAATTATTACAGTTCTAGCGATAATAACTGCATTATATGGGTAATAATGCACGTTATATTGCTAATAATATAAGTAATGAGTACAATTATTACAGTTCTAGCGATAATAACTGCATTATATGGGTAATAATGCACGTTATATTGCTAATAATATAAGTAATAAGTATAATTATTACAGTTCTAGCGATAATAACTGCATTATATGGGTAATAATGCATGTTACATTGATAATATTGGGAGTAATAAATATATTTATTATAGTTCTAGCGATAATAACTGCATAATATGGGTAATAATGCATGTTATATTGATAACAATATAAGTAATAAGTATAATTATTACAGTTCCAGCAATAATACCTCCATTATATGGGTAATAATGCATGTTATATTGATGATAATGAAAGTAATACGTATATTTATTCTAGTTCTTGCGATAATAACTGCATAATATGGGTAATAATGCATGTTATATTGAGAATAATATAAGTAATAAGTATAATTATTACAGTTCTAGCGATAATAACTGCATTATATGGGTAATAATGCACGTTATATTGCTAACAATATAAGTAATAAGTATAATTATTACAGTTCTAGCGATAATAACTGCATTATATGGGTAATAATGCATGTTATATTGATGATAATGAAAGTAATACGTATATTTATTATAGTTCTAGCGATAATAACTGCATAATATGGGTAATAATGCATGTTACATTGAGAATAATATAAGTAATAAGTATAATTATTACAGTTCTGCCGATAATAACTGTATTATATGGGTAATAATGCACGTTATATTGCTAATAGTATAAGTAATAAGTATAATTATTACAGTTCTAGCGATAATACCTCCATTATATGGGTAATAATGCATGTTATATTGATAATATTGGGAGTAATAAGTATATTTATTATAGTTCCAGCGATAATAACTGCATAATATGGGTAATAATGCATGTTATATTGATGATAATAAAAGTAATACGTATATTTATTATAGTTCTAGCGATAATAACTGCATAATATGGGTAATAACGCATGTTATATTGATGATAATGAAAGTAATACGTATATTTATTATAGTTCTTGCGATAATAAATGCATAATATGGGTAATAATGCATGTTATATTGAGAATAATATAAGTAATAAGTATAATTATTACAGTTCTAGCGATAATAACTGCATTATATGGGTAATAATGCACGTTATATTGCTAATAATATAAGTAATGAGTACAATTATTACAGTTCTAGCGATAATAACTGCATTATATGGGTAATAATGCACGTTATATTGCTAATAATATAAGTAATAAGTATAATTATTACAGTTCTAGCGATAATAACTGCATTATATGGGTAATAATGCATGTTACATTGATAATATTGGGAGTAATAAATATATTTATTATAGTTCTAGCGATAATAACTGCATAATATGGGTAATAATGCATGTTATATTGATAACAATATAAGTAATAAGTATAATTATTACAGTTCCAGCAATAATACCTCCATTATATGGGTAATAATGCATGTAATATTGATGATAATGAAAGTAATACGTATATTTATTCTAGTTCTTGCGATAATAACTGCATAATTTGGGTAATAATGCATGCTATATTGAGAATAATATAAGTAATAAGTATAATTATTACAGTTCTAGCGATAATAACTGCATTATATGGGTAATAATGCACGTTATATTGCTAACAATATAAGTAATAAGTATAATTATTACAGTTCTAGCGATAATAACTGCATTATATGGGTAATAATGCATGTTATATTGATGATAATGAAAGTAATACGTATATTTATTATAGTTCTAGCGATAATAACTGCATAATATGGGTAATAATGCATGTTACATTGAGAATAATATAAGTAATAAGTATAATTATTACAGTTCTGCCGATAATAACTGTATTATATGGGTAATAATGCACGTTATATTGCTAATAGTATAAGTAATAAGTATAATTATTACAGTTCTAGCGATAATACCTCCATTATATGGGTAATAATGCATGTTATATTGATGATAATGAAAGTAATACGTATATTTATTATAGTTCTAGCGATAATAACTGCATAATATGGGTAATAATGCATGTTATATTGAGAATAATATAAGTAATAAGTATAATTATTACAGTTCTGGCGATAATAACTGCTTTATATGGGTAACAATGCACGTTAAATTGCTAATAGTATAAGCAATAAGTATAATTATTACAGTTCTAGCAATAATACCTCCATTATATGGGTAATAATGCATGTTATATTGATAATATTGGGAGTAATAAGTATATTTATTATAGTTCTAGCGATAATAAGTGCATAATATGGGTAATAATGCATGTTATATTGATGATAATAAAAGTAATACGTATATTTATTATAGTTCTAGCGATAATAACTGCATAATATGGGTAATAATGCATGTTATATTGATGATAATGAAAGTAATACGTATATTTATTATAGTTCTAGCGATAATAACTGCATAATATGGGTAATAATGCATGTTACATTGAGAATAATATAAGTAATAAGTATAATTATTACAGTTCTGCCGATAATAACTGTATTATATGGGTAATAATGCACGTTATATTGCTAATAGTATAAGTAATAAGTATAATTATTACAGTTCTAGCGATAATAACTGCATAATATGGGTAATAATGCACGTTATATTGCTAATAATATAAGTAATAAGTATAATTATTACAGTTCTGGCGGTAATAACTGCATTATATGGGTAATAATGCACGTTATACTGCTAACAATATAAGTAATAAGTATAATTATTACAGTTCTAGCGATAATAACTGCATTATATGGGTAATAATGCATGTTATATTGATGATAATGAAAGTAATACGTATATTTATTATAGTTCTAGCGATAATAACTGCATAATATGGGTAATAATGCATGTTATATTGAGAATAATATAAGTAATAAGTATAACTATTACAGTTCTAGCGATAATAACTGCATTATATGGGTAATAATGCACGTTATATTGCTAACAATATAAGTAATAAGTATAATTATTACAGTTCTAGCGATAATTACTGCATTATATGGGTAAAAATGCATGTTATATTGATAATATTGGGAGTAATAAGTATATTTATTATGGTTCTGGAGATAATAACTGCATAATATGGGTAATAATGCATGTTATATTGATAATAATATAAGTAATAAGTATAATTATTACAGTTCTAGCGATAATACCACCATTATATGGGTAATAATGCATGTTATATTGATGATAATGAAAGTAATACGTATATTTATTATAGTTCTAGCGATAATAACTGCATAATATAGGTAATAATGCATGTTATATTGATAATAATATAAGTAATAAGTATAATTATTACAGTTCTAGCGATAATAACTGCATTATATGGGTAATAATGCACGTTATATTGCTAACAATATAAGTAATAAGTATAATTATTACAGTTCTAGCGATAATAACTGCATTATATGGGTAATAATGCATGTTATATTCATAATATTGGGAGTAATAAGTATATTTATTATGGTTCTAGAGATGATAACTGCATAATATGGGTAATAATGCATGTTATATTGATAATATTGGGAGTAATAAATATATTTATTATAGTTCTAGCGATAATAACTGCATAATATGGGTAATAATGCATGTTATATTGATAACAATATAAGTAATAAGTATAATTATTACAGTTCTAGCGATAATAACTGCATTATATGGGTAATAATGCATGTTATATTGAGAATAATATAAGTAATAAGTATAATTATTACAGTTCTGGCGATAATAACTGCTTTATATGGGTAACAATGCACGTTATATTGCTAATAGTATATGCAATAAGTATAATTATTACAGTTCTAGCAATAATACCTCCATTATATGGGTAATAATGCATGTTATATTGATAATATTGGGAGTAATAAGTATATTTATTATATTTCTGGCGATAATAACTGCATAATATGGGTAATAATGCATGTTGTACTGATAATAATATAAGAAACAAGTAAAACTATTATAGTTTTAGCGATAATAACTGCATAATATGGGTAATAATGCATGTTATATTGATAATATTGGGAGTAATAAGTATAATTATTGTAGTTCTAGCGATAATAACTGAATGATATGGGTAATAATGCACGTTATAATGATAAAATTAGGAGTAACAAGTATAATTATTACAGTTCTAGCGATAATAACTGCATTATATGGGTAAAAATGCATGTTATATTGATAATATTGGGAGTAATAAGTATATTTATTATGGTTCTGGAGATAATAACTGCATAATATGGGTAATAATGCATGTTATATTGAGAATAATATAAGTAATAAGTATAACTATTACAGTTCTAGCGATAATAACTGCATTATATGGGTAATAATGCACGTTATATTGCTAACAATATAAGTAATAAGTATAATTATTACAGTTCTAGCGATAATAACTGCATTATATGGGTAAAAATGCATGTTATATTGATAATATTGGGAGTAATAAGTATATTTATTATGGTTCTGGAGATAATAACTGCATAATATGGGTAATAATGCATGTTATATTGAGAATAATATAAGTAATAAGTATAACTATTACAGTTCTAGCGATAATAACTGCATTATATGGGTAATAATGCACGTTATATTGCTAACAATATAAGTAATAAGTATAATTATTACAGTTCTAGCGATAATAACTGCATTATATGGGTAATAATGCACGTTATATTGCTAACAATATAAGTAATAAGTATAATTATTACAGTTCTAGCGATAATAACTGCATTATATGGGTAATAATGCATGTTACATTGATAATATTGGGAGTAATAAATATATTTATTATAGTTCTAGCGATAATAACTGCATAATATGGGTAATAATGCATGTTATATTGATAACAATATAAGTAATAAGTATAATTATTACAGTTCCAGCAATAATACCTCCATTATATGGGTAATAATGCATGTTATATTGATGATAATGAAAGTAATACGTATATTTATTCTAGTTCTTGCGATAATAACTGCATAATATGGGTAATAATGCATGTTATATTGAGAATAATATAAGTAATAAGTATAATTATTACAGTTCTAGCGATAATAACTGCATTATATGGGTAATAATGCATGTTATATTGATGATAATGAAAGTAATACGTATATTTATTATAGTTCTAGCGATAATAACTGCATAATATGGGTAATAATGCATGTTACATTGAGAATAATATAAGTAATAAGTATAATTATTACAGTTCTGCCGATAATAACTGTATTATATGGGTAATAATGCACGTTATATTGCTAATAGTATAAGTAATAAGTATAATTATTACAGTTCTAGCGATAATACCTCCATTATATGGGTAATAATGCATGTTATATTGATGATAATGAAAGTAATACGTATATTTATTATAGTTCTAGCGATAATAACTGCATAATATGGGTAATAATGCATGTTATATTGAGAATAATATAAGTAATAAGTATAATTATTACAGTTCTGGCGATAATAACTGCTTTATATGGGTAACAATGCACGTTATATTGCTAATAGTATAAGCAATAAGTATAATTATTACAGTTCTAGCAATAATACCTCCATTATATGGGTAATAATGCATGTTATATTGATAATATTGGGAGTAATAAGTATATTTATTATAGTTCTAGCGATAATAAGTGCATAATATGGGTAATAATGCATGTTATATTGATGATAATAAAAGTAATACGTATATTTATTATAGTTCTAGCGATAATAACTGCATAATATGGGTAATAATGCATGTTATATTGATGATAATGAAAGTAATACGTATATTTATTATAGTTCTAGCGATAATAACTGCATAATATGGGTAATAATGCATGTTACATTGAGAATAATATAAGTAATAAGTATAATTATTACAGTTCTGCCGATAATAACTGTATTATATGGGTAATAATGCACGTTATATTGCTAATAGTATAAGCAATAAGTATAATTATTACAGTTCTAGCGATAATAACTGCATAATATGGGTAATAATGCACGTTATATTGCTAATAATATAAGTAATGAGTACAATTATTACAGTTCTAGCGATAATAACTGCATTATATGGGTAATAATGCATGTTTTATTGATAATAATATAAGTAATAAGTATAATTATTACAGTTCTGGCGGTAATAACTGCATTATATGGGTAATAATGCACGTTATACTGCTAACAATATAAGTAATAAGTATAATTATTACAGTTCTAGCGATAATAACTGCATTATATGGGTAATAATGCATGTTATATTGATGATAATGAAAGTAATACGTATATTTATTATAGTTCCAGCGATAATAACTGCATAATATGGGTAATAATGCATGTTATATTGAGAATAATATAAGTAATAAGTATAACTATTACAGTTCTAGCGATAATAACTGCATTATATGGGTAATAATGCACGTTATATTGCTAACAATATAAGTAATAAGTATAATTATTACAGTTCTAGCGATAATAACTGCATTATATGGGTAAAAATGCATGTTATATTGATAATATTGGGAGTAATAAGTATATTTATTATGGTTCTGGAGATAATAACTGCATAATATGGGTAATAATGCATGTTATATTGATAATAATATAAGTAATAAGTATAATTATTACAGTTCTAGCGATAATACCACCATTATATGGGTAATAATGCATGTTATATTGATGATAATGAAAGTAATACGTATATTTATTATAGTTCTAGCGATAATAACTGCATAATATAGGTAATAATGCATGTTATATTGATAATAATATAAGTAATAAGTATAATTATTACAGTTCTAGCGATAATAACTGCATTATATGGGTAATAATGCACGTTATATTGCTAACAATATAAGTAATAAGTATAATTATTACAGTTCTAGCGATAATAACTGCATTATATGGGTAATAATGCATGTTATATTCATAATATTGGGAGTAATAAGTATATTTATTATGGTTCTAGAGATGATAACTGCATAATATGGGTAATAATGCATGTTATATTGATAATAATATAAGAAATAAGTATAATTATTACAGTTCTAGCGATAATACCTCCATTATATGGGTAATAATGCATGTTATATTGATGATAATGAAAGTAATACGTATATTTATTATAGTTCTAGCGATAATAACTGCATAATATGGGTAATAATGCATGTTATATTGAGAATAATATAAGTAATAAGTATAATTATTACAGTTCTGGCGATAATAACTGCTTTATATGGGTAACAATGCACGTTATATTGCTAATAGTATATGCAATAAGTATAATTATTACAGTTCTAGCAATAATACCTCCATTATATGGGTAATAATGCATGTTATATTGATAATATTGGGAGTAATAAGTATATTTATTATATTTCTGGCGATAATAACTGCATAATATGGGTAATAATGCATGTTGTACTGATAATAATATAAGAAACAAGTAAAACTATTATAGTTTTAGCGATAATAACTGCATAATATGGGTAATAATGCATGTTATATTGATAATATTGGGAGTAATAAGTATAATTATTGTAGTTCTAGCGATAATAACTGAATGATATGGGTAATAATGCACGTTATAATGATAAAATTAGGAGTAACAAGTATAATTATTATAGTTCTGGCGATAATAACTGCATAATATTGGTAATAATGCATGTTATATTGATAATATTGGGAGTAATAAGTATAATTATTATATTTCTGGCGATAATAACTGCATAATATGGGTAATAATGCATGTTATATTGATAATATTGGGAGTAATAAGTATAATTATTGTAGTTCTCGCGATAATAACTGAATGATATGGGTAATAATGCATGCTATATTGATAAAATTTTAGGAGTAATAAGTATAATTATTATAGTTGTGGCGATAATAACTGCAGAATATTGGTAATAATGCATGTTATATTGAAAATATTGGGAGTAATAAGTATAATTATTATATTTGTGGCGATAATAACTGCAGAATATTGGTAATAATGCATGTTATATTGATAATATTGGGAGTAATAAGTATAATTATTATATTTCTGGCGATAATAACTGAATGATATGGGTAATAATGCATGCTACATTGATAAAATTAGGAGTAATAAGTATAATTATTATATTTGTGGCGATAATAACTGCAGAAGATTGGTAATAATGCATGTTATATTGATAATATTGGGAGTAATAAGTATAATTATTATATTTCTGGCGATAATAACTGCATAATATGTGTAATAATGCATGTTGTACTGATAATAATATAAGAAACAAGTAAAACTATTATAGTTTTAGCGATAATAACTGCATAATATGGGTAATAATGCATGTTATATTGATAATATTGGGAGTAATAAGTATAATTATTGTAGTTCTAGCGATAATAACTGCACAATATCGGTAATAGTGCATGTTATATTGATAATAATAAAAGTAATAAGTATAATTATTATATTTCGAGCGATAATAACTGCATAATACGGGGAATAATGCATGTTATATTGATAATATTGAGAGCAATAAGTATATTTATTATAGTTCTGACAATAATAACAGTATAATATGGGTAATAGTGCATGTTATATTGATAATATTGGGAGTAATAAGTATATTTATTATAGTTCTGACGATAATAACAGTATAATATGGGTAATAATGCATGTTATATTGATAATATTGGGAGTAATAGGTATATTTATTATAGTTCTGACGATAATAACAGTATAATATGGGTAATAATGCATATTATATTGATAATATTGGGAGTAGTAAGAATATTTATTATAGTTCTGACGATAATAACTGCATAATATCGGTAATAGTGTTTGTTATATTGATTATATTGGGAGAAATAAGTATATTTATTATAGTTCTGACGATAAGAACAGTATAATATGGGTAATAATGCATGTTATATTGATAATATTGGGAGTAATAAGTATAATTATTGTAGTTCTAGCGATAATAACTGAATGATATGGGTAATAATGCATGTTATATTGATAGAATTAGGAGTAGCAAGTATAATTATTATAGTTCTGGCGATAATAGCTGCATAATATTGGTAATAATGCATGTTATATTGATAACATTGGGAGTAATAAGTATAATTATTATATTTCTGGCGATAATAACTGCATAATATGGGTAATAATGCATGTTGTACTGATAATAATATAAGATACAAGTAAAACTATTATAGTTTTAGCGATAATAACTGCATAATATGGGTAATAATGCATGTTATATTGATAATATTGGGAGTAATAAGTATAATTATTGTAGTTCTAGCGATAATAACTGAATGATATGGGTAATAATGCATGCTATATTGATAAAATTAGGAGTAATAAGTATAATTATTATATTTGTGGCGATAATAACTGCAGAATATTGCTAATAATGAATGTTATATTGATAATATTGGGAGTAATAAGTATAATTATTATATTTCTGGCGATAATAACTGAATGATATGGGTAATAATGCATGCTATATTGATAAAATTAGGAGTAATAAGTATAATTATTATATTTGTGGCGATAATAACTGCAGAATATTGGTAATAATGCATGTTATATTGATAATATTGGGAGTAATAAGTATAATTATTATATTTCTGGCGATAATAACTGCATAATATGGGTAATAATGCATGTTGTACTGATAATAATATAAGAAACAAGTAAAACTATTATAGTTTTAGCGATAATAACTGCATAATATGGGTAATAATGCATGTTATATTGATAATATTGGGAGTAATAAGTATAATTATTGTAGTTCTAGCGATAATAACTGCACAATATCGGTAATAGTGCATGTTATATTGATAATAATAAAAGTAATAAGTATAATTATTATAGTTCGAGCGATAATAACTGCATAATACGGGGAATAATGCATGTTATATGGATAATATTGGGAGTAATAAGTATATTTATTATAGTTCTGACGATAATAACAGTATAATATGGGTAATAATGCATGTTATGTTGATAATATTGGGAGTAATAAGTATATTTATTATAGTTCTGACGATAATAACTGCATAATATGGGTAATAATGCATGTTATATTGATAATATTGGGAGTAATAAGTATAATTATTGTAGTTCTCGCGATAATAACTGAATGATATGGGTAATAATGCATGCTATATTGATAAAATTAGGAGTAATAAGTATAATTATTATATTTGTGGCGATAATAACTGCAGAATATTGTTAATAATGCATGTTATATTGATAATATTGGGAGTAATAAGTATAATTATTATATTTCTTTCGATAATAACTGCATAATATGGGTAATAATGCATGTTATATTGATAAAATTAGGAGTAACAAGTATAATTATTATAGTTCTGGCGATAATAACTGCATAATATGGGTAATAATGCATGTTATATTGATAATATTGGGAGTAATAAGTATAATTATTATAGTTCTGACGATAATAACAGTATAATATGGGTAATAATGCATGTTATATTGATAATATTGGGAGTAATAAGTATATTTATTATAGTTCTGACGATAATAACAGTATAATATCGGTAATAATGCATGTTATATTGATAATATTGGGAGTAATAAGTATATTTATTATAGTTCTGACGATAATAACAGTATAATATGGGTAATAATGCATGTTCTATTGATAATATTGGGAGTAATAAGTATATTTATTATAGTTCTGACGATAATAACTGCATAATATCGGTAATAGTGTATGTTATATTGATAATATTGGGAGTAATAAGTATATTTATTATAGTTCGGACGATAATAACTGTATAATATGGGTAATAATGCATAACATATTGATAAAATTAGGAGTATTAAGTATAATTATCATAGTTCTAGCAATAATAACTGCATAATATGGGTAATAATGCATGTTATATTGATAAAATGAGGAGTAATAAGTATAATTATTATAGTTCTGGCGAAAAAGCTGCATAATATGGGTAATAATGCATGTTATATTGATAATATTGGGAGTAGTAAGTATATTTATTATAGTTCTGGCGATAATAATTGCATAATATGGGTAATAATGCATGTTGTACTGATAATAATATAAGAAACAAGTAAAACTCTTATAGTTCTAGCGATAATAACTGTATAATATTGGTAATAATGCATGACATTCTGATAATATTAGGAGTAATAAGTATATTTATTATAGTTCTAGCGATAATAACTGCATAATATGGGTAATAGTGCATGTTATATTGATAATATTGGGAGTAATAAGTATAATTATTGTAGTTCTAGCGATAATAACTAAATGATATGGCAAATAATGCATGTTATATTGATAAAATTAGGAGTAATAAGTATAATTATTATGGTTCTGGCGATAATAAATGCATAATATTGGTAATAATGCATGTTATATTGATAACATTGGGAGTAATAAGTATAATTATTATATTTCTGGCGATAATAACTGCATAATATGGGTAATAATGCATGTTGTACTGATAATAATATAAGAAACAAGTAAAACTATTATAGTTTTAGCGATAATAACTGCATAATATGGGTAAGAGTGCATGTTATATTGACAATATTGCGAGTAATAAGTATAATTATTGTAGTTCTAGCGATAATAACTGAATGATATGGGTAATAATGCATGCTATATTGATAAAATTAGGAGTAGTAAGTATAATTATTATATTTGTGGCGATAATAACTGCAGAATATTGTTAATAATGCATGTTATATTGATAATATTGGGAGTAATAAGTATAATTATTATATTTCTTTCGATAATAACTGCATAATATGGGTAATAATGCATGTTGTACTGATAATAATATAAGAAACAAGTAAAACTATTATAGTTTTAGCGATAATAACTGCATAATATGCGTAATAATGCATGTTATATTCATAATATTGGGAGTAATAAGTATAATTATTGTAGTTCTAGCGATAATAACTGAATGATATGGGTAATAATGCATGTTATAATGATAAAATTAGGAGTAATAAGTATAATTATTATAGTTCTAGCGATAATAACTGCACAATATCGGTAATAGTGCATGTTATATTGATAATAATAAAAGTAATAAGTATAATTATTATAGTTCGAGCGATAATAACTGCATAATATGGGTAATAATGCATGTTATATTGATAATATTGGGAGTAATAAGTATATTTATTATAATCCTGACGATAATAACAGTATAATATGGGTAATAATCCATGTTATATTGATAATATTGGGAGTAATAAGTATATTTATTATAGTTCTGACGATAATAACAGTATAATATGGGTAATAATGCATGTTATATTGATAATATTGGGAGTAATAAGTATATTTATTATAGTTCTGACGATAATAACAGTATAATATGGGTAATAATGCATATTATATTGATAATATTGGGAGTAATAAGTATATTTATTATAGTTCTAACGATAATAACTGCAAAATATCGGTAATAGTGTTTGTTATATTGATAATATTGGGAGTAATAAGTATATTTATTATAGTTCTGACGATAAGAACAGTATAATATGGGTAATAATGCATGTTATATTGATAATATTGGGAGTAATAAGTATAATTATTGTAGTTCTAGCGATAATAACTGAATGATATGGGTAATAATGCATGCTATATTGATAAAATTAGGAGTAATAAGTATTATTATTATAGTTCTGGCGATAATAACTGCATAATATTGGTAATAATGCATGTTATATTGATAATATTGGGAGTAATAAGTATAATTATTATATTTCTGGCGATAATAACTGTATAATATGGGTAATAATGCATGTTGTACTGATAATAATATAAGAAACAAGTAAAACTCTTATAGTTCTAGCGATAATAACTGTATAATATTGGTAATAATGCATGACATTCTGATAATATTAGGAGTAATAAGTATATTTATTATAGTTCTCGCGATAATAACTGCATAATATGGGTAATAGTGCATGTTATATTGATAATATTGGGAGTAATAAGTATAATTATTGTAGTTCTAGCGATAATAACTAAATGATATGGGAAATAATGCATGTTATATTGATAAAATTAGGAGTAATAAGTATAATTATTATGGTTCTGGCGATAATAAATGCATAATATTGGTAATAATGCATGTTATATTGATAACATTGGGAGTAATAAGTATAATTATTATATTTCTGGCGATAATAACTGCATAATATGGGTAATAATGCATGTTGTACTGATAATAATATAAGAAACAAGTAAAACTATTATAGTTTTAGCGATTATAACTGCATAATATGGGTAATAATGCATGTTATACTGACAATATTAGGAGTAATAAGTATATTTATTATATTTCTGGCGATAACAACTGCATAATATGGGTAGTAATGCATGTTGTACTGATAATAATATAAGAAACAAGTAAAACTATTATAGTTTTAGCGATAATAACTGCATAATATGCGTAATAACACATGTTATATTGATAATATTGCGAGTAATAAGTGTAATTATCATAGTTCTAGCAATAATAACTGCATAATATGGGTAATAATGCATGTTATATTGATAATATTGGGAGTAATAAGTATATTTATTATAGTTCTGACGATAATAACCGTATAATATGGATAATAATGCATGTTATATTGATAATATTGGGAGTAATAAGTATAATTATTGTAGTTCTAGCGATAATAACTGAATGATATGGGTAATAATGCATGCTATATTGATAAAATTAGGAGTAATGAGTATAATTATTATATTTGTGGCGATAATAACTGCAGAATATTGGTAATAATGCATGTTATATTGATAATATTGGGAGTAATAAGTATAATTATTATATTTCTGGCGATAATAACTGCATAATATGGGTAATAATGCATGTTATGTTGATAATATTGGGAGTAATAAGTATATTTATTATAGTTCTGACGATAATAACTGCATAATATGGGTAATAATGCATGTTATATTGATAATATTGGGAGTAATAAGTATAATTATTGTAGTTCTAGCGATAATAACTGCATAATATGGGTAATAACACATGTTATATTGATAATATTGCGAGTAATAAGTGTAATTATCATAGTTCTAGCAATAATAACTGCATAATATGGGTAATAATGCATGTTATATTGATAATATTGGGAGTAATAAGTATATTTATTATAGTTCTGACGATAATAACCGTATAATATGGATAATAATGCATGTTATATTGATAATATTGGGAGTAATAAGTATATTTATTATAGTTCTGACGATAATAACAGTATAATATGGGTAATAATGCATGTTATATTGATAATATTGGGAGTAATAAGTATATTTATTATAGTTTTGACGATAATAACTGCATAATATCGGTAATAGTGTATGTTATATTGATAATATTGGGAGTAATAAGTATATTTATTATAGTTCTGACGATAATAACTGTATAATATGGGTAATAATGCATAACATATTGATAAAATTAGGAGTATTAAGTATAATTATCATAGTTCTAGCAATAATAACTGCATAATATGGGTAATAATGCATGTTATATTGATAAAATGAGGAGAAATAAGTATAATTATTATAGTTCTGGCGAAAAAGCTGCATAATATGGGTAATAATGCATGTTATATTGATAATATTGGGAGTAGTAAGTATATTTATTATAGTTCTGGCGATAATAACTGCATAATATGGGTAATAATGCATGTTGTACTGATAATAATATAAGAAACAAGTAAAACTATTATAGTTTTAGCGATAATGACTGCATAATATGGGTAATAATGCATGTTATATTGATAATATTGGGAGTAATAAGTATAATTATTGTAGTTCTAGCGATAATAACTGAATGATATGGGTAATAATGCATGTTATAATGATAAAATTAGGAGTAATAAGTATAATTATTATAGTTCTAGCGATAATAACTGCATAATATCGGTAATAGTGTTTGTTATATTGATTATATTGGGAGAAATAAGTATATTTATTATAGTTCTGACGATAAGAACAGTATAATATGGGTAATAATGCATGTTATATTGATAATATTGGGAGTAATAAGTATAATTATTGTAGTTCTAGCGATAATAACTGAATGATATGGGTAATAATGCATGTTATATTGATAAAATTAGGAGTAACAAGTATAATTATTATAGTTCTGGCGATAATAGCTGCATAATATTGGTAATAATGCATGTTATATTGATAATATTGGGAGTAATAAGTATAATTATTATATTTCTGGCGATAATAACTGCATAATATGGGTAATAATGCATGTTATGTTGATAATATTGGGAGTAATAAGTATATTTATTATAGTTCTGACGATCATAACTGCATAATATGGGTAATAATGCATGTTATATTGATAATATTGGGAGTAATAAGTATAATTATTGTAGTTCTCGCGATAATAACTGAATGATATGGGTAAGAGTGCATGTTATATTGATAATATTGCGAGTAATAAGTATAATTATTGTAGTTCTAGCGATAATAACTGAATGATATGGGTAATAATGCATGCTATATTGATAAAATTAGGAGTAATAAGTATAATTATTATATTTGTGGCGATAATAACTGCAGAATATTGTTAATAATGCATGTTATATTGATAATATCGGGAGTAATAAGTATAATTATTATATTTCTTTCGATAATAACTGCATAATATGGGTAATAATGCATGTTATATTGATAAAATTAGGAGTAACAAGTATAATTATTATAGTTCTGGCGATAATAGCTGCATAATATTGGTAATAATGCATGTTATATTGATAATATTGGGAGTAATAAGTATAATTATTATATTTCTGGCGATAATAACTGCATAATATGGGTAATAATGCATGTTATGTTGATAATATTGGGAGTAATAAGTATATTTATTATAGTTCTGACGATAATAACTGCATAATATGGGTAATAATGCATGTTATATTGATAATATTGGGAGTAATAAGTATAATTATAGTAGTTCTCGCGATAATAACTGAATGATAGGGGTAATAATGCATGCTATATTGATAAAATTAGGAGTAATAAGTATAATTATTATAGTTGTGGCGATAATAACTGCAGAATATTGGTAATAATGCATGTTATATTGAAAATATTGGGAGTAATAAGTATAATTATTATATTTCTGGCGATAATAACTGCATAATATGGGTAATAATGCATGTCATATTGATAATATTGGGAGTAATAAGTATAATTATTGTAGTTCTAGCGATAATAACTGAATGATATGGGTAATAATGCACGTTATAATGATAAAATTAGGAGTAATAAGTATAATTATTATAGTTCTAGCGATAATAACTGCACAATATCGGTAATAGTGCATGTTATATTGATAATAATAAAAGTAATAAGTATAATTATTATAGTTCGAGCGATAATAACTGCATAATATGGGTAATAATGCATGTTATATTGATAATATTGGGAGTAATAAGTATATTTATTATAGTTCTGACGATAATAACAGTATAATATGGGTAATAATGCATGTTATATTGATAACATTGGGAGTAATAAGTATATTTATTATAGTTCTGACGACAATAACAGTATAATATGGGTAATAATGCATGTTCTATTGATAATATTGGGAGTAATAAGTATATTTATTATAGTTCTGACGATAATAACTGCATAATATCGGTAATAGTGTATGTTATATTGATAATATTGGGAGTAATAAGTATATTTATTATAGTTCGGACGATAATAACTGTATAATATGGGTAATAATGCATAACATATTGATAAAATTAGGAGTATTAAGTATAATTATCATAGTTCTAGCAATAATAACTGCATAATATGGGTAATAATGCATGTTATATTGATAAAATGAGGAGTAATAAGTATAATTATTATAGTTCTGGCGAAAAAGCTGCATAATATGGGTAATAATGCATGTTATATTGATAATATTGGGAGTAGTAAGTATATTTATTATAGTTCTGGCGATAATAATTGCATAATATGGGTAATAATGCATGTTGTACTGATAATAATATAAGAAACAAGTAAAACTCTTATAGTTCTAGCGATAATAACTGTATAATATTGGTAATAATGCATGACATTCTGATAATATTAGGAGTAATAAGTATATTTATTATAGTTCTCGCGATAATAACTGCATAATATGGGTAATAGTGCATGTTATATTGATAATATTGGGAGTAATAAGTATAATTATTGTAGTTCTAGCGATAATAACTAAATGATATGGGAAATAATGCATGTTATATTGATAAAATTAGGAGTAATAAGTATAATTATTATGGTTCTGGCGATAATAAATGCATAATATTGGTAATAATGCATGTTATATTGATAACATTGGGAGTAATAAGTATAATTATTATATTTCTGGCGATAATAACTGCATAATATGGGTAATAATGCATGTTGTACTGATAATAATATAAGAAACAAGTAAAACTATTATAGTTTTAGCGATTATAACTGCATAATATGGGTAATAATGCATGTTATACTGACAATATTAGGAGTAATAAGTATATTTATTATATTTCTGGCGATAACAACTGCATAATATGGGTAGTAATGCATGTTGTACTGATAATAATATATGAAACAAGTAAAACTATTATAGTTTTAGCGATAATAACTGCATAATATGGGTAAGAGTGCATGTTATATTGATAATATTGCGAGTAATAAGTATAATTATTGTAGTTCTAGCGATAATAACTGAATGATATGGGTAATAATGCATGCTATATTGATAAAATTAGGAGTAATAAGTATAATTATTATATTTGTGGCGATAATAACTGCAGAATATTGTTAATAATGCATGTTATATTGATCATATTGGGAGTAATAAGTATAATTATTATATTTCTTTCGATAATAACTGCATAATATGGGTAATAATGCATGTTGTACTGATAATAATATAAGAAACAAGTAAAACTATTATAGTTTTAGCGATAATAACTGCATAATATGCGTAATAACACATGTTATATTGATAATATTGCGAGTAATAAGTGTAATTATCATAGTTCTAGCAATAATAACTGCATAATATGGGTAATAATGCATGTTATATTGATAATATTGGGAGTAATAAGTATATTTATTATAGTTCTGACGATAATAACCGTATAATATGGATAATAATGCATGTTATATTGATAATATTGGGAGTAATAAGTATATTTATTATAGTTCTGACGATAATAACTGCATAATATGGGTAATAATGCATGTTATATTGATAATATTGGGAGTAATAAGTATATTTATTATAGTTCTGACGATAATAACCGTATAATATGGATAATAATGCATGTTATATTGATAATATTGGGAGTAATAAGTATATTTATTATAGTTCTGACGATAATAACTGCATAATATGGGTAATAATGCATGTTATATTGATAATATTGGGAGTAATAATTATAATTATTGTAGTTCTAGCGATAATAACTGCATAATATGGGTAATAACACATGTTATATTGATAATATTGCGAGTAATAAGTGTAATTATTATATTTCTGGCGATAATAACTGCATAATATGGGTAATAATGCATGTTATGTTGATAATATTGGGAGTAATAAGTATATTTATTGTAGTTCTAGCGATAATAACTGCATAATATGGGTATTAACACATGTTATATTGATAATATTGCGAGTAATAAGTGTAATTATCATAGTTCTAGCAATAATAACTGCATAATATGGGTAATAATGCATGTTATATTGATAATATTGGGAGTAATAAGTATATTTATTATAGTTCTGACGATAATAACCGTATAATATGGATAATAATGCATGTTATATTGATAATATTGGGAGTAATAAGTATATTTATTATAGTTCTGACGATAATAACAGTATAATATGGGTAATAATGCATGTTATACTGATAATATTGGGAGTAATAAGTATATTTATTATAGTTTTGACGATAATAACTGCATAATATCGGTAATAGTGTATGTTATATTGATAATATTGGGAGTAATAAGTATATTTATTATAGTTCTGACGATAATAACTGTATAATATGGGTAATAATGCATAACATATTGATAAAATTAGGAGTATTAAGTATAATTATCATAGTTCTAGCAATAATAACTGCATAATATGGGTAATAATGCATGTTATATTGATAAAATGAGGAGAAATAAGTATAATTATTATAGTTCTGGCGAAAAAGCTGCATAATATGGGTAATAATGCATGTTATATTGATAATATTGGGAGTAGTAAGTATATTTATTATAGTTCTGGCGATAATAACTGCATAATATGGGTAATAATGCATGTTGTACTGATAATAATATAAGAAACAAGTAAAACTCTTATAGTTCTAGCGATAATAACTGTGTAATATTGGTAATAATGCATGACATTCTGATAATATTAGGAGTAATAAGTATATTTATTATAGTTCTAGCGATAATAACTGCATAATATGGGTAATAGTGCATGTTATATTGATAATATTGGGAGTAATAAGTATAATTATTGTAGTTCTAGCGATAATAACTGAATGATATGGGTAATAATGCATGCTATATTGATAAAATTAGGAGTAATAAGTATAATTATTATAGTTGTGGCGATAATAACTGCAGAATATTGGTAATAATGCATGTTATATTGATAATATTGGGAGTAATAAGTATAATTATTATATTTCTGGCGATAATAACTGTATAATATGGGTAATAATGCATGTTGTACTGATAATAATATAAGAAACAAGTAAAACTATTATAGTTTTAGCGATAATAACTGCATAATATGGGTAATAATGCATGTTATATTGATAATATTGGGAGTAATAAGTATAATTATTGTAGTTCTAGCGATAATAACTGAATGATATGGGTAATAATGCATGTTATAATGATAAAATTAGGAGTAATAAGTATAATTATTATAGTTCTAGCGATAATAACTGCATAATATCGGTAATAGTGTTTGTTATATTGATTATATTGGGAGAAATAAGTATATTTATTATAGTTCTGACGATAAGAACAGTATAATATGGGTAATAATGCATGTTATATTGATAATATTGGGAGTAATAAGTATAATTATTGTAGTTCTAGCGATAATAACTGAATGATATGGGTAATAACGCATGTTATATTGATAAAATTAGGAGTAACAAGTATAATTATTATAGTTCTGGCGATAATAGCTGCATAATATGGGTAATAATGCATGTTATATTGATAATATTGGGAGTAATAAGTATAATTATTGTAGTTCTCGCGATAATAACTGAATGATATGGGTAAGAGTGCATGTTATATTGATAATATTGCGAGTAATAAGTATAATTATTGTAGTTCTAGCGATAATAACTGAATGATATGGGTAATAATGCATGCTATATTGATAAAATTAGGAGTAATAAGTATAATTATTATATTTGTGGCGATAATAACTGCAGAATATTGTTAATAATGCATGTTATATTGATAATATCGGGAGTAATAAGTATAATTATTATATTTCTTTCGATAATAACTGCATAATATGGGTAATAATGCATGTTATATTGATAAAATTAGGAGTAACAAGTATAATTATTATAGTTCTGGCGATAATAGCTGCATAATATTGGTAATAATGCATGTTATATTGATAATATTGGGAGTAATAAGTATAATTATTATATTTCTGGCGATAATAACTGCATAATATGGGTAATAATGCATGTTATGTTGATAATATTGGGAGTAATAAGTATATTTATTATAGTTCTGACGATAATAACTGCATAATATGGGTAATAATGCATGTTATATTGATAATATTGGGAGTAATAAGTATAATTATTGTAGTTCTCGCGATAATAACTGAATGATATGGGTAATAGTGCATGCTATATTGATAAAATTAGGAGTAATAAGTATAATTATTATAGTTGTGGCGATAATAACTGCAGAATATTGGTAATAATGCATGTTATATTGAAAATATTGGGAGTAATAAGTATAATTATTATATTTCTGGCGATAATAACTGCATAATATGGGTAATAATGCATGTTATATTGATAATATTGGGAGTAATAAGTATAATTATTGTAGTTCTAGCGATAATAGCTGAATGATATGGGTAATAATGCACGTTATAATGATAAAATTAGGAGTAATAAGTATAATTATTATAGTTCTAGCGATAATAACTGCACAATATCGGTAATAGTGCATGTTATATTGATAATAATAAAAGTAATAAGTATAATTATTATAGTTCGAGCGATAATAACTGCATAATATGGGTAATAATGCATGTTATATTGATAATATTGGGAGTAATAAGTATATTTATTATAGTTCTGACGATAATAACAGTATAATATGGGTAATAATGCATGTTATATTGATAATATTGGGAGTAATAAGTATATTTATTATAGTTCTGACGATAATAACAGTATAATATGGGTAATAATGCATGTTCTATTGATAATATTGGGAGTAATAAGTATATTTATTATAGTTCTGACGATAATAACTGCATAATATCGGTAATAGTGTATGTTATATTGATAATATTGGGAGTAATAAGTATATTTATTATAGTTCGGACGATAATAACTGTATAATATGGGTAATAATGCATAACATATTGATAAAATTAGGAGTATTAAGTATAATTATCATAGTTCTAGCAATAATAACTGCATAATATGGGTAATAATGCATGTTATATTGATAAAATGAGGAGTAATAAGTATAATTATTATAGTTCTGGCGAAAAAGCTGCATAATATGGGTAATAATGCATGTTATATTGATAATATTGGGAGTAGTAAGTATATTTATTATAGTTCTGGCGATAATAATTGCATAATATGGGTAATAATGCATGTTGTACTGATAATAATATAAGAAACAAGTAAAACTCTTATAGTTCTAGCGATAATAACTGTATAATATTGGTAATAATGCATGACATTCTGATAATATTAGGAGTAATAAGTATATTTATTATAGTTCTCGCGATAATAACTGCATAATATGGGTAATAGTGCATGTTATATTGATAATATTGGGAGTAATAAGTATAATTATTGTAGTTCTAGCGATAATAACTAAATGATATGGGAAATAATGCATGTTATATTGATAAAATTAGGAGTAATAAGTATAATTATTATGGTTCTGGCGATAATAAATGCATAATATTGGTAATAATGCATGTTATATTGATAACATTGGGAGTAATAAGTATAATTATTATATTTCTGGCGATAATAACTGCATAATATGGGTAATAGTGTTTGTTATATTGATTATATTGGGAGAAATAAGTATATTTATTATAGTTCTGACGATAAGAACAGTATAATATGGGTAATAATGCATGTTATATTGATAATATTGGGAGTAATAAGTATAATTATTGTAGTTCTAGCGATAATAACTGAATGATATGGGTAATAATGCATGTTATATTGATAAAATTAGGAGTAACAAGTATAATTATTATAGTTCTGGCGATAATAGCTGCATAATATTGGTAATAATGCATGTTATATTGATAATATTGGGAGTAATAAGTATAATTATTATATTTCTGGCGATAATAACTGCATAATATGGGTAATAATGCATGTTATGTTGATAATATTGGGAGTAATAAGTATATTTATTATAGTTCTGACGATAATAACTGCATAATATGGGTAATAATGCATGTTATATTGATAATATTGGGAGTAATAAGTATAATTATTGTAGTTCTCGCGATAATAACTGAATGATATGGGTAAGAGTGCATGTTATATTGATAATATTGCGAGTAATAAGTATAATTATTGTAGTTCTGGCGATAATAACTGAATGATATGGGTAATAATGCATGCTATATTGATAAAATTAGGAGTAATAAGTATAATTATTATATTTGTGGCGATAATAACTGCAGAATATTGTTAATAATGCATGTTATATTGATAATATCGGGAGTAATAAGTATAATTATTATATTTCTTTCGATAATAACTGCATAATATGGGTAATAATGCATGTTATATTGATAAAATTAGGAGTAACAAGTATAATTATTATAGTTCTGGCGATAATAGCTGCATAATATTGGTAATAATGCATGTTATATTGATAATATTGGGAGTAATAAGTATAATTATTATATTTCTGGCGATAATAACTGCATAATATGGGTAATAATGCATGTTATGTTGATAATATTGGGAGTAATAAGTATATTTATTATAGTTCTGACGATAATAACTGCATAATATGGGTAATAATGCATGTTATATTGATAATATTGGGAGTAATAAGTATAATTATTGTAGTTCTCGCGATAATAACTGAATGATATGGGTAATAATGCATGCTATATTGATAAAATTAGGAGTAATAAGTATAATTATTATAGTTGTGGCGATAATAACTGCAGAATATTGGTAATAATGCATGTTATATTGAAAATATTGGGAGTAATAAGTATAATTATTATATTTCTGGCGATAATAACTGCATAATATGGGTAATAATGCATGTTATATTGATAATATTGGGAGTAATAAGTATAATTATTGTAGTTCTAGCGATAATAACTGAATGATATGGGTAATAATGCACGTTATAATGATAAAATTAGGAGTAATAAGTATAATTATTATAGTTCTAGCGATAATAACTGCACAATATCGGTAATAGTGCATGTTATATTGATAATAATAAAAGTAATAAGTATAATTATTATAGTTCGAGCGATAATAACTGCATAATATGGGTAATAATGCATGTTATATTGATAATATTGGGAGTAATAAGTATATTTATTATAGTTCTGACGATAATAACAGTATAATATGGGTAATAATGCATGTTATATTGACAATATTGGGAGTAATAAGTATATTTATTATAGTTCTGACGATAATAACAGTATAATATGGGTAATAATGCATGTTCTATTGATAATATTGGGAGTAATAAGTATAATTATTGTAGTTCTAGCGATAATAACTAAATGATATGGGAAATAATGCATGTTATATTGATAAAATTAGGAGTAATAAGTATAATTATTATGGTTCTGGCGATAATAAATGCATAATATTGGTAATAATGCATGTTATATTGATAACATTGGGAGTAATAAGTATAATTATTATATTTCTGGCGATAATAACTGCATAATATGGGTAATAATGCATGTTGTACTGATAATAATATAAGAAACAAGTAAAACTATTATAGTTTTAGCGATTATAACTGCATAATATGGGTAATAATGCATGTTATACTGACAATATTAGGAGTAATAAGTATATTTATTATATTTCTGGCGATAACAACTGCATAATATGGGTAGTAATGCATGTTGTACTGATAATAATATATGAAACAAGTAAAACTATTATAGTTTTAGCGATAATAACTGCATAATATGGGTAAGAGTGCATGTTATATTGATAATATTGCGAGTAATAAGTATAATTATTGTAGTTCTAGCGATAATAACTGAATGATATGGGTAATAATGCATGCTATATTGATAAAATTAGGAGTAATAAGTATAATTATTATATTTGTGGCGATAATAACTGCAGAATATTGTTAATAATGCATGTTATATTGATCATATTGGGAGTAATAAGTATAATTATTATATTTCTTTCGATAATAACTGCATAATATGGGTAATAATGCATGTTGTACTGATAATAATATAAGAAACAAGTAAAACTATTATAGTTTTAGCGATAATAACTGCATAATATGCGTAATAACACATGTTATATTGATAATATTGCGAGTAATAAGTGTAATTATCATAGTTCTAGCAATAATAACTGCATAATATGGGTAATAATGCATGTTATATTGATAATATTGGGAGTAATAAGTATATTTATTATAGTTCTGACGATAATAACCGTATAATATGGATAATAATGCATGTTATATTGATAATATTGGGAGTAATAAGTATAATTATTGTAGTTCTAGCGATAATAACTGAATGATATGGGTAATAATGCATGCTATATTGATAAAATTAGGAGTAATGAGTATAATTATTATATTTGTGGCGATAATAACTGCAGAATATTGGTAATAATGCATGTTATATTGATAATATTGGGAGTAATAAGTATAATTATTATATTTCTGGCGATAATAACTGCATAATATGGGTAATAATGCATGTTATGTTGATAATATTGGGAGTAATAAGTATATTTATTATAGTTCTGACGATAATAACTGCATAATATGGGTAATAATGCATGTTATATTGATAATATTGGGAGTAATAAGTATAATTATTGTAGTTCTAGCGATAATAACTGCATAATATGGGTAATAACACATGTTATATTGATAATATTGCGAGTAATAAGTGTAATTATCATAGTTCTAGCAATAATAACTGCATAATATGGGTAATAATGCATGTTATATTGATAATATTGGGAGTAATAAGTATATTTATTATAGTTCTGACGATAATAACCGTATAATATGGATAATAATGCATGTTATATTGATAATATTGGGAGTAATAAGTATATTTATTATAGTTCTGACGATAATAACAGTATAATATGGGTAATAATGCATGTTATATTGATAATATTGGGAGTAATAAGTATATTTATTATAGTTTTGACGATAATAACTGCATAATATCGGTAATAGTGTATGTTATATTGATAATATTGGGAGTAATAAGTATATTTATTATAGTTCTGACGATAATAACTGTATAATATGGGTAATAATGCATAACATATTGATAAAATTAGGAGTATTAAGTATAATTATCATAGTTCTAGCAATAATAACTGCATAATATGGGTAATAATGCATGTTATATTGATAAAATGAGGAGAAATAAGTATAATTATTATAGTTCTGGCGAAAAAGCTGCATAATATGGGTAATAATGCATGTTATATTGATAATATTGGGAGTAGTAAGTATATTTATTATAGTTCTGGCGATAATAACTGCATAATATGGGTAATAATGCATGTTGTACTGATAATAATATAAGAAACAAGTAAAACTCTTATAGTTCTAGCGATAATAACTGTGTAATATTGGTAATAATGCATGACATTCTGATAATATTAGGAGTAATAAGTATATTTATTATAGTTCTAGCGATAATAACTACATAATATGGGTAATAGTGCATGTTATATTGATAATATTGGGAGTAATAAGTATAATTATTGTAGTTCTAGCGATAATAACTGAATGATATGGGTAATAATGCATGCTATATTGATAAAATTAGGAGTAATAAGTATAATTATTATAGTTGTGGCGATAATAACTGCAGAATATTGGTAATAATGCATGTTATATTGATAATATTGGGAGTAATAAGTATAATTATTGTAGTTCTAGCGATAATAACTGAATGATATGGGTAATAATGCATGTTATAATGATAAAATTAGGAGTAATAAGTATAATTATTATAGTTCTAGCGATAATAACTGCACAATATCGGTAATAGTGCATGTTATATTGATAATATTGGGAGTAATAAGTATAATTATTATATTTCTGGCGATAATAACTGCATAATGTGGGTAATAATGCATGTTATATTGATAATATTGGGAGTAATAAGTATATTTATTATAGTTCTGACGATAATAACAGTATAATATGGGTAATAATGCATGTTATATTGATAGTAGTGGCAGTAATAAGTATATTTATTATAGTTCTGACGATAATAACTGCATAATATCGGTAATAGTGTATGTTATATTAATAATATTGGGAGTAATGAGTATATTTATTATAGTTCTGACGATAATAACCGTATAATATGGGTAATAATGCATGTTATATTGATAATATTGGGAGTAATAAGTATAATTATTGTAGTTCTAGGAATAATAACTGAATGATATGGGTAATAATGCATGCTATAATGATAAAATTAGGAGTAATAAGTATAATTATTATAGTTCCAGCGATAATAACTGCACAATATCGGTAATAGTGCATGTTATATTGATAATAATAAAAGTAATAAGTATAATTATTATAGTTCGAGCGATAATAACTGCATAATATGGGTAATAATGCATGTTATATTGATAATATTGGGAGTAATAAGTATATTTATTATAGTTCTGACGATAATAACAGTATAATATGGGTAATAATGCATGTTATATTGATAATATTTGGAGTAATAAGTATATTTATTATAGTTCTGACGATAATAACAGTATAATATGGGTAATAATGCATGTTATATTGATAATATTGGGAGTAATAAGTATATTTATTATAGTTCTGACGATAATAACTGCATAATATCGGTAATAGTGTATGTTATATTAATAATATTGGGAGTAATGAGTATATTTATTATAGTTCTGACGATAATAACCATATAATATGGGTAATAATGCATGTTATATTGATAATATTGGGAGTAATAAGTATAATTATTGTAGCTCTAGCGATAATAACTGAATGATATGGGTAATAATGCATGTTATATTGATAAAATTAGGTGTAATAAGTATAATTATTATAGTTCTGGCGATAATAACTGCATAATATTGGTAATAATGCATGTTATATTGATAATATTGGGAGTAATAAGTATAATTATTATATTTCTGGCGATAATAACTGCATAATGTGGGTAATAATGCATGTTATATTGATAATATTGGGAGTAATAAGTATATTTATTATAGTTCTGACGATAATAACAGTATAATATGGGTAATAATGCATGTTATATTGATAGTATTGGCAGTAATAAGTATATTTATTATAGTTCTGACGATAATAACTGCATAATATCGGTAATAGTGTATGTTATATTAATAATATTGGGAGTAATGAGTATATTTATTATAGTTCTGACGATAATAACCGTATAATATGGGTAATAATGCATGTTATATTGATAATATTGGGAGTAATAAGTATAATTATTGTAGTTCTAGGAATAATAACTGAATGATATGGGTAATAATGCATGCTATAATGATAAAATTAGGAGTAATAAGTATAATTATTATAGTTCCAGCGATAATAACTGCACAATATCGGTAATAGTGCATGTTATATTGATAATAATAACAGTAATAAGTATAATTATTATAGTTCGAGCGATAATAACTGCATAATATGGGTAATAATGCATGTTATATTGATAATATTGGGAGTAATAAGTATATTTATTATAGTTCTGACGATAATAACAGTATAATATGGGTAATAATGCATGTTATATTGATAATATTTGGAGTAATAAGTATATTTATTATAGTTCTGACGATAATAACAGTATAATATGGGTAATAATGCATGTTATATTGATAATATTGGGAGTAATAAGTATATTTATTATAGTTCTGACGATAATAACTGCATAATATCGGTAATAGTGTATGTTATATTAATAATATTGGGAGTAATGAGTATATTTATTATAGTTCTGACGATAATAACCGTATAATATGGGTAATAATGCATGTTATATTGATAATATTGGGAGTAATAAGTATAATTATTGTAGTTCTAGCGATAATAACTGAATGATATGGGTAATAATGCATGTTATATTGATAAAATTAGGTGTAATAAGTATAATTATTATAGTTCTGGCGATAATAACTGCATAATATTGGTAATAATGCATGTTATATTGATAATATTGGGAGTAATAAGTATAATTATTATATTTCTGGCGATAATAACTGCATAATATGGGTAATAGTGCATGTTATATTGATAATAATAAAAGTAATAAGTATAATTATTATAGTTCGAGCGATAATAACTGCATAATATGGGTAATAATGCATGTTATATTGATAATATTGGGAGTAATAAGTATATTTATTATAGTTTTGACGATAATAACTGCATAATATCGGTAATAGTGTATGTTATATTGATAATATTGGGAGTAATAAGTATATTTATTATAGTTCTGACGATAATAACTGTATAATATGGGTAATAATGCATAACATATTGATAAAATTAGGAGTATTAAGTATAATTATCATAGTTCTAGCAATAATAACTGCATAATATGGGTAATAATGCATGTTATATTGATAAAATGAGGAGAAATAAGTATAATTATTATAGTTCTGGCGAAAAAGCTGCATAATATGGGTAATAATGCATGTTATATTGATAATATTGGGAGTAGTAAGTATATTTATTATAGTTCTGGCGATAATAACTGCATAATATGGGTAATAATGCATGTTGTACTGATAATAATATAAGAAACAAGTAAAACTCTTATAGTTCTAGCGATAATAACTGTGTAATATTGGTAATAATGCATGACATTCTGATAATATTAGGAGTAATAAGTATATTTATTATAGTTCTAGCGATAATAACTGCATAATATGGGTAATAGTGCATGTTATATTGATAATATTGGGAGTAATAAGTATAATTATTGTAGTTCTAGCGATAATAACTGAATGATATGGGTAATAATGCATGTTATAATGATAAAATTAGGAGTAATAAGTATAATTATTATAGTTCTAGCGATAATAACTGCACAATATGGGTAATAATGCATGTTATATTGATAATATTGGGAGTAATAAGTATAATTATTGTAGTTCTAGCGATAATAACTGAATGATATGGGTAATAATGCATGTTATAATGATAAAATTAGGAGTAATAAGTATAATTATTATAGTTCTAGCGATAATAACTGCACAATATGGGTAATAATGCATGTTATATTGATAATATTGGGAGTAATAAGTATAATTATTGTAGTTCTAGCGATAATAACTGAATGATATGGGTAATAATGCATGCTATATTGATAAAATTAGGAGTAATAAGTATAATTATTATAGTTGTGGCGATAATAACTGCAGAATATTGGTAATAATGCATGTTATATTGATAATATTGGGAGTAATAAGTATAATTATTATATTTCTGGCGATAATAACTGTATAATATGGGTAATAATGCATGTTGTACTGATAATAATATAAGAAACAAGTAAAACTATTATAGTTTTAGCGATAATAACTGCATAATATGGGTAATAATGCATGTTATATTGATAATATTGGGAGTAATAAGTATAATTATTGTAGTTCTAGCGATAATAACTGAATGATATGGGTAATAATGCATGTTATAATGATAAAATTAGGAGTAATAAGTATAATTATTATAGTTCTAGCGATAATAACTGCACAATATCGGTAATAGTGCATGTTATATTGATAATAATAAAAGTAATAAGTATAATTATTATAGTTCTGACGATAATAACAGTATAATATGGGTAATAATGCATGTTATATTGATAATATTTGGAGTAATAAGTATATTTATTATAGTTCTGACGATAATAACAGTATAATATGGGTAATAATGCATGTTATATTGATAATATTGGGAGTAATAAGTATAATTATTATATTTCTGGCGATAATAACTGCATAATATGGGTAATAATGCATGTTATATTGATAATATTGGGAGTAATAAGTATATTTATTATAGTTCTGACGATAATAACCGTATAATATGGGTAATAATGCATGTTATATTGATAATATTGGGAGTAATAAGTATAATTATTGTAGTTCTAGCGATAATAACTGAATGATATGGGTAATAATGCATGTTATATTGATAAAATTAGGTGTAATAAGTATAATTATTATAGTTCCAGCGATAATAACTGCACAATATCGGTAATAGTGCATGTTATATTGATAATAATAAAAGTAATAAGTATAATTATTATAGTTCGAGCGATAATAACTGCATAATATGGGTAATAATGCATGTTATATTGATAAAATTAGGTGTAATAAGTATAATTATTATAGTTCCAGCGATAATAACTGCACAATATCGGTAATAGTGCATGTTATATTGATAATAATAAAAGTAATAAGTATAATTATTATAGTTCGAGCGATAATAACTGCATAATATGGGTAATAATGCATGTTATATTGATAATATTGGGAGTAATAAGTATATTTATTATAGTTCTGACGATAATAACAGTATAATATGAGTAATAATGCATGTTATATTGATAATATTTGGAGTAATAAGTATATTTATTATAGTTCTGACGATAATAACAGTATAATATGGGTAATAATGCATGTTATATTGATAATATTGGGAGTAATAAGTATATATATTATAGTTCTGACGATAATAACTGCATAATATCGGTAATAGTGTATGTTATATTAATAATATTGGGAGTAATGAGTATATTTATTATAGTTCTGACGATAATAACCGTATAATATGGGTAATAATGCATGTTATATTGATAATATTGGGAGTAATAAGTATAATTATTGTAGTTCTAGCGATAATAACTGAATGATATGGGTAATAATGCATGTTATATTGATAAAATTAGGTGTAATAAGTATAATTATTATAGTTCTGGCGATAATAACTGCATAATATTGGTAATAATGCATGTTATATTGATAATATTGGGAGTAATAAGTATAATTATTATATTTCTGGCGATAATAACTGCATAATATGGGTAATAATGCATGTTATATTGATAATATTGGGAGTAATAAGTATATTTATTATAGTTATAGCGATAATAACTGCATTATATGGGTAATAATGCATGTTATATTGATAATATCGGGAGTAATAAGTATAATTATTATAGTTCTAGCGATAATAATAGTAAAATATGGCTTAGTGCATGTTATATTGATAACAATAGAAGTAATAAGTATATTTACTACAGTTCTATCGATAATAACTGCATAATATGGGTAATAATGCATGTTATATTGATGATAATAAAAGTAATACGTATATTTATTATACTTCTAGCGATAATAACTGCATTATATGGGTAATAATGCATGTTATATTGATAATAATATAAGTAATAAGTATAATTATTACAATTCTAGCGATAGTAACTGCATTATATGGGTAATAGTGCATGTTATATTGATAATAATAAAAGTAATAAGTATATTTATTACAGTTCTATCGATAATAACTGCATAAAATGGGAAATAATGCATGTTATATTGATAATAATATAAGTAATGAGTATAATTATTACAGTTCTAGCGGGTTTAAGTGCATAATATGGGTAATAATGCATGTTATATTGATAATAATATAAGTAATAAGTATAATTATTACAATTCTAGCGATAGTAACTGCATCATATGGGTAATAATGCATGTTATATTGATAATATCGGGAGTAATAAGTATAATTCTTAGAGTTCTAGCGATAATAATAGTAAAATATGGCCAATAGTGCATGTTATATTGATAATAATAAAAGTAATAAGTATATTTATTATAATTCTGTCGATAATAACTGCATTATATGGGTGATAATGCATGTTATATTGATAATAATGTAAGTAATAAGTATAATTATTACAGTTCTAGCGATAATAACTGCATTATATAGGTAATAATGCATGTTATATTGATAATAATATAAGTAATAAGTATAATTATTACAGTTCTAGCGATAATAACTGCATTATATGGGTAATTACGCATGTTATATTGATAATATTGGGAGTAATAAGTATAATTATTGTAGTTCTAGCGATAATAATAGTAAAATATGGCTAATAGTGCATGTTGTATTGATAATAATAAAAGTAATAAGTATATTTATTACAGTTCTATCGATAATAACTGCATAATATGGGTAATAATGCATGTTATATTGATGATAATAAAAGTAATACGTATATTTATTATAGTTCTAGCGATAATAAGTGCATAATATGGGTAATAATGCATGTTATATTCATAATAATATAAGTAATGAGTATAATTATTACAGTTCGAGCGGGTTTAAGTGCATAATATGGGTAATAATGCGTATTATATTGATAATAATATAAGTAATAAGTATAATTATTACAATTCTAGCGATAGTAACTGCATTATATGGGTAATAATGCACGTTATATTGACGATAATAAAAGTAGTAAGTATATTTATTATAGTTCTACCGATTATAACTGCATAATATGGGTAAAATGCATGTTATATTGAGAATAATATAAGTAATAAGTATAATTATTACAGTTCTAGCGATAATAACTGCATTATTTGGGTAATAATGGATGTTATATTGATAATATCGGGAGTAATCAGTATAATTACTACAGTTCTAGCGATAATACTAGTAAAATATGGCTAAGAGTGCCTGTTATATTGATAATAATAAAAGTAATAAGTATATTTATTATAGTTCTATCGATAATAACTGCATAAAATGGGAAATAATGCATGTTATATTGATCATAATAAAAGTACTAAGTATATTTATTATACTTCTGTCGATAATAACTGCATTATATGGGTGATAATGCATGTTATATTGATAATAATGTAAGTAATAAGTATAATTATTACAGTTCTAGCAATAATAACTCCATTATATAGGTAATAATGCATGTTATATTGATAATATCGGGAGTAATAAGTATAATTATTATAGTTCTAGCGATAATAATAGTATAATATGGCTAATAGTGCATGTTCCATTGATAATAATGAAAGTAATAAGTGTATTTATTATAGTTCTATCGATAATAACTGCATAATATCGGTAATAATGCATGTTATATTGATAATAATAAAAGTAATAAGTATATTTATTATAGTTCTATCGATAATAACTGCATAACATGGGTAATATTGCACGTTATATTGCTAATAATATAAGTAATAAGTATAATTATTACAATTCTAGCGATAGTAACTGCATTATATGGGTAATAATGCATGTTATATTGATAATAATAAAAGTAATAAGTATATTTATTACAGTTCTATCGATAATAACTGCATAATATGGGTAATAATGCATGTTATATTGATGATAATAAAAGTAATACGTATATTTATTATAGTTCTAGCGATAATAAGTGCATAATATGGGTAATAATGCATGTTATATTGATAATAATATAAGTAATAAGTATAATTATTACAATTCTAGCGATAGTAACTGCATTATATGGGTAATAATGCACGTTATATTGACGATAATAAAAGTAGTAAGTATATTTATTATAGTTCTACCGATTATAACTGCATAATATGGGTACAATGCATGTTATATTGAGAATAATATAAGTAATAAGTATAATTATTACAGTTCTAGCGATAATAACTGCATTATTTGGGTAATAATGGATGTTATATTGATAATATCGGGAGTAATCAGTATAATTACTACAGTTCTAGCGATAATACTAGTAAAATATGGCTAAGAGTGCCTGTTATATTGATAATAATAAAAGTAATAAGTATATTTATTATAGTTCTATCGATAATAACTGCATAATATGGGTAATAATGCACGTTATATTGATGATAATAAAAGTAGTAAGTATATTTATTATAGTTCTACCGATTATAACTGCATAATATGGGTAATAATGCATGTTATATTTAGAATAATATAAGTAATAAGTATAATTACTATAGTTCTAGGGATAATAATAGTGCAATATGGCTAATAGTGCATGTTCTATTGATAATAATAGAAGTAATAAGTATATTAATTATAGTTCTGTCGATAATAACTGCATAATATGGGTAACAATGCATGTTATATTGAGAATAATATAAGTACTAAGTATAATTATTACAGTTCTAGCGATAATAACTGCATTATATGCGTAATAATGCATGTTATATTGATAATATCGGGAGTAATAAGTATAATTATTATAGTTCTAGCGATAATAATAGTAAAATATGGCTAATAGTGCATGTTATATTGATAATAATAAAAGTAATAAGTATATATATTACAGTTCTATCGATAGAAATTTCATAATATGGGTAATAATGCATGTTATATTGATGATAATAAAAGTAATACGTATATTTATTATAGTTCTAGCGATAATAACTGCATAATAGGGCTAATAATGCATGTTATATTGATAATAATAAAAGTAATAAGTATATTAATTATAGTTCTGTCGATAATAATTGCATAATATGGGTAACAATGCATGTTATATTGAGAATAATATAAGTAATAAGTATAATTATTACATTTCTAGCGATAATAACTGCATTATATGCGTAATAATGCATGTTATATTGATAATATCGGGAGTAATAAGTATAATTATTATAGTTCTAGCGATAATAATAGTAAAATATGGCTAATAGTGCATGTTATATTGATAATAATAAAAGTAATAAGTATATTTATTACAGTTCTATCGATAGAAATTGCATAATATGGGTAATAATGCATGTTATATTGATGATAATAAAAGTAATACGTATATTTATTATAGTTCTATCGATAATAACTGCATAATATGGGTAATAATGCACGTTATATTGATGATAATAAAAGTAATACGTATATTTATTATAGTTCTAGCGATAATAACTGCATAATAGGGCTAATAATGCATGTTATATTGATAATAATAAAAGTAATAAGTATATTTATTATAGTTCTATCGATAATAACTGCATAATATGGGTAATAATGCACGTTATATTGATGATAATAAAAGTAGTAAGTATATTTATTATAGTTCTACCGATTATAACTGCATAATATGGGTAATAATGCATGTTATATTGAGAATAATATAAGTAATAAGTATAATTATTACAGTTCTAGCGATAATAACTGCATTATTTGGGTAATAATGGATGTTATATTGATAATATCGGGAGTAATCAGTATAATTATTACAGTTCTAGCGATAATACTAGTAAAATATGGCTAAGAGTGCCTGTTATATTGATAATAATAAAAGTAATAAGTATATTTATTATAGTTCTATCGATAATAACTGCATAATATGGGTAATAATGCACGTTATGTTGATGATAATAAAAGTAGTAAGTATATTTATTATAGTTCTACCGATTATAACTGCATAATATGGGTAATAATGCATGTTATATTGAGAATAATATAAGTAATAAGTATAATTATTACATTTCTAGCGATAATAACTGCATTATATGCGTAATAATGCATGTTATATTGATAATATCGGTAGTAATAAGTATAATTATTATAGTTCTAGCGATAATAATAGTAAAATATGGCTAATAGTGCATGTTATATTGATAATAATAAAAGTAATAAGTATATTTATTACAGTTCTATCGATAGAAATTGCATAATATGGGTAATAATGCATGTTATATTGATGATAATAAAAGTAATACGTATATTTATTATAGTTCTATCGATAATAACTGCATAATATGGGTAATAATGCACGTTATATTGATGATAATAAAAGTAGTAAGTATATTTATTATAGTTCTACCGATTATAACTGCATAATATGGGTAAAATGCATGTTATATTGAGAATAATATAAGTAATAAGTATAATTATTACAGTTCTAGCGATAATAACTGCATTATTTGGGTAATAATGGATGTTATATTGATAATATCGGGAGTAATCAGTATAATTACTACAGTTCTAGCGATAATACTAGTAAAATATGGCTAAGAGTGCCTGTTATATTGATAATAATAAAAGTAATAAGTATATTTATTATAGTTCTATCGATAATAACTGCATAATATGGGTAATAATGCACGTTATATTGATGATAATAAAAGTAGTAAGTATATTTATTATAGTTCTACCGATTATAACTGCATAATATGGGTAATAATGCATGTTATATTTAGAA
The DNA here is from genome assembly GCA_963576845.1 of Megachile leachella. Taxonomy (NCBI): domain Eukaryota; kingdom Metazoa; phylum Arthropoda; class Insecta; order Hymenoptera; family Megachilidae; genus Megachile; species Megachile leachella. Next base: position 75,570 of record CAUYWW010000082.1, read on the forward strand.
TAATATAAGTAATAAGTATAATTACTATAGTTCTAGGGATAATAATAGTGCAATATGGCTAATAGTGCATGTTCTATTGATAATAATAAAAGTAATAAGTATATTAATTATAGTTCTGTCGATAATAACTGCATAATATGGGTAACAATGCATGTTATATTGAGAATAATATAAGTAATAAGTATAATTATTACAGTTCTAGCGATAATAACTGCATTATATGCGTAATAATGCATGTTATATTGATAATATCGGGAGTAATAAGTATAATTATTATAGTTCTAGCGATAATAATAGTAAAATATGGCTAATAGTGCATGTTATATTGATAATAATAAAAGAAATAAGTATATATATTACAGTTCTATCGATAGAAATTGCAAAATATGGGTAATAATGCATGTTATATTGATGATAATAAAAGTAATACGTATATTTATTATAGTTCTAGCGATAATAACTGCATAATAGGGCTAATAATGCATGTTATATTGATAATAATAAAAGTAAGAAGTATATTTATTATAGTTCTATCGATAATAACTGCATAATATGGGTAATAATGCACGTTATATTGATGATAATAAAAGTAGTAAGTATATTTATTATAGTTCTACCGATTATAACTGCATAATATGGGTAATAATTCATGTTATATTGAGAATAATATAAGTAATAAGTATAATTATTACAGTTCTAGCGATAATAAGTGCATTATTTGGGTAATAATGTACGTTATATTGCTAATAATATATATAATAAGTATAATTATTACAGTTCTAGCGATAATAAGTGCATTATTTGGGTAATAATGTACGTTATATTGCTAATAATATATATAATAAGTATAATTATTACAGTTCTAGCGATAATAACTGCATTATATGCGTAATAATGCATGTTATATTGATAATATCGGGAGTAATAAGTATAATTATTATAGTTCTAGCGATAATAATAGTAAAATATGGCTAATAGTGCATGTTATATTGATAATAATAAAAGTAATAAGTATATTTATTACAGTTCTATCGATAGAAATTGCATAATATGGGTAATAATGCATGTTATATTGATGATAATAAAAGTAATACGTATATTTATTATAGTTCTATCGATAATAACTGCATAATATGGGTAATAATGCACGTTATATTGATGATAATAAAAGTAGTAAGTATATTTATTATAGTTCTACCGATTATAACTGCATAATATGGGTAAAATGCATGTTATATTGAGAATAATATAAGTAATAAGTATAATTATTACAGTTCTAGCGATAATAACTGCATTATTTGGGTAATAATGGATGTTATATTGATAATATCGGGAGTAATCAGTATAATTACTACAGTTCTAGCGATAATACTAGTAAAATATGGCTAAGAGTGCCTGTTATATTGATAATAATAAAAGTAATAAGTATATTTATTATAGTTCTATCGATAATAACTGCATAATATGGGTAATAATGCACGTTATATTGATGATAATAAAAGTAGTAAGTATATTTATTATAGTTCTACCGATTATAACTGCATAATATGGGTAATAATGCATGTTATATTTAGAATAATATAAGTAATAAGTATAATTACTATAGTTCTAGGGATAATAATAGTGCAATATGGCTAATAGTGCATGTTCTATTGATAATAATAAAAGTAATAAGTATATTAATTATAGTTCTGTCGATAATAACTGCATAATATGGGTAACAATGCATGTTATATTGAGAATAATATAAGTAATAAGTATAATTATTACAGTTCTAGCGATAATAACTGCATTATATGCGTAATAATGCATGTTATATTGATAATATCGGGAGTAATAAGTATAATTATTATAGTTCTAGCGATAATAATAGTAAAATATGGCTAATAGTGCATGTTATATTGATAATAATAAAAGAAATAAGTATATATATTACAGTTCTATCGATAGAAATTGCAAAATATGGGTAATAATGCATGTTATATTGATGATAATAAAAGTAATACGTATATTTATTATAGTTCTAGCGATAATAACTGCATAATAGGGCTAATAATGCATGTTATATTGATAATAATAAAAGTAAGAAGTATATTTATTATAGTTCTATCGATAATAACTGCATAATATGGGTAATAATGCACGTTATATTGATGATAATAAAAGTAGTAAGTATATTTATTATAGTTCTACCGATTATAACTGCATAATATGGGTAATAATTCATGTTATATTGAGAATAATATAAGTAATAAGTATAATTATTACAGTTCTAGCGATAATAAGTGCATTATTTGGGTAATAATGTACGTTATATTGCTAATAATATATATAATAAGTATAATTATTACAGTTCTAGCGATAATAAGTGCATTATTTGGGTAATAATGTACGTTATATTGCTAATAATATATATAATAAGTATAATTATTACAGTTCTAGCGATAATAACTGCATTATATGCGTAATAATGCATGTTATATTGATAATATCGGGAGTAATAAGTATAATTATTATAGTTCTAGCGATAATAATAGTAAAATATGGCTAATAGTGCATGTTATATTGATAATAATAAAAGTAATAAGTATATTTATTACAGTTCTATCGATAGAAACTGCATAATATGGGTAATAATGCATGTTATATTGATGATAATAAAAGTAATACGTATATTTATTATAGTTCTAGCGATAATAACTGCATAATAGGGCTAATAATGCATGTTATATTGATAATAATAAAAGTAAGAAGTATATTTATTATAGTTCTATCGATAATAACTGCATAATATGGGTAATAATGCACGTTATATTGATGATAATAAAAGTAGTAAGTATATTTATTATAGTTCTACCGATTATAACTGCATAATATGGGTAATAATTCATGTTATATTGAGAATAATATAAGTAATAAGTATAATTATTACAGTTCTAGCGATAATAACTGCATTATTTGGGTAATAATGGATGTTATATTGATAATATCGGGAGTAATCAGTATAATTATTACAGTTCTAGCGATAATACTAGTAAAATATGGATAAGAGTGCCTGTTATATTGATAATAATAAAAGTAATAAGTATATTTATTATAGTTCTATCGATAATAACTGCATAATATGGGTAATAATGCACGTTATGTTGATGATAATAAAAGTAGTAAGTATATTTATTATAGTTCTACCGATTATAACTGCATAATATGGGTAATAATGCATGTTATATTGAGAATAATATAAGTAATAAGTATAATTATTACATTTCTAGCGATAATAACTGCATTATATGCGTAATAATGCATGTTATATTGATAATATCGGGAGTAATAAGTATAATTATTATAGTTCTAGCGATAATAATAGTAAAATATGGCTAATAGTGCATGTTATATTGATAAAAATAAAAGTAATAAGTATATTTATTACAGTTCTATCGATAGAAATTGCAAAATATGGGTAATAATGCATGTTATATTGATGATAATAAAAGTAATACGTATATTTATTATAGTTCTAGCGATAATAACTGCATAATAGGGCTAATAATGCATGTTATATTGATAATAATAAAAGTAAGAAGTATATTTATTATAGTTCTATCGATAATAACTGCATAATATGGGTACTAATGCACGTTATATTGATGATAATAAAAGTAGTAAGTATATTTATTATAGTTCTACCGATTATAACTGCATAATATGGGTAATAATTCATGTTATATTGAGAATAATATAAGTAATAAGTATAATTATTACAGTTCTAGCGATAATAAGTGCATTATTTGGGTAATAATGTACGTTATATTGCTAATAATATATATAATAAGTATAATTATTACAGTTCTAGCGATAATAAGTGCATTATTTGGGTAATAATGTACGTTATATTGCTAATAATATATATAATAAGTATAATTATTACAGTTCTAGCGATAATAACTGCATTATATGGGTAATAATGGATGTTATATTGATAATATCGGGAGTAATCAGTATAATTATTACAGTTCTAGCGATAATACTAGTAAAATATGGCTAAGAGTGCCTGTTATATTGATAATAATAAAAGTAATAAGTATATTTATTATAGTTCTATCGATAATAACTGCATAATATGGGTAATAATGCACGTTATATTGATGATAATAAAAGTAGTAAGTATATTTATTATAGTTCTACCGATTATAACTGCATAATATGGGTAATAATGCATGTTATATTGAGAATAATATAAGTAATAAGTATAATTATTACAGTTCTAGCGATAATAACTGCATTATTTGGTAATAATGGATGTTATATTGATAATATCGGGAGTAATCAGTATAATTACTACAGTTCTAGCGATAATACTAGTAAAACATGGCTAAGAGTGCCTGTTATATTGATAATAATAAAAGTAATAAGTATATTTATTATAGTTCTATCGATAATAACTGCATAATATGGGTAATAATGCACGTTATGTTGATGATAATAAAAGTAGTAAGTATATTTATTATAGTTCTACCGATTATAACTGCATAATATGGGTAATAATGCATGTTATATTGAGAATAATATAAGTAATAAGTATAATTATTACATTTCTAGCGATAATAACTGCATTATATGCGTAATAATGCATGTTATATTGATAATATCGGGAGTAATAAGTATAATTATTATAGTTCTAGCGATAATAATAGTAAAATATGGCTAATAGTGCATGTTATATTGATAATAATAAAAGTAATAAGTATATTTATTACAGTTCTATCGATAGAAATTGCATAATATGGGTAATAATGCATGTTATATTGATGATAATAAAAGTAATACGTATATTTATTATAGTTCTATCGATAATAACTGCATAATATGGGTAATAATGCACGTTATATTGATGATAATAAAAGTAGTAAGTATATTTATTATAGTTCTACCGATTATAACTGCATAATATGGGTAATAATTCATGTTATATTGAGAATAATATAAGTAATAAGTATAATTATTACAGTTCTAGCGATAATAAGTGCATTATTTGGGTAATAATGTACGTTATATTGCTAATAATATATATAATAAGTATAATTATTACAGTTCTAGCGATAATAACTGCATAATATGGGTAATAATGCATGTTATATTGATAATAATAAAAGTAATAAGTATATTTATTATAGTTCTATCGATAATAACTGCATAATATGGGTAATAATGCATGTTCTATTGATGATAATAAAAGTAGTAAGTATATTTATTATAGATCTACCGATTATAACTGCATAATATGGGTATTAATTCATGTTATATTGAGAATAATATAAGTAATAAGTATAATTATTACAGTTCTAGCGATAATAACTGCATTATATGCGTAATAATGCATGTTATATTGATAATATCGGGAGTAATAAGTATAATTATTATAGTTCTAGCGATAACAATAGTAAAATATGGCTAATAGTGCATGTTATATTGATAATAACAAAAGTAATAAGTATATTTATTACAGTTCTATCGATAGAAACTGCATAATATGGGTAATAATGCATGTTATATTGATGATAATAAAAGTAATACGTATATTTATTATAGTTCTAGCGATAATAACTGCATAATAGGGCTAATAATGCATGTTATATTGATAATAATAAAAGTAATAAGTATATTTATTATAGTTCTATCGATAATAACTGCATAATATGGGTAATAATGCACGTTATATTGATGATAATAAAAGTTGTAAGTATATTTATTATAGTTCTACCGATTATAACTGCATAATATGGGTAATAATGCATGTTATATTGAGAATAATATAAGTAATAAGTATAATTATTACAGTTCTAGCGATAATAACTGCATTATTTGGGTAATAATGGATGTTATATTGATAATATCGGGAGTAATCAGTATAATTATTACAGTTCTAGCGATAATACTGGTAAAATATGGCTAAGAGTGCCTGTTATATTGATAATAATAAAAGTAATAAGTATATTTATTATAGTTCTATCGATAATAACTGCATAATATGGGTAATAATGCACGTTATGTTGATGATAATAAAAGTAGTAAGTATATTTATTATAGTTCTATCGATAATAACTGCATAATATGGGTAATAATGCATTCAATATTGAGAATAATATAAGTAATAAGTACAATTACTATAGTTCTAGGGATAATAATAGTGCAATATGGCTAATCGTGCATGTTCTATTGATAATAATAAAAGTAATAAGTATATTAGTTATAGTTCTGTCGATAATAACTGCATAATATGGGTAACAATGCATGTTATATTGAGAATAATATAAGTAATAAGTATAATTATTACAGTTCTAGCGATAATAACTGCATTATATGCGTAATAATGCATGTTATATTGATAATATCGGGAGTAATAAGTATAATTATTATAGTTCTAGCGATAATAATAGTAAAATATGGCTAATAGTGCATGTTATATTGATAGTAATAAAAGAAATAAGTATATATATTACAGTTCTATCGATAGAAATTGCAAAATATGGGTAATAATGCATGTTATATTGATGATAATAAAAGTAATACGTATATTTATTATAGTTCTAGCGATAATAACTGCATAATAGGGCTAATAATGCATGTTATATTGATAATAATAAAAGTAAGAAGTATATTTATTATAGTTCTATCGATAATAACTGCATAATATGGGTAATAATGCACGTTATATTGATGATAATAAAAGTAGTAAGTATATTTATTATAGTTCTACCGATTATAACTGCATAATATGGGTAATAATTCATGTTATATTGAGAATAATATAAGTAATAAGTATAATTATTACAGTTCTAGCGATAATAAGTGCATTATTTGGGTAATAATGTACGTTATATTGCTAATAATATATATAATAAGTATAATTATTACAGTTCTAGCGATAATAAGTGCATTATTTGGGTAATAATGTACGTTATATTGCTAATAATATATATAATAAGTATAATTATTACAGTTCTAGCGATAATAACTGCATTATATGGGTAATAATGGATGTTATATTGATAATAATAAAAGTAATAAGTATATTTATTATAGTTCTATCGATAATAACTGCATAATATGGGTAATAATGCATGTTCTATTGATGATAATAAAAGTAGTAAGTATATTTATTATAGTTCTACCGATTATAACTGCATAATATGGGTAATAATTCATGTTATATTGAGAATAATATAAGTAATAAGTATAATTATTACAGTTCTAGCGATAATAAGTGCATTATTTGGGTAATAATGTACGTTATATTGCTAATAATATATATAATAAGTATAATTATTACAGTTCTAGCGATTATAACTGCATAATATGGGTAATAATGCATTCTATATTGAGAATAATATAAGTAATAAGTACAATTGCTATAGTTCTAGGGATAATAATAGTGCAATATGGCTAATCGTGCATGTTCTATTGATAATAATAAAAGTAATAAGTATATTAATTATAGTTCTGTCGATAATAACTGCATAATATGGGTAACAATGCATGTTATATTGAGAATAATATAAGTAATAAGTATAATTATTACAGTTCTAGCGATAATAACTGCATTATATGCGTAATAATGCATGTTATATTGATAATATCGGGAGTAATAAGTATAATTATTATAGTTCTAGCGATAATAATAGTAAAATATGGCTAATAGTGCATGTTATATTGATAATAATAAAAGTAATAAGTATATTTATTACAGTTCTATCGATAGAAACTGCATAATATGGGTAATAATGCATGTTATATTGATGATAATAAAAGTAATACGTATATTTATTATAGTTCTAGCGATAATAACTGCATAATAGGGCTAATAATGCATGTTATATTGATAATAATAAAAGTAATAAGTATATTTATTATAGTTCTATCGATAATAACTGCATAATATGGGTAATAATGCACGTTATGTTGATGATAATAAAAGTAGTAAGTATATTTATTATAGTTCTACCGATTATAACTGCATAATATGGGTAATAATGCATGTTATATTGAGAATAATATAAGTAATAAGTATAATTATTACAGTTCTAGCGATAATAACTGCATTATTTGGGTAATAATGGATGTTATATTGATAATATCGGGAGTAATCAGTATAATTATTACAGTTCTAGCGATAATACTAGTAAAATATGGCTAAGAGTGCCTGTTATATTGATAATAATAAAAGTAATAAGTATATTTATTATAGTTCTATCGATAATAACTGCATAATATGGGTAATAATGCACGTTATGTTGATGATAATAAAAGTAGTAAGTATATTTATTATAGTTCTACCGATTATAACTGCATAATATGGGTAATAATGCATGTTATATTGAGAATAATATAAGTAATAAGTATAATTATTACATTTCTAGCGATAATAACTGCATTATATGCGTAATAATGCATGTTATATTGATAATATCGGGAGTAATAAGTATAATTATTATAGTTCTAGCGATAATAATAGTAAAATATGGCTAATAGTGCATGTTATATTGATAATAATAAAAGTAATAAGTATATTTATTACAGTTCTATCGATAGAAATTGCATAATATGGGTAATAATGCATGTTATATTGATGATAATAAAAGTAATACGTATATTTATTATAGTTCTATCGATAATAACTGCATAATATGGGTAATAATGCACGTTATATTGATGATAATAAAGGTAGTAAGTATATTTATTATAGTTCTACCGATTATAACTGCATAATATGGGTAAAATGCATGTTATATTGAGAATAATATAAGTAATAAGTATAATTATTACAGTTCTAGCGATAATAACTGCATTATTTGGGTAATAATGGATGTTATATTGATAATATCGGGAGTAATCAGTATAATTACTACAGTTCTAGCGATAATACTAGTAAAATATGGCTAAGAGTGCCTGTTATATTGATAATAATAAAAGTAATAAGTATATTTATTATAGTTCTATCGATAATAACTGCATAATATGGGTAATAATGCATGTTCTATTGATGATAATAAAAGTAGTAAGTATATTTATTATAGATCTACCGATTATAACTGCATAATATGGGTATTAATTCATGTTATATTGAGAATAATATAAGTAATAAGTATAATTATTACAGTTCTAGCGATAATAACTGCATTATATGCGTAATAATGCATGTTATATTGATAATATCGGGAGTAATAAGTATAATTATTATAGTTCTAGCGATAACAATAGTAAAATATGGCTAATAGTGCATGTTATATTGATAATAACAAAAGTAATAAGTATATTTATTACAGTTCTATCGATAGAAACTGCATAATATGGGTAATAATGCATGTTATATTGATGATAATAAAAGTAATACGTATATTTATTATAGTTCTAGCGATAATAACTGCATAATAGGGCTAATAATGCATGTTATATTGATAATAATAAAAGTAATAAGTATATTTATTATAGTTCTATCGATAATAACTGCATAATATGGGTAATAATGCACGTTATATTGATGATAATAAAAGTTGTAAGTATATTTATTATAGTTCTACCGATTATAACTGCATAATATGGGTAATAATGCATGTTATATTGAGAATAATATAAGTAATAAGTATAATTATTACAGTTCTAGCGATAATAACTGCATTATTTGGGTAATAATGGATGTTATATTGATAATATCGGGAGTAATCAGTATAATTATTACAGTTCTAGCGATAATACTGGTAAAATATGGCTAAGAGTGCCTGTTATATTGATAATAATAAAAGTAATAAGTATATTTATTATAGTTCTATCGATAATAACTGCATAATATGGGTAATAATGCACGTTATGTTGATGATAATAAAAGTAGTAAGTATATTTATTATAGTTCTATCGATAATAACTGCATAATATGGGTAATAATGCACGTTATATTGATGATAATAAAAGTAGTAAGTATATTTATTATAGTTCTACCGATTATAACTGCATAATATGGGTAATAATTCATGTTATATTGAGAATAATATAAGGAATAAGTATAATTATTACAGTTCTAGCGATAATAAGTGCATTATTTGGGTAATAATGTACGTTATATTGCTAATAATATATATAATAAGTATAATTATTACAGTTCTAGCGATAATAACTGCATAATATGGGTAATAATGCATGTTATATTGATAATAATAAAAGTAATAAGTATATTTATTATAGTTCTATCGATAATAACTGCATAATATGGGTAATAATGCATGTTCTATTGATGATAATAAAAGTAGTAAGTATATTTATTATAGTTCTACCGATTATAACTGCATAATATGGGTAATAATTCATGTTATATTGAGAATAATATAAGTAATAACTATAATTATTACAGTTCTAGGGATAATAAGTGCATTATTTGGGTAATAATGTACGTTATATTGCTAATAATATATATAATAAGTATAATTATTACAGTTCTAGCGATAATAACTGCATTATATGGGTAATAATGGATGTTATATTGATAATATCGGGAGTAATCAGTATAATTATTACAGTTCTAGCGATAATACTAGTAAAATATGGCTAAGAGTGCCTGTTATATTGATAATAATAAAAGTAATAAGTATATTTATTATAGTTCTATCGATAATAACTGCATAATATGGGTAATAATACACGTTATATTGATGATAATAAAAGTAGTAAGTATATTTATTATAGTTCTACCGATTATAACTGCATAATATGGGTAATAATGCATTCAATATTGAGAATAATATAAGTAATAAGTACAATTACTATAGTTCTAGGGATAATAATAGTGCAATATGGCTAATCGTGCATGTTCTATTGATAATAATAAAAGTAATAAGTATATTAGTTATAGTTCTGTCGATAATAACTGCATAATATGGGTAACAATGCATGTTATATTGAGAATAATATAAGTAATAAGTATAATTATTACAGTTCTAGCGATAATAACTGCATTATATGCGTAATAATGCATGTTATATTGATAATATCGGGAGTAATAAGTATAATTATTATAGTTCTAGCGATAATAATAGTAAAATATGGCTAATAGTGCATGTTATATTGATAGTAATAAAAGAAATAAGTATATATATTACAGTTCTATCGATAGAAATTGCAAAATATGGGTAATAATGCATGTTATATTGATGATAATAAAAGTAATACGTATATTTATTATAGTTCTAGCGATAATAACTGCATAATAGGGCTAATAATGCATGTTATATTGATAATAATAAAAGTAAGAAGTATATTTATTATAGTTCTATCGATAATAACTGCATAATATGGGTAATAATGCACGTTATATTGATGATAATAAAAGTAGTAAGTATATTTATTATAGTTCTACCGATTATAACTGCATAATATGGGTAATAATTCATGTTATATTGAGAATAATATAAGTAATAAGTATAATTATTACAGTTCTAGCGATAATAAGTGCATTATTTGGGTAATAATGTACGTTATATTGCTAATAATATATATAATAAGTATAATTATTACAGTTCTAGCGATAATAAGTGCATTATTTGGGTAATAATGTACGTTATATTGCTAATAATATATATAATAAGTATAATTATTACAGTTCTAGCGATAATAACTGCATTATATGGGTAATAATGGATGTTATATTGATAATAATAAAAGTAATAAGTATATTTATTATAGTTCTATCGATAATAACTGCATAATATGGGTAATAATGCATGTTCTATTGATGATAATAAAAGTAGTAAGTATATTTATTATAGTTCTACCGATTATAACTGCATAATATGGGTAATAATTCATGTTATATTGAGAATAATATAAGTAATAAGTATAATTATTACAGTTCTAGCGATAATAAGTGCATTATTTGGGTAATAATGTACGTTATATTGCTAATAATATATATAATAAGTATAATTATTACAGTTCTAGCGATTATAACTGCATAATATGGGTAATAATGCATTCTATATTGAGAATAATATAAGTAATAAGTACAATTGCTATAGTTCTAGGGATAATAATAGTGCAATATGGCTAATCGTGCATGTTCTATTGATAATAATAAAAGTAATAAGTATATTAATTATAGTTCTGTCGATAATAACTGCATAATATGGGTAACAATGCATGTTATATTGAGAATAATATAAGTAATAAGTATAATTATTACAGTTCTAGCGATAATAACTGCATTATATGCGTAATAATGCATGTTATATTGATAATATCGGGAGTAATAAGTATAATTATTATAGTTCTAGCGATAATAATAGTAAAATATGGCTAATAGTGCATGTTATATTGATAATAATAAAAGTAATAAGTATATTTATTACAGTTCTATCGATAGAAACTGCATAATATGGGTAATAATGCATGTTATATTGATGATAATAAAAGTAATACGTATATTTATTATAGTTCTAGCGATAATAACTGCATAATAGGGCTAATAATGCATGTTATATTGATAATAATAAAAGTAATAAGTATATTTATTATAGTTCTATCGATAATAACTGCATAATATGGGTAATAATGCACGTTATGTTGATGATAATAAAAGTAGTAAGTATATTTATTATAGTTCTACCGATTATAACTGCATAATATGGGTAATAATGCATGTTATATTGAGAATAATATAAGTAATAAGTATAATTATTACAGTTCTAGCGATAATAACTGCATTATTTGGGTAATAATGGATGTTATATTGATAATATCGGGAGTAATCAGTATAATTATTACAGTTCTAGCGATAATACTAGTAAAATATGGCTAAGAGTGCCTGTTATATTGATAATAATAAAAGTAATAAGTATATTTATTATAGTTCTATCGATAATAACTGCATAATATGGGTAATAATGCACGTTATGTTGATGATAATAAAAGTAGTAAGTATATTTATTATAGTTCTACCGATTATAACTGCATAATATGGGTAATAATGCATGTTATATTGAGAATAATATAAGTAATAAGTATAATTATTACATTTCTAGCGATAATAACTGCATTATATGCGTAATAATGCATGTTATATTGATAATATCGGGAGTAATAAGTATAATTATTATAGTTCTAGCGATAATAATAGTAAAATATGGCTAATAGTGCATGTTATATTGATAATAATAAAAGTAATAAGTATATTTATTACAGTTCTATCGATAGAAATTGCATAATATGGGTAATAATGCATGTTATATTGATGATAATAAAAGTAATACGTATATTTATTATAGTTCTATCGATAATAACTGCATAATATGGGTAATAATGCACGTTATATTGATGATAATAAAGGTAGTAAGTATATTTATTATAGTTCTACCGATTATAACTGCATAATATGGGTAAAATGCATGTTATATTGAGAATAATATAAGTAATAAGTATAATTATTACAGTTCTAGCGATAATAACTGCATTATTTGGGTAATAATGGATGTTATATTGATAATATCGGGAGTAATCAGTATAATTACTACAGTTCTAGCGATAATACTAGTAAAATATGGCTAAGAGTGCCTGTTATATTGATAATAATAAAAGTAATAAGTATATTTATTATAGTTCTATCGATAATAACTGCATAATATGGGTAATAATGCACGTTATATTGATGATAATAAAAGTAGTAAGTATATTTATTATAGTTCTACCGATTATAACTGCATAATATGGGTAATAATGCATGTTATATTTAGAATAATATAAGTAATAAGTATAATTACTATAGTTCTAGGGATAATAATAGTGCAATATGGCTAATAGTGCATGTTCTATTGATAATAATAAAAGTAATAAGTATATTAATTATAGTTCTGTCGATAATAACTGCATAATATGGGTAACAATGCATGTTATATTGAGAATAATATAAGTAATAAGTATAATTATTACAGTTCTAGCGATAATAACTGCATTATATGCGTAATAATGCATGTTATATTGATAATATCGGGAGTAATAAGTATAATTATTATAGTTCTAGCGATAATAATAGTAAAATATGGCTAATAGTGCATGTTATATTGATAATAATAAAAGAAATAAGTATATATATTACAGTTCTATCGATAGAAATTGCAAAATATGGGTAATAATGCATGTTATATTGATGATAATAAAAGTAATACGTATATTTATTATAGTTCTAGCGATAATAACTGCATAATAGGGCTAATAATGCATGTTATATTGATAATAATAAAAGTAAGAAGTATATTTATTATAGTTCTATCGATAATAACTGCATAATATGGGTAATAATGCACGTTATATTGATGATAATAAAAGTAGTAAGTATATTTATTATAGTTCTACCGATTATAACTGCATAATATGGGTAATAATTCATGTTATATTGAGAATAATATAAGTAATAAGTATAATTATTACAGTTCTAGCGATAATAAGTGCATTATTTGGGTAATAATGTACGTTATATTGCTAATAATATATATAATAAGTATAATTATTACAGTTCTAGCGATAATAAGTGCATTATTTGGGTAATAATGTACGTTATATTGCTAATAATATATATAATAAGTATAATTATTACAGTTCTAGCGATAATAACTGCATTATATGGGTAATAATGGATGTTATATTGATAATATCGGGAGTAATCAGTATAATTATTACAGTTCTAGCGATAATACTAGTAAAATATGGCTAAGAGTGCCTGTTATATTGATAATAATAAAAGTAATAAGTATATTTATTATAGTTCTATCGATAATAACTGCATAATATGGGCAATAATACACGTTATATTGATGATAATAAAAGTAGTAAGTATATTTATTATAGTTCTACAGATTATAACTGCATAATATGGGTAATAATGCATTCTATATTGAGAATAATATAAGTAATAAGTACAATTGCTATAGTTCTAGGGATAATAATAGTGCAATATGGCTAATCGTGCATGTTCTATTGATAATAATAAAAGTAATAAGTATATTAATTATAGTTCTGTCGATAATAACTGCATAATATGGGTAACAATGCATGTTATATTGAGAATAATATAAGTAATAAGTATAATTATTACAGTTCTAGCGATAATAACTGCATTATATGCGTAATAATGCATGTTATATTGATAATATCGGGAGTAATAAGTATAATTATTATAGTTCTAGCGATAATAATAGTAAAATATGGCTAATAGTGCATGTTATATTGATAATAATAAAAGTAATAAGTATATTTATTACAGTTCTATCGATAGAAACTGCATAATATGGGTAATAATGCATGTTATATTGATGATAATAAAAGTAATAAGTATATTTATTATAGTTCTATCGATAATAACTGCATAATATGGGTAATAATGCACGTTATATTGATGATAATAAAAGTAGTAAGTATATTTATTATAGTTCTACCGATTATAACTGCATAATATGGGTAATAATGCATGTTATATTGAGAATAATATAAGTAATAAGTATAATTATTACAGTTCTAGCGATAATAACTGCATTATTTGGTAATAATGGATGTTATATTGATAATATCGGGAGTAATCAGTATAATTATTACAGTTCTAGCGATAATACTAGTAAAATATGGCTAAGAGTGCCTGTTATATTGATAATAATAAAAGTAATAAGTATATTTATTATAGTTCTATCGATAATAACTGCATAATATGGGTAATAATGCACGTTATGTTGATGATAATAAAAGTAGTAAGTATATTTATTATAGTTCTACCGATTATAACTGCATAATATGGGTAATAATGCATGTTATATTGAGAATAATATAAGTAATAAGTATAATTATTACATTTCTAGCGATAATAACTGCATTATATGCGTAATAATGCATGTTATATTGATAATATCGGGAGTAATAAGTATAATTATTATAGTTCTAGCGATAATAATAGTAAAATATGGCTAATAGTGCATGTTATATTGATAATAATAAAAGTAATAAGTATATTTATTACAGTTCTATCGATAGAAATTGCATAATATGGGTAATAATGCATGTTATATTGATGATAATAAAAGTAATACGTATATTTATTATAGTTCTATCGATAATAACTGCATAATATGGGTAATAATGCACGTTATATTGATGATAATAAAAGTAGTAAGTATATTTATTATAGTTCTACCGATTATAACTGCATAATATGGGTAATAATTCATGTTATATTGAGAATAATATAAGTAATAAGTATAATTATTACAGTTCTAGCGATAATAAGTGCATTATTTGGGTAATAATGTACGTTATATTGCTAATAATATATATAATAAGTATAATTATTACAGTTCTAGCGATAATAACTGCATAATATGGGTAATAATGCATGTTATATTGATAATAATAAAAGTAATAAGTATATTTATTATAGTTCTATCGATAATAACTGCATAATATGGGTAATAATGCATGTTCTATTGATGATAATAAAAGTAGTAAGTATATTTATTATAGATCTACCGATTATAACTGCATAATATGGGTATTAATTCATGTTATATTGAGAATAATATAAGTAATAAGTATAATTATTACAGTTCTAGCGATAATAACTGCATTATATGCGTAATAATGCATGTTATATTGATAATATCGGGAGTAATAAGTATAATTATTATAGTTCTAGCGATAACAATAGTAAAATATGGCTAATAGTGCATGTTATATTGATAATAACAAAAGTAATAAGTATATTTATTACAGTTCTATCGATAGAAACTGCATAATATGGGTAATAATGCATGTTATATTGATGATAATAAAAGTAATACGTATATTTATTATAGTTCTAGCGATAATAACTGCATAATAGGGCTAATAATGCATGTTATATTGATAATAATAAAAGTAATAAGTATATTTATTATAGTTCTATCGATAATAACTGCATAATATGGGTAATAATGCACGTTATATTGATGATAATAAAAGTTGTAAGTATATTTATTATAGTTCTACCGATTATAACTGCATAATATGGGTAATAATGCATGTTATATTGAGAATAATATAAGTAATAAGTATAATTATTACAGTTCTAGCGATAATAACTGCATTATTTGGGTAATAATGGATGTTATATTGATAATATCGGGAGTAATCAGTATAATTATTACAGTTCTAGCGATAATACTGGTAAAATATGGCTAAGAGTGCCTGTTATATTGATAATAATAAAAGTAATAAGTATATTTATTATAGTTCTATCGATAATAACTGCATAATATGGGTAATAATGCACGTTATGTTGATGATAATAAAAGTAGTAAGCATATTTATTATAGTTCTATCGATAATAACTGCATAATATGGGTAATAATGCACGTTATATTGATGATAATAAAAGTAGTAAGTATATTTATTATAGTTCTACCGATTATAACTGCATAATATGGGTAATAATTCATGTTATATTGAGAATAATATAAGGAATAAGTATAATTATTACAGTTCTAGCGATAATAAGTGCATTATTTGGGTAATAATGTACGTTATATTGCTAATAATATATATAATAAGTATAATTATTACAGTTCTAGCGATAATAACTGCATAATATGGGTAATAATGCATGTTATATTGATAATAATAAAAGTAATAAGTATATTTATTATAGTTCTATCGATAATAACTGCATAATATGGGTAATAATGCATGTTCTATTGATGATAATAAAAGTAGTAAGTATATTTATTATAGTTCTAGCGATAATAACTGCATAATAGGGCTAATAATGCATGTTATATTGATAATAATAAAAGTAATAAGTATATTTATTATAGTTCTATCGATAATAACTGCATAATATGGGTAATAATGCACGTTATATTGATGATAATAAAAGTAGTAAGTATATTTATTATAGTTCTACCGATTATAACTGCATAATATGGGTAATAATTCATGTTATATTGAGAATAATATAAGGAATAAGTATAATTATTACAGTTCTAGCGATAATAAGTGCATTATTTGGGTAATAATGTACGTTATATTGCTAATAATATATATAATAAGTATAATTATTACAGTTCTAGCGATAATAACTGCATTATATGGGTAATAATGGATGTTATATTGATAATATCGGGAGCAATCAGTATAATTATTACAGTTCTAGCGATAATACTAGTAAAATATGGCTAAGAGTGCCTGTTATATTGATAATAATAAAAGTAATAAGTATATTTATTATAGTTCTATCGATAATAACTGCATAATATGGGTAATAATGCACGTTATATTGATGATAATAAAAGTAGTAAGTATATTTATTATAGTTCTACCGATTATAACTGCATAATATGGGTAATAATTCATGTTATATTGAGAATAATATAAGTAATAAGTATAATTATTACAGTTCTAGCGATAATAAGTGCATTATTTGGGTAATAATGTACGTTATATTGCTAATAATATATATAATAAGTATAATTATTACAGTTCTAGCGATAATAAGTGCATTATTTGGGTAATAATGTACGTTATATTGCTAATAATATATATAATAAGTATAATTATTACAGTTCTAGCGATAATAACTGCATTATATGGGTAATAATGGATGTTATATTGATAATATCGGGAGTAATCAGTATAATTATTACAGTTCTAGCGATAATACTAGTAAAATATGGCTAAGAGTGCCTGTTATATTGATAATAATAAAAGTAATAAGTATATTTATTATAGTTCTATCGATAATAACTGCATAATATGGGCAATAATACACGTTATATTGATGATAATAAAAGTAGTAAGTATATTTATTATAGTTCTACAGATTATAACTGCATAATATGGGTAATAATGCATTCTATATTGAGAATAATATAAGTAATAAGTACAATTGCTATAGTTCTAGGGATAATAATAGTGCAATATGGCTAATCGTGCATGTTCTATTGATAATAATAAAAGTAATAAGTATATTAATTATAGTTCTGTCGATAATAACTGCATAATATGGGTAACAATGCATGTTATATTGAGAATAATATAAGTAATAAGTATAATTATTACAGTTCTAGCGATAATAACTGCATTATATGCGTAATAATGCATGTTATATTGATAATATCGGGAGTAATAAGTATAATTATTATAGTTCTAGCGATAATAATAGTAAAATATGGCTAATAGTGCATGTTATATTGATAATAATAAAAGTAATAAGTATATTTATTACAGTTCTATCGATAGAAACTGCATAATATGGGTAATAATGCATGTTATATTGATGATAATAAAAGTAATAAGTATATTTATTATAGTTCTATCGATAATAACTGCATAATATGGGTAATAATGCACGTTATATTGATGATAATAAAAGTAGTAAGTATATTTATTATAGTTCTACCGATTATAACTGCATAATATGGGTAATAATGCATGTTATATTGAGAATAATATAAGTAATAAGTATAATTATTACAGTTCTAGCGATAATAACTGCATTATTTGGTAATAATGGATGTTATATTGATAATATCGGGAGTAATCAGTATAATTATTACAGTTCTAGCGATAATACTAGTAAAATATGGCTAAGAGTGCCTGTTATATTGATAATAATAAAAGTAATAAGTATATTTATTATAGCTCTATCGATAATAACTGCATAATATGGGTAATAATGCACGTTATGTTGATGATAATAAAAGTAGTAAGTATATTTATTATAGTTCTACCGATTATAACTGCATAATATGGGTAATAATGCATGTTATATTGAGAATAATATAAGTAATAAGTATAATTATTACATTTCTAGCGATAATAACTGCATTATATGCGTAATAATGCATGTTATATTGATAATATCGGGAGTAATAAGTATAATTATTATAGTTCTAGCGATAATAATAGTAAAATATGGCTAATAGTGCATGTTATATTGATAATAATAAAAGTAATAAGTATATTTATTACAGTTCTATCGATAGAAATTGCATAATATGGGTAATAATGCATGTTATATTGATGATAATAAAAGTAGTAAGTATATTTATTATAGTTCTAGCGATAATAACTGCATAATAGGGCTAATAATGCATGTTATATTGATAATAATAAAAGTAATAAGTATATTTATTATAGTTCTATCGATAATAACTGCATAATATGGGTAATAATGCACGTTATATTGATGATAATAAAAGTAGTAAGTATATTTATTATAGTTCTACCGATTATAACTGCATAATATGGGTAATAATTCATGTTATATTGAGAATAATATAAGGAATAAGTATAATTATTACAGTTCTAGCGATAATAAGTGCATTATTTGGGTAATAATGCATGTTATATTGATAATAATAAAAGTAATAAGTATATTTATTATAGTTCTATCGATAATAACTGCATAATATGGGTAATAATGCATGTTCTATTGATGATAATAAAAGTAGTAAGTATATTTATTATAGATCTACCGATTATAACTGCATAATATGGGTATTAATTCATGTTATATTGAGAATAATATAAGTAATAAGTATAATTATTACAGTTCTAGCGATAATAACTGCATTATATGCGTAATAATGCATGTTATATTGATAATATCGGGAGTAATAAGTATAATTATTATAGTTCTAGCGATAACAATAGTAAAATATGGCTAATAGTGCATGTTATATTGATAATAACAAAAGTAATAAGTATATTTATTACAGTTCTATCGATAGAAACTGCATAATATGGGTAATAATGCATGTTATATTGATGATAATAAAAGTAATACGTATATTTATTATAGTTCTAGCGATAATAACTGCATAATAGGGCTAATAATGCATGTTATATTGATAATAATAAAAGTAATAAGTATATTTATTATAGTTCTATCGATAATAACTGCATAATATGGGTAATAATGCACGTTATATTGATGATAATAAAAGTTGTAAGTATATTTATTATAGTTCTACCGATTATAACTGCATAATATGGGTAATAATGCATGTTATATTGAGAATAATATAAGTAATAAGTATAATTATTACAGTTCTAGCGATAATAACTGCATTATTTGGGTAATAATGGATGTTATATTGATAATATCGGGAGTAATCAGTATAATTATTACAGTTCTAGCGATAATACTGGTAAAATATGGCTAAGAGTGCCTGTTATATTGATAATAATAAAAGTAATAAGTATATTTATTATAGTTCTATCGATAATAACTGCATAATATGGGTAATAATGCACGTTATGTTGATGATAATAAAAGTAGTAAGTATATTTATTATAGTTCTATCGATAATAACTGCATAATATGGGTAATAATGCACGTTATATTGATGATAATAAAAGTAGTAAGTATATTTATTATAGTTCTACCGATTATAACTGCATAATATGGGTAATAATTCATGTTATATTGAGAATAATATAAGGAATAAGTATAATTATTACAGTTCTAGCGATAATAAGTGCATTATTTGGGTAATAATGTACGTTATATTGCTAATAATATATATAATAAGTATAATTATTACAGTTCTAGCGATAATAACTGCATAATATGGGTAATAATGCATGTTATATTGATAATAATAAAAGTAATAAGTATATTTATTATAGTTCTATCGATAATAACTGCATAATATGGGTAATAATGCATGTTCTATTGATGATAATAAAAGTAGTAAGTATATTTATTATAGTTCTAGCGATAATAACTGCATAATAGGGCTAATAATGCATGTTATATTGATAATAATAAAAGTAATAAGTATATTTATTATAGTTCTATCGATAATAACTGCATAATATGGGTAATAATGCACGCTATATTGATGATAATAAAAGTAGTAAGTATATTTATTATAGTTCTACCGATTATAACTGCATAATATGGGTAATAATTCATGTTATATTGAGAATAATATAAGGAATAAGTATAATTATTACAGTTCTAGCGATAATAAGTGCATTATTTGGGTAATAATGTACGTTATATTGCTAATAATATATATAATAAGTATAATTATTACAGTTCTAGCGATAATAACTGCATTATATGGGTAATAATGGATGTTATATTGATAATATCGGGAGCAATCAGTATAATTATTACAGTTCTAGCGATAATACTAGTAAAATATGGCTAAGAGTGCCTGTTATATTGATAATAATAAAAGTAATAAGTATATTTATTATAGTTCTATCGATAATAACTGCATAATATGGGTAATAATACACGTTATATTGATGATAATAAAAGTAGTAAGTATATTTATTATAGTTCTACCGATTATAACTGCATAATATGGGTAATAATGCATTCAATATTGAGAATAATATAAGTAATAAGTACAATTACTATAGTTCTAGGGATAATAATAGTGCAATATGGCTAATCGTGCATGTTCTATTGATAATAATAAAAGTAATAAGTATATTAGTTATAGTTCTGTCG
Source organism: Megachile leachella (assembly GCA_963576845.1). Classification (NCBI taxonomy): domain Eukaryota; kingdom Metazoa; phylum Arthropoda; class Insecta; order Hymenoptera; family Megachilidae; genus Megachile; species Megachile leachella. Next base: position 98,095 of record CAUYWW010000082.1, read on the forward strand.
ATAATAACTGCATAATATGGGTAACAATGCATGTTATATTGAGAATAATATAAGTAATAAGTATAATTATTACAGTTCTAGCGATAATAACTGCATTATATGCGTAATAATGCATGTTATATTGATAATATCGGGAGTAATAAGTATAATTATTATAGTTCTAGCGATAATAATAGTAAAATATGGCTAATAGTGCATGTTATATTGATAGTAATAAAAGTAATAAGTATATTTATTACAGTTCTATCGATAGAAACTGCATAATATGGGTAATAATGCATGTTATATTGATGATAATAAAAGTAATACGTATATTTATTATAGTTCTAGCGATAATAACTGCATAATAGGGCTAATAATGCATGTTATATTGATAATAATAAAAGTAATAAGTATATTTATTATAGTTCTATCGATAATAACTGCATAATATGGGTAATAATGCACGTTATATTGATGATAATAAAAGTAGTAAGTATATTTATTATAGTTCTACCGATTATAACTGCATAATATGGGTAATAATGCATGTTATATTGAGAATAATATAAGTAATAAGTATAATTATTACAGTTCTAGCGATAATAACTGCATTATTTGGGTAATAATGGATGTTATATTGATAATATCGGGAGTAATCAGTATAATTATTACAGTTCTAGCGATAATACTAGTAAAATATGGCTAAGAGTGCCTGTTATATTGATAATAATAAAAGTAATAAGTATATTTATTATAGTTCTATCGATAATAACTGCATAATATGGGTAATAATGCACGTTATGTTGATGATAATAAAAGTAGTAAGTATATTTATTATAGTTCTACCGATTATAACTGCATAATATGGGTAATAATTCATGTTATATTGAGAATAATATAAGGAATAAGTATAATTATTACAGTTCTAGCGATAATAAGTGCATTATTTGGGTAATAATGTACGTTATATTGCTAATAATATATATAATAAGTATAATTATTACAGTTCTAGCGATAATAACTGCATAATATGGGTAATAATGCATGTTATATTGATAATAATAAAAGTAATAAGTATATTTATTATAGTTCTATCGATAATAACTGCATAATATGGGTAATAATGCATGTTCTATTGATGATAATAAAAGTAGTAAGTATATTTATTATAGTTCTACCGATTATAACTGCATAATATGGGTAATAATTCATGTTATATTGAGAATAATATAAGTAATAACTATAATTATTACAGTTCTAGGGATAATAAGTGCATTATTTGGGTAATAATGTACGTTATATTGCTAATAATATATATAATAAGTATAATTATTACAGTTCTAGCGATAATAACTGCATTATATGCGTAATAATGCATGTTATATTGATAATATCGGGAGTAATAAGTATAATTATTATAGTTCTAGCGATAATAATAGTAAAATATGGCTAATAGTGCATGTTATATTGATAGTAATAAAAGTAATAAGTATATTTATTACAGTTCTATCGATAGAAACTGCATAATATGGGTAATAATGCATGTTATATTGATGATAATAAAAGTAATACGTATATTTATTATAGTTCTAGCGATAATAACTGCATAATAGGGCTAATAATGCATGTTATATTGATAATAATAAAAGTAATAAGTATATTTATTATAGTTCTATCGATAATAACTGCATAATATGGGTAATAATGCACGTTATATTGATGATAATAAAAGTAGTAAGTATATTTATTATAGTTCTACCGATTATAACTGCATAATATGGGTAATAATGCATGTTATATTGAGAATAATATAAGTAATAAGTATAATTATTACAGTTCTAGCGATAATAACTGCATTATTTGGGTAATAATGGATGTTATATTGATAATATCGGGAGTAATCAGTATAATTATTACAGTTCTAGCGATAATACTAGTAAAATATGGCTAAGAGTGCCTGTTATATTGATAATAATAAAAGTAATAAGTATATTTATTATAGTTCTATCGATAATAACTGCATAATATGGGTAATAATGCACGTTATGTTGATGATAATAAAAGTAGTAAGTATATTTATTATAGTTCTATCGATAATAACTGCATAATATGGGTAATAATGCACGTTATATTGATGATAATAAAAGTAGTAAGTATATTTATTATAGTTCTACCGATTATAACTGCATAATATGGGTAATAATTCATGTTATATTGAGAATAATATAAGTAATAAGTATAATTATTACAGTTCTAGCGATAATAAGTGCATTATTTGGGTAATAATGTACGTTATATTGCTAATAATATATATAATCAGTATAATTATTACAGTTCTAGCGATAATAACTGCATAATATGGGTAATAATGCATGTTATATTGATAATAATAAAAGTAATAAGTATATTTATTATAGTTCTATCGATAATAACTGCATAATATGGGTAATAATGCATGTTCTATTGATGATAATAAAAGTAGTAAGTATATTTATTATAGTTCTACCGATTATAACTGCATAATATGGGTAATAATTCATGTTATATTGAGAATAATATAAGTAATAAGTATAATTATTACAGTTCTAGCGATAATACTAGTAAAATATGGCTAAGAGTGCCTGTTATATTGATAATAATAAAAGTAATAAGTATATTTATTATAGTTCTATCGATAATAACTGCATAATATGGGTAATAATACACGTTATATTGATGATAATAAAAGTAGTAAGTATATTTATTATAGTTCTACCGATTATAACTGCATAATATGGGTAATAATGCATTCTATATTGAGAATAATATAAGTAATAAGTACAATTGCTATAGTTCTAGGGATAATAATAGTGCAATATGGCTAATCGTGCATGTTCTATTGATAATAATAAAAGTAATAAGTATATTAATTATAGTTCTGTCGATAATAACTGCATAATATGGGTAACAATGCATGTTATATTGAGAATAATATAAGTAATAAGTATAATTATTACAGTTCTAGCGATAATAACTGCATTATATGCGTAATAATGCATGTTATATTGATAATATCGGGAGTAATAAGTATAAATATTATAGTTCTAGCGATAATAATAGTAAAATATGGCTAATAGTGCATGTTATATTGATAATAATAAAAGTAATAAGTATATTTATTACAGTTCTATCGATAGAAACTGCATAATATGGGTAATAATGCATGTTATATTGATGATAATAAAAGTAATACGTATATTTATTATAGTTCTAGCGATAATAACTGCATAATAGGGCTAATAATGCATGTTATATTGATAAAAATAAAAGTAATAAGTATATTTATTATAGTTCTATCGATAATAACTGCATAATATGGGTAATAATGCACGTTATATTGATGATAATAAAAGTAGTAAGTATATTTATTATAGTTCTACCGATTATAACTGCATAATATGGGTAATAATGCATGTTATATTGAGAATAATATAAGTAATAAGTATAATTATTACAGTTCTAGCGATAATAACTGCATTATTTGGGTAATAATGGATGTTATATTGATAATATCGGGAGTAATCAGTATAATTATTACAGTTCTAGCGATAATACTAGTAAAATATGGCTAAGAGTGCCTGTTATATTGATAATAATAAAAGTAATAAGTATATTTATTATAGTTCTATCGATAATAACTGCATAATATGGGTAATAATGCACGTTATGTTGATGATAATAAAAGTAGTAAGTATATTTATTATAGTTCTACCGATTATAACTGCATAATATGGGTAATAATGCATGTTATATTGAGAATAATATAAGTAATAAGTATAATTATTACATTTCTAGCGATAATAACTGCATTATATGCGTAATAATGCATGTTATATTGATAATATCGGGAGTAATAAGTATAATTATTATAGTTCTAGCGATAATAATAGTAAAATATGGCTAATAGTGCATGTTATATTGATAATAATAAAAGTAATAAGTATATTTATTACAGTTCTATCGATAGAAATTGCATAATATGGGTAATAATGCATGTTATATTGATGATAATAAAAGTAATACGTATATTTATTATAGTTCTATCGATAATAACTGCATAATATGGGTAATAATGCACGTTATATTGATGATAATAAAAGTAGTAAGTATATTTATTATAGTTCTACCGATTATAACTGCATAATATGGGTAATAATTCATGTTATATTGAGAATAATATAAGTAATAAGTATAATTATTACAGTTCTAGCGATAATAAGTGCATTATTTTGGTAATAATGTACGTTATATTGCTAATAATATATATAATAAGTATAATTATTACAGTTCTAGCGATAATAACTGCATAATATGGGTAATAATGCATGTTATATTGATAATAATAAAAGTAATAAGTATATTTATTATAGTTCTATCGATAATAACTGCATAATATGGGTAATAATGCATGTTCTATTGATGATAATAAAAGTAGTAAGTATATTTATTATAGTTCTACCGATTATAACTGCATAATATGGGTATTAATTCATGTTATATTGAGAGTAATATAAGTAATAAGTATAATTATTACAGTTCTAGCGATAATAACTGCATTATGTGCGTAATAATGCATGTTATATTGATAATATCGGGAGTAATAAGTATAATTATTATAGTTCTAGCGATAACAATAGTAAAATATGGCTAATAGTGCATGTTATATTGATAATAACAAAAGTAATAAGTATATTTATTACAGTTCTATCGATAGAAACTGCATAATATGGGTAATAATGCATGTTATATTGATGATAATAAAAGTAATACGTATATTTATTATAGTTCTAGCGATAATAACTGCATAATAGGGCTAATAATGCATGTTATATTGATAAAAATAAAAGTAATAAGTATATTTATTATAGTTCTATCGATAATAACTGCATAATATGGGTAATAATGCACGTTATATTGATGATAATAAAAGTAGTAAGTATATTTATTATAGTTCTACCGATTATAACTGCATAATATGGGTAATAATGCATGTTATATTGAGAATAATATAAGTAATAAGTATAATTATTACAGTTCTAGCGATAATAACTGCATTATTTGGGTAATAATGGATGTTATATTGATAATATCGGGAGTAATCAGTATAATTATTACAGTTCTAGCGATAATACTAGTAAAATATGGCTAAGAGTGCCTGTTATATTGATAATAATAAAAGTAATAAGTATATTTATTATAGTTCTATCGATAATAACTGCATAATATGGGTAATAATGCACGTTATGTTGATGATAATAAAAGTAGTAAGTATATTTATTATAGTTCTACCGATTATAACTGCATAATATGGGTAATAATGCATGTTATATTGAGAATAATATAAGTAATAAGTATAATTATTACATTTCTAGCGATAATAACTGCATTATATGCGTAATAATGCATGTTATATTGATAATATCGGGAGTAATAAGTATAATTATTATAGTTCTAGCGATAATAATAGTAAAATATGGCTAATAGTGCATGTTATATTGATAATAATAAAAGTAATAAGTATATTTATTACAGTTCTATCGATAGAAATTGCATAATATGGGTAATAATGCATGTTATATTGATGATAATAAAAGTAATACGTATATTTATTATAGTTCTATCGATAATAACTGCATAATATGGGTAATAATGCACGTTATATTGATGATAATAAAAGTAGTAAGTATATTTATTATAGTTCTACCGATTATAACTGCATAATATGGGTAATAATGCATGTTATATTGAGAATAATATAAGTAATAAGTATAATTATTACAGTTCTAGCGATAATACTAGTAAAATATGGCTAAGAGTGCCTGTTATATTGATAATAATAAAAGTAATAAGTATATTTATTATAGTTCTATCGATAATAACTGCATAATATGGGTAATAATGCACGTTATGTTGATGATAATAAAAGTAGTAAGTATATTTATTATAGTTCTACCGATTATAACTGCATAATATGGGTAATAATGCATGTTATATTGAGAATAATATAAGTAATAAGTATAATTATTACATTTCTAGCGATAATAACTGCATTATATGCGTAATAATGCATGTTATATTGATAATATCGGGAGTAATAAGTATAATTATTATAGTTCTAGCGATAATAATAGTAAAATATGGCTAATAGTGCATGTTATATTGATAATAATAAAAGTAATAAGTATATTTATTACAGTTCTATCGATAGAAATTGCATAATATGGGTAATAATGCATGTTATATTGATGATAATAAAAGTAATACGTATATTTATTATAGTTCTATCGATAATAACTGCATAATATGGGTAATAATGCACGTTATATTGATGATAATAAAAGTAGTAAGTATATTTATTATAGTTCTACCGATTATAACTGCATAATATGGGTAATAATTCATGTTATATTGAGAATAATATAAGTAATAAGTATAATTATTACAGTTCTAGCGATAATAAGTGCATTATTTTGGTAATAATGTACGTTATATTGCTAATAATATATATAATAAGTATATTTATTATAGTTCTATCGATAATAACTGCATAATATGGGTAATAATACACGTTATATTGATGATAATAAAAGTAGTAAGTATATTTATTATAGTTCTACCGATTATAACTGCATAATATGGGTAATAATGCATTCTATATTGAGAATAATATAAGTAATAAGTACAATTGCTATAGTTCTAGGGATAATAATAGTGCAATATGGCTAATCGTGCATGTTCTATTGATAATAATAAAAGTAATAAGTATATTAATTATAGTTCTGTCGATAATAACTGCATAATATGGGTAACAATGCATGTTATATTGAGAATAATATAAGTAATAAGTATAATTATTACAGTTCTAGCGATAATAACTGCATTATATGCGTAATAATGCATGTTATATTGATAATATCGGGAGTAATAAGTATAAATATTATAGTTCTAGCGATAATAATAGTAAAATATGGCTAATAGTGCATGTTATATTGATAATAATAAAAGTAATAAGTATATTTATTACAGTTCTATCGATAGAAACTGCATAATATGGGTAATAATGCATGTTATATTGATGATAATAAAAGTAATACGTATATTTATTATAGTTCTAGCGATAATAACTGCATAATAGGGCTAATAATGCATGTTATATTGATAAAAATAAAAGTAATAAGTATATTTATTATAGTTCTATCGATAATAACTGCATAATATGGGTAATAATGCACGTTATATTGATGATAATAAAAGTAGTAAGTATATTTATTATAGTTCTACCGATTATAACTGCATAATATGGGTAATAATGCATGTTATATTGAGAATAATATAAGTAATAAGTATAATTATTACAGTTCTAGCGATAATAACTGCATTATTTGGGTAATAATGGATGTTATATTGATAATATCGGGAGTAATCAGTATAATTATTACAGTTCTAGCGATAATACTAGTAAAATATGGCTAAGAGTGCCTGTTATATTGATAATAATAAAAGTAATAAGTATATTTATTATAGTTCTATCGATAATAACTGCATAATATGGGTAATAATGCACGTTATGTTGATGATAATAAAAGTAGTAAGTATATTTATTATAGTTCTACCGATTATAACTGCATAATATGGGTAATAATGCATGTTATATTGAGAATAATATAAGTAATAAGTATAATTATTACATTTCTAGCGATAATAACTGCATTATATGCGTAATAATGCATGTTATATTGATAATATCGGGAGTAATAAGTATAATTATTATAGTTCTAGCGATAATAATAGTAAAATATGGCTAATAGTGCATGTTATATTGATAATAATAAAAGTAATAAGTATATTTATTACAGTTCTATCGATAGAAATTGCATAATATGGGTAATAATGCATGTTATATTGATGATAATAAAAGTAATACGTATATTTATTATAGTTCTATCGATAATAACTGCATAATATGGGTAATAATGCACGTTATATTGATGATAATAAAAGTAGTAAGTATATTTATTATAGTTCTACCGATTATAACTGCATAATATGGGTAATAATTCATGTTATATTGAGAATAATATAAGTAATAAGTATAATTATTACAGTTCTAGCGATAATAAGTGCATTATTTTGGTAATAATGTACGTTATATTGCTAATAATATATATAATAAGTATAATTATTACAGTTCTAGCGATAATAACTGCATAATATGGGTAATAATGCATGTTATATTGATAATAATAAAAGTAATAAGTATATTTATTATAGTTCTATCGATAATAACTGCATAATATGGGTAATAATGCATGTTCTATTGATGATAATAAAAGTAGTAAGTATATTTATTATAGTTCTACCGATTATAACTGCATAATATGGGTATTAATTCATGTTATATTGAGAGTAATATAAGTAATAAGTATAATTATTACAGTTCTAGCGATAATAACTGCATTATGTGCGTAATAATGCATGTTATATTGATAATATCGGGAGTAATAAGTATAATTATTATAGTTCTAGCGATAACAATAGTAAAATATGGCTAATAGTGCATGTTATATTGATAATAACAAAAGTAATAAGTATATTTATTACAGTTCTATCGATAGAAACTGCATAATATGGGTAATAATGCATGTTATATTGATGATAATAAAAGTAATACGTATATTTATTATAGTTCTAGCGATAATAACTGCATAATAGGGCTAATAATGCATGTTATATTGATAAAAATAAAAGTAATAAGTATATTTATTATAGTTCTATCGATAATAACTGCATAATATGGGTAATAATGCACGTTATATTGATGATAATAAAAGTAGTAAGTATATTTATTATAGTTCTACCGATTATAACTGCATAATATGGGTAATAATGCATGTTATATTGAGAATAATATAAGTAATAAGTATAATTATTACAGTTCTAGCGATAATAACTGCATTATTTGGGTAATAATGGATGTTATATTGATAATATCGGGAGTAATCAGTATAATTATTACAGTTCTAGCGATAATACTAGTAAAATATGGCTAAGAGTGCCTGTTATATTGATAATAATAAAAGTAATAAGTATATTTATTATAGTTCTATCGATAATAACTGCATAATATGGGTAATAATGCACGTTATGTTGATGATAATAAAAGTAGTAAGTATATTTATTATAGTTCTACCGATTATAACTGCATAATATGGGTAATAATGCATGTTATATTGAGAATAATATAAGTAATAAGTATAATTATTACATTTCTAGCGATAATAACTGCATTATATGCGTAATAATGCATGTTATATTGATAATATCGGGAGTAATAAGTATAATTATTATAGTTCTAGCGATAATAATAGTAAAATATGGCTAATAGTGCATGTTATATTGATAATAATAAAAGTAATAAGTATATTTATTACAGTTCTATCGATAGAAATTGCATAATATGGGTAATAATGCATGTTATATTGATGATAATAAAAGTAATACGTATATTTATTATAGTTCTATCGATAATAACTGCATAATATGGGTAATAATGCACGTTATATTGATGATAATAAAAGTAGTAAGTATATTTATTATAGTTCTACCGATTATAACTGCATAATATGGGTAATAATGCATGTTATATTGAGAATAATATAAGTAATAAGTATAATTATTACAGTTCTAGCGATAATACTAGTAAAATATGGCTAAGAGTGCCTGTTATATTGATAATAATAAAAGTAATAAGTATATTTATTATAGTTCTATCGATAATAACTGCATAATATGGGTAATAATGCACGTTATGTTGATGATAATAAAAGTAGTAAGTATATTTATTATAGTTCTACCGATTATAACTGCATAATATGGGTAATAATGCATGTTATATTGAGAATAATATAAGTAATAAGTATAATTATTACATTTCTAGCGATAATAACTGCATTATATGCGTAATAATGCATGTTATATTGATAATATCGGGAGTAATAAGTATAATTATTATAGTTCTAGCGATAATAATAGTAAAATATGGCTAATAGTGCATGTTATATTGATAATAATAAAAGTAATAAGTATATTTATTACAGTTCTATCGATAGAAATTGCATAATATGGGTAATAATGCATGTTATATTGATGATAATAAAAGTAATACGTATATTTATTATAGTTCTATCGATAATAACTGCATAATATGGGTAATAATGCACGTTATATTGATGATAATAAAAGTAGTAAGTATATTTATTATAGTTCTACCGATTATAACTGCATAATATGGGTAATAATTCATGTTATATTGAGAATAATATAAGTAATAAGTATAATTATTACAGTTCTAGCGATAATAAGTGCATTATTTTGGTAATAATGTACGTTATATTGCTAATAATATATATAATAAGTATATTTATTATAGTTCTATCGATAATAACTGCATAATATGGGTAATAATGCATGTTCTATTGATGATAATAAAAGTAGTAAGTATATTTATTATAGTTCTACCGATTATAACTGCATAATATGGGAATTAATTCATGTTATATTGAGAATAATATAAGTAATAAGTATAATTATTACAGTTCTAGCGATAATAACTGCATTATATGCGTAATAATGCATGTTATATTGATAATATCGGGAGTAATAAGTATAATTATTATAGTTCTAGCGATAACAATAGTAAAATATGGCTAATAGTGCATGTTATATTGATAATAACAAAAGTAATAAGTATATTTATTACAGTTCTATCGATAGAAACTGCATAATATGGGTAATAATGCATGTTATATTGATGATAATAAAAGTAATACGTATATTTATTATAGTTCTAGCGATAATAACTGCATAATAGGGCTAATAATGCATGTTATATTGATAATAATAAAAGTAATAAGTATATTTATTATAGTTCTATCGATAATAACTGCATAATATGGGTAATAATGCACGTTATATTGATGATAATAAAAGTAGTAAGTATATTTATTATAGTTCTACCGATTATAACTGCATAATATGGGTAATAATGCACGTTATATTGATGATAATAAAAGTAGTAAGTATATTTATTATAGTTCTACCGATTATAACTGCATAATATGGGTAATAATTCATGTTATATTGAGAATAATATAAGTAATAAGTATAATTATTACGGTTCTAGCGATAATAACTGTATTATATGGGTAATAATGCATGTTATATTGATAATAATAAAAGTAATAAGTATAATTATTACAGTTCTAGCGATAATAACTGCATTGTATGGGTAATAATGCACGTTATATTGCTAATAATATAAGTAATAAGTATAATTATTACGGTTCTAGCGATAATAACTGTATTATATGGGTAATAATGCATGTTATATTGATAATATCGGGAGTAATAAATATAATAATTATAGTTCTTGCGATAATAATAGTAAAATATGGCTAATAGTGCATGTTCTATTGATAATAATAAAAGTAATAAGTATATTTATTACAGTTCTATCGATAATAACTGCATAATATGGGTAACAATGCATGTTATATTGAGAATAATATAAGTAATAAGTATAATTATTACAGTTCTAGCGATAATAACTGCATTGTATGGGTAATAATGCACGTTATATTGCTAATAATATAAGTAATAAGTATAATTATTACGGTTCTAGCGATAATAACTGTATTACATGGGTAATAATGCATGTTATATTCATAATAATAAAAGTAATAAGTATATTTATTATAGTTCTATCGATAATAACTGCATAATATGGGTAATAATGCACGTTATATTGATGATAATAAAAGTAGTAAGTATATTTATTATAGTTCTACCGATTATAACTGCATAATATGGGTAAAATGCATGTTATATTGAGAATAATATAAGTAATAAGTATAATTATTACAGTTCTAGCGATAATAACTGCATTATTTGGGTCATAATGGATGTTATATTGATAATATCGGGAGTAATCAGTATAATTATTACAGCTCTAGCGATAATACTAGTAAAATATGGCTAAGAGTGCCTGTTATATTGATAATAATAAAAGTAATAAGTATATTTATTATAGTTCTATCGATAATAACTGCATAATATGGGTAATAATGCACGTTATATTGATGATAATAAAAGTAGTAAGTATATTTATTATAGTTCTACCGATTATAACTGCATAATATGGGTAATAATGCATGTTATATTTAGAATAATATAAGTAATATGTATAATTACTATAGTTCTAGGGATAATAATAGTGCAATATGGCTAATAGTGCATGTTCTATTGATAATAATAAAAGTAATAAGTATATTAATTATAGTTCTGTCGATAATAACTGCATAATATGGGTAACAGTGCATGTTATATTGAGAATAATATAAGTAATAAGTATAATTATTACAGTTCTAGCGATAATAACTGCATTATATGCGTAATAATGCATGTTATATTGATAATATCGGGAGTAATAAGTATAATTATTATAGTTCTAGCGATAATAATAGTAAAATATGGCTAATAGTGCATGTTATATTGATAATAATAAAAGTAATAAGTATATATATTACAGTTCTATCGATAGAAATTGCATAATATGGGTAATAATGCATGTTATATTGATGATAATAAAAGTAATACGTATATTTATTATAGTTCTAGCGATAATAACTGCATAATAGGGCTAATAATGTATGCTATATTGATAATAATAAAAGTAAGAAGTATATTTATTATAGTTCTATCGATAATAACTGCATAATATGGGTAATAATGCACGTTATATTGATGATAATAAAAGTAGTAAGTATATTTATTATAGTTCTACCGATTATAACTGCATAATATGGGTAATAATTCATGTTATATTGAGAATAATATAAGTAATAAGTATAATTATTACAGTTCTAGCGATAATAAGTGCATTATTTGGGTAATAATGTACGTTATATTGCTAATAATATATATAATAAGTATAATTATTACAGTTCTAGCGATAATAACTGCATAATATGGGTAATAATGCATGTTATATTGATAATAATAAAAGTAATAAGTATATTTATTATAGTTCCATCGATAATAACTGCATAATATGGGTAATAATGCATGTTCTATTGATGATAATAAAAGTAGTAAGTATATTTATTATAGTTCTACCGATTATAACTGCATAATATGGGTAATAATGCATTCTATATTGAGAATAATATAAGTAATAAGTACAATTACTATAGTTCTAGGGATAATAATAGTGCAATATGGCTAATCGTGCATGTTCTATTGATAATAATAAAAGTAATAAGTATATTAATTATAGTTCTGTCGATAATAACTGCATAATATGGGTAACAATGCATGTTATATTGAGAATAATATAAGTAATAAGTATAATTATTACAGTTCTAGCGATAATAACTGCATTATATGCGTAATAATGCATGTTATATTGATAATATCGGGAGTAATAAGTATAATTATTATAGTTCTAGCGATAATAATAGTAAAATATGGCTAATAGTGCATGTTATATTGATAATAATAAAAGTAATAAGTATATTTATTACAGTTCTATCGATAGAAATTGCATAATATGGGTAATAATGCATGTTATATTGATGATAATAAAAGTAATACGTATATTTATTATAGTTCTAGCGATAATAACTGCATAATAGGGCTAATAATGCAGGTTATATTGATAATAATAAAAGTAATAAGTATATTTATTATAGTTCTATCGATAATAACTGCATAATATGGGTAATAATGCACGTTATATTGATGATAATAAAAGTAGTAAGTATATTTATTATAGTCCTACCGATTATAACTGCATAATATGGGTAATAATGCATGTTATATTGAGAATAATATAAGTAATAAGTATAATTATTACAGTTCTAGCGATAATAACTGCATTATTTGGGTAATAATGGATGTTACATTGATAATATCGGGAGTAATCAGTATAATTATTACAGTTCTAGCGATAATACTAGTAAAATATGGCTAAGAGTGCCTGTTATATTGATAATAATAAAAGTAATAATTATATTTATTATAGTTCTATCGATAATAACTGCATAATATGGGTAATAATGCACGTTATGTTGATGATAATAAAAGTAGTAAGTATATTTATTATAGTTCTACCGATTATAACTGCATAATATGGGTAATAATGCATGTTATATTGAGAATAATATAAGTAATAAGTATAATTACTATAGTTCTAGGGATAATAATAGTGCAATATGGCTAATAGTGCATGTTCTATTGATAATAATAAAAGTAATAAGTATATTTATTATAGTTCTGTCGATAATAACTGCATAATATGGGTAACAATGCATGTTATATTGAGAATAATATAAGTAATAAGTATAATTATTACAGTTCTAGCGATAATAACTGCATTATTTGGGTAATAATGGATGTTATATTGATAATATCGGGAGTAATAAGTATAATTATTACAGTTCTAGCGATAATACTAGTAAAATATGGCTAAGAGTGCCTGTTATATTGATAATAATAAAAGTAATAAGTATATTTATTATACTTCTGTGGATAATAACCGCATAATATGGGTAACAATGCATGTTGTATTGAGAATAATATAAGTAATAAGCATAATTATTACAGTTCTAGCGATAATAACTGCATTTTATGCGTAATAATGCATGTTATATTGATAATATCGGGAGTAATAAGTATAATTATTACAGTTCTAGCGATAATACTAGTAAAATATGGCTAAGAGTGCCTGTTATATTGATAATAATAAAAGTAATAAGTATATTTATTATACTTCTGTCGATAATAACTGCATAATATGGGTAACAATGCATGTTATATTGAGAATAATATAAGTAATAAGCATAATTATTACAGTTCTAGCGATAATAACTGCATTATATGCGTAATAATGCATGTTATATTGATAATATCGGGAGTAATAAGTATAATTATTATAGTTCTAGCGATAATAATAGTAAAATATGGCTAAGAGTGCCTGTTATATTGATAATAATAAAAGTAATAAGTATATTTATTATAGTTCTATCGATAATAACTGCATAATATGGGTAATAATGCACGTTATATTGATGATAATAAAAGTAGTAAGTATATTTATTATAGTTCTACCGATTATAACTGCATAATATGGGTAATAATGCATGTTATATTTAGAATAATATAAGTAATATGTATAATTACTATAGTTCTAGGGATAATAATAGTGCAATATGGCTAATAGTGCATGTTCTATTGATAATAATAAAAGTAATAAGTATATTAATTATAGTTCTGTCGATAATAACTGCATAATATGGGTAACAGTGCATGTTATATTGAGAATAATATAAGTAATAAGTATAATTATTACAGTTCTAGCGATAATAACTGCATTATATGCGTAATAATGCATGTTATATTGATAATATCGGGAGTAATAAGTATAATTATTATAGTTCTAGCGATAATAATAGTAAAATATGGCTAATAGTGCATGTTATATTGATAATAATAAAAGTAATAAGTATATATATTACAGTTCTATCGATAGAAATTGCATAATATGGGTAATAATGCATGTTATATTGATGATAATAAAAGTAATACGTATATTTATTATAGTTCTAGCGATAATAACTGCATAATAGGGCTAATAATGTATGCTATATTGATAATAATAAAAGTAAGAAGTATATTTATTATAGTTCTATCGATAATAACTGCATAATATGGGTAATAATGCACGTTATATTGATGATAATAAAAGTAGTAAGTATATTTATTATAGTTCTACCGATTATAACTGCATAATATGGGTAATAATTCATGTTATATTGAGAATAATATAAGTAATAAGTATAATTATTACAGTTCTAGCGATAATAAGTGCATTATTTGGGTAATAATGTACGTTATATTGCTAATAATATATATAATAAGTATAATTATTACAGTTCTAGCGATAATAACTGCATAATATGGGTAATAATGCATGTTATATTGATAATAATAAAAGTAATAAGTATATTTATTATAGTTCCATCGATAATAACTGCATAATATGGGTAATAATGCATGTTCTATTGATGATAATAAAAGTAGTAAGTATATTTATTATAGTTCTACCGATTATAACTGCATAATATGGGTAATAATGCATTCTATATTGAGAATAATATAAGTAATAAGTACAATTACTATAGTTCTAGGGATAATAATAGTGCAATATGGCTAATCGTGCATGTTCTATTGATAATAATAAAAGTAATAAGTATATTAATTATAGTTCTGTCGATAATAACTGCATAATATGGGTAACAATGCATGTTATATTGAGAATAATATAAGTAATAAGTATAATTATTACAGTTCTAGCGATAATAACTGCATTATATGCGTAATAATGCATGTTATATTGATAATATCGGGAGTAATAAGTATAATTATTATAGTTCTAGCGATAATAATAGTAAAATATGGCTAATAGTGCATGTTATATTGATAATAATAAAAGTAATAAGTATATTTATTACAGTTCTATCGATAGAAATTGCATAATATGGGTAATAATGCATGTTATATTGATGATAATAAAAGTAATACGTATATTTATTATAGTTCTAGCGATAATAACTGCATAATAGGGCTAATAATGCAGGTTATATTGATAATAATAAAAGTAATAAGTATATTTATTATAGTTCTATCGATAATAACTGCATAATATGGGTAATAATGCACGTTATATTGATGATAATAAAAGTAGTAAGTATATTTATTATAGTCCTACCGATTATAACTGCATAATATGGGTAATAATGCATGTTATATTGAGAATAATATAAGTAATAAGTATAATTATTACAGTTCTAGCGATAATAACTGCATTATTTGGGTAATAATGGATGTTACATTGATAATATCGGGAGTAATCAGTATAATTATTACAGTTCTAGCGATAATACTAGTAAAATATGGCTAAGAGTGCCTGTTATATTGATAATAATAAAAGTAATAATTATATTTATTATAGTTCTATCGATAATAACTGCATAATATGGGTAATAATGCACGTTATGTTGATGATAATAAAAGTAGTAAGTATATTTATTATAGTTCTACCGATTATAACTGCATAATATGGGTAATAATGCATGTTATATTGAGAATAATATAAGTAATAAGTATAATTACTATAGTTCTAGGGATAATAATAGTGCAATATGGCTAATAGTGCATGTTCTATTGATAATAATAAAAGTAATAAGTATATTTATTATAGTTCTGTCGATAATAACTGCATAATATGGGTAACAATGCATGTTATATTGAGAATAATATAAGTAATAAGTATAATTATTACATTTCTAGCGATAATAACTGCATTATATGCGTAATAATGCATGTTATATTGATAATATCGGGAGTAATAAGTATAATTATTATAGTTCTAGCGATAATAATAGTAAAATATGGCTAATAGTGCATGTTATATTGATAATAATAAAAGTAATAAGTATATTTATTACAGTTCTATCGATAGAAATTGCATAATATGGGTAATAATGCATGTTATATTGATGATAATAAAAGTAATACGTATATTTATTATAGTTCTATCGATAATAACTGCATAATATGGGTAATAATGCACGTTATATTGATGATAATAAAAGTAGTAAGTATATTTATTATAGTTCTACCGATTATAACTGCATAATACGGGTAATAATTCATGTTATATTGAGAATAATATAAGTAATAAGTATAATTATTACAGTTCTAGCGATAATAACTGCATTATTTGGGTAATAATGGATGTTATATTGATAATATCGGGAGTAATAAGTATAATTATTACAGTTCTAGCGATAATACTAGTAAAATATGGCTAAGAGTGCCTGTTATATTGATAATAATAAAAGTAATAAGTATATTTATTATACTTCTGTGGATAATAACCGCATAATATGGGTAACAATGCATGTTATATTGAGAATAATATAAGTAATAAGCATAATTATTACAGTTCTAGCGATAATAACTGCATTATATGCGTAATAATGCATGTTATATTGATAATATCGGGAGTAATAAGTATAATTATTATAGTTCTAGCGATAATAATAGTAAAATATGGCTAATAGTGCATGTTCTATTGATAATAATAAAGTAATAAGTATATTTATTACAGTTCTATCGATAATAACTGCATAATATGGGTAACAATGCATGTTATATTGAGAATAATGTAAGTAATAAGTATAATTATTACAGTTCTAGCGATAATAACTGCATAATATGGGTAACAATGCATGTTATATTGAGAATACTATAAGTAAAAAGTATAATTATTACAGTTCTAGCGATAATAACTGCAAATATGGGTAATAATGCACGTTACATTGCTAATAATATAAGTAATAAGTATAATTATTACAGTTCTAGCGATAATAACTGCATTATATGGCTAATAGTGCATGTTCTATTGGTAATAATAAAAGTAATAAGTATATTTATTATAGTTCTGTCGATAATAACTGCATAATATGGGTAACAATGCATGTTATATTGAGAATAATATAAGTAATAAGTATAATTATTACAGTTCTAGCGATAATAACTGCATAATATGGGTAATAATGCACGTTACATTGCTAATAATATAAGTAATAAGTATAATTATTACAGTTCTAGCGATAATAACTGCATAATATGGGTAACAATGCATGTTATATTGATAATAATATAAGTAATAAGTATAATTATTACGGTTCTAGCGATAATAACTGTATTATATGTGTAATAATGCATGTTATATTGATAATAATAAAAGTCATAAGTATAATTATTACAGTTCTAGCGATAATAACTGCATTGTATGGGTAATAATGCACGTTATATTGCTAATAATATAAGTAATAAGTATAATTATTACGGTTCTAGCGATAATAACTGTATTATATGGGTAATAATGCATGTTATATTGATAATATCGGGAGTAATAAATATAATAATTATAGTTCTTGCGATAATAATAGTAAAATATGGCTAATAGTGCATGTTCTATTGATAATAATAAAAGTAATAAGTATATTTATTACAGTTCTATCGATAATAACTGCATAATATGGGTAACAATGCATGTTATATTGAGAATAATATAAGTAATAAGTATAATTATTACAGTTCTAGCGATAATAACTGCATTGTATGGGTAATAATGCACGTTATATTGCTAATAATATAAGTAATAAGTATAATTATTACGGTTCTAGCGATAATAACTGTATTACATGGGTAATAATGCATGTTATATTGATGATAATAAAAGTAATACGTATATTTATTATAGTTCTATCGATAATAACTGCATAATATGGGTAATAATGCACGTTATATTGATGATAATAAAAGTAGTAAGTATATTTATTATAGTTCTACCGATTATAACTGCATAATACGGGTAATAATTCATGTTATATTGAGAATAATATAAGTAATAAGTATAATTATTACAGTTCTAGCGATAATAACTGCATTATTTGGGTAATAATGGATGTTATATTGATAATATCGGGAGTAGTAAGTATAATTATTACAGATCTAGCGATAATACTAGTAAAATATGGCTAAGAGTGCCTGTTATATTGATAATAATAAAAGTAATAAGTATATTTATTATACTTCTGTGGATAATAACCGCATAATATGGGTAACAATGCATGTTGTATTGAGAATAATATAAGTAATAAGCATAATTATTACAGTTCTAGCGATAATAACTGCATTATATGCGTAATAATGCATGTTATATTGATAATATCGGGAGTAATAAGTATAATTATTATAGTTCTAGCGATAATAATAGTAAAATATGGCTAATAGTGCATGTTATATTGATAATAATAAAAGTAATAAGTATATTTGTTACAGTTCTATCGATAGAAACTGCATAATATGGGTAATAATGCATGTTATATTGATGATAATAAAAGTAATACGTATATTTATTATAGTTCTAGCGATAATAACTGCATAATATGGCTAATAATGCATGTTATATTGATAATAATAAAAGTAATAAGTATATTTATTATAGTTCTATCGATAATAACTGCATAATATGGGTAATAATGCACGTTATATTGATGATAATAAAAGTAGTAAGTACATTTATTATAGTTCTATCGATAATAACTGCATAATATGGGTAATAATGCACGTTATATTGATGATAATAAAAGTAGTAAGTATATTTATTATAGTTCTACCGATTATAACTGCATAATATGGGTAATAATTCATGTTATATTGAGAATAATATAAGTAATAAGTATAATTATTACAGTTCTAGCGATAATAACTGCATTATTTGGGTAATAATGGATGTTATATTGATAATATCGGGAGTAATAAGTATAATTATTATAGTTCTAGCGATAATAATAGTAAAATATGGCTAATAGTGCATGTTCTATTGATAATAATAAAAGTAATAAGTATATTTATTACAGTTCTATCGATAATAACTGCATAATATGGGTAACAATGCATGTTATATTGAGAATAATGTAAGTAATAAGTATAATTATTACAGTTCTAGCGATAATAACTGCATAATATGGGTAATAATGCACGTTACATTGCTAATAATATAAGTAATAAGTATAATTATTACAGTTCTAGCGATAATAACTGCATTATATGGGTAATAATGCATGTTATATTGATAATATCGGGAGTAATAAGTATAATTATTATAGTTCTAGCGATAATAATAGTAAAATATGGCTAATAGTGCATGTTATATTGATAATAATAAAAGTAATAAGTATAATTATTACAGTTCTAGCGATAATAACTGCATAATAGGGCTAATAATGTATGCTATATTGATAATAATAAAAGTAAGAAGTATATTTATTATAGTTCTATCGATAATAACTGCATAATATGGGTAATAATGCACGTTATATTGATGATAATAAAAGTAGTAAGTATATTTATTATAGTTCTACCGATTATAACTGCATAATATGGGTAATAATTCATGTTATATTGAGAATAATATAAGTAATAAGTATAATTATTACAGTTCTAGCGATAATAAGTGCATTATTTGGGTAATAATGTACGTTATATTGCTAATAATATATATAATAAGTATAATTATTACAGTTCTAGCGATAATAACTGCATAATATGGGTAATAATGCATGTTATATTGATAATAATAAAAGTAATAAGTATATTTATTATAGTTCCATCGATAATAACTGCATAATATGGGTAATAATGCATGTTCTATTGATGATAATAAAAGTAGTAAGTATATTTATTATAGTTCTACCGATTATAACTGCATAATATGGGTAATAATGCATTCTATATTGAGAATAATATAAGTAATAAGTACAATTACTATAGTTCTAGGGATAATAATAGTGCAATATGGCTAATCGTGCATGTTCTATTGATAATAATAAAAGTAATAAGTATATTAATTATAGTTCTGTCGATAATAACTGCATAATATGGGTAACAATGCATGTTATATTGAGAATAATATAAGTAATAAGTATAATTATTACAGTTCTAGCGATAATAACTGCATTATATGCGTAATAATGCATGTTATATTGATAATATCGGGAGTAATAAGTATAATTATTATAGTTCTAGCGATAATAATAGTAAAATATGGCTAATAGTGCATGTTATATTGATAATAATAAAAGTAATAAGTATATTTATTACAGTTCTATCGATAGAAATTGCATAATATGGGTAATAATGCATGTTATATTGATGATAATAAAAGTAATACGTATATTTATTATAGTTCTAGCGATAATAGCTGCATAATAGGGCTAATAATGCAGGTTATATTGATAATAATAAAAGTAATAAGTATATTTATTATAGTTCTATCGATAATAACTGCATAATATGGGTAATAATGCACGTTATATTGATGATAATAAAAGTAGTAAGTATATTTATTATAGTCCTACCGATTATAACTGCATAATATGGGTAATAATGCATGTTATATTGAGAATAATATAAGTAATAAGTATAATTATTACAGTTCTAGCGATAATAACTGCATTATTTGGGTAATAATGGATGTTACATTGATAATATCGGGAGTAATCAGTATAATTATTACAGTTCTAGCGATAATACTAGTAAAATATGGCTAAGAGTGCCTGTTATATTGATAATAATAAAAGTAATAATTATATTTATTATAGTTCTATCGATAATAACTGCATAATATGGGTAATAATGCACGTTATGTTGATGATAATAAAAGTAGTAAGTATATTTATTATAGTTCTACCGATTATAACTGCATAATATGGGTAATAATGCATGTTATATTGAGAATAATATAAGTAATAAGTATAATTACTATAGTTCTAGGGATAATAATAGTGCAATATGGCTAATAGTGCATGTTCTATTGATAATAATAAAAGTAATAAGTATATTTATTATAGTTCTGTCGATAATAACTGCATAATATGGGTAACAATGCATGTTATATTGAGAATACTATAAGTAAAAAGTATAATTATTACAGTTCTAGCGATAATAACTGCAAATATGGGTAATAATGCACGTTACATTGCTAATAATATAAGTAATAAGTATAATTATTACAGTTCTAGCGATAATAACTGCATTATATGGCTAATAGTGCATGCTCTATTGGTAATAATAAAAGTAATAAGTATATTTATTATAGTTCTGTCGATAATAACTGCATAATATGGGTAACAATGCATGTTATATTGAGAATAATATAAGTAATAAGTATAATTATTACAGTTCTAGCGATAATAACTGCATAATATGGGTAATAATGCACGTTACATTGCTAATAATATAAGTAATAAGTATAATTATTACAGTTCTAGCGATAATAACTGCATAATATGGGTAACAATGCATGTTATATTGATAATAATATAAGTAATAAGTATAATTATTACGGTTCTAGCGATAATAACTGTATTATATGTGTAATAATGCATGTTATATTGATAATAATAAAAGTCATAAGTATAATTATTACAGTTCTAGCGATAATAACTGCATTGTATGGGTAATAATGCACGTTATATTGCTAATAATATAAGTAATAAGTATAATTATTACGGTTCTAGCGATAATAACTGTATTATATGGGTAATAATGCATGTTATATTGATAATATCGGGAGTAATAAATATAATAATTATAGTTCTTGCGATAATAATAGTAAAATATGGCTAATAGTGCATGTTCTATTGATAATAATAAAAGTAATAAGTATATTTATTATAGTTCTATCGATAATAACTGCATAATATGGGTAATAATGCACGTTATATTGATGATAATAAAAGTAGTAAGTATATTTATTATAGTTCTACCGATTATAACTGCATAATATGGGTAAAATGCATGTTATATTGAGAATAATATAAGTAATAAGTAGAATTATTACAGTTCTAGCGATAATAACTGCATTATTTGGGTAATAATGGATGTTATATTGATAATATCGGGAGTAATCAGTATAATTATTACAGTTCTAGCGATAATACTAGTAAAATATGGCTAAGAGTGCCTGTTAATATTGATAATAATAAAAGTAATAAGTATATTTATTATAGTTCTATCGATAATAACTGCATAATATGGGTAATAATGCACGTTATATTGATGATAATAAAAGTAGTAAGTATATTTATTATAGTTCTACCGATTATAACTGCATAATATGGGTAATAATGCATGTTATATTGAGAATAATATAAGTAATAAGTATAATTACTATAGTTCTAGGGATAATAATATTGCAATATGGCTAATAGTGCATGTTCTATTGATAATAATAAAAGTAATAAGTATATTTATTATAGTTCTGTCGATAATAACTGCATAATATGGGTAACAATGCATGTTATATTGAGAATAATATAAGTAATAAGTATAATTATTACATTTCTAGCGATAATAACTGCATAATACGGGGAATAATGCATGTTTTATTGATGATAATAAAAGTAATACGTATATTTATTATAGTTATAGCGATAATAACTGCATAATATGTGTAATAATGCATGTTATATTGCTAGTAATATAAGTAATAAGTATAATTATTAGGGTTCTAGCAATAATAACTGCATTATATGGGTAATAATGCATGTTATATTGATAATATCGGGAGTAATAAATATAATAATTACAGTTCTTGCGATAATAATAGTAAAATATGGCTAATAGTGCATGTTATATTGATAATAATAAAAGTAATAATTATATTTATTATAGTCCTATCGATAATAATAGTAAAATATGGCTAATAGTGCATGTTATATTGATAATAATAAAAGTAATAAGTATATTTATTACAGTTCTATCGATAGAAATTGCATAATATGGGTAATAATGCATGTTATATTGATGATAATAAAAGTAATACGTATATTTATTATAGTTCTATCGATAATAACTGCATAATATGGGTAATAATGCACGTTATATTGATGATAATAAAAGTAGTAAGTATATTTATTATAGTTCTACCGATTATAACTGCATAATATGGGTAATAATTCATGTTATATTGAGAATAATATAAGTAATAAGTATAATTATTACAGTTCTAGCGATAATAACTGCATTATTTGGGTAATAATGGATGTTATATTGATAATATCGGGAGTAATAAGTATAATTATTACAGTTCTAGCGATAATACTAGTAAAATATGGCTAAGAGTGCCTGTTATATTGATAATAATAAAAGTAATAAGTATATTTATTATACTTCTGTGGATAATAACCGCATAATATGGGTAACAATGCATGTTGTATTGAGAATAATATAAGTAATAAGCATAATTATTACAGTTCTAGCGATAATAACTGCATTATATGCGTAATAATGCATGTTATATTGATAATATCGGGAGTAATAAGTATAATTATTATAGTTCTAGCGATAATAATAGTGAAATATGGCTAATAGTGCATGTTATATTGATAATAATAAAAGTAATAAGTATATTTGTTACAGTTCTATCGATAGAAACTGCATAATATGGGTAATAATGCATGTTATATTGATGATAATAAAAGTAATATGTATATTTATTATAGTTCTAGCGATAATAACTGCATAATATGGCTAATAATGCATGTTATATTGATAATAATAAAAGTAATAAGTATATTTACTAAAGTTCTATCGATAATAACTGCATAATATGGGTAATAATGCACGTTATATTGATGATAATAAAAGTAGTAAGTATATTTATTATAGTTCTATCGATAATAACTGCATAATATGGGTAATAATGCACCTTATATTGATGATAATAAAAGTAGTAAGTATATTTATTATAGTTCTACCGATTATAACTGCATAATATGGGTAATAATTCATGTTATATTGAGAATAATATAAGTAATAAGTATAATTATTACAGTTCTAGCGATAATAACTGCATTATTTGGGTAATAATGGATGTTATATTGATAATATCGGGAGTAATAAGTATAATTATTACAGTTCTAGCGATAATACTAGTAAAATATGGCTAAGAGTGCCTGTTATATTGATAATAATAAAAGTAATAAGTATATTTATTATACTTCTGTCGATAATAACTGCATAATATGGGTAACAATGCATGTTATATTGAGAATAATATAAGTAATAAGCATAATTATTACAGTTCTAGCGATAATAACTGCATTATATGCGTAATAATGCATGTTATATTGATAATATCGGGAGTAATAAGTATAATTATTATAGTTCTAGCGATAATAATAGTAAAATATGGCTAATAGTGCATGTTCTATTGATAATAATAAAAGTAATAAGTATATTTATTACAGTTCTATCGATAATAACTGCATAATATGGGTAACAATGCATGTTATATTGAGAATAATGTAAGTAATAAGTATAATTATTACAGTTCTAGCGATAATAACTGCATAATATGGGTAATAATGCACGTTACATTGCTAATAATATAAGTAATAAGTATAATTATTACAGTTCTAGCGATAATAACTGCATAATATGGGTAACAATGCATGTTATATTGATAATAATATTAGTAATAAGTATAATTATTACGGTTCTAGCGATAATAACTGTATTATATGTGTAATAATGCATGTTATATTGATAATAATAAAAGTCATAAGTATAATTATTACAGTTCTATCGATAATAACTGCATAATATGGGTAATAATGCACGTTATATTGATGATAATAAAAGTAGTAAGTATATTTATTATAGTTCTACCGATTATAACTGCATAATATGGGTAAAATGCACGTTATATTGATGATAATAAATGTAGTAAGTATATTTATTATAGTTCTACCGATTATAACTGCATAATATGGGTAATAATGCATGTTATATTGAGAATAATATAAGTAATAAGTATAATTACTATAGTTCTAGGGATAATAATATTGCAATATGGCTAATAGTGCATGTTCTATTGATAATAATAAAAGTAATAAGTATATTTATTATAGTTCTAGCGATAATAACTGCATAATATGGGTAATAATGCATGTTATATTGCTAGTAATATAAGTAATAAGTATAATTATTACGGTTCTAGCAATAATAACTGCATTATATGGGTAATAATGCATGTTATATTGATAATATCGGGAGTAATAAATATAATAATTACAGTTCTTGCGATAATAATAGTAAAATATGGCTAATAGTGCATGTTCTATTGATAATAATAAAAGTAAAAAGTATATTTATTACAGTTCTATCGATAGAAACTGCATAATATGGGTAATAATGCATGTTATATTGATGATAATAAAAGTAATACGTATATTTATTATAGTTCTAGCGATAATAACTGCATAATATGGGTAATAATGCATGTTATATTGATAATAATATATATAATAAGTATAATTATTACAGTTCTAACGATAATAACTGCATTATATGGGTAATAATGCATGTTATATTGATAATATCGGGAGTAATAAGTATAATTACTATATTTCTAGCGATAATAATAGTACAATATGGCTAATAGTGGATGTTATATTGATAATAATAAAAGTAATAAGTATATTTATTACAGTTCTATCGATAATAACTGCATAATATGTGTAATAATGCATGTTATATTGATGATAATAAAAGTAATACGTATATTTATTATAGTTCTAGCGATAATAACTGCATAATATGTGTAATAATGCATGTTATATTGATAATAATATAAGTAATAAGAATAATTATTACAGTTCTAGCGATAATAACTGCATTATATGCGTAATAATGCATGTTATATTGATAATATCGGGAGTAATAAGTATAATTATTATAGTTCTAGCGATAATACTAGTAAAATATGGCTAAGAGTGCCTGTTATATTGATAATAATAAAAGTAATAAGTATATTTATTATACTTCTGTGGATAATAACCGCATAATATGGGTAACAATGCATGTTGTATTGAGAATAATATAAGTAATAAGCATAATTATTACAGTTCTAGCGATAATAACTGCATTATATGCGTAATAATGCATGTTATATTGATAATATCGGGAGTAATAAGTATAATTATTATAGTTCTAGCGATAATAATAGTGAAATATGGCTAATAGTGCATGTTATATTGATAATAATAAAAGTAATAAGTATATTTGTTACAGTTCTATCGATAGAAACTGCATAATATGGGTAATAATGCATGTTATATTGATGATAATAAAAGTAATACGTATATTTATTATAGTTCTAGCGATAATAACTGCATAATATGGCTAATAATGCATGTTATATTGATAATAATAAAAGTAATAAGTATATTTACTAAAGTTCTATCGATAATAACTGCATAATATGGGTAATAATGCACGTTATATTGATGATAATAAAAGTAGTAAGTATATTTATTATAGTTCTATCGATAATAACTGCATAATATGGGTAATAATGCACCTTATATTGATGATAATAAAAGTAGTAAGTATATTTATTATAGTTCTACCGATTATAACTGCATAATATGGGTAATAATTCATGTTATATTGAGAATAATATAAGTAATAAGTATAATTATTACAGTTCTAGCGATAATAACTGCATTATTTGGGTAATAATGGATGTTATATTGATAATATCGGGAGTAATAAGTATAATTATTACAGTTCTAGCGATAATACTAGTAAAATATGGCTAAGAGTGCCTGTTATATTGATAATAATAAAAGTAATAAGTATATTTATTATACTTCTGTCGATAATAACTGCATAATATGGGTAACAATGCATGTTATATTGAGAATAATATAAGTAATAAGCATAATTATTACAGTTCTAGCGATAATAACTGCATTATATGCGTAATAATGCATGTTATATTGATAATATCGGGAGTAATAAGTATAATTATTATAGTTCTAGCGATAATAATAGTAAAATATGGCTAATAGTGCATGTTCTATTGATAATAATAAAAGTAATAAGTATATTTATTACAGTTCTATCGATAATAACTGCATAATATGGGTAACAATGCATGTTATATTGAGAATAATGTAAGTAATAAGTATAATTATTACAGTTCTAGCGATAATAACTGCATAATATGGGTAATAATGCACGTTACATTGCTAATAATATAAGTAATAAGTATAATTATTACAGTTCTAGCGATAATAACTGCATTATATCGGTAATAATGCATGTTATATTGATAATATCGGGAGTAATAAGTATAATTATTATAGTTCTAGCGATAATAATAGTAAAATATGGCTAATAGTGCATGTTATATTGATAATAATAAAAGTAATAAGTATAATTATTACAGTTCTAGCGATAATAACTGCATAATATGGGTAACAATGCATGTTATATTGAGAATACTATAAGTAAAAAGTATAATTATTACAGTTCTAGCGATAATAACTGCAAATATGGGTAATAATGCACGTTACATTGCTAATAATATAAGTAATAAGTATAATTATTACAGTTCTAGCGATAATAACTGCATTATATGGCTAATAGTGCATGTTCTATTGGTAATAATAAAAGTAATAAGTATATTTATTATAGTTCTGTCGATAACAACTGCATAATATGGGTAACAATGCATGTTATATTGAGAATAATATAAGTAATAAGTATAATTATTACAGTTCTAGCGATAATAACTGCATAATATGGGTAATAATGCACGTTACATTGCTAATAATATAAGTAATAAGTATAATTATTACAGTTCTAGCGATAATAACTGCATAATATGGGTAACAATGCATGTTATATTGATAATAATATTAGTAATAAGTATAATTATTACGGTTCTAGCGATAATAACTGTATTATATGTGTAATAATGCATGTTATATTGATAATAATAAAAGTCATAAGGATAATTATTACAGTTCTAGCGATAATAACTGCATTATATGCGTAATAATGCATGTTATATTGAGAATAATATAAGTAATAAGGATAATTATTACAGTTCTAGCGATAATAACTGCATTATATGCGTAATAATGCATGTTATATTGATAATATCGGGAGTAATAAGTATAATTATTACAGTTCTAGCGATAATACTAGTAAAATACGGCTAAGAGTGCCTGTTATATTGATAATAATAAAAGTAATAAGTATATTTATTATACTTCTGTCGATAATAGCTGCATTATATGGGTAATAGTGCATGTTATATTGATAATAATAAAAGTAATAAGTATATTTATTACAGTTCTATCGATAATAACTGCATAATATGCTTAATAATGCATGTTATATTGACGATAATAAAAGTAATACGTATATTTATTATTGTTCTAGCGATAATAACTGCATAATATGCGTAATAATGCACGTTATATTGCTAATAATATAAGTAATAAGTAAAATTATTACGGTTCTAGCGATAATAACTGCATAATATGCATAATAATTCATGTTATATTGATAATATCGGGAGTAATAAGTATAATTATTACAGTTCTAGCGATAATAACTGCATAATATGCGTAATAATGCATGTTATATTGATGATAATAAAAGTACTAAGTATATTTATTATAGTTCTATCGATAATAACTGCATAATATGGGTAATAATGCATGTTATATTGATGATAATAAAAGTACTAAGTATATTTATTATAGTTCTAGCTATTACAACTGCATTATTTGGGTAATAATGCACGTTGGATTGCTAATAATATAAGTAATAAGTATAATTATTACAGTTCTAGCGATAATAACTGCATTATATGGGTAATAATGCATGTTATATTGATAATATTGGGAGTAATTAGTATAATTATTATAGTTCCAGCGATAATAATAGTAAAATATGGCTAATAGTGCATGTTATATTGATAATAATAAAAGTAATAAGTATATTTATTATACTTCTGTCCATAATAACTGCATTATATGGGTAATAATGCATGTTATATCGATAATAGTATAAGTAATAAGTATAGTTATTACAGTTCTAGCGATAATAACTCCATTATATGGGTAATAATGCATGTTATATTGAGAATAATATAAGTAATAAGTATAATTATTACAGTTCTAGCGATAATAACTGCATAATATGGGTAATAATGCATGTTATATTGATAATAATAAAAGTAATAAGTATATTTATTATAGTTCTATCGATAATAACTGCATAATATGGGTAATAATGCATGTTCTATTGATGATAATAAAAGTAGTAAGTATATTTATTATAGTTCTACCGATTATAACTGCATAATATGGGTAATAATTCATGTTATATTGAGAATAATATAAGTAATAAGTATAATTATTACAGTTCTAGCGATAATAAGTGCATTATTTGGGTAATAATGTACGTTATATTGCTAATAATATATATAATAAGTATAATTATTACAGTTCTAGCGATAATAACTGCATTATATGGGTAATAATGGATGTTATATTGATAATATCGGGAGTAATCAGTATAATTATTACAGTTCTAGCGATAATACTAGTAAAATATGGCTAAGAGTGCCTGTTATATTGATAATAATAGAAGTAATAAGTATATTTATTATAGTTCTATCGATAATAACTGCATAATATGGGTAATAATGCACGTTATATTGATGATAATAAAAGTAGTAAGTATATTTATTATAGTTCTACCGATTATAACTGCATAATATGGGTAATAATGCATTCTATATTGAGAATAATATAAGTAATAAGTACAATTACTATAGTTCTAGGGATAATAATAGTGCAATATGGCTAATAGTGCATGTTCTATTGATAATAATAAAAGTAATAAGTATATTTATTATAGTTCTGTCGATAATAACTGCATAATATGGGTAACAATGCATGTTATATTGAGAATAATATAAGTAATAAGTATAATTATTACAGTTCTAGCGATAATAACTGCATTATATGCGTAATAATGCATGTTATATTGATAATATCGGGAGTAATAAGTATAATTATTATAGTTCTAGCGATAATAATAGTAAAATATGGCTAATAGTGCATGTTATATTGATAATAATAAAAGTAATAAGTATATTTATTACAGTTCTATCGATAGAAATTGCATAATATGGGTAATAATGCATGTTATATTGATGATAATAAAAGTAATACGTATATTTATTATAGTTCTATCGATAATAACTGCATAATATGGGTAATAATGCACGTTATATTGATGATAATAAAAGTAGTAAGTATATTTATTATAGTTCTACCGATTATAACTGCATAATATGGGTAATAATTCATGTTATATTGAGAATAATATAAGTAATAAGTATAATTATTACAGTTCTAGCGATAATAACTGCATTATTTGGGTAATAATGGATGTTATATTGATAATATCGGGAGTAATAAGTATAATTATTACAGTTCTAGCGATAATACTAGTAAAATATGGCTAAGAGTGCCTGTTATATTGATAATAATAAAAGTAATAAGTATATTTATTATACTTCTGTGGATAATAACCGCATAATATGGGTAACAATGCATGTTATATTGAGAATAATATAAGTAATAAGCATAATTATTACAGTTCTAGCGATAATAACTGCATTATATGCGTAATAATGCATGTTATATTGATAATATCGGGAGTAATAAGTATAATTATTATAGTTCTAGCGATAATAATAGTAAAATATGGCTAATAGTGCATGTTATATTGATAATAATAAAAGTAATAAGTATATTTGTTACAGTTCTATCGATAGAAACTGCATAATATGGGTAATAATGCATGTTATATTGATGATAATAAAAGTAATACGTATATTTATTATAGTTCTAGCGATAATAACTGCATAATATGGCTAATAATGCATGTTATATTGATAATAATAAAAGTAATAAGTATATTTATTATAGTTCTATCGATAATAACTGCATAATATGGGTAATAATGCACGTTATATTGATGATAATAAAAGTAGTAAGTATATTTATTATAGTTCTATCGATAATAACTGCATAATATGGGTAATAATGCACGTTATATTGATGATAATAAAAGTAGTAAGTATATTTATTATAGTTCTACCGATTATAACTGCATAATATGGGTAATAATTCATGTTATATTGAGAATAATATAAGTAATAAGTATAATTATTACAGTTCTAGCGATAATAACTGCATAATATGGGTAACAATGCATGTTATATTGATAATAATATAAGTAATAAGTATAATTATTACGGTTCTAGCGATAATAACTGTATTATATGTGTAATAATGCATGTTATATTGATAATAATAAAAGTCATAAGTATAATTATTACAGTTCTAGCGATAATAACTGCATTGTATGGGTAATAATGCACGTTATATTGCTAATAATATAAGTAATAAGTATAATTATTACGGTTCTAGCGATAATAACTGTATTATATGGGTAATAATGCATGTTATATTGATAATATCGGGAGTAATAAATATAATAATTATAGTTCTTGCGATAATAATAGTAAAATATGGCTAATAGTGCATGTTCTATTGATAATAATAAAAGTAATAAGTATATTTATTACAGTTCTATCGATAATAACTGCATAATATGGGTAACAATGCATGTTATATTGAGAATAATATAAGTAATAAGTATAATTATTACAGTTCTAGCGATAATAACTGCATTGTATGGGTAATAATGCACGTTATATTGCTAATAATATAAGTAATAAGTATAATTATTACGGTTCTAGCGATAATAACTGTATTACATGGGTAATAATGCATGTTATATTGATAATAATAAAAGTAATAAGTATATTTATTATAGTTCTATCGATAATAACTGCATAATATGGGTAATAATGCACGTTATATTGATGATAATAAAAGTAGTAAGTATATTTATTATAGTTCTACCGATTATAACTGCATAATATGGGTAAAATGCATGTTATATTGAGAATAATATAAGTAATAAGTAGAATTATTACAGTTCTAGCGATAATAACTGCATTATTTGGGTAATAATGGATGTTATATTGATAATATCGGGAGTAATCAGTATAATTATTACAGTTCTAGCGATAATACTAGTAAAATATGGCTAAGAGTGCCTGTTAATATTGATAATAATAAAAGTAATAAGTATATTTATTATAGTTCTATCGATAATAACTGCATAATATGGGTAATAATGCACGTTATATTGATGATAATAAAAGTAGTAAGTATATTTATTATAGTTCTACCGATTATAACTGCATAATATGGGTAATAATGCATGTTATATTGAGAATAATATAAGTAATAAGTATAATTACTATAGTTCTAGGGATAATAATAGTGCAATATGGCTAATAGTGCATGTTCTATTGATAATAATAAAAGTAATAAGTATATTTATTATAGTTCTGTCGATAATAACTGCATAATATGGGTAACAATGCATGTTATATTCAGAATAATATAAGTAATAAGTATAATTATTACATTTCTAGCGATAATAACTGCATAATATGGGTAATAATGCATGTTTTATTGATGATAATAAAAGTAATACGTATATTTATTATAGTTATAGCGATAATTACTGCATAATATGTGTAATAATGCATGTTATATTGCTAGTAATATAAGTAATAAGTATAATTATTACGGTTCTAGCAATAATAACTGCATTATATGGGTAATAATGCATGTTATATTGATAACATCGGGAGTAATAAATATAATAATTACAGTTCTTGCGATAATAATAGTAAAATATGGCTAATAGTGCATGTTCTATTGATAATAATAAAAGTAAAAAGTATATTTATTACAGTTCTATCGATAGAAACTGCATAATATGGGTAATAATGCATGTTATATTGATGATAATAAAAGTAATACGAATATTTATTATAGTTCTAGCGATAATAACTGCATAATATGGGTAATAATGCATGTTATATTGAGAATAATATAAGTAATAAGTATAATTATTACAGTTCTAGCGATAATAACTGCATTATATGGGTAATAATGCATGTTATATTGATAATATCGGGAGTAATAAGTATAATTACTATATTTCTAGCGATAATAATAGTACAATATGGCTAATAGTGCATGTTATATTGATAATAATAAAAGTAATAAGTATATTTATTACAGTTCTATCGATAATAACTGCATAATATGTGTAATAATGCATGTTATATTGATGATAATAAAAGTAATACGTATATTTATTATAGTTCTAGCGATAATAACTGCATAATATGTGTAATAATGCATGTTATATTGATAATAATATAAGTAATACGAATAATTATTACAGATCTAGCGATAATAACTGCATTGTATGGGTAATAATGCACGTTATATTGCTAATAATATAAGTAATAAGTATAATTATTACGGTTCTAGCGATAATAACTGTATTATATGGGTAATAATGCATGTTATATTGATAATATCGGGAGTAATAAATATAATACTTATAGTTCTTGCGATAATAATAGTAAAATATGGCTAATAGTGCATGTTCTATTGATAATAATAAAAGTAATAAGTATATTTATTACAGTTCTATCGATAATAACTGCATAATATGGGAAATAATGCATGTTATATTGAGAATAATATAAGTAATAAGTATAATTATTACAGTTCTAGCGATAATAACTGCATTATTTGGGTAATAATGGATGTTATATTGATAATATCGGGAGTAATACGTATAATTATTACAGTTCTAGCGATAATACTAGTAAAATATGGCTAATAGTGCATGTTATATTGATAATAATGAAAGTAATAAGTATATTTATTATACTTCTGTCGATAATAACTGCATTATATGGGTAATAATGCATGTTATATTGAGAATAATATAAGTAATAAGTATAATTATTACAGTTCTAGCGATAATAACTGCATTATATGCGTAATAATGCATGTTATATTGATAATATCGGGAGTAATAAGTAAAATTATTATAGTTCCAGCGATAATAATAGTAAAATATGGCTAATAGTGCATGTTATATTGATAATAATAAAAGTAATACGTATATTTATTATAGTTCTACCGATTATAACTGCATAATATGGGTAATAATTCATGTTATATTGAGAATAATATAAGTAATAAGTATAATTATTACAGTTCCAGCGATAATAACTGCATTATTTGGGTAATAATGGATGTTATATTGATAATATCGGGAGTAATAAGTATAATTATTACAGTTCTAGCGATAATAACTGCATAATATGCGTAATAATGCATGTTATATTGATGATAATAAAAGTACTAAGTATATTTATTATAGTTCTATCGATAATAACTGCATTATATGGGTAATAATGCATGTTATATTGATAATAATATAAGTAATAAGTATAATTATTACAGTTCTAGCGATAATAACTGCATTATATGGGTAATAATGCATGTTATATTGATAACATTGGGAGTAATAAGTATAATTATTTTAGTTCCAGCGATAATAATAGTAAAATATGGCTAATAGTGCATGTTATATTGATAATAATAAAAGTAATAAGTATATTTATTATACTTCTGTCCATAATAACTGCATTCTATGGGTAATAATGCATGTTATATTGATAATAATATAAGTAATAAGTATAGTTATTACAGTTCTAGCGATAATAACTGCATTACATGCGTAATAATGCATGTTATATTGATAATATCGGGAGTAATCAGTATAATTATTACAGTTCTAGCGATAATACTAGTAAAATATGGCTAAGAGTGCCTGTTATATTGATAATAATAAAAGTAATAAGTATATTTATTATAGTTCTATCGATAATAACTGCATAATATGGGTAATAATGCACGTTATGTTGATGATAATAAAAGTAGTAAGTATATTTATTATAGTTCTACCGATTATAACTGCATAATATGGGTAATAATGCATGTTATATTGAGAATAATATAAGTAATAAGTATAATTACTATAGTTCTAGGGATAATAATAGTGCAATATGGCTAATAGTGCATGATCTATTGATAATAATAAAAGTAATAAGTATATTTATTATAGTTCTGTCGATAATAACTGCATAATATGGGTAACAATGCATGTTATATTGAGAATAATATAAGTAATAAGTATAATTATTACATTTCTAGCGATAATAACTGCATTATATGCGTAATAATGCATGTTATATTGATAATATCGGGAGTAATAAGTATAATTATTATAGTTCTAGCGATAATAATAGTAAAATATGGCTAATAGTGCATGTTATATTGATAATAATAAAAGTAATAAGTATATTTATTACAGTTCTATCGATAGAAATTGCATAATATGGGTAATAATGCATGTTATATTGATGATAATAAAAGTAATACGTATATTTATTATAGTTCTATCGATAATAACTGCATAATATGGGTAATAATGCACGTTATATTGATGATAATAAAAGTAGTAAGTATATTTATTATAGTTCTACCGATTATAACTGCATAATATGGGTAATAATTCATGTTATATTGAGAATAATATAAGTAATAAGTATAATTATTACAGTTCTAGCGATAATAACGGCATTATTTGGGTAATAATGCACGTTACATTGCTAATAATATAAGTAATAAGTATAATCATTACAGTTCTAGCGATAATAACTGCATAATATGGGTAACAATGCATGTTATATTGCTAATAATATAAGTAATAAGTATAATTATTACGGTTCTAGCGATAATAACTGTATTACATGGGTAATAATGCATGTTATATTGATAATAATAAAAGTAATAAGTATATTTATTATAGTTCTATCGATAATAACTGCATAATATGGGTAATAATGCACGTTATATTGATAATATCGGGAGTAATAAGTATAATTACTATATTTCTAGCGATAATAATAGTACAATATGGCTAATAGTGCATGTTATATTGATAATAATAAAAGTAATAAGTATATTTATTACAGTTCTATCGATAATAACTGCATAATATGTGTAATAATGCATGTTATATTGATGATAATAAAAGTAATACGTATATTTATTATAGTTCTAGCGATAATAACTGCATAATATGTGTAATAATGCATGTTATATTGATAATAATATAAGTAATACGAATAATTATTACAGATCTAGCGATAATAACTGCATTGTATGGGTAATAATGCACGTTATATTGCTAATAATATAAGTAATAAGTATAATTATTACGGTTCTAGCGATAATAACTGTATTATATGGGTAATAATGCATGTTATATTGATAATATCGGGAGTAATAAATATAATACTTATAGTTCTTGCGATAATAATAGTAAAATATGGCTAATAGTGCATGTTCTATTGATAATAATAAAAGTAATAAGTATATTTATTACAGTTCTATCGATAATAACTGCATAATATGGGAAATAATGCATGTTATATTGAGAATAATATAAGTAATAAGTATAATTATTACAGTTCTAGCGATAATAACTGCATTATTTGGGTAATAATGGATGTTATATTGATAATATCGGGAGTAATACGTATAATTATTACAGTTCTAGCGATAATACTAGTAAAATATGGCTAATAGTGCATGTTATATTGATAATAATGAAAGTAATAAGTATATTTATTATACTTCTGTCGATAATAACTGCATTATATGGGTAATAATGCATGTTATATTGAGAATAATATAAGTAATAAGTATAATTATTACAGTTCTAGCGATAATAACTGCATTATATGCGTAATAATGCATGTTATATTGATAATATCGGGAGTAATAAGTAAAATTATTATAGTTCCAGCGATAATAATAGTAAAATATGGCTAATAGTGCATGTTATATTGATAATAATAAAAGTAATACGTATATTTATTATAGTTCTACCGATTATAACTGCATAATATGGGTAATAATTCATGTTATATTGAGAATAATATAAGTAATAAGTATAATTATTACAGTTCCAGCGATAATAACTGCATTATTTGGGTAATAATGGATGTTATATTGATAATATCGGGAGTAATAAGTATAATTATTACAGTTCTAGCGATAATAACTGCATAATATGCGTAATAATGCATGTTATACTGATGATAATAAAAGTACTAAGTATATTTATTATAGTTCTATCGATAATAACTGCATTATATGGGTAATAATGCATGTTATATTGATAATAATATAAGTAATAAGTATAATTATTACAGTTCTAGCGATAATAACTGCATTATTTGGGTATTAATGCACGTTGGATTGCTAATAATATAAGTAATAAGTATAATTATTACAGTTCTAGCGATAATAACTGCATTATATGGGTAATAATGCATGTTATATTGATAACATTGGGAGTAATAAGTATAATTATTTTAGTTCCAGCGATAATAATAGTAAAATATGGCTAATAGTGCATGTTATATTGATAATAATAAAAGTAATAAGTATATTTATTATACTTCTGTCCATAATAACTGCATTCTATGGGTAATAATGCATGTTATATTGATAATAATATAAGTAATAAGTATAGTTATTACAGTTCTAGCGATAATAACTGCATTACATGCGTAATAATGCATGTTATATTGATAATATCGGGAGTAATCAGTATAATTATTACAGTTCTAGCGATAATACTAGTAAAATATGGCTAAGAGTGCCTGTTATATTGATAATAATAAAAGTAATAAGTATATTTATTATAGTTCTATCGATAATAACTGCATAATATGGGTAATAATGCACGTTATGTTGATGATAATAAAAGTAGTAAGTATATTTATTATAGTTCTACCGATTATAACTGCATAATATGGGTAATAATGCATGTTATATTGAGAATAATATAAGTAATAAGTATAATTACTATAGTTCTAGGGATAATAATAGTGCAATATGGCTAATAGTGCATGATCTATTGATAATAATAAAAGTAATAAGTATATTTATTATAGTTCTGTCGATAATAACTGCATAATATGGGTAACAATGCATGTTATATTGAGAATAATATAAGTAATAAGTATAATTATTACATTTCTAGCGATAATAACTGCATTATATGCGTAATAATGCATGTTATATTGATAATATCGGGAGTAATAAGTATAATTATTATAGTTCTAGCGATAATAATAGTAAAATATGGCTAATAGTGCATGTTATATTGATAATAATAAAAGTAATAAGTATATTTATTACAGTTCTATCGATAGAAATTGCATAATATGGGTAATAATGCATGTTATATTGATGATAATAAAAGTAATACGTATATTTATTATAGTTCTATCGATAATAACTGCATAATATGGGTAATAATGCACGTTATATTGATGATAATAAAAGTAGTAAGTATATTTATTATAGTTCTACCGATTATAACTGCATAATATGGGTAATAATTCATGTTATATTGAGAATAATATAAGTAATAAGTATAATTATTACAGTTCTAGCGATAATAACGGCATTATTTGGGTAATAATGCACGTTACATTGCTAATAATATAAGTAATAAGTATAATCATTACAGTTCTAGCGATAATAACTGCATAATATGGGTAACAATGCATGTTATATTGCTAATAATATAAGTAATAAGTATAATTATTACGGTTCTAGCGATAATAACTGTATTACATGGGTAATAATGCATGTTATATTGATAATAATAAAAGTAATAAGTATATTTATTATAGTTCTATCGATAATAACTGCATAATATGGGTAATAATGCACGTTATATTGATGATAATAAAAGTAGTAAGTATATTTATTATAGTTCGATCGATAATAACTGCATAATATGGGTAATAATGCACGTTATATTGATGATAATAAAAGTAGTAAGTATATTTATTATAGTTCTACCGATTATAACTGCATAATATGGGTAATAATTCATGTTATATTGAGAATAATATAAGTAATAAGTATAATTATTACAGTTCTAGCGATAATAACTGCATTATTTGGGTAATAATGGATGTTATATTGATAATATCGGGAGTAATAAGTATAATTATTACAGTTCTAGCGATAATACTAGTAAAATATGGCTAAGAGTGCCTGTTATATTGATAATAATAAAAGTAATAAGTATATTTATTATACTTCTGTCGATAATAACTGCATAATATGGGTAACAATGCATGTTATATTGAGAATAATATAAGTAATAAGCATAATTATTACAGTTCTAGCGATAATAACTGCATTATATGCGTAATAATGCATGTTATATTGATAATATCGGGAGTAATAAGTATAATTATTATAGTTCTAGGGATAATAATAGTGCAATATGGCTAATAGTGCATGTTCTATTGATAATAATAAAAGTAATAAGTATATTTATTATAGTTCTGTCGATAATAACTGCATAATATGGGTAACAATGCATGTTATATTGAGAATAATATAAGTAATA
The DNA here is from genome assembly GCA_963576845.1 of Megachile leachella. Classification (NCBI taxonomy): domain Eukaryota; kingdom Metazoa; phylum Arthropoda; class Insecta; order Hymenoptera; family Megachilidae; genus Megachile; species Megachile leachella. Next base: position 139,150 of record CAUYWW010000082.1, read on the forward strand.
AGTATAATTATTACATTTCTAGCGATAATAACTGCATAATATGGGTAATAATGCATGTTTTATTGATGATAATAAAAGTAATACGTATATTTATTATAGTTATAGCGATAATAACTGCATAATATGTGTAATAATGCATGTTATATTGCTAGTAATATAAGTAATAAGTATAATTATTACGGTTCTAGCAATAATAACTGCATTATATGGGTAATAATGCATGTTATATTGATAATATCGGGAGTAATAAATATAATAATTACAGTTCTTGCGATAATAATAGTAAAATATGGCTAATAGTGCATGTTCTATTGATAATAATAAAAGTAATAAGTATATTTATTACAGTTCTATCGATAATAACTGCATAATATGTGTAATAATGCATGTTATATTGATGATAATAAAAGTAATACGTATATTTATTATTGTTCTAGCGATAATAACTGCATAATATGCGTAATAATGCACGTTATATTGCTAATAATATAAGTAATAAGTAAAATTATTACGGTTCTAGCGATAATAACTGCATAATATGCATAATAATTCATGTTATATTGATAATATCGGGAGTAATAAGTATAATTATTACAGTTCTAGCGATAATAACTGCATAATATGCGTAATAATGCACGTTATATTGCTAATAATATAAGTAATAAGTAAAATTATTACGGTTCTAGCGATAATAACTGCATAATATGCATAATAATTCATGTTACATTGATAATATCGGGAGTAATAAGTATAATTATTACAGTTCTAGCGATAATAACTGCATAATATGCGTAATAATGCATGTTATATTGATGATAATAAAAGTACTAAGTATATTTATTATAGTTCTATCGATAATAACTGCATAATATGGGTAATAATGCATGTTATATTGATGATAATAAAAGTACTAAGTATATTTATTATAGTTCTAGCTATTACAACTGCATTATTTGGGTAATAATGCACGTTGGATTGCTAATAATATAAGTAATAAGTATAATTATTACAGTTCTAGCGATAATAACTGCATTATATGGGTAATAATGCATGTTATATTGATAATATTGGGAGTAATAAGTATAATTATTATAGTTCCAGCGATAATAATAGTAAAATATGGCTAATAGTGCATGTTATATTGATAATAATAAAAGTAATAAGTATATTTATTATACTGCTGTCCATAATAACTGCATTATATGGGTAATAATGCATGTTATATTGATAACATTGGGAGTAATAAGTATAATTATTTTAGTTCCAGCGATAATAATAGTAAAATATGGCTAATAGTGCATGTTATATTGATAATAATAAAAGTAATAAGTATATTTATTATACTTCTGTCCATAATAACTGCATTCTATGGGTAATAATGCATGTTATATTGATAATAATATAAGTAATAAGTATAGTTATTAGAGTTCTAGCGATAATAACTGCATTACATGCGTAATAATGCATGTTATATTGATAATATCGGGAGTAATCAGTATAATTATTACAGTTCTAGCGATAATACTAGTAAAATATGGCTAAGAGTGCCTGTTATATTGATAATAATAAAAGTAATAAGTATATTTATTATAGTTCTATCGATAATAACTGCATAATATGGGTAATAATGCACGTTATGTTGATGATAATAAAAGTAGTAAGTATATTTATTATAGTTCTACCGATTATAACTGCATAATATGGGTAATACTGCATGTTATATTGAGAATAATATAAGTAATAAGTATAATTACTATAGTTCTAGGGATAATAATAGTGCAATATGGCTAATAGTGCATGTTCTATTGATAATAATAAAAGTAATAAGTATATTTATTATAGTTCTGTCGATAATAACTGCATAATATGGGTAACAATGCATGTTATATTGAGAATAATATAAGTAATAAGTATAATTATTACATTTCTAGCGATAATAACTGCATTATATGCGTAATAATGCATGTTATATTGATAATATCGGGAGTAATAAGTATAATTATTATAGTTCTAGCGATAATAATAGTAAAGTATGGCTAATAGTGCATGTTATATTGATAATAATAAAAGTAATAAGTATATTTATTACAGTTCTATCGATAGAAATTGCATAATATGGGTAATAATGCATGTTATATTGATGATAACAAAAGTAATACGTATATTTATTATAGTTCTATCGATAATAACTGCATAATATGGGTAATAATGCACGTTATATTGATGATAATAAAAGTAGTAAGTATATTTATTATAGTTCTACCGATTATAACTGCATAATATGGGTAATAATTCATGTTATATTGAGAATAATATAAGTAATAAGTATAATTATTACAGTTCTAGCGATAATAACTGCATTATTTGGGTAATAATGCACGTTACATTGCTAATAATATAAGTAATAAGTATAATCATTACAGTTCTAGCGATAATAACTGCATAATATGGGTAACAATGCATGTTATATTGATAATAATATAAGTAATAAGTATAATTATTACGGTTCTAGCGATAATAACTGTATTATATGTGTAATAATGCATGTTATATTGATAATAATAAAAGTCATAAGTATAATTATTACAGTTCTAGCGATAATAACTGCATTGTATGGGTAATAATGCACGTTTTATTGCTAATAATATAAGTAATAAGTATAATTATTACGGTTCTAGCGATAATAACTGTATTATATGGGTAATAATGCATGTTATATTAATAATAACGGGAGTAATAAATATAATAATTATAGTTCTTGCGATAATAATAGTAAAATATGGCTAATAGTGCATGTTCTATTGATAATAATAAAAGTAATAAGTATATTTATTACAGTTCTATCGATAATAACTGCATAATATGGGTAACAATGCATGTTATATTGAGAATAATATAAGTAATAAGTATAATTATTACAGTTCTAGCGATAATAACTGCATTGTATGGGTAATAATGCACGTTATATTGCTAATAATATAAGTAATAAGTATAATTATTACGGTTCTAGCGATAATAACTGTATTACATGGGTAATAATGCATGTTATATTGATAATAATAAAAGTAATAAGTATATTTATTATAGTTCTATCGATAATAACTGCATAATATGGGTAATAATGCACGTTATATTGATGATAATAAAAGTAGTAAGTATATTTATTATAGTCCGATCGATAATAACTGCATAATATGGGTAATAATGCACGTTATATTGATGATAATAAAAGTAGTAAGTATATTTATTATAGTTCTACCGATTATAACTGCATAATATGGGTAATAATTCATGTTATATTGAGAATAATATAAGTAATACGTATAATTATTACAGTTCTAGCGATAATAACTGCATTATTTGGGTAATAATGGATGTTATATTGATAATATCGGGAGTAATAAGTATAATTATTACAGTTCTAGCGATAATACTAGTAAAATATGGCTAAGAGTGCCTGTTATATTGATAATAATAAAAGTAATAAGTATATTTATTATACTTCTGTCGATAATAACTGCATAATATGGGTAACAATGCATGTTATATTGAGAATAATATAAGTAATAAGCATAATTATTACAGTTCTAGCGATAATAACTGCATTATATGCGTAATAATGCATGTTATATTGATAATATCGGGAGTAATAAGTATAATTATTATAGTTCTAGGGATAATAATAGTGCAATATGGCTAATAGTGCATGTTCTATTGATAATAATAAAAGTAATAAGTATATTTATTATAGTTCTGTCGATAATAACTGCATAATATGGGTAACAATGCATGTTATATTGAGAATAATATAAGTAATAAGTATAATTATTACATTTCTAGCGATAATAACTGCATAATATGGGTAATAATGCATGTTTTATTGATGATAATAAAAGTAATACGTATATTTATTATAGTTATAGCGGTAATAACTGCATAATATGTGTAATAATGCATGTTATATTGCTAGTAATATAAGTAATAAGTATAATTATTACGGTTCTAGCAATAATAACTGCATTATATGGGTAATAATGCATGTTATATTGATAATATCGGGAGTAATAAATATAATAATTACAGTTCTTGCGATAATAATAGTAAAATATGGCTAATAGTGCATGTTCTATTGATAATAATAAAAGTAATAAGTATATTTATTACAGTTCTATCGATAATAACTGCATAATATGTGTAATAATGCATGTTATATTGATGATAATAAAAGTAATACGTATATTTATTATAGTTCTAGCGATAATAACTGCATAATATGGGTAATAATGCATGTTATATTGATAATAATATAAGTAATAAGTATATCTATTACATTTCTATCGATAATAACTGCATAATATGGGTAATAGTGCATGTTATATTGATAATAATAAAAGTAATAAGTATATTTATTATAGATCTAGCGATAATAACTGCATTATATGGGTAATAATGCATGTTATATTGATAATATCGGGAGTAATAAGTATAATTATTATAGTTCTAGCGATAATAATAGTAAAATATGGCTAATAGTGCATGTTCTATTGATAATAATAAAAGTAATAAGTATATTTATTACAGTTCTATCGATAATAACTGCATAATATGCTTAATAATGCATGTTATATTGACGATAATAAAAGTAATACGTATATTTATTATTGTTCTAGCGATAATAACTGCATAATATGCGTAATAATGCACGTTATATTGCTAATAATATAAGTAATAAGTAAAATTATTACGGTTCTAGCGATAATAACTGCATAATATGCATAATAATTCATGTTATATTGATAATATCGGGAGTAATAAGTATAATTATTACAGTTCTAGCGATAATAACTGCATAATATGCGTAATAATGCATGTTATATTGATGATAATAAAAGTACTAAGTATATTTATTATAGTTCTATCGATAATAACTGCATAATATGGGTAATAATGCATGTTATATTGATGATAATAAAAGTACTAAGTATATTTATTATAGTTCTAGCTATTACAACTGCATTATTTGGGTAATAATGCACGTTGGATTGCTAATAATATAAGTAATAAGTATAATTATTACAGTTCTAGCGATAATAACTGCATTATATGGGTAATAATGCATGTTATATTGATAATATTGGGAGTAATAAGTATAATTATTATAGTTCCAGCGATAATAATAGTAAAATATGGCTAATAGTGCATGTTATATTGATAATAATAAAAGTAATAAGTATATTTATTATACTGCTGTCCATAATAACTGCATTATATGGGTAATAATGCATGTTATATTGATAATATTGGGAGTAATAAGTATAATTATTATAGTTCCAGCGATAATAATAGTAAAATATGGCTAATAGTGCATGTTATATTCATAATAATAAAAGTAATAAGTATATTTATTATAGTTCTATCGATAATAACTGCATAATATGGGTAATAATGCATGTTATATTGATAATATCGGGAGTAATAACTATAATTATTATAGTTCTAGCGATAATAATAGTAAAATATGGCTAATTGTGCATGTTATATTGATAATAATAAAAGTAATAAGTATATTTATTATAGTTCTATCGATAATAACTGCATAATATGGGTAATAATGCATGTTATATTGATGATAATAAAAGTAGTAAGTACATTTATTATAGTTCTAGCGATAATAAAAGTAAAATATGGCTAATAGTACATGTTATACTGATAATAATAAAAGTAATAAGTATATTTATTATACTTCTGTCGACAATAACTGCATTATATGGGTAATAATGCATGTTATATTGATAATAATATAAGTAATAAGTATAATTATTACAGTTCTAGCGATAATAACTGCATAATATGGGTAATAGTGCATGTTATATTGATAATAATAAAAGTAATAAGTATATTTATTATAGTTCTATCGATAATAACTGCATAATATGGGTAATAATGCACGTTATATTGATGATAATAAAAGTAGTAAGTATATTTATTATAGTCCGATCGATAATAACTGCATAATATGGGTAATAATGCACGTTATATTGATGATAATAAAAGTAGTAAGTATATTTATTATAGTTCTACCGATTATAACTGCATAATATGGGTAATAATTCATGTTATATTGAGAATAATATAAGTAATACGTATAATTATTACAGTTCTAGCGATAATAACTGCATTATTTGGGTAATAATGGATGTTATATTGATAATATCGGGAGTAATAAGTATAATTATTACAGTTCTAGCGATAATACTAGTAAAATATGGCTAAGAGTGCCTGTTATATTGATAATAATAAAAGTAATAAGTATATTTATTATACTTCTGTCGATAATAACTGCATAATATGGGTAACAATGCATGTTATATTGAGAATAATATAAGTAATAAGCATAATTATTACAGTTCTAGCGATAATAACTGCATTATATGCGTAATAATGCATGTTATATTGATAATATCGGGAGTAATAAGTATAATTATTATAGTTCTAGGGATAATAATAGTGCAATATGGCTAATAGTGCATGTTCTATTGATAATAATAAAAGTAATAAGTATATTTATTATAGTTCTGTCGATAATAACTGCATAATATGGGTAACAATGCATGTTATATTGAGAATAATATAAGTAATAAGTATAATTATTACATTTCTAGCGATAATAACTGCATAATATGGGTAATAATGCATGTTTTATTGATGATAATAAAAGTAATACGTATATTTATTATAGTTATAGCGGTAATAACTGCATAATATGTGTAATAATGCATGTTATATTGCTAGTAATATAAGTAATAAGTATAATTATTACGGTTCTAGCAATAATAACTGCATTATATGGGTAATAATGCATGTTATATTGATAATATCGGGAGTAATAAATATAATAATTACAGTTCTTGCGATAATAATAGTAAAATATGGCTAATAGTGCATGTTCTATTGATAATAATAAAAGTAATAAGTATATTTATTACAGTTCTATCGATAATAACTGCATAATATGTGTAATAATGCATGTTATATTGATGATAATAAAAGTAATACGTATATTTATTATAGTTCTAGCGATAATAACTGCATAATATGGGTAATAATGCATGTTATATTGATAATAATATAAGTAATAAGTATATCTATTACATTTCTATCGATAATAACTGCATAATATGGGTAATAGTGCATGTTATATTGATAATAATAAAAGTAATAAGTATATTTATTATAGATCTAGCGATAATAACTGCATTATATGGGTAATAATGCATGTTATATTGATAATATCGGGAGTAATAAGTATAATTATTATAGTTCTAGCGATAATAATAGTAAAATATGGCTAATAGTGCATGTTCTATTGATAATAATAAAAGTAATAAGTATATTTATTACAGTTCTATCGATAATAACTGCATAATATGCTTAATAATGCATGTTATATTGACGATAATAAAAGTAATACGTATATTTATTATTGTTCTAGCGATAATAACTGCATAATATGCGTAATAATGCACGTTATATTGCTAATAATATAAGTAATAAGTAAAATTATTACGGTTCTAGCGATAATAACTGCATAATATGCATAATAATTCATGTTATATTGATAATATCGGGAGTAATAAGTATAATTATTACAGTTCTAGCGATAATAACTGCATAATATGCGTAATAATGCATGTTATATTGATGATAATAAAAGTACTAAGTATATTTATTATAGTTCTATCGATAATAACTGCATAATATGGGTAATAATGCATGTTATATTGATGATAATAAAAGTACTAAGTATATTTATTATAGTTCTAGCTATTACAACTGCATTATTTGGGTAATAATGCACGTTGGATTGCTAATAATATAAGTAATAAGTATAATTATTACAGTTCTAGCGATAATAACTGCATTATATGGGTAATAATGCATGTTATATTGATAATATTGGGAGTAATAAGTATAATTATTATAGTTCCAGCGATAATAATAGTAAAATATGGCTAATAGTGCATGTTATATTGATAATAATAAAAGTAATAAGTATATTTATTATACTGCTGTCCATAATAACTGCATTATATGGGTAATAATGCATGTTATATTGATAATATTGGGAGTAATAAGTATAATTATTATAGTTCCAGCGATAATAATAGTAAAATATGGCTAATAGTGCATGTTATATTCATAATAATAAAAGTAATAAGTATATTTATTATAGTTCTATCGATAATAACTGCATAATATGGGTAATAATGCATGTTATATTGATAATATCGGGAGTAATAACTATAATTATTATAGTTCTAGCGATAATAATAGTAAAATATGGCTAATTGTGCATGTTATATTGATAATAATAAAAGTAATAAGTATATTTATTATAGTTCTATCGATAATAACTGCATAATATGGGTAATAATGCATGTTATATTGATGATAATAAAAGTAGTAAGTACATTTATTATAGTTCTAGCGATAATAAAAGTAAAATATGGCTAATAGTACATGTTATACTGATAATAATAAAAGTAATAAGTATATTTATTATACTTCTGTCGACAATAACTGCATTATATGGGTAATAATGCATGTTATATTGATAATAATATAAGTAATAAGTATAATTATTACAGTTCTAGCGATAATAACTGCATAATATGGGTAATAGTGCATGTTATATTGATAATAATAAAAGTAATAGGTATATTTATTATAGATCTAGCGATAATAACTGCATTATATGTGTAATAATGCATGTTATATTAATGATAATAAAAGTAATACGTATATTTATTATAGTTCTAGCAATAATAACTGCATAATATGGGTAATAATGCATGTTATATTGATAATAATATAAGTTTTAAGTATATTTATTACAGTTCTATCGATAATAACTGCATAATATGGGTAATAGTGCATGTTATATTGATAATAATAAAAGTAATAAGTATATTTATTATAGATCTAGCGATAATAACTGCATTATATGGGTAATAATGCATGTTATATTGAGAATAATATAAGTAATAAGTATAATTATTACAGTCCTAGCGATAATAACTGCATTAAATGGGTAATAATGCATGTTATATTGATAATATCGGGAGTAATAAGTATAATTATTATAGTTCTAGCGATAATAATAGTAACATATGGCTAATAGTGCATGTTATATTGATAATAATATTAGTAATAAGTATAATTGTTACGGTTCTAGCGATAATAACTGCATTATATGGGTAATAATGCAGGTTATATTGATAATATCGGGAGTAATAAGTATAATTATTACAGTTCTAGCGACAATACTAGTAAAATATGGCTAAGAGTGCCTGTTATATTGATATTAATAAAAGTAATAAGTATATTTATTATACCTCCGTCGATAATAACTGCATTATATGGGTAATAATGCATGTTATATTGATAATAATGTAAGTAATAAGTAAAATTATTACAGTTCTAGCGATAATAACTCCATTATATGGGTAATAATGCATGTTATATTGATAATAATATTAGTAATAAGTATAGTTGTTACGGTTCTAGCGATAATAACTGCATTATATGGGTAATAATGCATGTTATATTGACAATATCGGGAGTAGTAAGCATAATTATTATAGTTCCAGCGATAATACTAGTAAAATATGGCTAAGAGTGCCTGTTATATTGATAATAATAAAAGTAATAAGTATATTTATTATACCTCTGTCGATAATAACTGCATTATATGGGTAATAATGCATGTTATATTGATGATAATAAAAGTAATACGTATATTTATTATTGTTCTAGCGATAATAACTGCATAATATGCGTAATAATGGATGTTATATTGATAATAATATAAGCAATAAGTATAATTATTACAGTTCTAGCGATAATAACTGCATAATATGCGTAATAATGCATGTTATATTGATAATATCGGGAGTAATAAGTATAATTATTACAGTTCTAGCGATAATAACTGCATAATATGCGTAATAATGCATGTTATATTGATGATAATAAAAGTACTAAGTATATTTATTATAGTTCTATCGATAATAACTGCATAATATGGGTAATAATGCATGTTATATTGATGATAATAAAAGTACTAAGTATATTTATTATAGTTCTAGCTATTACAACTGCATTATTTGGGTATTAATGCACGTTGGATTGCTAATAATATAAGTAATAAGTATAATTATTACACTTCTAGCGATAATAACTGCATTACATGCGTAATAATGCATGTTATATTGATAATATCGGGAGTAATAAGTATAATTATTATAGTTCTAGCGATAATAATAGTAAAATATGGCTAATAGTGCATGTTATATTGATAATAATAAAAGTAATAAGTATATTTATTACAGTTCTATCGATAGAAACTGCATAATATGGGTAATAATGCATGTTATATTGATGATAATAAAAGTAATACGTATATTTATTATATTTCTAGCGATAATAACTGCATAATATGGCTAATAATGCATGTTACATTGATAATAATGAAAGTAATAAGTATATTTATTATAGTTCTATCGATAATAACTGCATAATATGGGTAATAATGCACGTTATATTGATAATAATAAAAGTAATAAGTATATTTATTACAGTTCTATCGATAATAACTGCATAATATGGGTAACAATGCATGTTATATTGAGAATAATATAAGTAATAAGTATAATTATTACAGTTCTAGCGATAATAACTGCATAATATGGGTAATAATGCACGTTACATTGCTAATAATATAAGTAATAAGTATAATTATTACAGTTCTAGCGATAATAACTGCATTATACGCGTAATAATGCATGTTATATTGATAATATCGGGAGTAATAAGTATAATTATTATAGTTCTAGCGATAATAATAGTAAAATATGGCTAATAGTGCATGTTATATTGATAATAATAAAAGTAATAAGTATATTTATTACAGTTCTATCGATAGAAACTGCATAATATGGGTAATAATGCATGTTATATTGATGATAATAAAAGTAATACGTATATTTATTATAGTTCTAGCGATAATAACTGCATAATATGGCTAATAATGCATGTTACATTGATAATAATGAAAGTAATAAGTATATTTATTATAGTTCTATCAATAATAACTGCATAATATGGGTAATAATGCACGTTATATTGATAATAATAAAAGTAATAAGTATATTTATTACAGTTCTATCGATAATAACTGCATAATATGGGTAACAATGCATGTTATATTGAGAATAATATAAGTAATAAGTATAATTATTACAGTTCTAGCGATAATAACTGCATTATATGGGTAATAATGCATGTTATATTGATAATATAGGGAGTAATAAGTATAATTATTATAGTTCTAGCGATAATAATAGTACAATATGGCTAATAGTGCATATTATATTGATAATAATAAAAGTAATAAGTATATTTATTACAGTTCTGGCGATAATAACTGCATTATATTGGTAATAATGCATGTTATATTGATGATAATATAAGTAATAAGAATAATTATTACAGTTCTAGCGATAATAACTGCATTATATGGGTAATAATGCACGTTATATTGCTAATAATATAAGTAATGAGTACAATTATTACAGTTCTAGCGATAATAACTGCATTATGTGGGTAATAATGCACGTTATATTGCTAATAATATAAGTAATAAGTATAATTATTACAGTTCTAGCGATAATAACTGCATTATATGGGTAATAATGCATGTTATATTGATGATAATGAAAGTAATACGTATATTTGTTATAGTTCTAGCGATAATAACTGCATAATATGGGTAATAATGCATGTTATATTGAGAATAATATAAGTAATAAGTATAATTATTACAGTTCTGGCGATAATAACTGCATTATATGGGTAATAATGCACGTTATATTGCTAATAGTATAAGTAATAAGTATAATTATTACAGTTCTAGCGATAATATCTCCATTATATTGGTAATAATGCATGTTATATTGATAATGATATAAGTAATAAGTATAATTATTACAGTTCTAGCGATAATAACTGCATAATATGGGTAATAATGCATGTTATATTGATAATAATATAAGTAATAAGTATAATTATTACAGTTCTAGCGATAATAACTGCATTATATGGGTAATAATGCATGTTATATTGATAATATCGGGAGTAATAAGTATAATTATTATAGTTCCAGCGATAATAATAGTAAAATAAGGCAAATAGTGCATGTTATATTGATAATAATAAAAGTAATAAGTATATTTATTACAGTTCTATCGATAATAACTGCATAATATGGGTAATGATGCATGTTATATTGATGATAATAAAAGTAATACGTATATTTATTATAGTTCTAGCGATAATAACTGCATAATATGGGTAATAATGCATGTTATATTGATAATAATATAAGTAATAAGTATAATTATTACAGTTCTAGCGATAATAACTGCATTATATGGGTAATAATGCACGTTATATTGCTAATAATATAAGTAATGAGTACAATTATTACAGTTCTAGCGATAATAACTGCATTATATGGGTAATAATGCACGTTATATTGCTAATAATATAAGTAATAAGTATAATTATTACAGTTCTAGCGATAATAACTGCATTATATGGGTAATAATGCATGTTATATTGATAATATCGGGAGTAATAAGTATAATTATTATAGTTCTAGCGATAATAACTGCATAATATGGGTAATAATGCATGTTATATTGATGATAATAAAAGTAATACGTATATTTATTATAGTTCTAGCGATAATAACTGCATAATATGGGTAATAATGCATGTTATATTGATAATAATCTAAGTAATAAGTATAATTATTACAGTTCTAGCGATAATAACTGCATTATATGGGTAATAATGCACGTTATATTGCTAACAATATAAGTAATAAGTATAATTATTACAGTTCTAGCGATAATAACTGCATAATATGGGTAATAATGCACGTTATATTGCTAATAATATAAGTAATGAGTACAATTATTACAGTTCTAGCGATAATAACTGCATTATATGGGTAATAATGCATGTTATATTGATAATATCGGGAGTAATAAGTATAATTATTACAGTTCTAGCGATAATAACTGCATAATATGCGTAATAATGCATGTTATATTGATGATAATAAAAGTACTAAGTATATTTATTATAGTTCTAGCTATTACAACTGCATTATTTGGGTATTAATGCACGTTGGATTGCTAATAATATAAGTAATAAGTATAATTATTACAGTTCTAGCGATAATAACTGCATTATATGGGTAATAATGCATGTTATATTGATAACATTGGGAGTAATAAGTATAATTATTTTAGTTCCAGCGATAATAATAGTAAAATATGGCTAATAGTGCATGTTATATTGATAATAATAAAAGTAATAAGTATATTTATTATACTTCTGTCCATAATAACTGCATTCTATGGGTAATAATGCATGTTATATTGATAATAATATAAGTAATAAGTATAGTTATTACAGTTCTAGCGATAATAACTGCATTATACGCGTAATGATGCATGTTATATTGATAATATCGGGAGTAATAAGTATAATTATTATAGTTCTAGCGATAATAATAGTAAAATATGGCTAATAGTGCATGTTATATTGATAATAATAAAAGTAATAAGTATATTTATTACAGTTCTATCGATAGAAACTGCATAATATAGGTAATAATGCATGTTATATTGATGATAATAAAAGTAATACGTATATTTATTATAGTTCTAGCGATAATAACTGCATAATATGGCTAATAATGCATGTTACATTGATAATAATGAAAGTAATAAGTATATTTATTATAGTTCTATCGATAATAACTGCATAATATGGGTAATAATGCACGTTATATTGATAATAATAAAAGTAATAAGTATATTTATTACAGTTCTATCGATAATAACTGCATAATATGGGTAACAATGCATGTTATATTGAGAATAATATAAGTAATAAGTATAATTACTACAGTTCTAGCGATAATAACTGCATAATATGGGTAATAATGCACGTTACATTGCTAATAATATAAGTAATAAGTATAATTATTACAGTTCTAGCGATAATAACTGCATTATATGGGTAATAATGCATGTTATATTGATAATATAGGGAGTAATAAGTATAATTATTATAGTTCTAGCGATAATAATAGTACAATATGGCTAATAGTGCATATTATATTGATAATAATAAAAGTAATAAGTATATTTATTACAGTTCTGGCGATAATAACTGCATTATATGGGTAATAATGCATGTTATATTGATGATAATATAAGTAATAAGAATAATTATTACAGTTCTAGCGATAATAACTGCATTATATGGGTAATAATGCACGTTATATTGCTAATAATATAAGTAATGAGTACAATTATTACAGTTCTAGCGATAATAACTGCATTATATGGGTAATAATGCACGTTATATTGCTAATAATATAAGTAATAAGTATAATTATTACAGTTCTAGCGATAATAACTGCATTATATGGGTAATAATGCACGTTATATTGCTAACAATATAAGTAATAAGTATAATTATTACAGTTCTAGCGATAATAACTGCATTATATGGGTAATAATGCACGTTATATTGCTAATAATATAAGTAATAAGTATAATTATTACAGTTCTAGCGATAATAACTGCATTATATGGGTAATAATGCATGTTATATTGATAATATCGGGAGTAATAAGTATAATTATTATAGTTCTAGCGATAATAATAGTAAAATGTGGCAAATAGTGCATGTTATATTGATAATAATAAAAGTAATAAATATATTTATTACAGTTCTATCAATAATAACTGCATAATATGGGTAATAATGCATGTTATATTGATGATAATAAAAGTAATACGTATATTTATTATAGTTCTAGCGATAATAACTGCATAATATGGGTAATAATGCATGTTATATTGATAATAATCTAAGTAATAAGTATAATTATTACAGTTCTAGCGATAATAACTGCATTATATGGGTAATAATGCACGTTATATTGCTAACAATATAAGTAATAAGTATAATTATTACAGTTCTAGCGATAATAACTGCATTATATGGGTAATAATGCATGTTACATTCATGATAATGAAAGTAATACGTATATTTGTTATAGTTCTAGCGATAATAACTGCATAATATGGGTAATAATGCATGTTATATTGAGAATAATATAAGTAATAAGTATAATTATTACAGTTCTGGCGATAATAACTGCATTATATGGGTAATAATGCACGTTATATTGCTAATAGTATAAGTAATAAGTATAATTATTACAGTTCTAGCGATAATATCTCCATTATATTGGTAATAATGCATGTTATATTGATAATGATATAAGTAATAAGTATAATTATTACAGTTCTAGCGATAATAACTGCATAATATGGGTAATAATGCATGTTATATTGATAATAATATAAGTAATAAGTATAATTATTACAGTTCTAGCGATAATACCTCCATTATATGGGTAATAATGCATGTTATATTGATAATGATATAAGTAATAAGTATAATTATTACAGTTCTAGCGATAATAACTGCATAATATGGGTAATAATGCACGTTATATTGCTAATAATATAAGTAATGAGTACAATTATTACAGTTCTAGCGATAATAACTGCATTATATGGGTAATAATGCACGTTATATTGCTAATAATATAAGTAATAAGTATAATTATTACAGTTCTGGCGATAATAACTGCATTATATGGGTAATAATGCATGTTATATTGATAATATCGGGAGTAATAAGTATAATTATTATAGTTCTAGCGATAATAATAGTAAAATGTGGCAAATAGTGCATGTTACATTGATAATAATAAAAGTAATAAATATATTTATTACAGTTCTATCAATAATAACTGCATAATATGGGTAATAATGCATGTTATATTGATGATAATGAAAGTAATACGTATATTTGTTATAGTTCTAGCGATAATAACTGCATAATATGGGTAATAATGCATGTTATATTGAGAATAATATAAGTAATAAGTATAATTATTACAGTTCTGGCGATAATAACTGCATTATATGGGTAATAATGCACGTTATATTGCTAATAGTATAAGTAATAAGTATAATTATTACAGTTCTAGCGATAATACCTCCATTATATGGGTAATAATGCATGTTATATTGATAATAATATAAGTAATAAGTATAATTATTACAGTTCTAGCGATAATAACTGCATTATATGGGTAATAATGCACGTTATATTGCTAATAATATAAGTAATGAGTACAATTATTACAGTTCTAGCGATAATAACTGCATTATATGGGTAATAATGCACGTTATATTGCTAATAATATAAGTAATAAGTATAATTATTACAGTTCTAGCGATAATAACTGCATTATATGGGTAATAATGCATGTTATATTGATAATATCGGGAGTAATAAGTACAATTATTATAGTTCTAGCGATAATAACTGCATAATATGGGTAATAATGCACGTTATATTGCTAATAATATAAGTAATGAGTACAATTATTACAGTTCTAGCGATAATAACTGCATTATATGGGTAATAATGCACGTTATATTGCTAATAATATAAGTAATAAGTATAATTATTACAGTTCTAGCGATAATAACTGCATTATATGGGTAATAATGCATGTTATATTGATAATATCGGGAGTAATAAGTATAATTATTATAGTTCTAGCGATAATAATAGTAAAATGTGGCAAATAGTGCATGTTATATTGATAATAATAAAAGAAATAAATATATTTATTACAGTTCTATCAATAATAACTGCATAATATGGGTAATAATGCATGTTATATTGATGATAATAAAAGTAATACGTATATTTATTATAGTTCTAGCGATAATAACTGCATAATATGGGTAATAATGCATGTTATATTGATAATAATCTAAGTAATAAGTATAATTATTACAGTTCTAGCGATAATAACTGCATTATATGGGTAATAATGCACGTTATATTGCTAACAATATAAGTAATAAGTATAATTATTACAGTTCTAGCGATAATAACTGCATAATATGGGTAATAATGCACGTTATATTGCTAATAATATAAGTAATGAGTACAATTATTACAGTTCTAGCGATAATAACTGCATTATATGGGTAATAATGCATGTTATATTGATAATAATATAAGTAATAAGTATAATTATTACAGTTCTAGCAATAATACCTCCATTATATGGGTAATAATGCATGTTATATTGATAATAATATAAGTAATAAGTATAATTATTACAGTTCTGGCGATAATAACTGCATTATATGGGTAATAATGCACGTTATATTGCTAATAGTATAAGTAATAAGTATAATTATTACAGTTCTTGCGATAATACCTCCATTATATGGGTAATAATGCATGTTATATTGATAATAATATAAGTAATAAGTATAATTATTACAGTTCTAGCGATAATAACTGCATTATATGGGTAATAATGCACGTTATACTGCTAATAATATAAGTAATAAGTATAGTTATTACAGTTCTAGCGATAATAACTGCACTATATGGGTAATAATGCATGTTATATTGATATTATCGGGAGTAATAAGTATAATTATTATAGTTCTAGCGATAATAATAGTAAAATATGGCACATAGTGCATGTTATATTGATAATAATAAAAGTAATAAGTATATTTATTACAGTTCTATCGATAATAACTGCATAATATGGGTAATAATGCATGTTATATTGATGATAATAAAAGTAATACGTATATTTATTATAGTTCTAGCGATAATAACTGCATAATATGGGTAATAATGCATGTTATATTGATAGTAATATAAGTAATAAGTATAATTATTACAGTTCTAGCGATAATAACTGCATTATATGGGTAATAATGCATGTTACATTGATAATATTGGGAGTAATAAGTATATTTATTATAGTTCTGGCGATCATAACTGCATAATAAGGGTAATAATGCATGTTATATTGATAATAATATAAGTAATAAGTATAATTATTACAGTTCTAGCAATAATACCTCCATTATATGGGTAATAATGCATGTTATATTGATGATAATGAAAGTAATACGTATATTTATTATAGTTCTTGCGATAATAACTGCATAATATGGGTAATAATGCATGTTATATTGAGAATAATATAAGTAATAAGTATAATTATTACAGTTCTGGCGATAATAACTGCATTATATGGGTAATAATGCACGTTATATTGCTAATAGTATAAGTAATAAGTATAATTATTACAGTTCTTGCGATAATACCTCCATTATATGGGTAATAATGCATGTTATATTGATAATAATATAAGTAATAAGTATAATTATTACAGTTCTAGCGATAATAACTGCATTATATGGGTAATAATGCACGTTATACTGCTAATAATATAAGTAATAAGTATAATTATTACAGTTCTAGCGATAATAACTGCACTATATGGGTAATAATGCATGTTATATTGATATTATCGGGAGTAATAAGTATAATTATTATAGTTCTAGCGATAATAATAGTAAAATATGGCAAATAGTGCATGTTATATTGATAATAATAAAAGTAATAAGTATATTTATTACAGTTCTATCGATAATAACTGCATAATATGGGTAATAATGCATGTTATATTGATGATAATAAAAGTAATACGTATATTTATTATAGTTCTAGCGATAATAACTGCATAATATGGGTAATAATGCATGTTATATTGATAGTAATATAAGTAATAAGTATAATTATTACAGTTCTAGCGATAATAACTGCATTATATGGGTAATAATGCATGTTACATTGATAATATTGGGAGTAATAAGTATATTTATTATAGTTCTGGCGATCATAACTACATAATAAGGGTAATAATGCATGTTATATTGATAATAATATAAGTAATAAGTATAATTATTACAGTTCTAGCGATAATACCTCCATGATATGGGTAATAATGCATGTTATATTGATGATAATGAAAGTAATACGTATCTTTATTATAGTTCTAGCGATAATAACTGCATAATATGGGTAATAATGCATGTTATATTGAGAATAATATAAGTAATAAGTATAATTATTACAGTTCTGGCGATAATAACTGCATTATATGGGTAATAATGCACGTTATATTGCTAATAGTATAAGTTATAAGTATAATGATTACAGTTCTTGCGATAATACCTCCATTATATGGGTAATAATGCATGTTATATTGATAACAATATAAGTAATAAGTATAATTATTACAGTTCTAGCGATAATAACTGCATTATATGGGTAATAATGCACGTTATACTGCTAATAATATAAGTAATAAGTATAATTATTACAGTTCTAGCGATAATAACTGCATTATATGGGTAATAATGCACGTTATATTGCTAATAATATAAATAATGAGTACAATTATTACAGTTCTAGCGATAATAACTGCATTATATGGGTAATAATGCACGTTATATTGCTAATAATATAAGTAATAAGTATAATTATTACAGTTCTAGCGATAATAACTGCATTATATGGGTAATAATGCATGTTATATTGATAATATCGGGAGTAATAAGTATAATTATTATAGTTCTAGCGATAATAATAGTAAAATGTGGCAAATAGTGCATGTTATATTGATAATAATAAAAGAAATAAATATATTTATTACAGTTCTATCAATAATAACTGCATAATATGGGTAATAATGCATGCTATATTGATGATAATAAAAGTAATAGGTATATTTATTATAGTTCTAGCGATAATAACTGCATAATATGGGTAATAATGCATGTTATATTGATAATAATATAAGTAATAAGTATAATTATTACAGTTCTAGCGATAATAACTGCATTATATGGGTAATAATGCATGTTACATTGATAATATTGGGAGTAATAAGTATATTTATTATAGTTCTGGCGATCATAACTGCATAATAAGGGTAATAATGCATGTTATATTGATAATAATATAAGTAATAAGTATAATTATTACAGTTCTAGCAATAATACCTCCATTATATGGGTAATAATGCATGTTATATTGATGATAATGAAAGTAATACGTATATTTATTATAGTTCTTGCTATAATAACTGCATAATATGGGTAATAATGCATGTTATATTGAGAATAATATAAGTAATAAGTATAATTATTACAGTTCTAGCGATAATAACTGCATTATATGGGTAATAATGCACGTTATATTGCTAACAATATAAGTAATAAGTATAATTATTACAGTTCTAGCGATAATAACTGCATGATATGGGTAAAAATGCATGTTATATTGATAATATTGGGAGTAATAAGTATATTTATTATGGTTCTAGAGATAATAACTGCATAATATGGGTAATAATGCATGTTATATTGATAATAATATAAGTAATAAGTATAATTATTACAGTTCTAGCGATAATACCTCCATGATATGGGTAATAATGCATGTTATATTGATGATAATGAAAGTAATACGTATCTTTATTATAGTTCTAGCGATAATAACTGCATAATATGGGTAATAATGCATGTTATATTGAGAATAATATAAGTAATAAGTATAATTATTACAGTTCTGGCGATAATAACTGCATTATATGGGTAATAATGCACGTTATATTGCTAATAGTATAAGTTATAAGTATAATTATTACAGTTCTTGCGATAATACCTCCATTATATGGGTAATAATGCATGTTATATTGATAACAATATAAGTAATAAGTATAATTATTACAGTTCTAGCGATAATAACTGCATTATATGGGTAATAATGCACGTTATACTGCTAATAATATAAGTAATAAGTATAATTATTACAGTTCTAGCGATAATAACTGCATTATATGGGTAATAATGCACGTTATATTGCTAATAATATAAGTAATGAGTACAATTATTACAGTTCTAGCGATAATAACTGCATTATATGGGTAATAATGCACGTTATATTGCTAATAATATAAGTAATAAGTATAATTATTACAGTTCTAGCGATAATAACTGCATTATATGGGTAATAATGCATGTTATATTGATAATATCGGGAGTAATAAGTATAATTATTATAGTTCTAGCGATAATAATAGTAAAATGTGGCAAATAGTGCATGTTATATTGATAATAATGAAAGAAATAAATATATTTATTACAGTTCTATCAATAATAACTGCATAATATGGGTAATAATGCATGTTATATTGATGATAATAAAAGTAATAGGTATATTTATTATAGTTCTAGCGATAATAACTGCATAATATGGGTAATAATGCATGTTATATTGATAATAATCTAAGTAATAAGTATAATTATTACAGTTCTAGCGATAATAACTGCATTATATGGGTAATAATGCACGTTATATTGCTAATAATATAAGTAATAAGTATAATTATTACAGTTCTAGCGATAATAACTGCATTATATGGGTAATAATGCATGTTATATTGATAATATCGGGAGTAATAAGTATAATTATTATAGTTCTAGCGATAATAATAGTAAAATGTGGCAAATAGTGCATGTTATATTGATAATAATAAAAGAAATAAATATATTTATTACAGTTCTATCAATAATAACTGCATAATATGGGTAATAATGCATGTTATATTGATGATAATAAAAGTAATAGGTATATTTATTATAGTTCTAGCGATAATAACTGCATAATATGGGTAATAATGCATGTTACATTGATAATATTGGGAGTAATAAGTATATTTATTATAGTTCTGGCGATCATAACTGCATAATAAGGGTAATAATGCATGTTATATTGATAATATTGGGAGTAATAAGTATATTTATTATGGTTCTAGAGATAATAACTGCATAATATGGGTAATAATGCATGTTATATTGATAATAATATAAGTAATAAGTATAATTATTACAGTTCTAGCGATAATACCTCCATGATATGGGTAATAATGCATGTTATATTGATGATAATGAAAGTAATACGTATCTTTATTATAGTTCTAGCGATAATAACTGCATAATATGGGTAATAATGCATGTTATATTGAGAATAATATAAGTAATAAGTATAATTATTACAGTTCTGGCGATAATAACTGCATTATATGGGTAATAATGCACGTTATATTGCTAATAGTATAAGTTATAAGTATAATTATTACAGTTCTAGCGATAATAACTGCATTATATGGGTAATAATGCACGTTATATTGCTAATAATATAAGTAATGAGTACAATTATTACAGTTCTAGCGATAATAACTGCATTATATGGGTAATAATGCACGTTATATTGCTAATAATATAAGTAATAAGTATAATTATTACAGTTCTAGCGATAATAACTGCATTATATGGGTAATAATGCATGTTATATTGATAATATCGGGAGTAATAAGTATAATTATTATAGTTCTAGCGATAATAATAGTAAAATGTGGCAAATAGTGCATGTTATATTGATAATAATAAAAGAAATAAATATATTTATTACAGTTCTATCAATAATAACTGCATAATATGGGTAATAATGCATGTTATATTGATAATAATATAAGTAATAAGTATAATTATTACAGTTCTAGCAATAATACCTCCATTATATGGGTAATAATGCATGTTATATTGATGATAATGAAAGTAATACGTATATTTATTATAGTTCTTGCGATAATAACTGCATAATATGGGTAATAATGCATGTTATATTGAGAATAATATAAGTAATAAGTATAATTATTACAGTTCTGGCGATAATAACTGCATTATATGGGTAATAATGCACGTTATATTGCTAATAGTATAAGTTATAAGTATAATTATTACAGTTCTTGCGATAATACCTCCATTATATGGGTAATAATGCATGTTATATTGATAATATCGGAAGTAATAAGTATAATTATTATAGTTCTAGCGATAATAATAGTAAAATATGGCAAATAGTGCATGTTATATTGATAATAATAAAAGTAATAAGTATATTTATTACAGTTCTATCGATAATAACTGCATAATATGGGTAATAATGCATGTTATATTGATGATAATAAAAGTAATACGTATATTTATTATAGTTCTAGCGATAATAACTGCATAATATGCGTAATAATGCATGTGATATTTATAGTAATATAAGTAATAAGTATAATTATTACAGTTCTAGCGATAATAACTGCATTATATGGGTAATAATGCATGTTACATTGATAATATTGGGAGTAATAAGTATATTTATTATAGTTCTGGCGATCATAACTGCATAATAAGGGTAATAATGCATGTTATATTGATAATAATATAAGTAATAAGTATAATTATTACAGTTCTAGCAATAATACCTCCATTATATGGGTAATAATGCATGTTATATTGATGATAATGAAAGTAATACGTACATTTATTATAGTTCTTGCGATAATAACTGCATAATATGGGTAATAATGCATGTTATATTGAGAATAATATAAGTAATAAGTATAATTATTACAGTTCTAGCGATAATAACTGCATTATATGGGTAATAATGCACGTTATAATGCTAACAATATAAGTAATAAGTATAATTATTACAGTTCTAGCGATAATAACTGCATGATATGGGTAAAAATGCATGTTATATTGATAATATTGGGAGTAATAAGTATATTTATTATGGTTCTAGAGATAATAACTGCATAATATGGGTAATAATGCATGTTATATTGATAATAATATAAGTAATAAGTATAATTATTACAGTTCTAGCGATAATAACTGCATTATATGGGTAATAATGCACGTTATATTGCTAATAATATAAGTAATGAGTACAATTATTACAGTTCTAGCGATAATAACTGCATTATATGGGTAATAATGCACGTTATATTGCTAATAATATAAGTAATAAGTATAATTATTGCAGTTCTAGCGATAATAACTGCATTGTATGGGTAATAATGCATGTTATATTGATAATATCGGGAGTAATAAGTATAATTATTATAGTTCTAGCGATAATAATAGTAAAATGTGGCAAATAGTGCATGTTATATTGATAATAATAAAAGAAATAAATATATTTATTACAGTTCCATCAATAATAACTGCATAATATGGGTAATAATGCATGTTATATTGATGATAATAAAAGTAATAGGTATATTTATTATAGTTCTAGCGATAATAACTGCATAATATGGGTAATAATGCATGTTATATTGATAATAATATAAGTAATGAGTACAATTATTACAGTTCTAGCGATAATAACTGCATTATATGGGTAATAATGCACGTTATATTGCTAATAATATAAGTAATAAGTATAATTATTACAGTTCTAGCGATAATAACTGCATTATATGGGTAATAATGCATGTTATATTGATAATATCGGGAGTAATAAGTATAATTATTATAGTTCTAGCGATAATAATAGTAAAATGTGGCAAATAGTGCATGTTATATTGATAATAATAAAAGTAATAAATATATTTATTACAGTTCTATCAATAATAACTGCATAATATGGGTAATAATGCATGTTATATTGATGATAATAAAAGTAATACGTATATTTATTATAGTTCTAGCGATAATAACTGCATAATATGGGTAATAATGCATGTTATATTGATAATAATCTAAGTAATAAGTATAATTATTACAGTTCTAGCGATAATAACTGCATTATATGGGTAATAATGCACGTTATATTGCTAACAATATAAGTAATAAGTATAATTATTACAGTTCTAGCGATAATAACTGCATTATATGGGTAATAATGCATGTTATATTGATGATAATGAAAGTAATACGTATATTTGTTATAGTTCTAGCGATAATAACTGCATAATATGGGTAATAATGCATGTTATATTGATAATAATATAAGTAATAAGTATAATTATTACAGTTCTAGCGATAATAACTGCATTATATGGGTAATAATGCACGTTATATTGCTAACAATATAAGTAATGAGTATAATTATTACAGTTCTAGCGATAATAACTGCATTATATGGGTAATAATGCACGTTATATTGCTAACAATATAAGTAATAAGTATAATTATTACAGTTCTAGCGATAATAACTGCATGATATGGGTAAAAATGCATGTTATATTGATAATATTGGGAGTAATAAGTATATTTATTATGGTTGTAGAGATAATAACTGCATAATATGGGTAATAATGCATGTTATATTGATAATAATATAAGTAATAAGTATAATTATTACAGTTCTAGCGATAATACCTCCATGATATGGGTAATAATGCATGTTATATTGATGATAATGAAAGTAATACGTATCTTTATTATAGTTCCAGTGATAATAACTGCATAATATGGGTAATAATGCATGTTATATTGAGAATAATATAAGTAATAAGTATAATTATTACAGTTCTGGCGATAATAACTGCATTATATGGGTAATAATGCACGTTATATTGCTAATAGTATAAGTTATAAGTATAATTATTACAGTTCTTGCGATAATACCTCCATTATATGGGTAATAATGCATGTTATATTGATAACAATATAAGTAATAAGTATAATTATTACAGTTCTAGCGATAATAACTGCATTATATGGGTAATAATGCACGTTATACTGCTAATAATATAAGTAATAAGTATAATTATTACAGTTCTAGCGATAATAACTGCATTATATGGGTAATAATGCACGTTATATTGCTAATAATATAAGTAATGAGTACAATTATTACAGTTCTAGCGATAATAACTGCATTATATGGGTAATAATGCACGTTATATTGCTAATAATATAAGTAGTAAGTATAATTATTACAGTTCTAGCGATAATAACTGCATTATATGGGTAATAATGCATGTTATATTGATAATATCGGGAGTAATAAGTATAATTATTATAGTTCTAGCGATAATAATAGTAAAATGTGGCAAATAGTGCATGTTATATTGATAATAATAAAAGAAATAAATATATTTATTACAGTTCTATCAATAATAACTGCATAATATGGGTAATAATGCATGTTATATTGATGATAATAAAAGTAATAGGTATATTTATTATAGTTCTAGCGATAATAACTGCATAATATGGGTAATAATGCATGTTATATTGATAATAATATAAGTAATAAGTATAATTATTACAGTTCTAGCGATAATAACTGCATTATATGGGTAATAATGCACGTTATACTGCTAATAATATAAGTAATAAGTATAATTATTACAGTTCTAGCGATAATAACTGCACTATATGGGTAATAATGCATGTTATATTGATAATATCGGGAGTAATAAGTATAATTATTATAGTTCTAGCGATAATAATAGTAAAATATGGCAAATAGTGCATGTTATATTGATAATAATAAAAGTAATAAGTATATTTATTACAGTTCTATCGATAATAACTGCATAATATGGGTAATAATGCATGTTATATTGATGATAATAAAAGTAATACGTATATTTATTATAGTTCTAGCGATAATAACTGCATGATATGGGTAAAAATGCATGTTATATTGATAATATTGGGAGTAATAAGTATATTTATTATGGTTCTAGAGATAATAACTGCATAATATGGGTAATAATGCATGTTATATTGATAATAATATAAGTAATAAGTATAATTATTACAGTTCTAGCGATAATACCTCCATGATATGGGTAATAATGCATGTAATATTGATGATAATGAAAGTAATACGTATCTTTATTATAGTTCTAGCGATAATAACTGCATAATATGGGTAATAATGCATGTTATATTGATGATAATAAAAGTAATAGGTATATTTATTATAGTTCTAGCGATAATAACTGCATAATATGGGTAATAATGCATGTTACATTGATAATATTGGGAGTAATAAGTATATTTATTATAGTTCTGGCGATCATAACTGCATAATAAGGGTAATAATGCATGTTATATTGATAATATTGGGAGTAATAAGTATATTTATTATGGTTCTAGAGATAATAACTGCATAATATGGGTAATAATGCATGTTATATTGATAATAATATAAGTAATAAGTATAATTATTACAGTTCTAGCGATAATACCTCCATGATATGGGTAATAATGCATGTTATATTGATGATAATGAAAGTAATACGTATCTTTATTATAGTTCTAGCGATAATAACTGCATAATATGGGTAATAATGCATGTTATATTGAGAATAATATAAGTAATAAGTATAATTATTACAGTTCTGGCGATAATAACTGCATTATATGGGTAATAATGCACGTTATATTGCTAATAGTATAAGTTATAAGTATAATTATTACAGTTCTAGCGATAATAACTGCATTATATGGGTAATAATGCACGTTATATTGCTAATAATATAAGTAATGAGTACAATTATTACAGTTCTAGCGATAATAACTGCATTATATGGGTAATAATGCACGTTATATTGCTAATAATATAAGTAATAAGTATAATTATTACAGTTCTAGCGATAATAACTGCATTATATGGGTAATAATGCATGTTATATTGATAATATCGGGAGTAATAAGTATAATTATTATAGTTCTAGCGATAATAATAGTAAAATGTGGCAAATAGTGCATGTTATATTGATAATAATAAAAGAAATAAATATATTTATTACAGTTCTATCAATAATAACTGCATAATATGGGTAATAATGCATGTTATATTGATAATAATATAAGTAATAAGTATAATTATTACAGTTCTAGCAATAATACCTCCATTATATGGGTAATAATGCATGTTATATTGATGATAATGAAAGTAATACGTATATTTATTATAGTTCTTGCGATAATAACTGCATAATATGGGTAATAATGCATGTTATATTGAGAATAATATAAGTAATAAGTATAATTATTACAGTTCTGGCGATAATAACTGCATTATATGGGTAATAATGCACGTTATATTGCTAATAGTATAAGTTATAAGTATAATTATTACAGTTCTTGCGATAATACCTCCATTATATGGGTAATAATGCATGTTATATTGATAATATCGGAAGTAATAAGTATAATTATTATAGTTCTAGCGATAATAATAGTAAAATATGGCAAATAGTGCATGTTATATTGATAATAATAAAAGTAATAAGTATATTTATTACAGTTCTATCGATAATAACTGCATAATATGGGTAATAATGCATGTTATATTGATGATAATAAAAGTAATACGTATATTTATTATAGTTCTAGCGATAATAACTGCATAATATGCGTAATAATGCATGTGATATTTATAGTAATATAAGTAATAAGTATAATTATTACAGTTCTAGCGATAATAACTGCATTATATGGGTAATAATGCATGTTACATTGATAATATTGGGAGTAATAAGTATATTTATTATAGTTCTGGCGATCATAACTGCATAATAAGGGTAATAATGCATGTTATATTGATAATAATATAAGTAATAAGTATAATTATTACAGTTCTAGCAATAATACCTCCATTATATGGGTAATAATGCATGTTATATTGATGATAATGAAAGTAATACGTACATTTATTATAGTTCTTGCGATAATAACTGCATAATATGGGTAATAATGCATGTTATATTGAGAATAATATAAGTAATAAGTATAATTATTACAGTTCTAGCGATAATAACTGCATTATATGGGTAATAATGCACGTTATAATGCTAACAATATAAGTAATAAGTATAATTATTACAGTTCTAGCGATAATAACTGCATGATATGGGTAAAAATGCATGTTATATTGATAATATTGGGAGTAATAAGTATATTTATTATGGTTCTAGAGATAATAACTGCATAATATGGGTAATAATGCATGTTATATTGATAATAATATAAGTAATAAGTATAATTATTACAGTTCTAGCGATAATAACTGCATTATATGGGTAATAATGCACGTTATATTGCTAATAATATAAGTAATGAGTACAATTATTACAGTTCTAGCGATAATAACTGCATTATATGGGTAATAATGCACGTTATATTGCTAATAATATAAGTAATAAGTATAATTATTGCAGTTCTAGCGATAATAACTGCATTGTATGGGTAATAATGCATGTTATATTGATAATATCGGGAGTAATAAGTATAATTATTATAGTTCTAGCGATAATAATAGTAAAATGTGGCAAATAGTGCATGTTATATTGATAATAATAAAAGAAATAAATATATTTATTACAGTTCCATCAATAATAACTGCATAATATGGGTAATAATGCATGTTATATTGATGATAATAAAAGTAATAGGTATATTTATTATAGTTCTAGCGATAATAACTGCATAATATGGGTAATAATGCATGTTATATTGATAATAATATAAGTAATGAGTACAATTATTACAGTTCTAGCGATAATAACTGCATTATATGGGTAATAATGCACGTTATATTGCTAATAATATAAGTAATAAGTATAATTATTACAGTTCTAGCGATAATAACTGCATTATATGGGTAATAATGCATGTTATATTGATAATATCGGGAGTAATAAGTATAATTATTATAGTTCTAGCGATAATAATAGTAAAATGTGGCAAATAGTGCATGTTATATTGATAATAATAAAAGTAATAAATATATTTATTACAGTTCTATCAATAATAACTGCATAATATGGGTAATAATGCATGTTATATTGATGATAATAAAAGTAATACGTATATTTATTATAGTTCTAGCGATAATAACTGCATAATATGGGTAATAATGCATGTTATATTGATAATAATCTAAGTAATAAGTATAATTATTACAGTTCTAGCGATAATAACTGCATTATATGGGTAATAATGCACGTTATATTGCTAACAATATAAGTAATAAGTATAATTATTACAGTTCTAGCGATAATAACTGCATTATATGGGTAATAATGCATGTTATATTGATGATAATGAAAGTAATACGTATATTTGTTATAGTTCTAGCGATAATAACTGCATAATATGGGTAATAATGCATGTTATATTGATAATAATATAAGTAATAAGTATAATTATTACAGTTCTAGCGATAATAACTGCATTATATGGGTAATAATGCACGTTATATTGCTAACAATATAAGTAATGAGTATAATTATTACAGTTCTAGCGATAATAACTGCATTATATGGGTAATAATGCACGTTATATTGCTAACAATATAAGTAATAAGTATAATTATTACAGTTCTAGCGATAATAACTGCATGATATGGGTAAAAATGCATGTTATATTGATAATATTGGGAGTAATAAGTATATTTATTATGGTTGTAGAGATAATAACTGCATAATATGGGTAATAATGCATGTTATATTGATAATAATATAAGTAATAAGTATAATTATTACAGTTCTAGCGATAATACCTCCATGATATGGGTAATAATGCATGTTATATTGATGATAATGAAAGTAATACGTATCTTTATTATAGTTCCAGTGATAATAACTGCATAATATGGGTAATAATGCATGTTATATTGAGAATAATATAAGTAATAAGTATAATTATTACAGTTCTGGCGATAATAACTGCATTATATGGGTAATAATGCACGTTATATTGCTAATAGTATAAGTTATAAGTATAATTATTACAGTTCTTGCGATAATACCTCCATTATATGGGTAATAATGCATGTTATATTGATAACAATATAAGTAATAAGTATAATTATTACAGTTCTAGCGATAATAACTGCATTATATGGGTAATAATGCACGTTATACTGCTAATAATATAAGTAATAAGTATAATTATTACAGTTCTAGCGATAATAACTGCATTATATGGGTAATAATGCACGTTATATTGCTAATAATATAAGTAATGAGTACAATTATTACAGTTCTAGCGATAATAACTGCATTATATGGGTAATAATGCACGTTATATTGCTAATAATATAAGTAGTAAGTATAATTATTACAGTTCTAGCGATAATAACTGCATTATATGGGTAATAATGCATGTTATATTGATAATATCGGGAGTAATAAGTATAATTATTATAGTTCTAGCGATAATAATAGTAAAATGTGGCAAATAGTGCATGTTATATTGATAATAATAAAAGAAATAAATATATTTATTACAGTTCTATCAATAATAACTGCATAATATGGGTAATAATGCATGTTATATTGATGATAATAAAAGTAATAGGTATATTTATTATAGTTCTAGCGATAATAACTGCATAATATGGGTAATAATGCATGTTATATTGATAATAATATAAGTAATAAGTATAATTATTACAGTTCTAGCGATAATAACTGCATTATATGGGTAATAATGCACGTTATACTGCTAATAATATAAGTAATAAGTATAATTATTACAGTTCTAGCGATAATAACTGCACTATATGGGTAATAATGCATGTTATATTGATAATATCGGGAGTAATAAGTATAATTATTATAGTTCTAGCGATAATAATAGTAAAATATGGCAAATAGTGCATGTTATATTGATAATAATAAAAGTAATAAGTATATTTATTACAGTTCTATCGATAATAACTGCATAATATGGGTAATAATGCATGTTATATTGATGATAATAAAAGTAATACGTATATTTATTATAGTTCTAGCGATAATAACTGCATGATATGGGTAAAAATGCATGTTATATTGATAATATTGGGAGTAATAAGTATATTTATTATGGTTCTAGAGATAATAACTGCATAATATGGGTAATAATGCATGTTATATTGATAATAATATAAGTAATAAGTATAATTATTACAGTTCTAGCGATAATACCTCCATGATATGGGTAATAATGCATGTAATATTGATGATAATGAAAGTAATACGTATCTTTATTATAGTTCTAGCGATAATAACTGCATAATATGGGTAATAATGCATGTTATATTGAGAATAATATAAGTAATAAGTATAATTATTACAGTTCTGGCGATAATAACTGCATTATATGGGTAATAATGCACGTTATATTGCTAATAGTATAAGTTATAAGTATAATTATTACAGTTCTTGCGATAATACCTCCATTATATGGGTAATAATGAATGTTATATTGATAACAGTATAAGTAATAAGTATAATTATTACAGTTCTAGCGATAATAACTGCATTATATGGGTAATAATGCACGTTATACTGCTAATAATATAAGTAATAAGTATAATTATTACAGTTCTAGCGATAATAACTGCATTATATGGGTAATAATGCACGTTATATTGCTAATAATATAAGTAATGAGTACAATTATTACAGTTCTAGCGATAATAACTGCATTATATGGGTAATAATGCACGTTATATTGCTAATAATATAAGTAATAAGTATAATTATTACAGTTCTAGCGATAATAACTGCATTATATGGGTAATAATGCATGTTATATTGATAATATCGGGAGTAATAAGTATAATTATTATAGTTCTAGCGATAATAATAGTAAAATGTGGCAAATAGTGCATGATAATGAAAGTAATACGTATCTTTATTATAGTTCCAGCGATAATAACTGCATAATATGGGTAATAATGCATGTTATATTGAGAATAATATAAGTAATAAGTATAATTATTACAGTTCTGGCGATAATAACTGCATTATATGGGTAATAATGCACGTTATATTGCTAATAGTATAAGTTATAAGTATAATTATTACAGTTCTTGCGATAATACCTCCATTATATGGGTAATAATGCATGTTATATTGATAACAATATAAGTAATAAGTATAATTATTACAGTTCTAGCGATAATAACTGCATTATATGGGTAATAATGCACGTTATACTGCTAATAATATAAGTAATAAGTATAATTATTACAGTTCTAGCGATAATAACTGCATTATATGGGTAATAATGCATGTTATATTGATAATATCGGGAGTAATAAGTATAATTATTATAGTTCTAGCGATAATAATAGTAAAATGTGGCAAATAGTGCATGTTATATTGATAATAATAAAAGAAATAAATATATTTATTACAGTTCTATCAATAATAACTGCATAATATGGGTAATAATGCATGTTATATTGATGATAATAAAAGTAATAGGTATATTTATTATAGTTCTAGCGATAATAACTGCATAATATGGGTAATAATGCATGTTATATTGATAATAATATAAGTAATAAGTATAATTATTACAGTTCTAGCGATAATAACTGCATTATATGGGTAATAATGCACGTTATACTGCTAATAATATAAGTAATAAGTATAATTATTACAGTTCTAGCGATAATAACTGCACTATATGGGTAATAATGCATGTTATATTGATAATATCGGGAGTAATAAGTATAATTATTATAGTTCTAGCGATAATAATAGTAAAATATGGCAAATAGTGCATGTTATATTGATAATAATAAAAGTAATAAGTATATTTATGACAGTTCTATCGATAATAACTGCATAATATGGGTAATAATGCATGTTATATTGATGATAATAAAAGTAATACGTATATTTATTATAGTTCTAGCGATAATAACTGCATGATATGGGTAAAAATGCATGTTATATTGATAATATTGGGAGTAATAAGTATATTTATTATGGTTCTAGAGATAATAACTGCATAATATGGGTAATAATGCATGTTATATTGATAATAATATAAGTAATAAGTATAATTATTACAGTTCTAGCGATAATACCTCCATGATATGGGTAATAATGCATGTTATATTGATGATAATGAAAGTAATACGTATCTTTATTATAGTTCTAGCGATAATAACTGCATAATATGGGTAATAATGCATGTTATATTGAGAATAATATAAGTAATAAGTATAATTATTACAGTTCTGGCGATAATAACTGCATTATATGGGTAATAATGCACGTTATATTGCTAATAGTATAAGTTATAAGTATAATTATTACAGTTCTTGCGATAATACCTCCATTATATGGGTAATAATGCATGTTATATTGATAACAATATAAGTAATAAGTATAATTATTACAGTTCTAGCGATAATAACTGCATTATATGGGTAATAATGCACGTTATACTGCTAATAATATAAGTAATAAGTATAATTATTACAGTTCTAGCGATAATAACTGCATTATATGGGTAATAATGCACGTTATATTGCTAATAATATAAGTAATGAGTACAATTGTTACAGTTCTAGCGATAATAACTGCATTATATGGGTAATAATGCACGTTATATTGCTAATAATATAAGTAATAAGTATAATTATTACAGTTCTAGCGATAATAACTGCATTATATGGGTAATAATGCATGTTATATTGATAATATCGGGAGTAATAAGTATAATTATTATAGTTCTAGCGATAATAATAGTAAAATATGGCAAATAGTGCATGTTATATTGATAATAATAAAAGTAATAAGTATATTTATTACAGTTCTATCGATAATAACTGCATAATATGGGTAATAATGCATGTTATATTGATGATAATAAAAGTAATACGTATATTTATTATAGTTCTAGCGATAATAACTGCATGATATGGGTAAAAATGCATGTTATATTGATAATATTGGGAGTAATAAGTATATTTATTATGGTTCTAGAGATAATAACTGCATAATATGGGTAATAATGCATGTTATATTGATAATAATATAAGTAATGAGTATAATTATTACAGTTCTAGCGATAATAACTGCATTATATGGGTAATAATGCACGTTATATTGCTAACAATATAAGTAATAAGTATAATTATTACAGTTCTAGCGATAATAACTGCATGATATGGGTAAAAATGCATGTTATATTGATAATATTGGGAGTAATAAGTATATTTATTATGGTTGTAGAGATAATAACTGCATAATATGGGTAATAATGCATGTTATATTGATAATAATATAAGTAATAAGTATAATTATTACAGTTCTAGCGATAATACCTCCATGATATGGGTAATAATGCATGTTATATTGATGATAATGAAAGTAATACGTATCTTTATTATAGTTCTAGCGATAATAACTGCATAATATGGGTAATAATGCATGTTATATTGAGAATAATATAAGTAATAAGTATAATTATTACAGTTCTGGCGATAATAACTGCATTATATGGGTAATAATGCACGTTATATTGCTAATAGTATAAGTTATAAGTATAATTATTACAGTTCTTGCGATAATACCTCCATTATATGGGTAATAATGCATGTTATATTGATAACAATATAAGTAATAAGTATAATTATTACAGTTCTAGCGATAATAACTGCATTATATGGGTAATAATGCACGTTATACTGCTAATAATATAAGTAATAAGTATAATTATTACAGTTCTAGCGATAATAACTGCATTATATGGGTAATAATGCACGTTATATTGCTAATAATATAAGTAATGAGTACAATTATTACAGTTCTAGCGATAATAACTGCATTATATGGGTAATAATGCACGTTATATTGCTAATAATATAAGTAATAAGTATAATTATTACAGTTCTAGCGATAATAACTGCATTATATGGGTAATAATGCATGTTATATTGATAATATCGGGAGTAATAAGTATAATTATTATAGTTCTAGCGATAATAATAGTAAAATGTGGCAAATAGTGCATGTTATATTGATAATAATAAAAGAAATAAATATATTTATTACAGTTCTATCAATAATAACTGCATAATATGGGTAATAATGCATGTTATATTGATGATAATAAAAGTAATAGGTATATTTATTATAGTTCTAGCGATAATAACTGCATTATATGGGTAATAATGCACGTTATATTGCTAATAGTATAAGTTATAAGTATAATTATTACAGTTCTTGCGATAATACCTCCATTATATGGGTAATAATGCATGTTATATTGATAACAATATAAGTAATAAGTATAATTATTACAGTTCTAGCGATAATAACTGCATTATATGGGTAATAATGCACGTTATACTGCTAATAATATAAGTAATAAGTATAATTATTACAGTTCTAGCGATAATAACTGCATTATATGGGTAATAATGCACGTTATATTGCTAATAATATAAGTAATGAGTACAATTATTACAGTTCTAGCGATAATAACTGCATTATATGGGTAATAATGCACGTTATATTGCTAATAATATAAGTAATAAGTATAATTATTACAGTTCTAGCGATAATAACTGCATTATATGGGTAATAATGCATGTTATATTGATAATATCGGGAGTAATAAGTATAATTATTATAGTTCTAGCGATAATAATAGTAAAATGTGGCAAATAGTGCATGTTATATTGATAATAATAAAAGTAATAAATATATTTATTACAGTTCTATCAATAATAACTGCATAATATGGGTAATAATGCATGTTATATTGATGATAATAAAAGTAATACGTATATTTATTATAGTTCTAGCGATAATAACTGCATAATATGGGTAATAATGCATGTTATATTGATAATAATCTAAGTAATAAGTATAATTATTACAGTCCTAGCGATAATAACTGCATTATATGGGTAATAATGCACGTTATATTGCTAACAATATAAGTAATAAGTATAATTATTACAGTTCTAGCGATAATAACTGCATTATATGGGTAATAATGCATGTTATATTGATGATAATGAAAGTAATACGTATATTTGTTATAGTTCTAGCGATAATAACTGCATAATATGGGTAATAATGCATGTTATATTGAGAATAATATAAGTAATAAGTATAATTATTACAGTTCTGGCGATAATAACTGCATTATATGGGTAATAATGCACGTTATATTGCTAATAGTATAAGTAATAAGTATAATTATTACAGTTCTAGCGATAATACCTCCATTATATTGGTAATAATGCATGTTATATTGATAATGATATAAGTAATAAGTATAATTATTACAGTTCTAGCGATAATAACTGCATTATATGGGTAATAATGCACGTTATATTGTTAATAATATAAGTAATAAGTATAATTATTACAGTTCTAGCGATAATAACTGCATTATATGGGTAATAATGCATGTTATATTGATGATAATGAAAGTAATACGTATATTTGTTATAGTTCTAGCGATAATAACTGCATAATATGGGTAATAATGCATGTTATATTGAGAATAATATAAGTAATAAGTATAATTATTACAGTTCTGGCGATAATAACTGCATTATATGGGTAATAATGCACGTTATATTGCTAATAGTATAAGTAATAAGTATAATTATTACAGTTCTAGCGATAATACCTCCATTATATTGGTAATAATGCATGTTATATTGATAATGATATAAGTAATAAGTATAATTATTACAGTTCTAGCGATAATAACTGCATTATATGGGTAATAATGCACGTTATATTGTTAATAATATAAGTAATAAGTATAATTATTACAGTTCTAGCGATAATAACTGCATAATATGGGTAATAATGCATGTTATATTGATGATAATAAAAGTAATACGTATATTTATTATAGTTCTAGCGATAATAACTGCATAATATGGGTAATAATGCATGTTATATTGAGAATAATATAAGTAATAAGTATAATTATTACAGTTCTAGCGATAATAACTGCATTATATGGGTAATAATGCACGTTATATTGCTAATAATATAAGTAATGAGTACAATTATTACAGTTCTAGCGATAATAACTGCATTATATGGGTAATAATGCACGTTATATTGCTAATAATATAAGTAATAAGTATAATTATTACAGTTCTAGCGATAATAACTGCATTATATGGGTAATAATGCATGTTATATTGATAATATCGGGAGTAATAAGTATAATTATTATAGTTCTAGCGATAATAACTGCATAATATGGGTAATAATGCATGTTATATTGATGATAATAAAAGTAATACGTATATTTATTATAGTTCTAGCGATAATAACTGCATAATATGGGTAATAATGCATGTTATATTGATAATAGTATAAGTTATAAGTATAATTATTACAGTTCTTGCGATAATACCTCCATTATATGGGTAATAATGCATGTTATATTGATAACAATATAAGTAATAAGTATAATTATTACAGTTCTAGCGATAATAACTGCATTATATGGGTAATAATGCACGTTATACTGCTAATAATATAAGTAATAAGTATAATTATTACAGTTCTAGCGATAATAACTGCATTATATGGGTAATAATGCACGTTATATTGCTAATAATATAAGTAATGAGTACAATTATTACAGTTCTAGCGATAATAACTGCATTATATGGGTAATAATGCACGTTATATTGCTAATAATATAAGTAATAAGTATAATTATTACAGTTCTAGCGATAATAACTGCATTATATGGGTAATAATGCATGTTATATTGATAATATCGGGAGTAATAAGTATAATTATTATAGTTCTAGCGATAATAATAGTAAAATGTGGCAAATAGTGCATGTTATATTGATAATAATAAAAGTAATAAATATATTTATTACAGTTCTATCAATAATAACTGCATAATATGGGTAATAATGCATGTTATATTGATGATAATAAAAGTAATACGTATATTTATTATAGTTCTAGCGATAATAACTGCATAATATGGGTAATAATGCATGTTATATTGATAATAATCTAAGTAATAAGTATAATTATTACAGTCCTAGCGATAATAACTGCATTATATGGGTAATAATGCACGTTATATTGCTAACAATATAAGTAATAAGTATAATTATTACAGTTCTAGCGATAATAACTGCATTATATGGGTAATAATGCATGTTATATTGATGATAATGAAAGTAATACGTATATTTGTTATAGTTCTAGCGATAATAACTGCATAATATGGGTAATAATGCATGTTATATTGAGAATAATATAAGTAATAAGTATAATTATTACAGTTCTGGCGATAATAACTGCATTATATGGGTAATAATGCACGTTATATTGCTAATAGTATAAGTAATAAGTATAATTATTACAGTTCTAGCGATAATACCTCCATTATATTGGTAATAATGCATGTTATATTGATAATGATATAAGTAATAAGTATAATTATTACAGTTCTAGCGATAATAACTGCATAATATGGGTAAAAATGCATGTTATATTGATAATAATATAAGTAATAAGTATAATTATTACAGTTCTAGCGATAATAACTGCATTATATGGGTAATAATGCACGTTATATTGTTAATAATATAAGTAATAAGTATAATTATTACAGTTCTAGCGATAATAACTGCATAATATGGGTAATAATGCATGTTATATTGATGATAATAAAAGTAATACGTATATTTATTAT
Organism: Megachile leachella; assembly: GCA_963576845.1. Classification (NCBI taxonomy): domain Eukaryota; kingdom Metazoa; phylum Arthropoda; class Insecta; order Hymenoptera; family Megachilidae; genus Megachile; species Megachile leachella. The sequence continues at coordinate 178,578 of CAUYWW010000082.1, forward strand.
AGTTCTAGCGATAATAACTGCATAATATGGGTAATAATGCATGTTATATTGATAATAATATAAGTAATAAGTATAATTATTACAGTTCTAGCGATAATAACTGCATTATATGGGTAATAATGCACGTTATATTGCTAATAATATAAGTAATGAGTACAATTATTACAGTTCTAGCGATAATAACTGCATTATATGGGTAATAATGCATGTTATATTGATGATAATAAAAGTAATACGTATATTTATTATAGTTCTAGCGATAATAACTGCATAATATGGGTAATAATGCATGTTATATTGATAATAATCTAAGTAATAAGTATAATTATTACAGTCCTAGCGATAATAACTGCATTATATGGGTAATAATGCACGTTATATTGCTAACAATATAAGTAATAAGTATAATTATTACAGTTCTAGCGATAATAACTGCATTATATGGGTAATAATGCATGTTATATTGATGATAATGAAAGTAATACGTATATTTGTTATAGTTCTAGCGATAATAACTGCATAATATGGGTAATAATGCATGTTATATTGAGAATAATATAAGTAATAAGTATAATTATTACAGTTCTGGCGATAATAACTGCATTATATGGGTAATAATGCACGTTATATTGCTAATAGTATAAGTAATAAGTATAATTATTACAGTTCTAGCGATAATACCTCCATTATATTGGTAATAATGCATGTTATATTGATAATGATATAAGTAATAAGTATAATTATTACAGTTCTAGCGATAATAACTGCATAATATGGGTAAAAATGCATGTTATATTGATAATAATATAAGTAATAAGTATAATTATTACAGTTCTAGCGATAATAACTGCATTATATGGGTAATAATGCACGTTATATTGTTAATAATATAAGTAATAAGTATAATTATTACAGTTCTAGCGATAATAACTGCATAATATGGGTAATAATGCATGTTATATTGATGATAATAAAAGTAATACGTATATTTATTATAGTTCTAGCGATAATAACTGCATAATATGGGTAATAATGCATGTTATATTGATAATAATATAAGTAATAAGTATAATTATTACAGTTCTAGCGATAATAACTGCATTATATGGGTAATAATGCACGTTATATTGCTAATAATATAAGTAATGAGTACAATTATTACAGTTCTAGCGATAATAACTGCATTATATGGGTAATAATGCACGTTATATTGCTAATAATATAAGTAATAAGTATAATTATTACAGTTCTAGCGATAATAACTGCATTATATGGGTAATAATGCATGTTATATTGATAATATCGGGAGTAATAAGTATAATTATTATAGTTCTAGCGATAATAACTGCATAATATGGGTAATAATGCATGTTATATTGATGATAATAAAAGTAATACGTATATTTATTATAGTTCTAGCGATAATAACTGCATAATATGGGTAATAATGCATGTTATATTGATAATAATCTAAGTAATAAGTATAATTATTACAGTTCTAGCGATAATGACTGCATTATATGGGTAATAATGCACGTTATATTGCTAACAATATAAGTAATAAGTATAATTATTACAGTTCTAGCGATAATAACTGCATTATATGGGTAAAAATGCATGTTATATTGATAATATTGGGAGTAAAAAGTATATTTATTATGGTTCTAGAGATAATAATAGTAAAATATGGCAAATAGTGCATGTTATATTGATAATAATGAAAGTAATAAGTATATTTATTACAGTTCTATCGATAATAACTGCATAATATGGGTAATAATGCATGTTATATTGATGATAATAAAAGTAATACGTATATTTATTATAGTTCTAGCGATAATAACTGCATAATATGGGTAATAATGCATGTCATATTGATAATAATATAAGTAATAAGTATAATTATTACAGTTCTAGTGATAATAACTGCATTATATGGGTAATAATGCACGTTATATTGCTAATAATATAAGTAATGAGTACAATTATTACAGTTCTAGCGATAATAACTGCATTATATGGGTAATAATGCATGTTATATTGATAATATCGGGAGTAATAAGTATAATTATTATAGTTCTAGCGATAATAACTGCATAATATGGGTAATAATGCATGTTATATTGATGATAATAAAAGTAATACGTATATTTATTATAGTTCTAGCGATAATAACTGCATAATATGGGTAATAATGCATGTTATATTGATAATAGTATAAGTTATAAGTATAATTATTACAGTTCTTGCGATAATACCTCCATTATATGGGTAATAATGCATGTTATATTGATAACAATATAAGTAATAAGTATAATTATTACAGTTCTAGCGATAATAACTGCATTATATGGGTAATAATGCACGTTATACTGCTAATAATATAAGTAATAAGTATAATTATTACAGTTCTAGCGATAATAACTGCATTATATGGGTAATAATGCACGTTATATTGCTAATAATATAAGTAATGAGTACAATTATTACAGTTCTAGCGATAATAACTGCATTATATGGGTAATAATGCACGTTATATTGCTAATAATATAAGTAATAAGTATAATTATTACAGTTCTAGCGATAATAACTGCATTATATGGGTAATAATGCATGTTATATTGATAATATCGGGAGTAATAAGTATAATTATTATAGTTCTAGCGATAATAATAGTAAAATGTGGCAAATAGTGCATGTTATATTGATAATAATAAAAGTAATAAATATATTTATTACAGTTCTATCAATAATAACTGCATAATATGGGTAATAATGCATGTTATATTGATGATAATAAAAGTAATACGTATATTTATTATAGTTCTAGCGATAATAACTGCATAATATGGGTAATAATGCATGTTATATTGATAATAATCTAAGTAATAAGTATAATTATTACAGTCCTAGCGATAATAACTGCATTATATGGGTAATAATGCACGTTATATTGCTAACAATATAAGTAATAAGTATAATTATTACAGTTCTAGCGATAATAACTGCATTATATGGGTAATAATGCATGTTATATTGATGATAATGAAAGTAATACGTATATTTGTTATAGTTCTAGCGATAATAACTGCATAATATGGGTAATAATGCATGTTATATTGAGAATAATATAAGTAATAAGTATAATTATTACAGTTCTGGCGATAATAACTGCATTATATGGGTAATAATGCACGTTATATTGCTAATAGTATAAGTAATAAGTATAATTATTACAGTTCTAGCGATAATACCTCCATTATATTGGTAATAATGCATGTTATATTGATAATGATATAAGTAATAAGTATAATTATTACAGTTCTAGCGATAATAACTGCATAATATGGGTAAAAATGCATGTTATATTGATAATAATATAAGTAATAAGTATAATTATTACAGTTCTAGCGATAATAACTGCATTATATGGGTAATAATGCACGTTATATTGTTAATAATATAAGTAATAAGTATAATTATTACAGTTCTAGCGATAATAACTGCATAATATGGGTAATAATGCATGTTATATTGATGATAATAAAAGTAATACGTATATTTATTATAGTTCTAGCGATAATAACTGCATAATATGGGTAATAATGCATGTTATATTGATAATAATATAAGTAATAAGTATAATTATTACAGTTCTAGCGATAATAACTGCATTATATGGGTAATAATGCACGTTATATTGCTAATAATATAAGTAATGAGTACAATTATTACAGTTCTAGCGATAATAACTGCATTATATGGGTAATAATGCATGTTATATTGATGATAATAAAAGTAATACGTATATTTATTATAGTTCTAGCGATAATAACTGCATAATATGGGTAATAATGCATGTTATATTGATAATAATCTAAGTAATAAGTATAATTATTACAGTCCTAGCGATAATAACTGCATTATATGGGTAATAATGCACGTTATATTGCTAACAATATAAGTAATAAGTATAATTATTACAGTTCTAGCGATAATAACTGCATTATATGGGTAATAATGCATGTTATATTGATGATAATGAAAGTAATACGTATATTTGTTATAGTTCTAGCGATAATAACTGCATAATATGGGTAATAATGCATGTTATATTGAGAATAATATAAGTAATAAGTATAATTATTACAGTTCTGGCGATAATAACTGCATTATATGGGTAATAATGCACGTTATATTGCTAATAGTATAAGTAATAAGTATAATTATTACAGTTCTAGCGATAATACCTCCATTATATTGGTAATAATGCATGTTATATTGATAATGATATAAGTAATAAGTATAATTATTACAGTTCTAGCGATAATAACTGCATAATATGGGTAAAAATGCATGTTATATTGATAATAATATAAGTAATAAGTATAATTATTACAGTTCTAGCGATAATAACTGCATTATATGGGTAATAATGCACGTTATATTGTTAATAATATAAGTAATAAGTATAATTATTACAGTTCTAGCGATAATAACTGCATAATATGGGTAATAATGCATGTTATATTGATGATAATAAAAGTAATACGTATATTTATTATAGTTCTAGCGATAATAACTGCATAATATGGGTAATAATGCATGTTATATTGATAATAATATAAGTAATAAGTATAATTATTACAGTTCTAGCGATAATAACTGCATTATATGGGTAATAATGCACGTTATATTGCTAATAATATAAGTAATGAGTACAATTATTACAGTTCTAGCGATAATAACTGCATTATATGGGTAATAATGCACGTTATATTGCTAATAATATAAGTAATAAGTATAATTATTACAGTTCTAGCGATAATAACTGCATTATATGGGTAATAATGCATGTTATATTGATAATATCGGGAGTAATAAGTATAATTATTATAGTTCTAGCGATAATAACTGCATAATATGGGTAATAATGCATGTTATATTGATGATAATAAAAGTAATACGTATATTTATTATAGTTCTAGCGATAATAACTGCATAATATGGGTAATAATGCATGTTATATTGATAATAATCTAAGTAATAAGTATAATTATTACAGTTCTAGCGATAATGACTGCATTATATGGGTAATAATGCACGTTATATTGCTAACAATATAAGTAATAAGTATAATTATTACAGTTCTAGCGATAATAACTGCATTATATGGGTAAAAATGCATGTTATATTGATAATATTGGGAGTAAAAAGTATATTTATTATGGTTCTAGAGATAATAATAGTAAAATATGGCAAATAGTGCATGTTATATTGATAATAATGAAAGTAATAAGTATATTTATTACAGTTCTATCGATAATAACTGCATAATATGGGTAATAATGCATGTTATATTGATGATAATAAAAGTAATACGTATATTTATTATAGTTCTAGCGATAATAACTGCATAATATGGGTAATAATGCATGTCATATTGATAATAATATAAGTAATAAGTATAATTATTACAGTTCTAGTGATAATAACTGCATTATATGGGTAATAATGCACGTTATATTGCTAAAAATATAAGTAATAAGTATAATTATTACAGTTCTAGCGATAATAACTGCATTATATGGGTAATAATGCATGTTATATTGATAATATCGGGAGTAATAAGTATAATTATTATAGTTCTAGCGATAATAATAGTAAAATATGGCAAATAGTGCATGTTATATTGATAATAATAAAAGTAATAAGTATATTTATTACAGTTCTATCGATAATAACTGCATAATATGGGTAATAATGCATGTTATATTGAGAATAATATAAGTAATAAGTATAATTATTACAGTTCTTGCGATAATACCTCCATTATATGGGTAATAATGCATGTTATATTGATAATAATATAAGTAATAAGTATAATTATTACAGTTCCAGCGATAATAACTGCATTATATGGGTAATAATGCACGTTATATTGCTAATAATATAAGTAATAAGCATAATTATTACAGTTCTAGCGATAATAACTGCATTATATGGGTAAAAATGCATGTTATATTGATAATATTGGGAGTAATAAGTATATTTATTATGGTTCTAGAGATAATAATAGTAAAATATGGCAAATAGTGCATGTTATATTGATAATAATGAAAGTAATAAGTATATTTATTACAGTTCTATCGATAATAACTGCATAATATGGGTAATAATGCATGTTATATTGATGATAATAAAAGTAATACGTATATTTATTATAGTTCTAGCGATAATAACTGCATAATATGGGTAATAATGCATGTTATATTGATAATAATATAAGTAATAAGTATAATTATTACAGTTCTAGTGATAATAACTGCATTATATGGGTAATAATGCACGTTATATTGCTAACAATATAAGTAATAAGTATAATTATTACAGTTCTAGCGATAATAACTGCATTATATGGGTAAAAATGCATGTTATATTGATAATATTGGGAGTAATAAGTATATTTATTATGGTTCTAGAGATAATAATAGTAAAATATGGCAAATAGTGCATGTTATATTGATAATAATAAAAGTAATAAGTATATTTATTACAGTTCTATCGATAATAACTGCATAATATGGGTAATAATGCATGTTATATTGAGAATAATATAAGTAATAAGTATAATTATTACAGTTCTTGCGATAATACCTCCAAGATATGGGTAATAATGCATGTTATATTGATAATAATATAAGTAATAAGTATAATTATTACAGTTCCAGCGATAATAACTGCATTATATGGGTAATAATGCACGTTATATTGCTAATAATATAAGTAATAAGTATAATTATTACAGTTCTAGCGATAATAACTGCATTATATGGGTAAAAATGCATGTTATATTGATGATATTGGGAGTAATAAGTATATTTATTATGGTTCTAGAGATAATAATAGTAAAATATGGCAAATAGTGCATGTTATATTGATAATAATGAAAGTAATAAGTATATTTATTACAGTTCTATCGATAATAACTGCATAATATGGGTAATAATGCATGTTATATTGATGATAATAAAAGTAATACGTATATTTATTATAGTTCTAGCGATAATAACTGCATAATATGGGTAATAATGCATGTTATATTGATGATAATAAAAGTAATACGTATATTTATTATAGTTCTAGCGATAATAACTGCATAATATGGGTAATAATGCATGTTATATTGATAATAATATAAGTAATAAGTATAATTATTACAGTTCTAGCGATAATAACTGCATTATATGGGTAAAAATGCATGTTATATTGATAATATTGGGAGTAATAAGTATATTTATTATGGTTCTAGAGATAATAATAGTAAAATATGGCAAATAGTGCATGTTATATTGATAATAATAAAAGTAATAAGTATATTTATTACAGTTCTATCGATAATAACTGCATAATATGGGTAATAATGCATGTTATATTGAGAATAATATAAGTAATAAGTATAATTATTACAGTTCTTGCGATAATACCTCCAAGATATGGGTAATAATGCATGTTATATTGATAATAATATAAGTAATAAGTATAATTATTACAGTTCCAGCGATAATAACTGCATTATATGGGTAATAATGCACGTTATATTGCTAATAATATAAGTAATAAGTATAATTATTACAGTTCTAGCGATAATAACTGCATTATATGGGTAAAAATGCATGTTATATTGATGATATTGGGAGTAATAAGTATATTTATTATGGTTCTAGAGATAATAATAGTAAAATATGGCAAATAGTGCATGTTATATTGATAATAATGAAAGTAATAAGTATATTTATTACAGTTCTATCGATAATAACTGCATAATATGGGTAATAATGCATGGTATATTGATGATAATAAAAGTAATACGTATATTTATTATAGTTCTAGCGATAATAACTGCATAATATGGGTAATAATGCATGTTATATTGATATTAATATAAGTAATAAGTATAATTATTACAGTTCTAGTGATAATAACTGCATTATATGGGTAATAATGCACGTTATATTGCTAACAATATAAGTAATAAGTATAATTATTACAGTTCTAGCGATAATAACTGCATTATATGGGTAAAAATGCATGTTATATTGATAATATTGGGAGTAAAAAGTATATTTATTATGGTTCTAGAGATAATAATAGTAAAATATGGCAAATAGTGCAAGTTATATTGATAATAATGAAAGTAATAAGTATATTTATTACAGTTCTATCGATAATAACTGCATAATATGGGTAATAATGCATGTTATATTGATGATAATAAAAGTAATACGTATATTTATTATAGTTCTAGCGATAATAACTGCATAATATGGGTAATAATGCATGTCATATTGATAATAATATAAGTAATAAGTATAATTATTACAGTTCTAGTGATAATAACTGCATTATATGGGTAATAATGCACGTTATATTGCTAAAAATATAAGTAATAAGTATAATTATTACAGTTCTAGCGATAATAACTGCATTATATGGGTAATAATGCATGTTATATTGATAATATCGGGAGTAATAAGTATAATTATTATAGTTCTAGCGATAATAATAGTAAAATATGGCAAATAGTGCATGTTATATTGATAATAATAAAAGTAATAAGTATATTTATTACAGTTCTATCGATAATAACTGCATAATATGGGTAATAATGCATGTTATATTGAGAATAATATAAGTAATAAGTATAATTATTACAGTTCTTGCGATAATACCTCCATTATATGGGTAATAATGCATGTTATATTGATAATAATATAAGTAATAAGTATAATTATTACAGTTCCAGCGATAATAACTGCATTATATGGGTAATAATGCACGTTATATTGCTAATAATATAAGTAATAAGTATAATTATTACAGTTCTAGCGATAATAACTGCATTATATGGGTAAAAATGCATGTTATATTGATAATATTGGGAGTAATAAGTATATTTATTATGGTTCTAGAGATAATAATAGTAAAATATGGCAAATAGTGCATGTTATATTGATAATAATGAAAGTAATAAGTATATTTATTACAGTTCTATCGATAATAACTGCATAATATGGGTAATAATGCATGTTATATTGATGATAATAAAAGTAATACGTATATTTATTAAAGTTCTAGCGATAATAACTGCATAATATGGGTAATAATGCATGTTATATTGATAATAATATAAGTAATAAGTATAATTATTACAGTTCTAGTGATAATAACTGCATTATATGGGTAATAATGCACGTTATATTGCTAACAATATAAGTAATAAGTATAATTATTACAGTTCTAGCGATAATAACTGCATTATATGGGTAAAAATGCATGTTATATTGATAATATTGGGAGTAATAAGTATATTTATTATGGTTCTAGAGATAATAATAGTAAAATATGGCAAATAGTGCATGTTATATTGATAATAATAAAAGTAATAAGTATATTTATTACAGTTCTATCGATAATAACTGCATAATATGGGTAATAATGCATGTTATATTGAGAATAATATAAGTAATAAGTATAATTATTACAGTTCTTGCGATAATACCTCCAAGATATGGGTAATAATGCATGTTATATTGATAATAATATAAGTAATAAGTATAATTATTACAGTTCCAGCGATAATAACTGCATTATATGGGTAATAATGCACGTTATATTGCTAATAATATAAGTAATAAGTATAATTATTACAGTTCTAGCGATAATAACTGCATTATATGGGTAAAAATGCATGTTATATTGATGATATTGGGAGTAATAAGTATATTTATTATGGTTCTAGAGATAATAATAGTAAAATATGGCAAATAGTGCATGTTATATTGATAATAATGAAAGTAATAAGTATATTTATTACAGTTCTATCGATAATAACTGCATAATATGGGTAATAATGCATGTTATATTGATGATAATAAAAGTAATACGTATATTTATTATAGTTCTAGCGATAATAACTGCATAATATGGGTAATAATGCATGTTATATTGATAATAATATAAGTAATAAGTATAATTATTACAGTTCTAGTGATAATAACTGCATTATATGGGTAATAATGCACGTTATATTGCTAACAATATAAGTAATAAGTATAATTATTACAGTTCTAGCGATAATAACTGCATAATATGGGTAATAATGCATGTTATATTGAGAATAATATAAGTAATAAGTATAATTATTACAGTTCTGGCGATAATAACTGCATTATATGGGTAATAATGCACGTTATATTGCTAATAGTATAAGTAATAAGTATAATTATTACAGTTCTAGCGATAATACCTCCATTATATTGGTAATAATGCATGTTATATTGATAATGATATAAGTAATAAGTATAATTATTACAGTTCTAGCGATAATAACTGCATAATATGGGTAAAAATGCATGTTATATTGATAATAATATAAGTAATAAGTATAATTATTACAGTTCTAGCGATAATAACTGCATTATATGGGTAATAATGCACGTTATATTGTTAATAATATAAGTAATAAGTATAATTATTACAGTTCTAGCGATAATAACTGCATAATATGGGTAATAATGCATGTTATATTGATGATAATAAAAGTAATACGTATATTTATTATAGTTCTAGCGATAATAACTGCATAATATGGGTAATAATGCATGTTATATTGATAATAATATAAGTAATAAGTATAATTATTACAGTTCTAGCGATAATAACTGCATTATATGGGTAATAATGCACGTTATATTGCTAATAATATAAGTAATGAGTACAATTATTACAGTTCTAGCGATAATAACTGCATTATATGGGTAATAATGCACGTTATATTGATAATATTGGGAGTAATAAGTATATTTATTATGGTTCTAGAGATAATAATAGTAAAATATGGCAAATAGTGCATGTTATATTGATAATAATAAAAGTAATAAGTATATTTATTACAGTTCTATCGATAATAACTGCATAATATGGGTAATAATGCATGTTATATTGAGAATAATATAAGTAATAAGTATAATTATTACAGTTCTTGCGATAATACCTCCAAGATATGGGTAATAATGCATGTTATATTGATAATAATATAAGTAATAAGTATAATTATTACAGTTCCAGCGATAATAACTGCATTATATGGGTAATAATGCACGTTATATTGCTAATAATATAAGTAATAAGTATAATTATTACAGTTCTAGCGATAATAACTGCATTATATGGGTAAAAATGCATGTTATATTGATGATATTGGGAGTAATAAGTATATTTATTATGGTTCTAGAGATAATAATAGTAAAATATGGCAAATAGTGCATGTTATATTGATAATAATAAAAGTAATAAGTATATTTATTACAGTTCTATCGATAATAACTGCATAATATGGGTAATAATGCATGTTATATTGAGAATAATATAAGTAATAAGTATAATTATTACAGTTCTTGCGATAATACCTCCATTATATGGGTAATAATGCATGTTATATTGATAATAATATAAGTAATAAGTATAATTATTACAGTTCCAGCGATAATAACTGCATTATATGGGTAATAATGCACGTTATATTGCTAATAATATAAGTAATAAGTATAATTATTACAGTTCTAGCGATAATAACTGCATTATATGGGTAAAAATGCATGTTATATTGATAATATTGGGAGTAATAAGTATATTTATTATGGTTCTAGAGATAATAATAGTAAAATATGGCAAATAGTGCATGTTATATTGATAATAATGAAAGTAATAAGTATATTTATTACAGTTCTATCGATAATAACTGCATAATATGGGTAATAATGCATGTTATATTGATGATAATAAAAGTAATACGTATATTTATTAAAGTTCTAGCGATAATAACTGCATAATATGGGTAATAATGCATGTTATATTGATAATAATATAAGTAATAAGTATAATTATTACAGTTCTAGTGATAATAACTGCATTATATGGGTAATAATGCACGTTATATTGCTAACAATATAAGTAATAAGTATAATTATTACAGTTCTAGCGATAATAACTGCATTATATGGGTAAAAATGCATGTTATATTGATAATATTGGGAGTAATAAGTATATTTATTATGGTTCTAGAGATAATAATAGTAAAATATGGCAAATAGTGCATGTTATATTGATAATAATAAAAGTAATAAGTATATTTATTACAGTTCTATCGATAATAACTGCATAATATGGGTAATAATGCATGTTATATTGAGAATAATATAAGTAATAAGTATAATTATTACAGTTCTTGCGATAATACCTCCAAGATATGGGTAATAATGCATGTTATATTGATAATAATATAAGTAATAAGTATAATTATTACAGTTCCAGCGATAATAACTGCATTATATGGGTAATAATGCACGTTATATTGCTAATAATATAAGTAATAAGTATAATTATTACAGTTCTAGCGATAATAACTGCATTATATGGGTAAAAATGCATGTTATATTGATGATATTGGGAGTAATAAGTATATTTATTATGGTTCTAGAGATAATAATAGTAAAATATGGCAAATAGTGCATGTTATATTGATAATAATGAAAGTAATAAGTATATTTATTACAGTTCTATCGATAATAACTGCATAATATGGGTAATAATGCATGTTATATTGATGATAATAAAAGTAATACGTATATTTATTATAGTTCTAGCGATAATAACTGCATAATATGGGTAATAATGCATGTTATATTGATAATAATATAAGTAATAAGTATAATTATTACAGTTCTAGTGATAATAACTGCATTATATGGGTAATAATGCACGTTATATTGCTAACAATATAAGTAATAAGTATAATTATTACAGTTCTAGCGATAATAACTGCATAATATGGGTAATAATGCATGTTATATTGAGAATAATATAAGTAATAAGTATAATTATTACAGTTCTGGCGATAATAACTGCATTATATGGGTAATAATGCACGTTATATTGCTAATAGTATAAGTAATAAGTATAATTATTACAGTTCTAGCGATAATACCTCCATTATATTGGTAATAATGCATGTTATATTGATAATGATATAAGTAATAAGTATAATTATTACAGTTCTAGCGATAATAACTGCATAATATGGGTAAAAATGCATGTTATATTGATAATAATATAAGTAATAAGTATAATTATTACAGTTCTAGCGATAATAACTGCATTATATGGGTAATAATGCACGTTATATTGTTAATAATATAAGTAATAAGTATAATTATTACAGTTCTAGCGATAATAACTGCATAATATGGGTAATAATGCATGTTATATTGATGATAATAAAAGTAATACGTATATTTATTATAGTTCTAGCGATAATAACTGCATAATATGGGTAATAATGCATGTTATATTGATAATAATATAAGTAATAAGTATAATTATTACAGTTCTAGCGATAATAACTGCATTATATGGGTAATAATGCACGTTATATTGCTAATAATATAAGTAATGAGTACAATTATTACAGTTCTAGCGATAATAACTGCATTATATGGGTAATAATGCACGTTATATTGCTAATAATATAAGTAATAAGTATAATTATTACAGTTCTAGCGATAATAACTGCATTATATGGGTAATAATGCATGTTATATTGATAATATCGGGAGTAATAAGTATAATTATTATAGTTCTAGCGATAATAACTGCATAATATGGGTAATAATGCATGTTATATTGATGATAATAAAAGTAATACGTATATTTATTATAGTTCTAGCGATAATAACTGCATAATATGGGTAATAATGCATGTTATATTGATAATAATCTAAGTAATAAGTATAATTATTACAGTTCTAGCGATAATGACTGCATTATATGGGTAATAATGCACGTTATATTGCTAACAATATAAGTAATAAGTATAATTATTACAGTTCTAGCGATAATAACTGCATTATATGGGTAAAAATGCATGTTATATTGATAATATTGGGAGTAAAAAGTATATTTATTATGGTTCTAGAGATAATAATAGTAAAATATGGCAAATAGTGCATGTTATATTGATAATAATGAAAGTAATAAGTATATTTATTACAGTTCTATCGATAATAACTGCATAATATGGGTAATAATGCATGTTATATTGATGATAATAAAAGTAATACGTATATTTATTATAGTTCTAGCGATAATAACTGCATAATATGGGTAATAATGCATGTCATATTGATAATAATATAAGTAATAAGTATAATTATTACAGTTCTAGTGATAATAACTGCATTATATGGGTAATAATGCACGTTATATTGCTAAAAATATAAGTAATAAGTATAATTATTACAGTTCTAGCGATAATAACTGCATTATATGGGTAATAATGCATGTTATATTGATAATATCGGGAGTAATAAGTATAATTATTATAGTTCTAGCGATAATAATAGTAAAATATGGCAAATAGTGCATGTTATATTGATAATAATAAAAGTAATAAGTATATTTATTACAGTTCTATCGATAATAACTGCATAATATGGGTAATAATGCATGTTATATTGAGAATAATATAAGTAATAAGTATAATTATTACAGTTCTTGCGATAATACCTCCATTATATGGGTAATAATGCATGTTATATTGATAATAATATAAGTAATAAGTATAATTATTACAGTTCCAGCGATAATAACTGCATTATATGGGTAATAATGCACGTTATATTGCTAATAATATAAGTAATAAGTATAATTATTACAGTTCTAGCGATAATAACTGCATTATATGGGTAAAAATGCATGTTATATTGATAATATTGGGAGTAATAAGTATATTTATTATGGTTCTAGAGATAATAATAGTAAAATATGGCAAATAGTGCATGTTATATTGATAATAATGAAAGTAATAAGTATATTTATTACAGTTCTATCGATAATAACTGCATAATATGGGTAATAATGCATGTTATATTGATGATAATAAAAGTAATACGTATATTTATTATAGTTCTAGCGATAATAACTGCATAATATGGGTAATAATGCATGTTATATTGATAATAATATAAGTAATAAGTATAATTATTACAGTTCTAGTGATAATAACTGCATTATATGGGTAATAATGCACGTTATATTGCTAACAATATAAGTAATAATAAGTATAATTATTACAGTTCTAGCGATAATAACTGCATTATATGGGTAATAATGCATGTTACATTGATAATATTGGGAGTAATAAGTGTATTTATTATAGTTCTATCGATAATAACTGCATAATATGGGTAATAATGCATGTTATATTGATGACAATAAAAGTAATACGTATATTTATTATAGTTCTAGCGATAATAACTGCATAATATGGGTAATAATGCATGTTATATTGATAATAATATAAGTAATAAGTATAATTATTACAGTTCTAGTGATAATAACTGCATAATATGGGTACTAATGCATGTTATATTGAAAATAATATAAGTAATAAGTATAATTATTACAGTTCTGGCGATAATAACTGCATTATATGGGTAATAATGCACGTTATATTGCTAACAATATAAGTAATACGTATAATTATTACAGTTCTAGCGATAATAACTGCATTATATGGGTAAAAATGCATGTTATATTGATAATATTGGGAGTAACAAGTATATTTATTATGGTTCTAGAGATAATAGTAAAATATGGCAAATAGTGCATGTTATATTGATAATAATAAAAGTAATAAGTATATTTATTACAGTTCCATCGATAATAACTGCGTAATATGGGTAATAATGCATGTTATATTGATGATAATAAAAGTAATACGTATATTTATTATAGTTCTAGCGATAATAACTGCATAATATGGGTAATAATGCATGTTATATTGATATTAATATAAGTAATAAGTATAATTATTACAGTTCTAGTGATAATAACTGCATTATATGGGTAATAATGCACGTTATATTGCTAACAATATAAGTAATAAGTATAATTATTACAGTTCTAGCGATAATAACTGCATTATATGGGTAAAAATGCATGTTATATTGATAATATTGGGAGTAATAAGTATATTTATTATGGTTCTAGAGATAATAATAGTAAAATATGGCAAACAGTGCATGTTATATTGATAATAAAAAAAGTAATAAGTATATTTATTACAGTTCTATCGATAATAACTGCATAATATGGGTAATAATGCATGTTATATTGAGAATAATATAAGTAATAAGTATAATTATTACAGTTCTTGCGATAATACCTCCATTATATGGGTAATAATGCATGTTATATTGATAATAATATAAGTAATAAGTATAATTATTACAGTTCCAGCGATAATAACTGCATTATATGGGTAATAATGCACGTTATATTGCTAATAATATAAGTAATAAGTATAATTATTACAGTTCTAGCGATAATAACTGCATTATATGGGTAATAATGCATGTTATATTGATAATATCGGGAGTAATAAGTATAATTATTATAGTTCTAGCGATAATAATAGTAAAATATGGCAAATAGTGCATGTTATATTGATAATAATAAAAGTAATAAGTATATTTATTACAGTTCTATCGATAATAACTGCATAATATGGGTAATAATGCATGTTATATTGATGATAATAAAAGTAATACGTATATTTATTATAGTTCTAGCGATAATAACTGCATAATATGGGTAATAATGCATGTTATATTGAGAATAATATAAGTAATAAGTATAATTATTACAGTTCTAGCGATAATAACTGCATTATATGGGTAATAATGCACGTTATATTGCTAGTGGTATAAGTAATAAGTATAATTATTACAGTTCTAGCGATAATAACTGCATTATATGGGTAATAATGCATGTTACATTGATAATATTGGGAGTAATAAGTGTATTTATTATAGTTCTATCGATAATAACTGCATAATATGGGTAATAATGCATGTTATATTGATGACAATAAAAGTAATACGTATATTTATTATAGTTCTAGCGATAATAACTGCATAATATGGGTAATAATGCATGTTATATTGAGAATAATATAAGTAATAAGTATAATTATTACAGTTCTTGCGATAATACCTCCATTATATGGGTAATAATGCATGTTATATTGATAATAATATAAGTAATAAGTATAATTATTACAGTTCCAGCGATAATAACTGCATTATATGGGTAATAATGCACGTTATATTGCTAATAATATATGTAATAAGTATAATTATTACAGTTCTAGCGATAATAACTGCATTATATGGGTAATAATGCATGTTATATTGATAATATCGGGAGTAATAAGTATAATTATTATAGTTCTAGCGATAATAATAGTAAAATATGGCAAATAGTGCATGTTATATTGATAATAATAAAAGTAATAAGTATATTTATTACAGTTCTATCGATAATAACTGCATAATATGGGTAATAATGCATGTTATATTGATGATAATAAAAGTAATACGTATATTTATTATAGTTCTAGCGATAATAACTGCATAATATGGGTAATAATGCATGTTATATTGATAATAATATAAGTAATAAGTATAATTATTACAGTTCTAGCGATAATAACTGCATTATATGGGTAATAATGCATGTTATATTGATAGTAATATAAGTAATAAGAATAATTATTACAGTTCTAGCGATAATAACTGCATTATATGGGTAATAATGCATGTTATATTGATAATATCGGGAGTAATAAGTCTAATTATTATAGTTCTAGCGATAATAATAGTAAAATATGGCAAATAGTGCATGTTATATTGATAATAATAAAAGTAATAAGTATATTTATTACAGTTCTATCAATAATAACTGCATAATATGGGTAATAATGCATGTTATATTGATGATAATAAAAGTAATACGTATATTTATTATAGTTCTAGCGATAATAACTGCATAATATGGGTAATAATGCATGTTATATTGAGAATAATATAAGTAATAAGTATAATTATTACAGTTCTAGCGATAATAACTGCATTATATGGGTAATAATGCACGTTATATTGCTAGTGGTATAAGTAATAAGTATAATTATTACAGTTCTAGCGATAATAACTGCATTATATGGGTAATAATGCATGTTACATTGATAATATTGGGAGTAATAAGTGTATTTATTATAGTTCTATCGATAATAACTGCATAATATGGGTAATAATGCATGTTATATTGATGACAATAAAAGTAATACGTATATTTATTATAGTTCTAGCGATAATAACTGCATAATATGGGTAATAATGCATGTTATATTGATAATAATATAAGTAATAAGTATAATTATTACAGTTCTAGTGATAATAACTGCATAATATGGGTACTAATGCATGTTATATTGAAAATAATATAAGTAATAAGTATAATTATTACAGTTCTGGCGATAATAACTGCATTATATGGGTAATAATGCACGTTATATTGCTAACAATATAAGTAATACGTATAATTATTACAGTTCTAGCGATAATAACTGCATTATATGGGTAAAAATGCATGTTATATTGATAATATTGGGAGTAACAAGTATATTTATTATGGTTCTAGAGATAATAGTAAAATATGGCAAATAGTGCATGTTATATTGATAATAATAAAAGTAATAAGTATATTTATTACAGTTCCATCGATAATAACTGCGTAATATGGGTAATAATGCATGTTATATTGATGATAATAAAAGTAATACGTATATTTATTATAGTTCTAGCGATAATAACTGCATAATATGGGTAATAATGCATGTTATATTGATATTAATATAAGTAATAAGTATAATTATTACAGTTCTAGTGATAATAACTGCATTATATGGGTAATAATGCACGTTATATTGCTAACAATATAAGTAATAAGTATAATTATTACAGTTCTAGCGATAATAACTGCATTATATGGGTAAAAATGCATGTTATATTGATAATATTGGGAGTAATAAGTATATTTATTATGGTTCTAGAGATAATAATAGTAAAATATGGCAAACAGTGCATGTTATATTGATAATAAAAAAAGTAATAAGTATATTTATTACAGTTCTATCGATAATAACTGCATAATATGGGTAATAATGCATGTTATATTGAGAATAATATAAGTAATAAGTATAATTATTACAGTTCTTGCGATAATACCTCCATTATATGGGTAATAATGCATGTTATATTGATAATAATATAAGTAATAAGTATAATTATTACAGTTCCAGCGATAATAACTGCATTATATGGGTAATAATGCACGTTATATTGCTAATAATATAAGTAATAAGTATAATTATTACAGTTCTAGCGATAATAACTGCATTATATGGGTAATAATGCATGTTATATTGATAATATCGGGAGTAATAAGTATAATTATTATAGTTCTAGCGATAATAATAGTAAAATATGGCAAATAGTGCATGTTATATTGATAATAATAAAAGTAATAAGTATATTTATTACAGTTCTATCGATAATAACTGCATAATATGGGTAATAATGCATGTTATATTGATGATAATAAAAGTAATACGTATATTTATTATAGTTCTAGCGATAATAACTGCATAATATGGGTAATAATGCATGTTATATTGAGAATAATATTAGTAATAAGTATAATTATTACAGTTCTAGCGATAATAACTGCATTATATGGGTAATAATGCACGTTATATTGCTAGTGGTATAAGTAATAAGTATAATTATTACAGTTCTAGCGATAATAACTGCATTATATGGGTAATAATGCATGTTACATTGATAATATTGGGAGTAATAAGTGTATTTATTATAGTTCTATCGATAATAACTGCATAATATGGGTAATAATGCATGTTATATTGATGACAATAAAAGTAATACGTATATTTATTATAGTTCTAGCGATAATAACTGCATAATATGGGTAATAATGCATGTTATATTGATAATAATATAAGTAATAAGTATAATTATTACAGTTCTAGTGATAATAACTGCATTCTATGGGTAATAATGCACGTTATATTGCTAACAATATAAGTAATAAGTATAATTATTACAGTTCTAGCGATAATAACTGCATTATATGGGTAAAAATGCATGTTATATTGATAATATTGGGAGTAATAAGTATATTTATTATGGTTCTAGAGATAATAATAGTAAAATATGGCAAATAGTGCATGTTATATTGATAATAATAAAAGTAATAAGTATATTTATTACAGTTCTATCGATAATAACTGCATAATATGGGTAATAATGCATGTTATATTGAGAATAATATAAGTAATAAGTATAATTATTACAGTTCTTGCGATAATACCTCCATTATATGGGTAATAATGCATGTTATATTGATAATAATATAAGTAATAAGTATAATTATTACAGTTCCAGCGATAATAACTGCATTATATGGGTAATAATGCACGTTATATTGCTAATAATATAAGTAATAAGTATAATTATTACAGTTCTAGCGATAATAACTGCATTATATGGGTAATAATGCATGTTATATTGATAATATCGGGAGTAATAAGTATAATTATTATAGTTCTAGCGATAATAATAGTAAAATATGGCAAATAGTGCATGTTATATTGATAATAATAAAAGTAATAAGTATATTTATTACAGTTCTATCGATAATAACTGCATAATATGGGTAATAATGCATGTTATATTGATGATAATAAAAGTAATACGTATATTTATTATAGTTCTAGCGATAATAACTGCATAATATGGGTAATAATGCATGTTATATTGATAATAATATAAGTAATAAGTATAATTATTACAGTTCTAGCGATAATAACTGCATTATATGGGTAATAATGCACGTTATATTGCTAGTGGTATAAGTAATAAGTATAATTATTACAGTTCTAGCGATAATAACTGCATTATATGGGTAATAATGCATGTTACATTGATAATATTGGGAGTAATAAGTGTATTTATTATAGTTCTATCGATAATAACTGCATAATATGGGTAATAATGCATGTTATATTGATGACAATAAAAGTAATACGTATATTTATTATAGTTCTAGCGCTAATAACTGCATAATATGGGTAATAATGCATGTTATATTGATAATAATATAAGTAATAAGTTTAATTATTACACTTCTAGTGATAATAACTGCATTATACGGGTAATAATGCACGTTATATTGCTAACAATATAAGTAATAAGTATAATTATTACAGTTCTAGCGATAATAACTGCATTATATGGGTAAAAATGCATGTTATATTGATAATATTGGGAGTAATAAGTATATTTATTATGGTTTTAGAGATAATAATAGTAAAATATGGCAAATAGTGCATGTTATATTGATAATAATAAAAGTAATAAGTATATTTATTACAGTTCTATCAATAATAACTGCATAATATGGGTAATAATGCATGTTATATTGATGATAATAAAAGTAATACGTATATTTATTATAGTTCTAGCGATAATAACTGCATAATATGGGTAATAATGCATGTTATATTGATAATAATCTAAGTAATAAGTATAATTATTACAGTTCTAGCGATAATAACTGCATTATATGGGTAATAATGCACGTTATATTGCTAATAATATAAGTAATAAGTATAATTATTACAGTTCTAGCGATAATAACTGCATTATATGGGTAATAATGCATGTTATATTGATAATATCGGGAGTAATAAGTATAATTATTATAGTTCTAGCGATAATAATAGTAAAATGTGGCAAATAGTGCATGTTATATTGATAATAATAAAAGTAATAAATATATTTATTACAGTTCTATCAATAATAACTGCATAATATGGGTAATAATGCATGTTATATTGATGATAATAAAAGTAATACGTATATTTATTATAGTTCTAGCGATAATAACTGCATAATATGGGTAATAATGCATGTTATATTGATAATAATCTAAGTAATAAGTATAATTATTACAGTTCTAGCGATAATAACTGCATTATATGGGTAATAATGCACGTTATATTGCTAACAATATAAGTAATAAGTATAATTATTACAGTTCTGGCGATAATAACTGCATTATATGGGTAATAATGCATGTTATATTGATGATAATGAAAGTAATACGTATATTTGTTATAGTTCTAGCGATAATAACTGCATAATATGGGTAATAATGCATGTTATATTGAGAATAATATAAGTAATAAGTATAATTATTACAGTTCTGGCGATAATAACTGCATTATATGGGTAATAATGCACGTTATATTGCTAATAATATAAGTAATAAGTATAATTATTACAGTTCTAGCGATAATAACTGCATTATATGGGTAATAATGCATGTTATATTGATAATATCGGGAGTAATAAGTATAATTATTATAGTTCTAGCGATAATAATAGTAAAATGTGGCAAATAGTGCATGTTATATTGATAATAATAAAAGAAATAAATATATTTATTACAGTTCTATCAGTAATAACTGCATAATATGGGTAATAATGCATGTTATATTGATGATAATAAAAGTAATACGTATATTTATTATAGTTCTAGCGATAATAACTGCATAATATGGGTAATAATGCATGTTATATTGATAATAATCTAAGTAATAAGTATAATTATTACAGTTCTAGCGATAATAACTGCATTATATGGGTAATAATGCACGTTATATTGCTAATAATATAAGTAATAAGTATAATTATTACAGTTCTAGCGATAATAACTGCATTATATGGGTAATAATGCATGTTATATTGATAATATCGGGAGTAATAAGTATAATTATTATAGTTCTAGCGATAATAATAGTAAAATGTGGCAAATAGTGCATGTTATATTGATAATAATAAAAGTAATAAATATATTTATTACAGTTCTATCAATAATAACTGCATAATATGGGTAATAATGCATGTTATATTGATGATAATAAAAGTAATACGTATATTTATTATAGTTCTAGCGATAATAACTGCATAATATGGGTAATAATGCATGTTATATTGATAATAATCTAAGTAATAAGTATAATTATTACAGTTCTAGCGATAATAACTGCATTATATGGGTAATAATGCACGTTATATTGCTAACAATATAAGTAATAAGTATAATTATTACAGTTCTAGCGATAGTAACTGCATTATATGGGTAATAATGCATGTTATATTGATGATAATGAAAGTAATACGTATATTTGTTATAGTTCTAGCGATAATAACTGCATAATATGGGTAATAATGCATGTTATATTGAGAATAATATAAGTAATAAGTATAATTATTACAGTTCTGGCGATAATAACTGCATTATATGGGTAATAATGCACGTTATATTGCTAATAATATAAGTAATAAGTATAATTATTACAGTTCTAGCGATAATAACTGCATTATATGGGTAATAATGCATGTTATATTGATAATATCGGGAGTAATAAGTATAATTATTATAGTTCTAGCGATAATAACTGCATAATATGGGTAATAATGCATGTTATATTGATGATAATAAAAGTAATACGTATATTTATTATAGTTCTAGCGATAATAACTGCATTATATGGGTAATAATGCATGTTATATTGATAATATCGGGAGTAATAAGTATAATTATTATAGTTCTAGCGATAATATTAGTAAAATATGGCAAATAGTGCATGTTATATTGATAATAATAAAAGTAATAAGTATATTTATTACAGTTCTATCGATAATAACTGCATAATATGGGTAATAATGCATGTTATATTGATGATAATAAAAGTAATACGTATATTTATTATAGTTCCAGCGATAATAACTGCATAATATGGGTAATAATGCATGTTATATTGATAATAACATAAGTAATAAGTATAATTATTACAGTTCTAGCGATAATAACTGCATTATATGGGTAATAATGCACGTTATATTGCTAATAATATAAGTAATAAGTATAATTATTACAGTTCTAGCGATAATAACTGCATTATATGGGTAATAATGCATGTTATATTGATAATATCGGGAGTAATAAGTATAATTATTATAGTTCTAGCGATAATAACTGCATAATATGGGTAATAATGCATGTTATATTGATGATAATAAAAGTAATACGTATATTTATTATAGTTCTAGCGATAATAACTGCATAATATGGGTAATAATGCATGTTATATTGATAATAATCTAAGTAATAAGTATAATTATTACAGTTCTAGCGATAATAACTGCATTATATGGGTAATAATGCACGTTATATTGCTAACAATATAAGTAATAAGTATAATTATTACAGTTCTAGCGATAATAACTGCATTATATGGGTAATAATGCATGTTATATTGATGATAATGAAAGTAATACGTATATTTGTTATAGTTCTAGCGATAATAACTGCATAATATGGGTAATAATGCATGTTATATTGAGAATAATATAAGTAATAAGTATAATTATTACAGTTCTGGCGATAATAACTGCATTATATGGGTAATAATGCACGTTATATTGCTAATAGTATAAGTAATAAGTATAATTATTACAGTTCTAGCGATAATATCTCCATTATATTGGTAATAATGCATGTTATATTGATAATGATATAAGTAATAAGTATAATTATTACAGTTCTAGCGATAATAACTGCATAATATGGGTAATAATGCATGTTATATTGATAATAATATAAGTAATAAGTATAATTATTACAGTTCTAGCGATAATACCTCCATTATATGGGTAATAATGCATGTTATATTGATAATGATATAAGTAATAAGTATAATTATTACAGTTCTAGCGATAATAACTGCATAATATGGGTAATAATGCACGTTATATTGCTAATAATATAAGTAATGAGTACAATTATTACAGTTCTAGCGATAATAACTGCATTATATGGGTAATAATGCACGTTATATTGCTAATAATATAAGTAATAAGTATAATTATTACAGTTCTAGCGATAATAACTGCATTATATGGGTAATAATGCATGTTATATTGATAATATCGGGAGTAATAAGTATAATTATTATAGTTCTAGCGATAATAATAGTAAAATGTGGCAAATAGTGCATGTTACATTGATAATAATAAAAGTAATAAATATATTTATTACAGTTCTATCAATAATAACTGCATAATATGGGTAATAATGCATGTTATATTGATGATAATGAAAGTAATACGTATATTTGTTATAGTTCTAGCGATAATAACTGCATAATATGGGTAATAATGCATGTTATATTGAGAATAATATAAGTAATAAGTATAATTATTACAGTTCTGGCGATAATAACTGCATTATATGGGTAATAATGCACGTTATATTGCTAATAGTATAAGAAATATGTATAATTATTACAGTTCTAGCGATAATACCTCCATTATATGGGTAATAATGCATGTTATATTGATAATAATATAAGTAATAAGTATAATTATTACAGTTCTAGCGATAATAACTGCATTATATGGGTAATAATGCACGTTATATTGCTAATAATATAAGTAATGAGTACAATTATTACAGTTCTAGCGATAATAACTGCATTATATGGGTAATAATGCACGTTATATTGCTAATAATATAAGTAATAAGTATAATTATTACAGTTCTAGCGATAATAACTGCATTATATGGGTAATAATGCATGTTATATTGATAATATCGGGAGTAATAAGTATAATTATTATAGTTCTAGCGATAATAACTGCATAATATGGGTAATAATGTACGTTATATTGCTAATAATATAAGTAATGAGTACAATTATTACAGTTCTAGCGATAATAACTGCATTATATGGGTAATAATGCACGTTATATTGCTAATAATATAAGTAATAAGTATAATTATTACAGTTCTAGCGATAATAACTGCATTATATGGGTAATAATGCATGTTATATTGATAATATCGGGAGTAATAAGTATAATTATTATAGTTCTAGCGATAATAATAGTAAAATGTGGCAAATAGTGCATGTTATATTGATAATAATAAAAGAAATAAATATATTTATTACAGTTCTATCAATAATAACTGCATAATATGGGTAATAATGCATGTTATATTGATGATAATAAAAGTAATACGTATATTTATTATAGTTCTAGCGATAATAACTGCATAATATGGGTAATAATGCATGTTATATTGATAATAATCTAAGTAATAAGTATAATTATTACAGTTCTAGCGATAATAACTGCATTATATGGGTAATAATGCACGTTATATTGCTAACAATATAAGTAATAAGTATAATTATTACAGTTCTAGCGATAATAACTGCATAATATGGGTAATAATGCACGTTATATTGCTAATAATATAAGTAATGAGTACAATTATTACAGTTCTAGCGATAATAACTGCATTATATGGGTAATAATGCATGTTATATTGATAATAATATAAGTAATAAGAATAATTATTACAGTTCTAGCGATAATAACTACATTATATGGGTAATAATGCATGTTATATTGATAATATCGGGAGTAATAAGTATAATTATTATAGTTCTAGCGATAATAATAGTAAAATATGGCAAATAGTGCCTGTTATATTGATAATAATAAAAGTAATAAGTATATTTATTACAGTTCTATCGATAATAACTGCATAATATGGGTAATAATGCATGTTATATTGATGATAATAAAAGTAATACGTATATTTATTATAGTTCTAGCGATAATAACTGCATAATATGGGTAATAATGCATGTTATATTGATAATAATATAAGTAATAAGTATAATTATTACAGTTCTAGCAATAATAACTGCATTATATGGGTAATAATGCATGTTACATTGATAATATTGGGAGTAATAAGTATATTTATTATAGTTCTGGCGATCATAACTGCATAATAAGGGTAATAATGCATGTTATATTGATAATAATATAAGTAATAAGTATAATTATTACAGTTCTAGCAATAATACCTCCATTATATGGGTAATAATGCATGTTATATTGATGATAATGAAAGTAATACGTATATTTATTATAGTTCTTGCGATAATAACTGCATAATATGGGTAATAATGCATGTTATATTGAAAATAATATAAGTAATAAGTATAATTATTACAGTTCTAGCGATAATAACTGCATTATATGGGTAATAATGCACGTCATATTGCTAACAATATAAGTGATAAGTATAATTATTACAGTTCTAGCGATAATAACTGCATGATACGGGTAAAAATGCATGTTATATTGATAATATTGGGAGTAATAAGTATATTTATTATGGTTCTAGAGATAATAACTGCATAATATGGGTAATAATGCATGTTATATTGATAATAATATAAATAATAAGTATAATTATTACAGTTCTAGCGATAATACCTCCATGATATGGGTAATAATGCATGTTATATTGATGATAATGAAAGTAATACGTATCTTTATTATAGTTCTAGCGATAATAACTGCATAATATGGGTAATAATGCATGTTATATTGAGAATAATATAAGTAATAAGTATAATTATTACAGTTCTGGCGATAATAACTGCATTATATGGGTAATAATGCACGATATATTGCTAATAGTATAAGTAATAAGTATAATTATTACAGTTCTTGCGATAATACCTCCATTATATGGGTAATAATGCATGTTATATTGATAATAATATAAGTAATAAGTATAATTATTACAGTTCTAGCGATAATAACTGCATTATATGGGTAATAATGCACGTTATACTGCTAATAATATAAGTAATAAGTATAATTATTACAGTTCTAGCGATAATAACTGCACTATATGGGTAATAATGCATGTTATATTGATATTATCGGGAGTAATAAGTATAATTATTATAGTTCTAGCGATAATAATAGTAAAATATGGCAAATAGTGCATGTTATATTGATAATAATAAAAGTAATAAGTATATTTATTAGAGTTCTATCGATAATAACTGCATAATATGGGTAATAATGCATGTTATATTGATGATAATAAAAGTAATACGTATATTTATTATAGTTCTAGCGATAATAACTGCATAATATGGGTAATAATGCATGTTATATTGATAGTAATATAAGTAATAAGTATAATTATTAC
This sequence comes from Megachile leachella, assembly GCA_963576845.1. Classification (NCBI taxonomy): domain Eukaryota; kingdom Metazoa; phylum Arthropoda; class Insecta; order Hymenoptera; family Megachilidae; genus Megachile; species Megachile leachella. The sequence continues at coordinate 206,712 of CAUYWW010000082.1, forward strand.
AGTTCTAGCGATAATAACTGCATTATATGGGTAATAATGCATGTTACATTGATAATATTGGGAGTAATAAGTATATTTATTATAGTTCTGGCGATCATAACTGCATAATAAGGGTAATAATGCATGTTATATTGATAATAATATAAGTAATAAGTATAATTATTACAGTTCTAGCAATAATACCTCCATTATATGGGTAATAATGCATGTTATATTGATGATAATGAAAGTAATACGTATATTTATTATAGTTCTTGCGATAATAACTGCATAATATGGGTAATAATGCATGTTATATTGAGAATAATATAAGTAATAAGTATAATTATTACAGTTCTAGCGATAATAACTGCATTATATGGGTAATAATGCACGTTATATTGCTAACAATATAAGTAATAAGTATAATTATTACAGTTCTAGCGATAATAACTGCATGATATGGGTAAAAATGCATGTTATATTGATAATATTGGGAGTAATAAGTATATTTATTATGGTTGTAGAGATAATAACTGCATAATATGGGTAATAATGCATGTTATATTGATAATAATATAAGTAATAAGTGTAATTATTACTGTTCTAGCGATAATACCTCCATGATATGGGTAATAATGCATGTTATATTGATGATAATGAAAGTAATACGTATATTTATTATAGTTCTTGCGATAATAACTGCATAATATGGGTAATAATGCATGTTATATTGAAAATAATATAAGTAATAAGTATAATTATTACAGTTCTAGCGATAATAACTGCATTATATGGGTAATAATGCACGTCATATTGCTAACAATATAAGTAATAAGTATAATTATTACAGTTCTAGCGATAATAACTGCATGACACGGGTAAAAATGCATGTTATATTGATAATATTGGGAGTAATAAGTATATTTATTATGGTTCTAGAGATAATAACTGCATAATATGGGTAATAATGCATGTTATATTGATAATAATATAAATAATAAGTATAATTATTACAGTTCTAGCGATAATACCTCCATGATATGGGTAATAATGCATGTTATATTGATGATAATGAAAGTAATACGTATCTTTATTATAGTTCTAGCGATAATAACTGCATAATATGGGTAATAATGCATGTTATATTGAGAATAATATAAGTAATAAGTATAATTATTACAGTTCTGGCGATAATAACTGCATTATATGGGTAATAATGCACGTTATATTGCTAATAGTATAAGTTATAAGTATAATTATTACAGTTCTTGCGATAATACCTCCATTATATGGGTAATAATGCATGTTATATTGATAACAATATAAGTAATAAGTATAATTATTACAGTTCTAGCGATAATAACTGCATTATATGGGTAATAATGCACGTTATACTGCTAATAATATAAGTAATAAGTATAATTATTACAGTTCTAGCGATAATAACTGCATTATATGGGTAATAATGCACGTTATATTGCTAATAATATAAATAATGAGTACAATTATTACAGTTCTAGCGATAATAACTGCATTATATGGGTAATAATGCACGTTATATTGCTAATAATATAAGTAATAAGTATAATTATTACAGTTCTAGCGATAATAACTGCATTATATGGGTAATAATGCATGTTATATTGATAATATCGGGAGTAATAAGTATAATTATTATAGTTCTAGCGATAATAATAGTAAAATGTGGCAAATAGTGCATGTTATATTGATAATAATAAAAGAAATAAATATATTTATTACAGTTCTATCAATAATAACTGCATAATATGGGTAATAATGCATGTTATATTGATGATAATAAAAGTAATAGGTATATTTATTATAGTTCTAGCGATAATAACTGCATAATATGGGTAATAATGCATGTTATATTGATAATAATATAAGTAATAAGTATAATTATTACAGTTCTAGCGATAATAACTGCATTATATGGGTAATAATGCACGTTATACTGCTAATAATATAAGTAATAAGTATAATTATTACAGTTCTAGCGATAATAACTGCACTATATGGGTAATAATGCATGTTATATTGATAATATCGGGAGTAATAAGTATAATTATTATAGTTCTAGCGATAATAATAGTAAAATATGGCAAATAGTGCATGTTATATTGATAATAATAAAAGTAATAAGTATATTTATTACAGTTCTATCGATAATAACTGCATAATATGGGTAATAATGCATGTTATATTGATGATAATAAAAGTAATACGTATATTTATTATAGTTCTAGCGATAATAACTGCATAATATGCGTAATAATGCATGTTATATTTATAGTAATATAAGTAATAAGTATAATTATTACAGTTCTAGCGATAATAACTGCATTATATGGGTAATAATGCATGTTACATTGATAATATTGGGAGTAATAAGTATATTTATTATAGTTCTGGCGATCATAACTGCATAATAAGGGTAATAATGCATGTTATATTGATAATAATATAAGTAATAAGTATAATTATTACAGTTCTAGCAATAATACCTCCATTATATGGGTAATAATGCATGTTATATTGATGATAATGAAAGTAATACGTATATTTATTATAGTTCTTGCGATAATAACTGCATAATATGGGTAATAATGCATGTTATATTGAGAATAATATAAGTAATAAGTATAATTATTACAGTTCTAGCGATAATAACTGCATTATATGGGTAATAATGCACGTTATATTGCTAACAATATAAGTAATAAGTATAATTATTACAGTTCTAGCGATAATAACTGCATGATATGGGTAAAAATGCATGTTATATTGATAATATTGGGAGTAATAAGTATATTTATTATGGTTCTAGAGATAATAACTGCATAATATGGGTAATAATGCATGTTATATTGATAATAATATAAGTAATAAGTATAATTATTACAGTTCTAGCGATAATACCTCCATGATATGGGTAATAATGCATGTTATATTGATGATAATGAAAGTAATACGTATATTTATTATAGTTCTAGCGATAATAACTGCATAATATGGGTAATAATGCATGTTATATTGAGAATAATATAAGTAATAAGTATAATTATTACAGTTCTGGCGATAATAACTGCATTATATGGGTAATAATGCACGTTATATTGCTAATAGTATAAGTTATAAGTATAATTATTACAGTTCTTGCGATAATACCTCCATTATATGGGTAATAATGCATGTTATATTGATAACAATATAAGTAATAAGTATAATTATTACAGTTCTAGCGATAATAACTGCATTATATGGGTAATAATGCACGTTATACTGCTAATAATATAAGTAATAAGTATAATTATTACAGTTCTAGCGATAATAACTGCATTATATGGGTAATAATGCACGTTATATTGCTAATAATATAAGTAATGAGTACAATTATTACAGTTCTAGCGATAATAACTGCATTATATGGGTAATAATGCACGTTATATTGCTAATAATATAAGTAATAAGTATAATTATTACAGTTCTAGCGATAATAACTGCATTATATGGGTAATAATGCATGTTATATTGATAATATCGGGAGTAATAAGTATAATTATTATAGTTCTAGCGATAATAATAGTAAAATGTGGCAAATAGTGCATGTTATATTGATAATAATAAAAGAAATAAATATATTTATTACAGTTCTATCAATAATAACTGCATAATATGGATAATAATGCATGTTATATTGATGATAATAAAAGTAATAGGTATATTTATTATAGTTCTAGCGATAATAACTGCATAATATGGGTAATAATGCATGTTATATTGATAATAATCTAAGTAATAAGTATAATTATTACAGTTCTAGCGATAATAACTGCATTATATGGGTAATAATGCACGTTATATTGCTAATAATATAAGTAATAAGTATAATTATTACAGTTCTAGCGATAATAACTGCATTATATGGGTAATAATGCATGTTATATTGATAATATCGGGAGTAATAAGTATAATTATTATAGTTCTAGCGATAATAATAGTAAAATGTGGCAAATAGTGCATGTTATATTGATAATAATAAAAGTAATAAATATATTTATTACAGTTCTATCAATAATAACTGCATAATATGGGTAATAATGCATGTTATATTGATGATAATAAAAGTAATACGTATATTTATTATAGTTCTAGCGATAATAACTGCATAATATGGGTAATAATGCATGTTATATTGATAATAATCTAAGTAATAAGTATAATTATTACAGTTCTAGCGATAATAACTGCACTATATGGGTAATAATGCATGTTATATTGATATTATCGGGAGTAATAAGTATAATTATTATAGTTCTAGCGATAATAATAGTAAAATATGGCAAATAGTGCATGTTATATTGATAATAATAAAAGTAATAAGTATATTTATTACAGTTCTATCGATAATAACTGCATAATATGGGTAATAATGCATGTTATATTGATGATAATAAAAGTAATACGTATATTTATTACAGTTCTAGCGATAATAACTGCATAATATGGGTAATAATGCATGTTATATTGATAGTAATATAAGTAATAAGTATAATTATTACAGTTCTAGCGATAATAACTGCATTATATGGGTAATAATGCATGTTACATTGATAATATTGGGAGTAATAAGTATATTTATTATAGTTCTGGCGATCATAACTGCATAATAAGGGTAATAATGCATGTTATATTGATAATAATATAAGTAATAAGTATAATTATTACAGTTCTAGCAATAATACCTCCATTATATGGGTAATAATGCATGTTATATTGATGATAATGAAAGTAATACGTATATTTATTATAGTTCTTGCGATAATAACTGCATAATATGGGTAATAATGCATGTTATATTGATGATAATAAAAGTAATACGTATATTTATTACAGTTCTAGCGATAATAACTGCATAATATGGGTAATAATGCATGTTATATTGATAGTAATATAAGTAATAAGTATAATTATTACAGTTCTAGCGATAATAACTGCATTATATGGGTAATAATGCATGTTACATTGATAATATTGGGAGTAATAAGTATATTTATTATAGTTCTGGCGATCATAACTGCATAATAAGGGTAATAATGCATGTTATATTGATAATAATATAAGTAATAAGTATAATTATTACAGTTCTAGCAATAATACCTCCATTATATGGGTAATAATGCATGTTATATTGATGATAATGAAAGTAATACGTATATTTATTATAGTTCTTGCGATAATAACTGCATAATATGGGTAATAATGCATGTTATATTGAGAATAATATAAGTAATAAGTATAATTATTACAGTTCTGGCGATAATAACTGCATTATATGGGTAATAATGCACGTTATATTGCTAATAGTATAAGTTATAAGTATAATTATTACAGTTCTTGCGATAATACCTCCATTATATGGGTAATAATGCATGTTATATTGATAATATCGGGAGTAATAAGTATAATTATTATAGTTCTAGCGATAATAATAGTAAAATGTGGCAAATAGTGCATGTTATATTGATAATAATAAAAGTAATAAATATATTTATTACAGTTCTATCAATAATAACTGCATAATATGGGTAATAATGCATGTTATATTGATGATAATGAAAGTAATACGTATATTTATTATAGTTCTAGCGATAATAACTGCATAATATGGGTAATAATGCATGTTATATTGATAATAATCTAAGTAATAAGTATAATTATTACAGTTCTAGCGATAATAACTGCACTATATGGGTAATAATGCATGTTATATTGATATTATCGGGAGTAATAAGTATAATTATTATAGTTCTAGCGATAATAATAGTAAAATATGGCAAATAGTGCATGTTATATTGATAATAATAAAAGTAATAAGTATATTTATTACAGTTCTATCGATAATAACTGCATAATATGGGTAATAATGCATGTTATATTGATGATAATAAAAGTAATACGTATATTTATTACAGTTCTAGCGATAATAACTGCATAATATGGGTAATAATGCATGTTATATTGATAGTAATATAAGTAATAAGTATAATTATTACAGTTCTAGCGATAATAACTGCATTATATGGGTAATAATGCATGTTACATTGATAATATTGGGAGTAATAAGTATATTTATTATAGTTCTGGCGATCATAACTGCATAATAAGGGTAATAATGCATGTTATATTGATAATAATATAAGTAATAAGTATAATTATTACAGTTCTAGCAATAATACCTCCATTATATGGGTAATAATGCATGTTATATTGATGATAATGAAAGTAATACGTATATTTATTATAGTTCTTGCGATAATAACTGCATAATATGGGTAATAATGCATGTTATATTGATAATATCGGGAGTAATAAGTATAATTATTATAGTTCTAGCGATAATAATAGTAAAATATGGCAAATAGTGCATGTTATATTGATAATAATAAAAGTAATAAGTATATTTATTACAGTTCTATCGATAATAACTGCATAATATGGGTAATAATGCATGTTATATTGATGATAATAAAAGTAATACGTATATTTATTATAGTTCTAGCGATAATAACTGCATAATATGCGTAATAATGCATGTTATATTTATAGTAATATAAGTAATAAGTATAATTATTACAGTTCTAGCGATAATAACTGCATTATATGGGTAATAATGCATGTTACATTGATAATATTGGGAGTAATAAGTATATTTATTATAGTTCTGGCGATCATAACTGCATAATAAGGGTAATAATGCATGTTATATTGATAATAATATAAGTAATAAGTATAATTATTACAGTTCTAGCAATAATACCTCCATTATATGGGTAATAATGCATGTTATATTGATGATAATGAAAGTAATACGTATATTTATTATAGTTCTTGCGATAATAACTGCATAATATGGGTAATAATGCATGTTATATTGAGAATAATATAAGTAATAAGTATAATTATTACAGTTCTAGCGATAATAACTGCATTATATGGGTAATAATGCACGTTATATTGCTAACAATATAAGTAATAAGTATAATTATTACAGTTCTAGCGATAATAACTGCATGATATGGGTAAAAATGCATGTTATATTGATAATATTGGGAGTAATAAGTATATTTATTATGGTTCTAGAGATAATAACTGCATAATATGGGTAATAATGCATGTTATATTGATAATAATATAAGTAATAAGTACAATTATTACAGTTCTAGCGATAATACCTCCATGATATGGGTAATAATGCATGTTATATTGATGATAATGAAAGTAATACGTATCTTTATTATAGTTCTAGCGATAATAACTGCATAATATGGGTAATAATGCATGTTATATTGAGAATAATATAAGTAATAAGTATAATTATTACAGTTCTGGCGATAATAACTGCATTATATGGGTAATAATGCACGTTATATTGCTAATAGTATAAGTTATAAGTATAATTATTACAGTTCTTGCGATAATACCTCCATTATATGGGTAATAATGCATGTTATATTGATAACAATATAAGTAATAAGTATAATTATTACAGTTCTAGCGATAATAACTGCATTATATGGGTAATAATGCACGTTATACTGCTAATAATATAAGTAATAAGTATAATTATTACAGTTCTAGCGATAATAACTGCATTATATGGGTAATAATGCACGTTATATTGCTAATAATATAAGTAATGAGTACAATTATTACAGTTCTAGCGATAATAACTGCATTATATGGGTAATAATGCACGTTATATTGCTAATAATATAAGTAATAAGTATAATTATTACAGTTCTAGCGATAATAACTGCATTATATGGGTAATAATGCATGTTATATTGATAATATCGGGAGTAATAAGTATAATTATTATAGTTCTAGCGATAATAATAGTAAAATGTGGCAAATAGTGCATGTTATATTGATAATAATAAAAGAAATAAATATATTTATTACAGTTCCATCAATAATAACTGCATAATATGGGTAATAATGCATGTTATATTGATGATAATAAAAGTAATAGGTATATTTATTATAGTTCTAGCGATAATAACTGCATAATATGGGTAATAATGCATGTTATATTGATAATAATATAAGTAATGAGTACAATTATTACAGTTCTAGCGATAATAACTGCATTATATGGGTAATAATGCACGTTATATTGCTAATAATATAAGTAATAAGTATAATTATTACAGTTCTAGCGATAATAACTGCATTATATGGGTAATAATGCATGTTATATTGATAATATCGGGAGTAATAAGTATAATTATTATAGTTCTAGCGATAATAATAGTAAAATGTGGCAAATAGTGCATGTTATATTGATAATAATAAAAGTAATAAATATATTTATTACAGTTCTATCAATAATAACTGCATAATATGGGTAATAATGCATGTTATATTGATGATAATAAAAGTAATACGTATATTTATTATAGTTCTAGCGATAATAACTGCATAATATGGGTAATAATGCATGTTATATTGATAATAATCTAAGTAATAAGTATAATTATTACAGTTCTAGCGATAATAACTGCATTATATGGGTAATAATGCACGTTATATTGCTAACAATATAAGTAATAAGTATAATTATTACAGTTCTAGCGATAATAACTGCATGATATGGGTAAAAATGCATGTTATATTGATAATATTGGGAGTAATAAGTATATTTATTATGGTTGTAGAGATAATAACTGCATAATATGGGTAATAATGCATGTTATATTGATAATAATATAAGTAATAAGTATAATTATTACAGTTCTAGCGATAATACCTCCATGATATGGGTAATAATGCATGTTATATTGATGATAATGAAAGTAATACGTATCTTTATTATAGTTCCAGCGATAATAACTGCATAATATGGGTAATAATGCATGTTATATTGAGAATAATATAAGTAATAAGTATAATTATTACAGTTCTGGCGATAATAACTGCATTATATGGGTAATAATGCACGTTATATTGCTAATAGTATAAGTTATAAGTATAATTATTACAGTTCTTGCGATAATACCTCCATTATATGGGTAATAATGCATGTTATATTGATAACAATATAAGTAATAAGTATAATTATTACAGTTCTAGCGATAATAACTGCATTATATGGGTAATAATGCACGTTATACTGCTAATAATATAAGTAATAAGTATAATTATTACAGTTCTAGCGATAATAACTGCATTATATGGGTAATAATGCACGTTATATTGCTAATAATATAAGTAATGAGTACAATTATTACAGTTCTAGCGATAATAACTGCATTATATGGGTAATAATGCACGTTATATTGCTAATAATATAAGTAATAAGTATAATTATTACAGTTCTAGCGATAATAACTGCATTATATGGGTAATAATGCATGTTATATTGATAATATCGGGAGTAATAAGTATAATTATTATAGTTCTAGCGATAATAATAGTAAAATGTGGCAAATAGTGCATGTTATATTGATAATAATAAAAGAAATAAATATATTTATTACAGTTCTATCAATAATAACTGCATAATATGGGTAATAATGCATGTTATATTGATGATAATAAAAGTAATAGGTATATTTATTATAGTTCTAGCGATAATAACTGCATAATATGGGTAATAATGCATGTTATATTGATAATAATATAAGTAATAAGTATAATTATTACAGTTCTAGCGATAATAACTGCATTATATGGGTAATAATGCACGTTATACTGCTAATAATATAAGTAATAAGTATAATTATTACAGTTCTAGCGATAATAACTGCACTATATGGGTAATAATGCCTGTTATATTGATAATATCGGGAGTAATAAGTATAATTATTATAGTTCTAGCGATAATAATAGTAAAATATGGCAAATAGTGCATGTTATATTGATAATAATAAAAGTAATAAGTATATTTATTACAGTTCTATCGATAATAACTGCATAATATGGGTAATAATGCATGTTATATTGATGATAATAAAAGTAATACGTATATTTATTATAGTTCTAGCGATAATAACTGCATGATATGGGTAAAAATGCATGTTATATTGATAATATTGGGAGTAATAAGTATATTTATTATGGTTCTAGAGATAATAACTGCATAATATGGGTAATAATGCATGTTATATTGATAATAATATAAGTAATAAGTATAATTATTACAGTTCTAGCGATAATACCTCCATGATATGGGTAATAATGCATGTTATATTGATGATAATGAAAGTAATACGTATCTTTATTATAGTTCTAGCGATAATAACTGCATAATATGGGTAATAATGCATGTTATATTGAGAATAATATAAGTAATAAGTATAATTATTACAGTTCTGGCGATAATAACTGCATTATATGGGTAATAATGCACGTTATATTGCTAATAGTATAAGTTATAAGTATAATTATTACAGTTCTTGCGATAATACCTCCATTATATGGGTAATAATGCATGTTATATTGATAACAATATAAGTAATAAGTATAATTATTACAGTTCTAGCGATAATAACTGCATTATATGGGTAATAATGCACGTTATACTGCTAATAATATAAGTAATAAGTATAATTATTACAGTTCTAGCGATAATAACTGCATTATATGGGTAATAATGCACGTTATATTGCTAATAATATAAGTAATGAGTACAATTATTACAGTTCTAGCGATAATAACTGCATTATATGGGTAATAATGCACGTTATATTGCTAATAATATAAGTAATAAGTATAATTATTACAGTTCTAGCGATAATAACTGCATTATATGGGTAATAATGCATGTTATATTGATAATATCGGGAGTAATAAGTATAATTATTATAGTTCTAGCGATAATAATAGTAAAATGTGGCAAATAGTGCATGTTATATTGATAATAATAAAAGTAATAAATATATTTATTACAGTTCTATCAATAATAACTGCATAATATGGGTAATAATGCATGTTATATTGATGATAATAAAAGTAATACGTATATTTATTATAGTTCTAGCGATAATAACTGCATAATATGGGTAATAATGCATGTTATATTGATAATAATCTAAGTAATAAGTATAATTATTACAGTCCTAGCGATAATAACTGCATTATATGGGTAATAATGCACGTTATATTGCTAACAATATAAGTAATAAGTATAATTATTACAGTTCTAGCGATAATAACTGCATTATATGGGTAATAATGCATGTTATATTGATGATAATGAAAGTAATACGTATATTTGTTATAGTTCTAGCGATAATAACTGCATAATATGGGTAATAATGCATGTTATATTGAGAATAATATAAGTAATAAGTATAATTATTACAGTTCTGGCGATAATAACTGCATTATATGGGTAATAATGCACGTTATATTGCTAATAGTATAAGTAATAAGTATAATTATTACAGTTCTAGCGATAATACCTCCATTATATTGGTAATAATGCATGTTATATTGATAATGATATAAGTAATAAGTATAATTATTACAGTTCTAGCGATAATAACTGCATAATATGGGTAAAAATGCATGTTATATTGATAATAATATAAGTAATAAGTATAATTATTACAGTTCTAGCGATAATAACTGCATTATATGGGTAATAATGCACGTTATATTGTTAATAATATAAGTAATAAGTATAATTATTACAGTTCTAGCGATAATAACTGCATTATATGGGTAATAATGCATGTTATATTGATAATATCGGGAGTAATAAGTATAATTATTATAGTTCTAGCGATAATATTAGTAAAATATGGCAAATAGTGCATGTTATATTGATAATAATAAAAGTAATAAGTATATTTATTACAGTTCTATCGATAATAACTGCATAATATGGGTAATAATGCATGTTATATTGATGATAATAAAAGTAATACGTATATTTATTATAGTTCTAGCGATAATAACTGCATAATATGGGTAATAATGCATGTTATATTGATAATAATCTAAGTAATAAGTATAATTATTATAGTCCTAGCGATAATAACTGCATTATATGGGTAATAATGCACGTTATATTGCTAACAATATAAGTAATAAGTATAATTATTACAGTTCTAGCGATAATAACTGCATTATATGGGTAATAATGCATGTTATATTGATGATAATGAAAGTAATACGTATATTTGTTATAGTTCTAGCGATAATAACTGCATAATATGGGTAATAATGCATGTTATATTGAGAATAATATAAGTAATAAGTATAATTATTACAGTTCTGGCGATAATAACTGCATTATATGGGTAATAATGCACGTTATATTGCTAATAGTATAAGTAATAAGTATAATTATTACAGTTCTAGCGATAATACCTCCATTATATTGGTAATAATGCATGTTATATTGATAATGATATAAGTAATAAGTATAATTATTACAGTTCTAGCGATAATAACTGCATAATATGGGTAAAAATGCATGTTATATTGATAATAATATAAGTAATAAGTATAATTATTACAGTTCTAGCGATAATAACTGCATTATATGGGTAATAATGCACGTTATATTGCTAATAATATAAGTAATGAGTACAATTATTACAGTTCTAGCGATAATAACTGCATTATATGGGTAATAATGCACGTTATATTGCTAATAATATAAGTAATAAGTATAATTATTACAGTTCTAGCGATAATAACTGCATTATATGGGTAATAATGCATGTTATATTGATAATATCGGGAGTAATAAGTATAATTATTATAGTTCTAGCGATAATAATAGTAAAATGTGGCAAATAGTGCATGTTATATTGATAATAATAAAAGAAATAAATATATTTATTACAGTTCCATCAATAATAACTGCATAATATGGGTAATAATGCATGTTATATTGATGATAATAAAAGTAATAGGTATATTTATTATAGTTCTAGCGATAATAACTGCATAATATGGGTAATAATGCATGTTATATTGATAATAATATAAGTAATGAGTACAATTATTACAGTTCTAGCGATAATAACTGCATTATATGGGTAATAATGCACGTTATATTGCTAATAATATAAGTAATAAGTATAATTATTACAGTTCTAGCGATAATAACTGCATTATATGGGTAATAATGCATGTTATATTGATAATATCGGGAGTAATAAGTATAATTATTATAGTTCTAGCGATAATAATAGTAAAATGTGGCAAATAGTGCATGTTATATTGATAATAATAAAAGTAATAAATATATTTATTACAGTTCTATCAATAATAACTGCATAATATGGGTAATAATGCATGTTATATTGATGATAATAAAAGTAATACGTATATTTATTATAGTTCTAGCGATAATAACTGCATAATATGGGTAATAATGCATGTTATATTGATAATAATCTAAGTAATAAGTATAATTATTACAGTTCTAGCGATAATAACTGCATTATATGGGTAATAATGCACGTTATATTGCTAACAATATAAGTAATAAGTATAATTATTACAGTTCTAGCGATAATAACTGCATTATATGGGTAATAATGCATGTTATATTGATGATAATGAAAGTAATACGTATATTTGTTATAGTTCTAGCGATAATAACTGCATAATATGGGTAATAATGCATGTTATATTGATAATAATATAAGTAATAAGTATAATTATTACAGTTCTAGCGATAATAACTGCATTATATGGGTAATAATGCACGTTATATTGCTAATAATATAAGTAATGAGTATAATTATTACAGTTCTAGCGATAATAACTGCATTATATGGGTAATAATGCACGTTATATTGCTAACAATATAAGTAATAAGTATAATTATTACAGTTCTAGCGATAATAACTGCATGATATGGGTAAAAATGCATGTTATATTGATAATATTGGGAGTAATAAGTATATTTATTATGGTTGTAGAGATAATAACTGCATAATATGGGTAATAATGCATGTTATATTGATAATAATATAAGTAATAAGTATAATTATTACAGTTCTAGCGATAATACCTCCATGATATGGGTAATAATGCATGTTATATTGATGATAATGAAAGTAATACGTATCTTTATTATAGTTCCAGCGATAATAACTGCATAATATGGGTAATAATGCATGTTATATTGAGAATAATATAAGTAATAAGTATAATTATTACAGTTCTGGCGATAATAACTGCATTATATGGGTAATAATGCACGTTATATTGCTAATAGTATAAGTTATAAGTATAATTATTACAGTTCTTGCGATAATACCTCCATTATATGGGTAATAATGCATGTTATATTGATAACAATATAAGTAATAAGTATAATTATTACAGTTCTAGCGATAATAACTGCATTATATGGGTAATAATGCACGTTATACTGCTAATAATATAAGTAATAAGTATAATTATTACAGTTCTAGCGATAATAACTGCATTATATGGGTAATAATGCACGTTATATTGCTAATAATATAAGTAATGAGTACAATTATTACAGTTCTAGCGATAATAACTGCATTATATGGGTAATAATGCACGTTATATTGCTAATAATATAAGTAATAAGTATAATTATTACAGTTCTAGCGATAATAACTGCATTATATGGGTAATAATGCACGTTATATTGCTAACAATATAAGTAATAAGTATAATTATTACAGTTCTAGCGATAATAACTGCATTATATGGGTAATAATGCATGTTATATTGATGATAATGAAAGTAATACGTATATTTGTTATAGTTCTAGCGATAATAACTGCATAATATGGGTAATAATGCATGTTATATTGAGAATAATATAAGTAATAAGTATAATTATTACAGTTCTGGCGATAATAACTGCATTATATGGGTAATAATGCACGTTATATTGCTAATAGTATAAGTAATAAGTATAATTATTACAGTTCTAGCGATAATACCTCCATTATATTGGTAATAATGCATGTTATATTGATAATGATATAAGTAATAAGTATAATTATTACAGTTCTAGCGATAATAACTGCATAATATGGGTAAAAATGCATGTTATATTGATAATAATATAAGTAATAAGTATAATTATTACAGTTCTAGCGATAATAACTGCATTATATGGGTAATAATGCACGTTATATTGTTAATAATATAAGTAATAAGTATAATTATTACAGTTCTAGCGATAATAACTGCATTATATGGGTAATAATGCATGTTATATTGATAATATCGGGAGTAATAAGTATAATTATTATAGTTCTAGCGATAATATTAGTAAAATATGGCAAATAGTGCATGTTATATTGATAATAATAAAAGTAATAAGTATATTTATTACAGTTCTATCGATAATAACTGCATAATATGGGTAATAATGCATGTTATATTGATGATAATAAAAGTAATACGTATATTTATTATAGTTCTAGCGATAATAACTGCATAATATGGGTAATAATGCATGTTATATTGATAATAATCTAAGTAATAAGTATAATTATTATAGTCCTAGCGATAATAACTGCATTATATGGGTAATAATGCACGTTATATTGCTAACAATATAAGTAATAAGTATAATTATTACAGTTCTAGCGATAATAACTGCATTATATGGGTAATAATGCATGTTATATTGATGATAATGAAAGTAATACGTATATTTGTTATAGTTCTAGCGATAATAACTGCATAATATGGGTAATAATGCATGTTATATTGAGAATAATATAAGTAATAAGTATAATTATTACAGTTCTGGCGATAATAACTGCATTATATGGGTAATAATGCACGTTATATTGCTAATAGTATAAGTAATAAGTATAATTATTACAGTTCTAGCGATAATACCTCCATTATATTGGTAATAATGCATGTTATATTGATAATGATATAAGTAATAAGTATAATTATTACAGTTCTAGCGATAATAACTGCATAATATGGGTAAAAATGCATGTTATATTGATAATAATATAAGTAATAAGTATAATTATTACAGTTCTAGCGATAATAACTGCATTATATGGGTAATAATGCACGTTATATTGCTAATAATATAAGTAATGAGTACAATTATTACAGTTCTAGCGATAATAACTGCATTATATGGGTAATAATGCACGTTATATTGCTAATAATATAAGTAATAAGTATAATTATTACAGTTCTAGCGATAATAACTGCATTATATGGGTAATAATGCATGTTATATTGATAATATCGGGAGTAATAAGTATAATTATTATAGTTCTAGCGATAATAATAGTAAAATGTGGCAAATAGTGCATGTTATATTGATAATAATAAAAGAAATAAATATATTTATTACAGTTCCATCAATAATAACTGCATAATATGGGTAATAATGCATGTTATATTGATGATAATAAAAGTAATAGGTATATTTATTATAGTTCTAGCGATAATAACTGCATAATATGGGTAATAATGCATGTTATATTGATAATAATATAAGTAATGAGTACAATTATTACAGTTCTAGCGATAATAACTGCATTATATGGGTAATAATGCACGTTATATTGCTAATAATATAAGTAATAAGTATAATTATTACAGTTCTAGCGATAATAACTGCATTATATGGGTAATAATGCATGTTATATTGATAATATCGGGAGTAATAAGTATAATTATTATAGTTCTAGCGATAATAATAGTAAAATGTGGCAAATAGTGCATGTTATATTGATAATAATAAAAGTAATAAATATATTTATTACAGTTCTATCAATAATAACTGCATAATATGGGTAATAATGCATGTTATATTGATGATAATAAAAGTAATACGTATATTTATTATAGTTCTAGCGATAATAACTGCATAATATGGGTAATAATGCATGTTATATTGATAATAATCTAAGTAATAAGTATAATTATTACAGTTCTAGCGATAATAACTGCATTATATGGGTAATAATGCACGTTATATTGCTAACAATATAAGTAATAAGTATAATTATTACAGTTCTAGCGATAATAACTGCATTATATGGGTAATAATGCATGTTATATTGATGATAATGAAAGTAATACGTATATTTGTTATAGTTCTAGCGATAATAACTGCATAATATGGGTAATAATGCATGTTATATTGATAATAATATAAGTAATAAGTATAATTATTACAGTTCTAGCGATAATAACTGCATTATATGGGTAATAATGCACGTTATATTGCTAATAATATAAGTAATGAGTATAATTATTACAGTTCTAGCGATAATAACTGCATTATATGGGTAATAATGCACGTTATATTGCTAACAATATAAGTAATAAGTATAATTATTACAGTTCTAGCGATAATAACTGCATGATATGGGTAAAAATGCATGTTATATTGATAATATTGGGAGTAATAAGTATATTTATTATGGTTGTAGAGATAATAACTGCATAATATGGGTAATAATGCATGTTATATTGATAATAATATAAGTAATAAGTATAATTATTACAGTTCTAGCGATAATACCTCCATGATATGGGTAATAATGCATGTTATATTGATGATAATGAAAGTAATACGTATCTTTATTATAGTTCCAGCGATAATAACTGCATAATATGGGTAATAATGCATGTTATATTGAGAATAATATAAGTAATAAGTATAATTATTACAGTTCTGGCGATAATAACTGCATTATATGGGTAATAATGCACGTTATATTGCTAATAGTATAAGTTATAAGTATAATTATTACAGTTCTTGCGATAATACCTCCATTATATGGGTAATAATGCATGTTATATTGATAACAATATAAGTAATAAGTATAATTATTACAGTTCTAGCGATAATAACTGCATTATATGGGTAATAATGCACGTTATACTGCTAATAATATAAGTAATAAGTATAATTATTACAGTTCTAGCGATAATAACTGCATTATATGGGTAATAATGCACGTTATATTGCTAATAATATAAGTAATGAGTACAATTATTACAGTTCTAGCGATAATAACTGCATTATATGGGTAATAATGCACGTTATATTGCTAATAATATAAGTAATAAGTATAATTATTACAGTTCTAGCGATAATAACTGCATTATATGGGTAATAATGCATGTTATATTGATAATATCGGGAGTAATAAGTATAATTATTATAGTTCTAGCGATAATAATAGTAAAATGTGGCAAATAGTGCATGTTATATTGATAATAATAAAAGAAATAAATATATTTATTACAGTTCTATCAATAATAACTGCATAATATGGGTAATAATGCATGTTATATTGATGATAATAAAAGTAATAGGTATATTTATTATAGTTCTAGCGATAATAACTGCATAATATGGGTAATAATGCATGTTATATTGATAATAATATAAGTAATAAGTATAATTATTACAGTTCTAGCGATAATAACTGCATTATATGGGTAATAATGCACGTTATACTGCTAATAATATAAGTAATAAGTATAATTATTACAGTTCTAGCGATAATAACTGCACTATATGGGTAATAATGCCTGTTATATTGATAATATCGGGAGTAATAAGTATAATTATTATAGTTCTAGCGATAATAATAGTAAAATATGGCAAATAGTGCATGTTATATTGGTAATAATAAAAGTAATAAGTATATTTATTACAGTTCTATCGATAATAACTGCATAATATGGGTAATAATGCATGTTATATTGATGATAATAAAAGTAATACGTATATTTATTATAGTTCTAGCGATAATAACTGCATGATATGGGTAAAAATGCATGTTATATTGATAATATTGGGAGTAATAAGTATATTTATTATGGTTCTAGAGATAATAACTGCATAATATGGGTAATAATGCATGTTATATTGATAATAATATAAGTAATAAGTATAATTATTACAGTTCTAGCGATAATACCTCCATGATATGGGTAATAATGCATGTTATATTGATGATAATGAAAGTAATACGTATCTTTATTATAGTTCTAGCGATAATAACTGCATAATATGGGTAATAATGCATGTTATATTGAGAATAATATAAGTAATAAGTATAATTATTACAGTTCTGGCGATAATAACTGCATTATATGGGTAATAATGCACGTTATATTGCTAATAGTATAAGTTATAAGTATAATTATTACAGTTCTTGCGATAATACCTCCATTATATGGGTAATAATGCATGTTATATTGATAACAATATAAGTAATAAGTATAATTATTACAGTTCTAGCGATAATAACTGCATTATATGGGTAATAATGCACGTTATACTGCTAATAATATAAGTAATAAGTATAATTATTACAGTTCTAGCGATAATAACTGCATTATATGGGTAATAATGCACGTTATATTGCTAATAATATAAGTAATGAGTACAATTATTACAGTTCTAGCGATAATAACTGCATTATATGGGTAATAATGCACGTTATATTGCTAATAATATAAGTAATAAGTATAATTATTACAGTTCTAGCGATAATAACTGCATTATATGGGTAATAATGCATGTTATATTGATAATATCGGGAGTAATAAGTATAATTATTATAGTTCTAGCGATAATAATAGTAAAATGTGGCAAATAGTGCATGTTATATTGATAATAATAAAAGTAATAAATATATTTATTACAGTTCTATCAATAATAACTGCATAATATGGGTAATAATGCATGTTATATTGATGATAATAAAAGTAATACGTATATTTATTATAGTTCTAGCGATAATAACTGCATAATATGGGTAATAATGCATGTTATATTGATAATAATCTAAGTAATAAGTATAATTATTACAGTCCTAGCGATAATAACTGCATTATATGGGTAATAATGCACGTTATATTGCTAACAATATAAGTAATAAGTATAATTATTACAGTTCTAGCGATAATAACTGCATTATATGGGTAATAATGCATGTTATATTGATGATAATGAAAGTAATACGTATATTTGTTATAGTTCTAGCGATAATAACTGCATAATATGGGTAATAATGCATGTTATATTGAGAATAATATAAGTAATAAGTATAATTATTACAGTTCTGGCGATAATAACTGCATTATATGGGTAATAATGCACGTTATATTGCTAATAGTATAAGTAATAAGTATAATTATTACAGTTCTAGCGATAATACCTCCATTATATTGGTAATAATGCATGTTATATTGATAATGATATAAGTAATAAGTATAATTATTACAGTTCTAGCGATAATAACTGCATAATATGGGTAAAAATGCATGTTATATTGATAATAATATAAGTAATAAGTATAATTATTACAGTTCTAGCGATAATAACTGCATTATATGGGTAATAATGCACGTTATATTGTTAATAATATAAGTAATAAGTATAATTATTACAGTTCTAGCGATAATAACTGCATTATATGGGTAATAATGCATGTTATATTGATAATATCGGGAGTAATAAGTATAATTATTATAGTTCTAGCGATAATATTAGTAAAATATGGCAAATAGTGCATGTTATATTGATAATAATAAAAGTAATAAGTATATTTATTACAGTTCTATCGATAATAACTGCATAATATGGGTAATAATGCATGTTATATTGATGATAATAAAAGTAATACGTATATTTATTATAGTTCTAGCGATAATAACTGCATAATATGGGTAATAATGCATGTTATATTGATAATAATCTAAGTAATAAGTATAATTATTATAGTCCTAGCGATAATAACTGCATTATATGGGTAATAATGCACGTTATATTGCTAACAATATAAGTAATAAGTATAATTATTACAGTTCTAGCGATAATAACTGCATTATATGGGTAATAATGCATGTTATATTGATGATAATGAAAGTAATACGTATATTTGTTATAGTTCTAGCGATAATAACTGCATAATATGGGTAATAATGCATGTTATATTGAGAATAATATAAGTAATAAGTATAATTATTACAGTTCTAGCGATAATAACTGCATTATATGGGTAATAATGCATGTTATATTGATAATATCGGGAGTAATAAGTATAATTATTATAGTTCTAGCGATAATATTAGTAAAATATGGCAAATAGTGCATGTTATATTGATAATAATAAAAGTAATAAGTATATTTATTACAGTTCTATCGATAATAACTGCATAATATGGGTAATAATGCATGTTATATTGATGATAATAAAAGTAATACGTATATTTATTATAGTTCTAGCGATAATAACTGCATAATATGGGTAATAATGCATGTTATATTGATAATAATATAAGTAATAAGTATAATTATTACAGTTCTAGCGATAATAACTGCATTATATGGGTAATAATGCACGTTATATTGCTAATAATATAAGTAATGAGTACAATTATTACAGTTCTAGCGATAATAACTGCATTATATGGGTAATAATGCACGTTATATTGCTAATAATATAAGTAATAAGTATAATTATTACAGTTCTAGCGATAATAACTGCATTATATGGGTAATAATGCATGTTATATTGATAATATCGGGAGTAATAAGTATAATTATTATAGTTCTAGCGATAATATTAGTAAAATATGGCAAATAGTGCATGTTATATTGATAATAATAAAAGTAATAAGTATATTTATTACAGTTCTATCGATAATAACTGCATAATATGGGTAATAATGCATGTTATATTGATGATAATAAAAGTAATACGTATATTTATTATAGTTCTAGCGATAATAACTGCATGATATGGGTAAAAATGCATGTTATATTGATAATATTGGGAGTAATAAGTATATTTATTATGGTTCTAGAGATAATAACTGCATAATATGGGTAATAATGCATGTTATATTGATAATAATATAAGTAATAAGTATAATTATTACAGTTCTAGCGATAATACCTCCATGATATGGGTAATAATGCATGTTATATTGATGATAATGAAAGTAATACGTATCTTTATTATAGTTCTAGCGATAATAACTGCATAATATGGGTAATAATGCATGTTATATTGAGAATAATATAAGTAATAAGTATAATTATTACAGTTCTGGCGATAATAACTGCATTATATGGGTAATAATGCACGTTATATTGCTAATAGTATAAGTTATAAGTATAATTATTACAGTTCTTGCGATAATACCTCCATTATATGGGTAATAATGCATGTTATATTGATAACAATATAAGTAATAAGTATAATTATTACAGTTCTAGCGATAATAACTGCATTATATGGGTAATAATGCACGTTATACTGCTAATAATATAAGTAATAAGTATAATTATTACAGTTCTAGCGATAATAACTGCATTATATGGGTAATAATGCACGTTATATTGCTAATAATATAAGTAATGAGTACAATTATTACAGTTCTAGCGATAATAACTGCATTATATGGGTAATAATGCACGTTATATTGCTAATAATATAAGTAATAAGTATAATTATTACAGTTCTAGCGATAATAACTGCATTATATGGGTAATAATGCATGTTATATTGATAATATCGGGAGTAATAAGTATAATTATTATAGTTCTAGCGATAATAATAGTAAAATGTGGCAAATAGTGCATGTTATATTGATAATAATAAAAGTAATAAATATATTTATTACAGTTCTATCAATAATAACTGCATAATATGGGTAATAATGCATGTTATATTGATGATAATAAAAGTAATACGTATATTTATTATAGTTCTAGCGATAATAACTGCGTAATATGGGTAATAATGCATGTTATATTGATAATAATCTAAGTAATAAGTATAATTATTACAGTCCTAGCGATAATAACTGCATTATATGGGTAATAATGCACGTTATATTGCTAACAATATAAGTAATAAGTATAATTATTACAGTTCTAGCGATAATAACTGCATTATATGGGTAATAATGCATGTTATATTGATGATAATGAAAGTAATACGTATATTTGTTATAGTTCTAGCGATAATAACTGCATAATATGGGTAATAATGCATGTTATATTGAGAATAATATAAGTAATAAGTATAATTATTACAGTTCTGGCGATAATAACTGCATTATATGGGTAATAATGCACGTTATATTGCTAATAGTATAAGTAATAAGTATAATTATTACAGTTCTAGCGATAATACCTCCATTATATTGGTAATAATGCATGTTATATTGATAATGATATAAGTAATAAGTATAATTATTACAGTTCTAGCGATAATAACTGCATAATATGGGTAAAAATGCATGTTATATTGATAATAATATAAGTAATAAGTATAATTATTACAGTTCTAGCGATAATAACTGCATTATATGGGTAATAATGCACGTTATATTGTTAATAATATAAGTAATAAGTATAATTATTACAGTTCTAGCGATAATAACTGCATTATATGGGTAATAATGCATGTTATATTGATAATATCGGGAGTAATAAGTATAATTATTATAGTTCTAGCGATAATATTAGTAAAATATGGCAAATAGTGCATGTTATATTGATAATAATAAAAGTAATAAGTATTTTTATTACAGTTCTATCGATAATAACTGCATAATATGGGTAATAATGCATGTTATATTGATGATAATAAAAGTAATACGTATATTTATTATAGTTCTTGCGATAATAACTGCATAATATGGGTAATAATGCATGTTATATTGATAATAATATAAGTAATAAGTATAATTATTACAGTTCTAGCGATAATAACTGCATTATATGGGTAATAATGCACGTTATATTGCTAATAATATAAGTAATGAGTACAATTATTACAGTTCTAGCGATAATAACTGCATTATATGGGTAATAATGCACGTTATATTGCTAATAATATAAGTAATAAGTATAATTATTACAGTTCTAGCGATAATAACTGCATTATATGGGTAATAATGCATGTTATATTGATAATATCGGGAGTAATAAGTATAATTATTATAGTTCTAGCGATAATAACTGCATAATATGGGTAATAATGCATGTTATATTGATGATAATAAAAGTAATACGTATATTTATTATAGTTCTAGCGATAATAACTGCATAATATGGGTAATAATGCATGTTATATTGATAATAATCTAAGTAATAAGTATAATTATTACAGTTCTAGCGATAATGACTGCATTATATGGGTAATAATGCACGTTATATTGCTAACAATATAAGTAATAAGTATAATTATTACAGTTCTAGCGATAATAACAGCATTATATGGGTAAAAATGCATGTTATATTGATAACAATATAAGTAATAAGTATAATTATTACAGTTCTAGCGATAATAACTGCATTATATGGGTAATAATGCACGTTATACTGCTAATAATATAAGTAATAAGTATAATTATTACAGTTCTAGCGATAATAACTGCATTATATGGGTAATAATGCACGTTATATTGCTAATAATATAAGTAATGAGTACAATTATTACAGTTCTAGCGATAATAACTGCATTATATGGGTAATAATGCACGTTATATTGCTAATAATATAAGTAATAAGTATAATTATTACAGTTCTAGCGATAATAACTGCATTATATGGGTAATAATGCATGTTATATTGATAATATCGGGAGTAATAAGTATAATTATTATAGTTCTAGCGATAATAATAGTAAAATGTGGCAAATAGTGCATGTTATATTGATAATAATAAAAGTAATAAATATATTTATTACAGTTCTATCAATAATAACTGCATAATATGGGTAATAATGCATGTTATATTGATGATAATAAAAGTAATACGTATATTTATTATAGTTCTAGCGATAATAACTGCGTAATATGGGTAATAATGCATGTTATATTGATAATAATCTAAGTAATAAGTATAATTATTACAGTCCTAGCGATAATAACTGCATTATATGGGTAATAATGCACGTTATATTGCTAACAATATAAGTAATAAGTATAATTATTACAGTTCTAGCGATAATAACTGCATTATATGGGTAATAATGCATGTTATATTGATGATAATGAAAGTAATACGTATATTTGTTATAGTTCTAGCGATAATAACTGCATAATATGGGTAATAATGCATGTTATATTGAGAATAATATAAGTAATAAGTATAATTATTACAGTTCTGGCGATAATAACTGCATTATATGGGTAATAATGCACGTTATATTGCTAATAGTATAAGTAATAAGTATAATTATTACAGTTCTAGCGATAATACCTCCATTATATTGGTAATAATGCATGTTATATTGATAATGATATAAGTAATAAGTATAATTATTACAGTTCTAGCGATAATAACTGCATAATATGGGTAAAAATGCATGTTATATTGATAATAATATAAGTAATAAGTATAATTATTACAGTTCTAGCGATAATAACTGCATTATATGGGTAATAATGCACGTTATATTGTTAATAATATAAGTAATAAGTATAATTATTACAGTTCTAGCGATAATAACTGCATTATATGGGTAATAATGCATGTTATATTGATAATATCGGGAGTAATAAGTATAATTATTATAGTTCTAGCGATAATATTAGTAAAATATGGCAAATAGTGCATGTTATATTGATAATAATAAAAGTAATAAGTATATTTATTACAGTTCTATCGATAATAACTGCATAATATGGGTAATAATGCATGTTATATTGATGATAATAAAAGTAATACGTATATTTATTATAGTTCTAGCGATAATAACTGCATAATATGGGTAATAATGCATGTTATATTGATAATAATCTAAGTAATAAGTATAATTATTACAGTCCTAGCGATAATAACTGCATTATATGGGTAATAATGCACGTTATATTGCTAACAATATAAGTAATAAGTATAATTATTACAGTTCTAGCGATAATAACTGCATTATATGGGTAATAATGCATGTTATATTGATGATAATGAAAGTAATACGTATATTTGTTATAGTTCTAGCGATAATAACTGCATAATATGGGTAATAATGCATGTTATATTGAGAATAATATAAGTAATAAGTATAATTATTACAGTTCTGGCGATAATAACTGCATTATATGGGTAATAATGCACGTTATATTGCTAATAGTATAAGTAATAAGTATAATTATTACAGTTCTAGCGATAATACCTCCATTATATTGGTAATAATGCATGTTATATTGATAATGATATAAGTAATAAGTATAATTATTACAGTTCTAGCGATAATAACTGCATAATATGGGTAAAAATGCATGTTATATTGATAATAATATAAGTAATAAGTATAATTATTACAGTTCTAGCGATAATAACTGCATTATATGGGTAATAATGCACGTTATATTGTTAATAATATAAGTAATAAGTATAATTATTACAGTTCTAGCGATAATAACTGCATTATATGGGTAATAATGCATGTTATATTGATAATATCGGGAGTAATAAGTATAATTATTATAGTTCTAGCGATAATATTAGTAAAATATGGCAAATAGTGCATGTTATATTGATAATAATAAAAGTAATAAGTATATTTATTACAGTTCTATCGATAATAACTGCATAATATGGGTAATAATGCATGTTATATTGATGATAATAAAAGTAATACGTATATTTATTATAGTTCTTGCGATAATAACTGCATAATATGGGTAATAATGCATGTTATATTGATAATAATATAAGTAATAAGTATAATTATTACAGTTCTAGCGATAATAACTGCATTATATGGGTAATAATGCACGTTATATTGCTAATAATATAAGTAATGAGTACAATTATTACAGTTCTAGCGATAATAACTGCATTATATGGGTAATAATGCACGTTATATTGCTAATAATATAAGTAATAAGTATAATTATTACAGTTCTAGCGATAATAACTGCATTATATGGGTAATAATGCATGTTATATTGATAATATCGGGAGTAATAAGTATAATTATTATAGTTCTAGCGATAATAACTGCATAATATGGGTAATAATGCATGTTATATTGATGATAATAAAAGTAATACGTATATTTATTATAGTTCTAGCGATAATAACTGCATAATATGGGTAATAATGCATGTTATATTGATAATAATCTAAGTAATAAGTATAATTATTACAGTTCTAGCGATAATGACTGCATTATATGGGTAATAATGCACGTTATATTGCTAACAATATAAGTAATAAGTATAATTATTACAGTTCTAGCGATAATAACAGCATTATATGGGTAAAAATGCATGATATATTGATAATATTGGGAGTAAAAAGTATATTTATTATGGTTCTAGAGATAATAATAGTAAAATATGGCAAATAGTGCACGTTATATTGCTAATAGTATAAGTAATAAGTATAATTATTACAGTTCTAGCGATAATACCTCCATTATATTGGTAATAATGCATGTTACATTGATAATGATATAAGTAATAAGTATAATTATTACAGTTCTAGCGATAATAACTGCATAATATGGGTAAAAATGCATGTTATATTGATAATAATATAAGTAATAAGTATAATTATTACAGTTCTAGCGATAATAACTGCATTATATGGGTAATAATGCACGTTATATTGTTAATAATATAAGTAATAAGTATAATTATTACAGTTCTAGCGATAATAACTGCATTATATGGGTAATAATGCATGTTATATTGATAATATCGGGAGTAATAAGTATAATTATTATAGTTCTAGCGATAATATTAGTAAAATATGGCAAATAGTGCATGTTATATTGATAATAATAAAAGTAATAAGTATATTTATTACAGTTCTATCGATAATAACTGCATAATATGGGTAATAATGCATGTTATATTGATGATAATAAAAGTAATACGTATATTTATTATAGTTCTAGCGATAATAACTGCATAATATGGGTAATAATGCATGTTATATTGATAATAATCTAAGTAATAAGTATAATTATTATAGTCCTAGCGATAATAACTGCATTATATGGGTAATAATGCACGTTATATTGCTAACAATATAAGTAATAAGTATAATTATTACAGTTCTAGCGATAATAACTGCATTATATGGGTAATAATGCATGTTATATTGATGATAATGAAAGTAATACGTATATTTGTTATAGTTCTAGCGATAATAACTGCATAATATGGGTAATAATGCATGTTATATTGAGAATAATATAAGTAATAAGTATAATTATTACAGTTCTAGCGATAATAACTGCATTATATGGGTAATAATGCACGTTATATTGTTAATAATATAAGTAATAAGTATAATTATTACAGTTCTAGCGATAATAACTGCATTATATGGGTAATAATGCATGTTATATTGATAATATCGGGAGTAATAAGTATAATTATTATAGTTCTAGCGATAATATTAGTAAAATATGGCAAATAGTGCATGTTATATTGATAATAATAAAAGTAATAAGTATATTTATTACAGTTCTATCGATAATAACTGCATAATATGGGTAATAATGCATGTTATATTGATGATAATAAAAGTAATACGTATATTTATTATAGTTCTAGCGATAATAACTGCATAATATGGGTAATAATGCATGTTATATTGATAATAATCTAAGTAATAAGTATAATTATTATAGTCCTAGCGATAATAACTGCATTATATGGGTAATAATGCACGTTATATTGCTAACAATATAAGTAATAAGTATAATTATTACAGTTCTAGCGATAATAACTGCATTATATGGGTAATAATGCATGTTATATTGATGATAATGAAAGTAATACGTATATTTGTTATAGTTCTAGCGATAATAACTGCATAATATGGGTAATAATGCATGTTATATTGAGAATAATATAAGTAATAAGTATAATTATTACAGTTCTGGCGATAATAACTGCATTATATGGGTAATAATGCACGTTATATTGCTAATAGTATAAGTAATAAGTATAATTATTACAGTTCTAGCGATAATACCTCCATTATATTGGTAATAATGCATGTTATATTGATAATGATATAAGTAATAAGTATAATTATTACAGTTCTAGCGATAATAACTGCATAATATGGGTAAAAATGCATGTTATATTGATAATAATATAAGTAATAAGTATAATTATTACAGTTCTAGCGATAATAACTGCATTATATGGGTAATAATGCACGTTATATTGTTAACAATATAAGTAATAAGTATAATTATTACAGTTCTAGCGATAATAACTGCATTATATGGGTAATAATGCATGTTATATTGATAATATCGGGAGTAATAAGTATAATTATTATA
Organism: Megachile leachella; assembly: GCA_963576845.1. NCBI lineage: Eukaryota > Metazoa > Arthropoda > Insecta > Hymenoptera > Megachilidae > Megachile > Megachile leachella. The sequence continues at coordinate 236,012 of CAUYWW010000082.1, forward strand.
GTTCTAGCGATAATATTAGTAAAATATGGCAAATAGTGCATGTTATATTGATAATAATAAAAGTAATAAGTATATTTATTACAGTTCTATCGATAATAACTGCATAATATGGGTAATAATGCATGTTATATTGATGATAATAAAAGTAATACGTATATTTATTATAGTTCTAGCGATAATAACTGCATAATATGGGTAATAATGCATGTTATATTGATAATAATATAAGTAATAAGTATAATTATTACAGTTCTAGCGATAATAACTGCATTATATGGGTAATAATGCACGTTATATTGCTAATAATATAAGTAATGAGTACAATTATTACAGTTCTAGCGATAATAACTGCATTATATGGGTAATAATGCACGTTATATTGCTAATAATATAAGTAATAAGTATAATTATTACAGTTCTAGCGATAATAACTGCATTATATGGGTAATAATGCATGTTATATTGATAATATCGGGAGTAATAAGTATAATTATTATAGTTCTAGCGATAATATTAGTAAAATATGGCAAATAGTGCATGTTATATTGATAATAATAAAAGTAATAAGTATATTTATTACAGTTCTATCGATAATAACTGCATAATATGGGTAATAATGCATGTTATATTGATGATAATAAAAGTAATACGTATATTTATTATAGTTCTAGCGATAATAACTGCATGATATGGGTAAAAATGCATGTTATATTGATAATATTGGGAGTAATAAGTATATTTATTATGGTTCTAGAGATAATAACTGCATAATATGGGTAATAATGCATGTTATATTGATAATAATATAAGTAATAAGTATAATTATTACAGTTCTAGCGATAATACCTCCATGATATGGGTAATAATGCATGTTATATTGATGATAATGAAAGTAATACGTATCTTTATTATAGTTCTAGCGATAATAACTGCATAATATGGGTAATAATGCATGTTATATTGAGAATAATATAAGTAATAAGTATAATTATTACAGTTCTGGCGATAATAACTGCATTATATGGGTAATAATGCACGTTATATTGCTAATAGTATAAGTTATAAGTATAATTATTACAGTTCTTGCGATAATACCTCCATTATATGGGTAATAATGCATGTTATATTGATAACAATATAAGTAATAAGTATAATTATTACAGTTCTAGCGATAATAACTGCATTATATGGGTAATAATGCACGTTATACTGCTAATAATATAAGTAATAAGTATAATTATTACAGTTCTAGCGATAATAACTGCATTATATGGGTAATAATGCACGTTATATTGCTAATAATATAAGTAATGAGTACAATTATTACAGTTCTAGCGATAATAACTGCATTATATGGGTAATAATGCACGTTATATTGCTAATAATATAAGTAATAAGTATAATTATTACAGTTCTAGCGATAATAACTGCATTATATGGGTAATAATGCATGTTATATTGATAATATCGGGAGTAATAAGTATAATTATTATAGTTCTAGCGATAATAATAGTAAAATGTGGCAAATAGTGCATGTTATATTGATAATAATAAAAGTAATAAATATATTTATTACAGTTCTATCAATAATAACTGCATAATATGGGTAATAATGCATGTTATATTGATGATAATAAAAGTAATACGTATATTTATTATAGTTCTAGCGATAATAACTGCGTAATATGGGTAATAATGCATGTTATATTGATAATAATCTAAGTAATAAGTATAATTATTACAGTCCTAGCGATAATAACTGCATTATATGGGTAATAATGCACGTTATATTGCTAACAATATAAGTAATAAGTATAATTATTACAGTTCTAGCGATAATAACTGCATTATATGGGTAATAATGCATGTTATATTGATGATAATGAAAGTAATACGTATATTTGTTATAGTTCTAGCGATAATAACTGCATAATATGGGTAATAATGCATGTTATATTGAGAATAATATAAGTAATAAGTATAATTATTACAGTTCTGGCGATAATAACTGCATTATATGGGTAATAATGCACGTTATATTGCTAATAGTATAAGTAATAAGTATAATTATTACAGTTCTAGCGATAATACCTCCATTATATTGGTAATAATGCATGTTATATTGATAATGATATAAGTAATAAGTATAATTATTACAGTTCTAGCGATAATAACTGCATAATATGGGTAAAAATGCATGTTATATTGATAATAATATAAGTAATAAGTATAATTATTACAGTTCTAGCGATAATAACTGCATTATATGGGTAATAATGCACGTTATATTGTTAATAATATAAGTAATAAGTATAATTATTACAGTTCTAGCGATAATAACTGCATTATATGGGTAATAATGCATGTTATATTGATAATATCGGGAGTAATAAGTATAATTATTATAGTTCTAGCGATAATATTAGTAAAATATGGCAAATAGTGCATGTTATATTGATAATAATAAAAGTAATAAGTATATTTATTACAGTTCTATCGATAATAACTGCATAATATGGGTAATAATGCATGTTATATTGATGATAATAAAAGTAATACGTATATTTATTATAGTTCTAGCGATAATAACTGCATAATATGGGTAATAATGCATGTTATATTGATAATAATCTAAGTAATAAGTATAATTATTACAGTCCTAGCGATAATAACTGCATTATATGGGTAATAATGCACGTTATATTGCTAACAATATAAGTAATAAGTATAATTATTACAGTTCTAGCGATAATAACTGCATTATATGGGTAATAATGCATGTTATATTGATAATATCGGGAGTAATAAGTATAATTATTACAGTTCCAGCGATAATAACTGCATTATATGGGTAATAATGCACGTTATATTGCTAATAATATAAGTAATAAGTATAATTATTACAGTTCTAGCGATAATAACTGCATTATATGGGTAAAAATGCATGTTATATTGATAATATTGGGAGTAATAAGTATATTTATTATGGTTCTAGAGATAATAATAGTAAAATATGGCAAATAGTGCATGTTATATTGATAATAATGAAAGTAATAAGTATATTTATTACAGTTCTATCGATAATAACTGCATAATATGGGTAATAATGCATGTTATATTGATGATAATAAAAGTAATACGTATATTTATTATAGTTCTAGCGATAATAACTGCATAATATGGGTAATAATGCATGTTATATTGATAATAATATAAGTAATAAGTATAATTATTACAGTTCTAGTGATAATAACTGCATTATATGGGTAATAATGCACGTTATATTGCTAACAATATAAGTAATAAGTATAATTATTACAGTTCTAGCGATAATAACTGCATTATATGGGTAAAAATGCATGTTATATTGATAATATTGGGAGTAATAAGTATATTTATTATGGTTCTAGAGATAATAATAGTAAAATATGGCAAATAGTGCATGTTATATTGATAATAATAAAAGTAATAAGTATATTTATTACAGTTCTATCGATAATAACTGCATAATATGGGTAATAATGCATGTTATATTGATAATAATCTAAGTAATAAGTATAATTATTACAGTTCTTGCGATAACACCTCCAAGATATGGGTAATAATGCATGTTATATTGATAATAATATAAGTAATAAGTATAATTATTACAGTTCCAGCGATAATAACTGCATTATATGGGTAATAATGCACGTTATATTGCTAACAATATAAGTAATAAGTATAATTATTACAGTTCTAGCGATAATAACTGCATTATATGGGTAAAAATGCATGTTATATTGATAATATTGGGAGTAATAAGTATATTTATTATGGTTCTAGAGATAATAATAGTAAAATATGGCAAATAGTGCATGTTATATTGATAATAATAAAAGTAATAAGTATATTTATTACAGTTCTATCGATAATAACTGCATAATATGGGTAATAATGCATGTTATATTGATGATAATAAAAGTAATACGTATATTTATTATAGTTCTAGCGATAATAACTGCATGATATGGGTAAAAATGCATGTTATATTGATAATATTGGGAGTAATAAGTATATTTATTATGGTTCTAGAGATAATAACTGCATAATATGGGTAATAATGCATGTTATATTGATAATAATATAAGTAATAAGTATAATTATTACAGTTCTAGCGATAATACCTCCATGATATGGGTAATAATGCATGTTATATTGATGATAATGAAAGTAATACGTATCTTTATTATAGTTCTAGCGATAATAACTGCATAATATGGGTAATAATGCATGTTATATTGAGAATAATATAAGTAATAAGTATAATTATTACAGTTCTGGCGATAATAACTGCATTATATGGGTAATAATGCACGTTATATTGCTAATAGTATAAGTTATAAGTATAATTATTACAGTTCTTGCGATAATACCTCCATTATATGGGTAATAATGCATGTTATATTGATAACAATATAAGTAATAAGTATAATTATTACAGTTCTAGCGATAATAACTGCATTATATGGGTAATAATGCACGTTATACTGCTAATAATATAAGTAATAAGTATAATTATTACAGTTCTAGCGATAATAACTGCATTATATGGGTAATAATGCACGTTATATTGCTAATAATATAAGTAATGAGTACAATTATTACAGTTCTAGCGATAATAACTGCATTATATGGGTAATAATGCACGTTATATTGCTAATAATATAAGTAATAAGTATAATTATTACAGTTCTAGCGATAATAACTGCATTATATGGGTAATAATGCATGTTATATTGATAATATCGGGAGTAATAAGTATAATTATTATAGTTCTAGCGATAATAATAGTAAAATGTGGCAAATAGTGCATGTTATATTGATAATAATAAAAGTAATAAATATATTTATTACAGTTCTATCAATAATAACTGCATAATATGGGTAATAATGCATGTTATATTGATGATAATAAAAGTAATACGTATATTTATTATAGTTCTAGCGATAATAACTGCATAATATGGGTAATAATGCATGTTATATTGATAATAATCTAAGTAATAAGTATAATTATTACAGTCCTAGCGATAATAACTGCATTATATGGGTAATAATGCACGTTATATTGCTAACAATATAAGTAATAAGTATAATTATTACAGTTCTAGCGATAATAACTGCATTATATGGGTAATAATGCATGTTATATTGATGATAATGAAAGTAATACGTATATTTGTTATAGTTCTAGCGATAATAACTGCATAATATGGGTAATAATGCATGTTATATTGAGAATAATATAAGTAATAAGTATAATTATTACAGTTCTGGCGATAATAACTGCATTATATGGGTAATAATGCACGTTATATTGCTAATAGTATAAGTAATAAGTATAATTATTACAGTTCTAGCGATAATACCTCCATTATATTGGTAATAATGCATGTTATATTGATAATGATATAAGTAATAAGTATAATTATTACAGTTCTAGCGATAATAACTGCATAATATGGGTAAAAATGCATGTTATATTGATAATAATATAAGTAATAAGTATAATTATTACAGTTCTAGCGATAATAACTGCATTATATGGGTAATAATGCACGTTATATTGTTAATAATATAAGTAATAAGTATAATTATTACAGTTCTAGCGATAATAACTGCATTATATGGGTAATAATGCATGTTATGTTGATAATATCGGGAGTAATAAGTATAATTATTATAGTTCTAGCGATAATATTAGTAAAATATGGCAAATAGTGCATGTTATATTGATAATAATAAAAGTAATAAGTATATTTATTACAGTTCTATCGATAATAACTGCATAATATGGGTAATAATGCATGTTATATTGATGATAATAAAAGTAATACGTATATTTATTATAGTTCTAGCGATAATAACTGCATAATATGGGTAATAATGCATGTTATATTGATAATAATCTAAGTAATAAGTATAATTATTACAGTCCTAGCGATAATAACTGCATTATATGGGTAATAATGCACGTTATATTGCTAACAATATAAGTAATAAGTATAATTATTACAGTTCTAGCGATAATAACTGCATTATATGGGTAATAATGCATGTTATATTGATGATAATGAAAGTAATACGTATATTTGTTATAGTTCTAGCGATAATAACTGCATAATATGGGTAATAATGCATGTTATATTGAGAATAATATAAGTAATAAGTATAATTATTACAGTTCTGGCGATAATAACTGCATTATATGGGTAATAATGCACGTTATATTGCTAATAGTATAAGTAATAAGTATAATTATTACAGTTCTAGCGATAATACCTCCATTATATTGGTAATAATGCATGTTATATTGATAATGATATAAGTAATAAGTATAATTATTACAGTTCTAGCGATAATAACTGCATAATATGGGTAAAAATGCATGTTATATTGATAATAATATAAGTAATAAGTATAATTATTACAGTTCTAGCGATAATAACTGCATTATATGGGTAATAATGCACGTTATATTGTTAATAATATAAGTAATAAGTATAATTATTACAGTTCTAGCGATAATAACTGCATTATATGGGTAATAATGCACGTTATATTGCTAATAATATAAGTAATAAGTATAATTATTACAGTTCTAGCGATAATAACTGCATTATATGGGTAATAATGCATGTTATATTGATAATATCGGGAGTAATAAGTATAATTATTATAGTTCTAGCGATAATAACTGCATAATATGGGTAATAATGCATGTTATATTGATGATAATAAAAGTAATACGTATATTTATTATAGTTCTAGCGATAATAACTGCATAATATGGGTAATAATGCATGTTATATTGATAATAATCTAAGTAATAAGTATAATTATTACAGTTCTAGCGATAATGACTGCATTATATGGGTAATAATGCACGTTATATTGCTAACAATATAAGTAATAAGTATAATTATTACAGTTCTAGCGATAATAACTGCATTATATGGGTAAAAATGCATGTTATATTGATAATATTGGGAGTAAAAAGTATATTTATTATGGTTCTAGAGATAATAATAGTAAAATATGGCAAATAGTGCATGTTATATTGATAATAATGAAAGTAATAAGTATATTTATTACAGTTCTATCGATAATAACTGCATAATATGGGTAATAATGCATGTTATATTGATGATAATAAAAGTAATACGTATATTTATTATAGTTCTAGCGATAATAACTGCATAATATGGGTAATAATGCATGTCATATTGATAATAATATAAGTAATAAGTATAATTATTACAGTTCTAGTGATAATAACTGCATTATATGGGTAATAATGCACGTTATATTGCTAACAATATAAGTAATAAGTATAATTATTACAGTTCTAGCGATAATAACTGCATTATATGGGTAATAATGCATGTTATATTGATAATATCGGGAGTAATAAGTATAATTATTATAGTTCTAGCGATAATAATAGTAAAATATGGCAAATAGTGCATGTTATATTGATAATAATAAAAGTAATAAGTATATTTATTACAGTTCTATCGATAATAACTGCATAATATAGGTAATAATGCATGTTATATTGATAATAATATAAGTAATAAGTATAATTATTACAGTTCTAGCGATAATAACTGCATTATATGGGTAATAATGCACGTTATATTGCTAATAATATAAGTAATGAGTACAATTATTACAGTTCTAGCGATAATAACTGCATTATATGGGTAATAATGCACGTTATATTGCTAATAATATAAGTAATAAGTATAATTATTACAGTTCTAGCGATAATAACTGCATTATATGGGTAATAATGCATGTTATATTGATAATATCGGGAGTAATAAGTATAATTATTATAGTTCTAGCGATAATAACTGCATAATATGGGTAATAATGCATGTTATATTGATGATAATAAAAGTAATACGTATATTTATTATAGTTCTAGCGATAATAACTGCATAATATGGGTAATAATGCATGTTATATTGATAATAATCTAAGTAATAAGTATAATTATTACAGTTCTAGCGATAATGACTGCATTATATGGGTAATAATGCACGTTATATTGCTAACAATATAAGTAATAAGTATAATTATTACAGTTCTAGCGATAATAACTGCATTATATGGGTAAAAATGCATGTTATATTGATAATATTGGGAGTAAAAAGTATATTTATTATGATTCTAGAGATAATAATAGTAAAATATGGCAAATAGTGCATGTTATATTGATAATAATGAAAGTAATAAGTATATTTATTACAGTTCTATCGATAATAACTGCATAATATGGGTAATAATGCATGTTATATTGATGATAATAAAAGTAATACGTATATTTATAATAGTTCTAGCGATAATAACTGCATAATATGGGTAATAATGCATGTCATATTGATAATAATATAAGTAATAAGTATAATTATTACAGTTCTAGTGATAATAACTGCATTATATGGGTAATAATGCACGTTATATTGCTAACAATATAAGTAATAAGTATAATTATTACAGTTCTAGCGATAATAACTGCATTATATGGGTAATAATGCATGTTATATTGATAATATCGGGAGTAATAAGTATAATTATTATAGTTCTAGCGATAATAATAGTAAAATATGGCAAATAGTGCATGTTATATTGATAATAATAAAAGTAATAGGTATATTTATTACAGTTCTATCGATAATAACTGCATAATATGGGTAATAATGCATGTTATATTGATAATAATATAAGTAATAAGTATAATTATTACAGTTCTAGCGATAATACCTCCATGATATGGGTAATAATGCATGTTATATTGATGATAATGAAAGTAATACGTATCTTTATTATAGTTCTAGCGATAATAACTGCATAATATGGGTAATAATGCATGTTATATTGAGAATAATATAAGTAATAAGTATAATTATTACAGTTCTGGCGATAATAACTGCATTATATGGGTAATAATGCACGTTATATTGCTAATAGTATAAGTTATAAGTATAATTATTACAGTTCTTGCGATAATACCTCCATTATATGGGTAATAATGCATGTTATATTGATAACAATATAAGTAATAAGTATAATTATTACAGTTCTAGCGATAATAACTGCATTATATGGGTAATAATGCACGTTATACTGCTAATAATATAAGTAATAAGTATAATTATTACAGTTCTAGCGATAATAACTGCATTATATGGGTAATAATGCACGTTATATTGCTAATAATATAAGTAATGAGTACAATTATTACAGTTCTAGCGATAATCACTGCATTATATGGGTAATAATGCACGTTATATTGCTAATAATATAAGTAATAAGTATAATTATTACAGTTCTAGCGATAATAACTGCATTATATGGGTAATAATGCATGTTATATTGATAATATCGGGAGTAATAAGTATAATTATTATAGTTCTAGCGATAATAATAGTAAAATGTGGCAAATAGTGCATGTTATATTGATAATAATAAAAGTAATAAATATATTTATTACAGTTCTATCAATAATAACTGCATAATATGGGTAATAATGCATGTTATATTGATGATAATAAAAGTAATACGTATATTTATTATAGTTCTAGCGATAATAACTGCATAATATGGGTAATAATGCATGTTATATTGATAATAATCTAAGTAATAAGTATAATTATTACAGTCCTAGCGATAATAACTGCATTATATGGGTAATAATGCACGTTATATTGCTAACAATATAAGTAATAAGTATAATTATTACAGTTCTAGCGATAATAACTGCATTATATGGGTAATAATGCATGTTATATTGATGATAATGAAAGTAATACGTATATTTGTTATAGTTCTAGCGATAATAACTGCATAATATGGGTAATAATGCATGTTATATTGAGAATAATATAAGTAATAAGTATAATTATTACAGTTCTGGCGATAATAACTGCATTATATGGGTAATAATGCACGTTATATTGCTAATAGTATAAGTAATAAGTATAATTATTACAGTTCTAGCGATAATACCTCCATTATATTGGTAATAATGCATGTTATATTGATAATGATATAAGTAATAAGTATAATTATTACAGTTCTAGCGATAATAACTGCATAATATGGGTAAAAATGCATGTTATATTGATAATAATATAAGTAATAAGTATAATTATTACAGTTCTAGCGATAATAACTGCATTATATGGGTAATAATGCACGTTATATTGTTAATAATATAAGTAATAAGTATAATTATTACAGTTCTAGCGATAATAACTGCATTATATGGGTAATAATGCATGTTATATTGATAATATCGGGAGTAATAAGTATAATTATTATAGTTCTAGCGATAATATTAGTAAAATATGGCAAATAGTGCATGTTATATTGATAATAATAAAAGTAATAAGTATATTTATTACAGTTCTATCGATAATAACTGCATAATATGGGTAATAATGCATGTTATATTGATGATAATAAAAGTAATACGTATATTTATTATAGTTCTAGCGATAATAACTGCATAATATGGGTAATAATGCATGTTATATTGATAATAATCTAAGTAATAAGTATAATTATTACAGTCCTAGCGATAATAACTGCATTATATGGGTAATAATGCACGTTATATTGCTAACAATATAAGTAATAAGTATAATTATTACAGTTCTAGCGATAATAACTGCATTATATGGGTAATAATGCATGTTATATTGATGATAATGAAAGTAATACGTATATTTGTTATAGTTCTAGCGATAATAACTGCATAATATGGGTAATAATGCATGTTATATTGAGAATAATATAAGTAATAAGTATAATTATTACAGTTCTGGCGATAATAACTGCATTATATGGGTAATAATGCACGTTATATTGCTAATAGTATAAGTAATAAGTATAATTATTACAGTTCTAGCGATAATACCTCCATTATATTGGTAATAATGCATGTTATATTGATAATGATATAAGTAATAAGTATAATTATTACAGTTCTAGCGATAATAACTGCATAATATGGGTAAAAATGCATGTTATATTGATAATAATATAAGTAATAAGTATAATTATTACAGTTCTAGCGATAATAACTGCATTATATGGGTAATAATGCACGTTATATTGTTAATAATATAAGTAATAAGTATAATTATTACAGTTCTAGCGATAATAACTGCATTATATGGGTAATAATGCATGTTATATTGATAATATCGGGAGTAATAAGTATAATTATTATAGTTCTAGCGATAATATTAGTAAAATATGGCAAATAGTGCATGTTATATTGATAATAATAAAAGTAATAAGTATATTTATTACAGTTCTATCGATAATAACTGCATAATATGGGTAATAATGCATGTTATATTGATGATAATAAAAGTAATACGTATATTTATTATAGTTCTAGCGATAATAACTGCATAATATGGGTAATAATGCATGTTATATTGATAATAATATAAGTAATAAGTATAATTATTACAGTTCTAGCGATAATAACTGCATTATATGGGTAATAATGCACGTTATATTGCTAATAATATAAGTAATGAGTACAATTATTACAGTTCTAGCGATAATAACTGCATTATATGGGTAATAATGCACGTTATATTGCTAACAATATAAGTAATAAGTATAATTATTACAGTTCTAGCGATAATAACTGCATTATATGGGTAATAATGCATGTTATATTGATAATATCGGGAGTAATAAGTATAATTATTATAGTTCTAGCGATAATAATAGTAAAATATGGCAAATAGTGCATGTTATATTGATAATAATAAAAGTAATAAGTATATTTATTACAGTTCTATCGATAATAACTGCATAATATGGGTAATAATGCATGTTATATTGATAATAATAAAAGTAATAAGTATATTTATTACAGTTCTATCGATAATAACTGCATAATATGGGTAATAATGCATGTTATATTGATGATAATATAAGTAATAAGTATAATTATTACAGTTCTAGCGATAATAACTGCATTATATGGGTAATAATGCACGTTATATTGCTAACAATATAAGTAATAAGTATAATTATTACAGTTCTAGCGATAATAACTGCATTATATGGGTAAAAATGCATGTTATATTGATAATATTGGGAGTAATAAGTATATTTATTATGGTTCTAGAGATAATAATAGTAAAATATGGCAAATAGTGCATGTTATATTGATAATAATGAAAGTAATAAGTATATTTATTACAGTTCTATCGATAATAACTGCATAATATGGGTAATAATGCATGTTATATTGATGATAATGAAAGTAATACGAATATTTATTATAGTTCTAGCGATAATAACTGCATAATATGGGTAATAATGCATGTCATATTGATAATAATATAAGTAATAAGTATAATTATTACAGTTCTAGTGATAATAACTGCATTATATGGGTAATAATGCACGTTATATTGCTAACAATATAAGTAATAAGTATAATTATTACAGTTCTAGCGATAATAACTGCATTATATGGGTAAAAATGCATGTTATATTGATAATATTGGGAGTAAAAAGTATATTTATTATGGTTCTAGAGATAATAATAGTAAAATATGGCAAATAGTGCATGTTATATTGATAATAATGAAAGTAATAAGTATATTTATTACAGTTCTATCGATAATAACTGCATAATATGGGTAATAATGCATGTTATATTGATGATAATAAAAGTAATACGTATATTTATTATAGTTCTAGCGATAATAACTGCATAATATGGGTAATAATGCATGTCATATTGATAATAATATAAGTAATAAGTATAATTATTACAGTTCTAGTGATAATAACTGCATTATATGGGTAATAATGCACGTTATATTGCTAACAATATAAGTAATAAGTATAATTATTACAGTTCTAGCGATAATAACTGCATTATATGGGTAATAATGCATGTTATATTGATAATATCGGGAGTAATAAGTATAATTATTATAGTTCTAGCGATAATAATAGTAAAATATGGCAAATAGTGCATGTTATATTGATAATAATAAAAGTAATAAGTATATTTATTACAGTTCTATCGATAATAACTGCATAATATGGGTAATAATGCATGTTATATTGATAATAATATAAGTAATAAGTATAATTATTACAGTTCTAGCGATAATAACTGCATTATATGGGTAATAATGCACGTTATATTGCTAATAATATAAGTAATGAGTACAATTATTACAGTTCTAGCGATAATAACTGCATTATATGGGTAATAATGCACGTTATATTGCTAATAATATAAGTAATAAGTATAATTATTACAGTTCTAGCGATAATAACTGCATTATATGGGTAATAATGCATGTTATATTGATAATATCGGGAGTAATAAGTATAATTATTATAGTTCTAGCGATAATAACTGCATAATATGGGTAATAATGCATGTTATATTGATGATAATAAAAGTAATACGTATATTTATTATAGTTCTAGCGATAATAACTGCATAATATGGGTAATAATGCATGTTATATTGATAATAATCTAAGTAATAAGTATAATTATTACAGTTCTAGCGATAATGACTGCATTATATGGGTAATAATGCACGTTATATTGCTAACAATATAAGTAATAAGTATAATTATTACAGTTCTAGCGATAATAACTGCATTATATGGGTAAAAATGCATGTTATATTGATAATATTGGGAGTAAAAAGTATATTTATTATGGTTCTAGAGATAATAATAGTAAAATATGGCAAATAGTGCATGTTATATTGATAATAATGAAAGTAATAAGTATATTTATTACAGTTCTATCGATAATAACTGCATAATATGGGTAATAATGCATGTTATATTGATGATAATAAAAGTAATACGTATATTTATTATAGTTCTAGCGATAATAACTGCATAATATGGGTAATAATGCATGTCATATTGATAATAATATAAGTAATAAGTATAATTATTACAGTTCTAGTGATAATAACTGCATTATATGGGTAATAATGCACGTTATATTGCTAACAATATAAGTAATAAGTATAATTATTACAGTTCTAGCGATAATAACTGCATTATATGGGTAATAATGCATGTTATATTGATAATATCGGGAGTAATAAGTATAATTATTATAGTTCTAGCGATAATAATAGTAAAATATGGCAAATAGTGCATGTTATATTGATAATAATAAAAGTAATAGGTATATTTATTACAGTTCTATCGATAATAACTGCATAATATGGGTAATAATGCATGTTATATTGAGAATAATATAAGTAATAAGTATAATTATTACAGTTCTTGCGATAATACCTCCATTATATGGGTAATAATGCATGTTATATTGATAATAATATAAGTAATAAGTATAATTATTACAGTTCCAGCGATAATAACTGCATTATATGGGTAATAATGCACGTTATATTGCTAATAATATAAGTAATAAGTATAATTATTACAGTTCTAGCGATAATAACTGCATTATATGGGTAAAAATGCATGTTATATTGATAATAATATAAGTAATAAGTATAATTATTACAGTTCTAGCGATAATAACTGCATAATATGGGTAAAAATGCATGTTATATTGATAATAATATAAGTAATAAGTATAATTATTACAGTTCTAGCGATAATAACTGCATTATATGGGTAATAATGCACGTTATATTGTTAATAATATAAGTAATAAGTATAATTATTACAGTTCTAGCGATAATAACTGCATTATATGGGTAATAATGCATGTTATATTGATAATATCGGGAGTAATAAGTATAATTATTATAGTTCTAGCGATAATATTAGTAAAATATGGCAAATAGTGCATGTTATATTGATAATAATAAAAGTAATAAGTATATTTATTACAGTTCTATCGATAATAACTGCATAATATGGGTAATAATGCATGTTATATTGATGATAATAAAAGTAATACGTATATTTATTATAGTTCTAGCGATAATAACTGCATAATATGGGTAATAATGCATGTTATATTGATAATAATATAAGTAATAAGTATAATTATTACAGTTCTAGTGATAATAACTGCATTATATGGGTAATAATGCACGTTATATTGCTAACAATATAAGTAATAAGTATAATTATTACAGTTCTAGCGATAATAACTGCATTATATGGGTAAAAATGCATGTTATATTGATAATATTGGGAGTAATAAGTATATTTATTATGGTTCTAGAGATAATAATAGTAAAATATGGCAAATAGTGCATGTTATATTGATAATAATAAAAGTAATAAGTATATTTATTACAGTTCTATCGATAATAACTGCATAATATGGGTAATAATGCATGTTATATTGATGATAATAAAAGTAATACGTATATTTATTATAGTTCTAGCGATAATAACTGCATGATATGGGTAAAAATGCATGTTATATTGATAATATTGGGAGTAATAAGTATATTTATTATGGTTCTAGAGATAATAACTGCATAATATGGGTAATAATGCATGTTATATTGATAATAATATAAGTAATAAGTATAATTATTACAGTTCTAGCGATAATACCTCCATGATATGGGTAATAATGCATGTTATATTGATGATAATGAAAGTAATACGTATCTTTATTATAGTTCTAGCGATAATAACTGCATAATATGGGTAATAATGCATGTTATATTGAGAATAATATAAGTAATAAGTATAATTATTACAGTTCTGGCGATAATAACTGCATTATATGGGTAATAATGCACGTTATATTGCTAATAGTATAAGTTATAAGTATAATTATTACAGTTCTTGCGATAATACCTCCATTATATGGGTAATAATGCATGTTATATTGATAACAATATAAGTAATAAGTATAATTATTACAGTTCTAGCGATAATAACTGCATTATATGGGTAATAATGCACGTTATACTGCTAATAATATAAGTAATAAGTATAATTATTACAGTTCTAGCGATAATAACTGCATTATATGGGTAATAATGCACGTTATATTGCTAATAATATAAGTAATGAGTACAATTATTACAGTTCTAGCGATAATAACTGCATTATATGGGTAATAATGCACGTTATATTGCTAATAATATAAGTAATAAGTATAATTATTACAGTTCTAGCGATAATAACTGCATTATATGGGTAATAATGCATGTTATATTGATAATATCGGGAGTAATAAGTATAATTATTATAGTTCTAGCGATAATAATAGTAAAATGTGGCAAATAGTGCATGTTATATTGATAATAATAAAAGTAATAAATATATTTATTACAGTTCTATCAATAATAACTGCATAATATGGGTAATAATGCATGTTATATTGATGATAATAAAAGTAATACGTATATTTATTATAGTTCTAGCGATAATAACTGCATAATATGGGTAATAATGCATGTTATATTGATAATAATCTAAGTAATAAGTATAATTATTACAGTCCTAGCGATAATAACTGCATTATATGGGTAATAATGCACGTTATATTGCTAACAATATAAGTAATAAGTATAATTATTACAGTTCTAGCGATAATAACTGCATTATATGGGTAATAATGCATGTTATATTGATGATAATGAAAGTAATACGTATATTTGTTATAGTTCTAGCGATAATAACTGCATAATATGGGTAATAATGCATGTTATATTGAGAATAATATAAGTAATAAGTATAATTATTACAGTTCTGGCGATAATAACTGCATTATATGGGTAATAATGCACGTTATATTGCTAATAGTATAAGTAATAAGTATAATTATTACAGTTCTAGCGATAATACCT
Source organism: Megachile leachella (assembly GCA_963576845.1). NCBI lineage: Eukaryota > Metazoa > Arthropoda > Insecta > Hymenoptera > Megachilidae > Megachile > Megachile leachella. Next base: position 252,879 of record CAUYWW010000082.1, read on the forward strand.
CCATTATATTGGTAATAATGCATGTTATATTGATAATGATATAAGTAATAAGTATAATTATTACAGTTCTAGCGATAATAACTGCATAATATGGGTAAAAATGCATGTTATATTGATAATAATATAAGTAATAAGTATAATTATTACAGTTCTAGCGATAATAACTGCATTATATGGGTAATAATGCACGTTATATTGTTAATAATATAAGTAATAAGTATAATTATTACAGTTCTAGCGATAATAACTGCATTATATGGGTAATAATGCATGTTATATTGATAATATCGGGAGTAATAAGTATCATTATTATAGTTCTAGCGATAATATTAGTAAAATATGGCAAATAGTGCATGTTATATTGATAATAATAAAAGTAATAAGTATATTTATTACAGTTCTATCGATAATAACTGCATAATATGGGTAATAATGCATGTTATATTGATGATAATAAAAGTAATACGTATATTTATTATAGTTCTAGCGATAATAACTGCATAATATGGGTAATAATGCATGTTATATTGATAATAATCTAAGTAATAAGTATAATTATTACAGTCCTAGCGATAATAACTGCATTATATGGGTAATAATGCACGTTATATTGCTAACAATATAAGTAATAAGTATAATTATTACAGTTCTAGCGATAATAACTGCATTATATGGGTAATAATGCATGTTATATTGATGATAATGAAAGTAATACGTATATTTGTTATAGTTCTAGCGATAATAACTGCATAATATGGGTAATAATGCATGTTATATTGAGAATAATATAAGTAATAAGTATAATTATTACAGTTCTGGCGATAATAACTGCATTATATGGGTAATAATGCACGTTATATTGCTAATAGTATAAGTAATAAGTATAATTATTACAGTTCTAGCGATAATACCTCCATTATATTGGTAATAATGCATGTTATATTGATAATGATATAAGTAATAAGTATAATTATTACAGTTCTAGCGATAATAACTGCATAATATGGGTAAAAATGCATGTTATATTGATAATAATATAAGTAATAAGTATAATTATTACAGTTCTAGCGATAATAACTGCATTATATGGGTAATAATGCACGTTATATTGTTAATAATATAAGTAATAAGTATAATTATTACAGTTCTAGCGATAATAACTGCATTATATGGGTAATAATGCATGTTATATTGATAATATCGGGAGTAATAAGTATAATTATTATAGTTCTAGCGATAATATTAGTAAAATATGGCAAATAGTGCATGTTATATTGATAATAATAAAAGTAATAAGTATATTTATTACAGTTCTATCGATAATAACTGCATAATATGGGTAATAATGCATGTTATATTGATGATAATAAAAGTAATACGTATATTTATTATAGTTCTAGCGATAATAACTGCATAATATGGGTAATAATGCATGTTATATTGATAATAATATAAGTAATAAGTATAATTATTACAGTTCTAGCGATAATAACTGCATTATATGGGTAATAATGCACGTTATATTGCTAATAATATAAGTAATGAGTACAATTATTACAGTTCTAGCGATAATAACTGCATTATATGGGTAATAATGCACGTTATATTGCTAATAATATAAGTAATAAGTATAATTATTACAGTTCTAGCGATAATAACTGCATTATATGGGTAATAATGCATGTTATATTGATAATATCGGGAGTAATAAGTATAATTATTATAGTTCTAGCGATAATAACTGCATAATATGGGTAATAATGCATGTTATATTGATGATAATAAAAGTAATACGTATATTTATTATAGTTCTAGCGATAATAACTGCATAATATGGGTAATAATGCATGTTATATTGAGAATAATATAAGTAATAAGTATAATTATTACAGTTCTAGCGATAATAACTGCATTATATGGGTAATAATGCACGTTATATTGCTAGTGGTATAAGTAATAAGTATAATTATTACAGTTCTAGCGATAATAACTGCATTATATGGGTAATAATGCATGTTACATTGATAATATTGGGAGTAATAAGTGTATTTATTATAGTTCTATCGATAATAACTGCATAATATGGGTAATAATGCATGTTATATTGATGACAATAAAAGTAATACGTATATTTATTATAGTTCTAGCGATAATAACTGCATAATATGGGTAATAATGCATGTTATATTGATAATAATATAAGTAATAAGTTTAATTATTACAGTTCTAGTGATAATAACTGCATTATATGGGTAATAATGCACGTTATATTGCTAACAATATAAGTAATAAGTATAATTATTACAGTTCTAGCGATAATAACTGCATTATATGGGTAAAAATGCATGTTATATTGATAATATTGGGAGTAATAAGTATATTTATTATGGTTTTAGAGATAATAATAGTAAAATATGGCAAATAGTGCATGTTATATTGATAATAATAAAAGTAATAAGTATATTTATTACAGTTCTATCGATAATAACTGCATAATATGGGTAATAATGCATGTTATATTGATGATAATATAAGTAATAAGTATAATTATTACAGTTCTAGCGAGAATAACTGCATTATATGGGTAATAATGCACGTTATATTGCTAACAATATAAGTAATAAGTATAATTATTACAGTTCTAGCGATAATAACTGCATTATATGGGTAATAATGCATGTTATATTGATAATATTGGGAGTAATTAGTATATCTATTATGGTTCTAGAGATAATAACTGCATAATATGGGTAATAATGCATGTTATATTGATAATAATATAAGTAATAAGTATATTTATTACAGTTCTAGCGATAATACCTCCATTATATGGGTAATAATGCATGTTATATTGATGATAATGAAAGTAATACGAATATTTATTATAGTTCTAGCGATAATAACTGCATAATATGGGTAATAATGCATGTCATATTGATAATAATATAAGTAATAAGTATAATTATTACAGTTCTAGTGATAATAACTGCATTATTGGGTAATAATGCACGTTATATTGCTAACAATATAAGTAATAAGTATAATTATTACAGTTCTAGCGATAATAACTGCATTATATGGGTAATAATGCATGTTATATTGATAATATCGGGAGTAATAAGTATAATTATTATAGTTCTAGCGATAATAATAGTAAAATATGGCAAATAGTGCATGTTATATTGATAATAATCTAAGTAATAAGTATAATTATTACAGTTCTAGCGATAATAACTGCATTATATGGGTAATAAAGCACGTTATATTGCTAACAATATAAGTAATAAGTATAATTATTACAGTTCTAGCGATAATAACTGCATTATATGGGTAGAAATGCATGTTATATTGATAATATTGGGAGTAATAAGTATATTTAGTATGGTTCCAGAGGTAATAACTGCATAATATGGGTAATAATGCACGTTATATTGATGATAATGAAAGTAATACGTATATTTATTATAGTTCTGGCGATAATAACTGCATAATATGGGTAATAATGCATGTTATATTGAGAATAATATAAGTAATAAGTATAATTATTACTGTTCTGGCGATAATAACTGCATTATATGGGTAATAATGCACGTTATATTGCTAATAGTATAAGTAATAAGTATAATTATTACAGTTCTAGCGATAATAACTGCATTATATGGGTAATAATGCACGTTATATTGCTAACAATATAAGTAATAAGTATAATTATTACAGTTCTAGCGATAATACCTCCATTATATGGGTAATAATGCATGTTATATTGATGATAATGAAAGTAATACGTATATTTATTATGGTTCTAGAGATAATAACTGCATAATATGGGTAATAATGCATGTTATATTGATAATAATATAAGCAATAAGTATAATTATTACAGTTCTAGCGATAATACCTCCATTATATGGGTAGTAATGCATGTTATATTGATAATATCGGGAGTAATAAGTATAATTATTATAGTTCTAGCGATAATAATAGTAAAATATGGCAAATAGTGCATGTTACATTGATAATAATAAAAGTAATAAGTATATTTATTACAGTTCTATCGATAATAACTGCATAATATGGGTAATAATGCATGTTATATTGATGATAATAAAAGTAATACGTACATTTATTATAATTCCAGCGATAATAACTGCATAATATGGGTAATAATGCATGTTATATTGATGATAATGAAAGTAGCAAGTATATTTATTACAGTTCTAGCGATAATAACTGCATTATATGCGTAATACGGCATGTTATATTGATAATATGGGGAGTAATAAGTATAATTATTATAGTTCTAGCGATAATAACTGCATTATATGGGTAATAATGCATGTTATATTGATAATATTGGGAGTAATAAGTATATCTATTATGGTTCTAGAGATAATAACTGCATAATATGGGTAATAATGCATGTTATATTGATAATAATCTAAGTAATAAGTATAATTATTACAGTTCTAGCGATAATAACTGCATTATATGGGTAATAAAGCACGTTATATTGCTAACAATATAAGTAATAAGTATAATTATTACAGTTCTAGCGATAATAACTGCATTATATGGGTAGAAATGCATGTTATATTGATAATATTGGGAGTAATAAGTATATTTAGTATGGTTCCAGAGGTAATAACTGCATAATATGGGTAATAATGCACGTTATATTGATGATAATGAAAGTAATACGTATATTTATTATAGTTCTGGCGATAATCACTGCATAAAATGGGTAATAATGCATGTTATATTGAGAATAATATAAGTAATAAGTATAATTATTACAGTTCTGGCGATAATAACTGCATTATATGGGTAATAATGCACGTTATATTGCTAATAGTATAAGTAATAAGTATAATTATTACAGTTCTAGCGATAATAACTGCATTATATGGGTAATAATGCACGTTATATTGCTAACAATATAAGTAATAAGTATAATTATTACAGTTCTAGCGATAATACCTCCATTATATGGGTAATAATGCATGTTATATTGATGATAATGAAAGTAATACGTATATTTATTATGGTTCTAGAGATAATAACTGCATAATATGGGTAATAATGCATGTTATATTGATAATAATATAAGCAATAAGTATAATTATTACAGTTCTAGCGATAATACCTCCATTATATGGGTAGTAATGCATGTTATATTGATAATATCGGGAGTAATAAGTATAATTATTATAGTTCTAGCGATAATAATAGTAAAATATGGCAAATAGTGCATGTTACATTGATAATAATAAAAGTAATAAGTATATTTATTACAGTTCTATCGATAATAACTGCATAATATGGGTAATAATGCATGTTATATTGATGATAATAAAAGTAATACGTACATTTATTATAATTCCAGCGATAATAACTGCATAATATGGGTAATAATGCATGTTATATTGATGATAATGAAAGTAGTAAGTATATTTATTACAGTTCTAGCGATAATAACTGCATTATATGCGTAATACGGCATGTTATATTGATAATATGGGGAGTAATAAGTATAATTATTATAGTTCTAGCGATAATAACTGCATTATATGGGTAATAATGCATGTTATATTGATAATATTGGGAGTAATAAGTATATCTATTATGGTTCTAGAGATAATAACTGCATAATATGGGTAATAATGCATGTTATATTGATAATAATATAAGTAATAAGTATAATTATTACAGTTCTAGCGATAATACCTCCATTATATGGGTAATAATGCATGTTATATTGATGATAATGAAAGTAATACGTATATTTATTATAGTTCTAGCGATAATAACTGCATAATATGGGTAATAATGCATGTCATATTGATAATAATATAAGTAATAAGTATAATTATTACAGTTCTAGCGATAATGACTGCATTATATGGGTAATAATGCACGTTATATTGCTAACAATATAAGTAATAAGTATAATTATTACAGTTCTAGCGATAATAACTGCATTATATGGGTAAAAATGCATGTTATATTGATAATATTGGGAGTAAAAAGTATATTTATTATGGTTCTAGAGATAATAATAGTAAAATATGGCAAATAGTGCATGTTATATTGATAATAATGAAAGTAATAAGTATATTTATTACAGTTCTATCGATAATAACTGCATAATATGGGTAATAATGCATGTTATATTGATGATAATAAAAGTAATACGTATATTTATTATAGTTCTAGCGATAATAACTGCATAATATGGGTAATAATGCATGTCATATTGATAATAATATAAGTAATAAGTATAATTATTACAGTTCTAGTGATAATAACTGCATTATATGGGTAATAATGCACGTTATATTGCTAACAATATAAGTAATAAGTATAATTATTACAGTTCTAGCGATAATAACTGCATTATATGGGTAATAATGCATGTTATATTGATAATATCGGGAGTAATAAGTATAATTATTATAGTTCTAGCGATAATAATAGTAAAATATGGCAAATAGTGCATGTTATATTGATAATAATAAAAGTAATAGGTATATTTATTACAGTTCTATCGATAATAACTGCATAATATGGGTAATAATGCATGTTATATTGAGAATAATATAAGTAATAAGTATAATTATTACAGTTCTTGCGATAATACCTCCATTATATGGGTAATAATGCATGTTATATTGATAACAATATAAGTAATAAGTATAATTATTACAGTTCCAGCGATAATAACTGCATTATATGGGTAATAATGCACGTTATATTGCTAATAATATAAGTAATAAGTATAATTATTACAGTTCTAGCGATAATAACTGCATTATATGGGTAAAAATGCATGTTATATTGATAATATTGGGAGTAATAAATATATTTATTATGGTTCTAGAGATAATAATAGTAAAATATGGCAAATAGTGCATGTTATATTGATAATAATGAAAGTAATAAGTATATTTATTACAGTTCTATCGATAATAACTGCATAATATGGGTAATAATGCATGTTATATTGATGATAATAAAAGTAATACGTATATTTATTATAGTTCTAGCGATAATAACTGCATAATATGGGTAATAATGCATGTTATATTGATAATAATATAAGTAATAAGTATAATTATTACAGTTCTAGTGATAATAACTGCATTATATGGGTAATAATGCACGTTATATTGCTAACAATATAAGTAATAAGTATAATTATTACAGTTCTAGCGATAATAACTGCATTATATGGGTAAAAATGCATGTTATATTGATAATATTGGGAGTAATAAGTATATTTATTATGGTTCTAGAGATAATAATAGTAAAATATGGCAAATAGTGCATGTTATATTGATAATAATAAAAGTAATAAGTATATTTATTACAGTTCTATCGATAATAACTGCATAATATGGGTAATAATGCATGTTATATTGATGATAATAAAAGTAATACGTATATTTATTATAGTTCTAGCGATAATAACTGCATGATATGGGTAAAAATGCATGTTATATTGATAATATTGGGAGTAATAAGTATATTTATTATGGTTCTAGAGATAATAACTGCATAATATGGGTAATAATGCATGTTATATTGATAATAATATAAGTAATAAGTATAATTATTACAGTTCTAGCGATAATACCTCCATGATATGGGTAATAATGCATGTTATATTGATGATAATGAAAGTAATACGTATCTTTATTATAGTTCTAGCGATAATAACTGCATAATATGGGTAATAATGCATGTTATATTGAGAATAATATAAGTAATAAGTATATTTATTACAGTTCTGGCGATAATAACTGCATTATATGGGTAATAATGCACGTTATATTGCTAATAGTATAAGTTATAAGTATAATTATTACAGTTCTTGCGATAATACCTCCATTATATGGGTAATAATGCATGTTATATTGATAACAATATAAGTAATAAGTATAATTATTACAGTTCTAGCGATAATAACTGCATTATATGGGTAATAATGCACGTTATACTGCTAATAATATAAGTAATAAGTATAATTATTACAGTTCTAGCGATAATAACTGCATTATATGGGTAATAATGCACGTTATATTGCTAATAATATAAGTAATGAGTACAATTATTACAGTTCTAGCGATAATAACTGCATTATATGGGTAATAATGCACGTTATATTGCTAATAATATAAGTAATAAGTATAATTATTACAGTTCTAGCGATAATAACTGCATTATATGGGTAATAATGCATGTTATATTGATAATATCGGGAGTAATAAGTATAATTATTATAGTTCTAGCGATAATAATAGTAAAATGTGGCAAATAGTGCATGTTATATTGATAATAATAAAAGTAATAAATATATTTATTACAGTTCTATCAATAATAACTGCATAATATGGGTAATAATGCATGTTATATTGATGATAATAAAAGTAATACGTATATTTATTATAGTTCTAGCGATAATAACTGCATAATATGGGTAATAATGCATGTTATATTGATAATAATCTAAGTAATAAGTATAATTATTACAGTCCTAGCGATAATAACTGCATTATATGGGTAATAATGCACGTTATATTGCTAACAATATAAGTAATAAGTATAATTATTACAGTTCTAGCGATAATAACTGCATTATATGGGTAATAATGCATGTTATATTGATGATAATGAAAGTAATACGTATATTTGTTATAGTTCTAGCGATAATAACTGCATAATATGGGTAATAATGCATGTTATATTGAGAATAATATAAGTAATAAGTATAATTATTACAGTTCTGGCGATAATAACTGCATTATATGGGTAATAATGCACGTTATATTGCTAATAGTATAAGTAATAAGTATAATTATTACAGTTCTAGCGATAATACCTCCATTATATTGGTAATAATGCATGTTATATTGATAATGATATAAGTAATAAGTATAATTATTACAGTTCTAGCGATAATAACTGCATAATATGGGTAAAAATGCATGTTATATTGATAATAATATAAGTAATAAGTATAATTATTACAGTTCTAGCGATAATAACTGCATTATATGGGTAATAATGCACGTTATATTGTTAATAATATAAGTAATAAGTATAATTATTACAGTTCTAGCGATAATAACTGCATTATATGGGTAATAATGCATGTTATATTGATAATATCGGGAGTAATAAGTATAATTATTATAGTTCTAGCGATAATATTAGTAAAATATGGCAAATAGTGCATGTTATATTGATAATAATAAAAGTAATAAGTATATTTATTACAGTTCTATCGATAATAACTGCATAATATGGGTAATAATGCATGTTATATTGATGATAATAAAAGTAATACGTATATTTATTATAGTTCTAGCGATAATAACTGCATAATATGGGTAATAATGCATGTTATATTGATAATAATCTAAGTAATAAGTATAATTATTACAGTCCTAGCGATAATAACTGCATTATATGGGTAATAATGCACGTTATATTGCTAACAATATAAGTAATAAGTATAATTATTACAGTTCTAGCGATAATAACTGCATTATATGGGTAATAATGCATGTTATATTGATGATAATGAAAGTAATACGTATATTTGTTATAGTTCTAGCGATAATAACTGCATAATATGGGTAATAATGCATGTTATATTGAGAATAATATAAGTAATAAGTATAATTATTACAGTTCTGGCGATAATAACTGCATTATATGGGTAATAATGCACGTTATATTGCTAATAGTATAAGTAATAAGTATAATTATTACAGTTCTAGCGATAATACCTCCATTATATTGGTAATAATGCATGTTATATTGATAATGATATAAGTAATAAGTATAATTATTACAGTTCTAGCGATAATAACTGCATAATATGGGTAAAAATGCATGTTATATTGATAATAATATAAGTAATAAGTATAATTATTACAGTTCTAGCGATAATAACTGCATTATATGGGTAATAATGCACGTTATATTGTTAATAATATAAGTAATAAGTATAATTATTACAGTTCTAGCGATAATAACTGCATTATATGGGTAATAATGCATGTTATATTGATAATATCGGGAGTAATAAGTATAATTATTATAGTTCTAGCGATAATATTAGTAAAATATGGCAAATAGTGCATGTTATATTGATAATAATAAAAGTAATAAGTATATTTATTACAGTTCTATCGATAATAACTGCATAATATGGGTAATAATGCATGTTATATTGATGATAATAAAAGTAATACGTATATTTATTATAGTTCTAGCGATAATAACTGCATAATATGGGTAATAATGCATGTTATATTGATAATAATATAAGTAATAAGTATAATTATTACAGTTCTAGCGATAATAACTGCATTATATGGGTAATAATGCACGTTATATTGCTAATAATATAAGTAATGAGTACAATTATTACAGTTCTAGCGATAATAACTGCATTATATGGGTAATAATGCACGTTATATTGCTAATAATATAAGTAATAAGTATAATTATTACAGTTCTAGCGATAATAACTGCATTATATGGGTAATAATGCATGTTATATTGATAATATCGGGAGTAATAAGTATAATTATTATAGTTCTAGCGATAATAACTGCATAATATGGGTAATAATGCATGTTATATTGATGATAATAAAAGTAATACGTATATTTATTATAGTTCTAGCGATAATAACTGCATAATATGGGTAATAATGCATGTTATATTGAGAATAATATAAGTAATAAGTATAATTATTACAGTTCTAGCGATAATAACTGCATTATATGGGTAATAATGCACGTTATATTGCTAGTGGTATAAGTAATAAGTATAATTATTACAGTTCTAGCGATAATAACTGCATTATATGGGTAATAATGCATGTTACATTGATAATATTGGGAGTAATAAGTGTATTTATTATAGTTCTATCGATAATAACTGCATAATATGGGTAATAATGCATGTTATATTGATGATAATATAAGTAATAAGTATAATTATTACAGTTCTAGCGAGAATAACTGCATTATATGGGTAATAATGCACGTTATATTGCTAACAATATAAGTAATAAGTATAATTATTACAGTTCTAGCGATAATAACTGCATTATATGGGTAATAATGCATGTTATATTGATAATATTGGGAGTAATTAGTATATCTATTATGGTTCTAGAGATAATAACTGCATAATATGGGTAATAATGCATGTTATATTGATAATAATATAAGTAATAAGTATATTTATTACAGTTCTAGCGATAATACCTCCATTATATGGGTAATAATGCATGTTATATTGATGATAATGAAAGTAATACGAATATTTATTATAGTTCTAGCGATAATAACTGCATAATATGGGTAATAATGCATGTCATATTGATAATAATATAAGTAATAAGTATAATTATTACAGTTCTAGTGATAATAACTGCATTATATGGGTAATAATGCACGTTATATTGCTAACAATATAAGTAATAAGTATAATTATTACAGTTCTAGCGATAATAACTGCATTATATGGGTAATAATGCATGTTATATTGATAATATCGGGAGTAATAAGTATAATTATTATAGTTCTAGCGATAATAATAGTAAAATATGGCAAATAGTGCATGTTATATTGATAATAATAAAAGTAATAAGTATATTTATTACAGTTCTATCGATAATAACTGCATAATATGGGTAATAATGCATGTTATATTGATAATAATAAAAGTAATAAGTATATTTATTACAGTTCTATCGATAATAACTGCATAATATGGGTAATAATGCATGTTATATTGATGATAATATAAGTAATAAGTATAATTATTACAGTTCTAGCGATAATAACTGCATTATATGGGTAATAATGCACGTTATATTGCTAACAATATAAGTAATAAGTATAATTATTACAGTTCTAGCGATAATAACTGCATTATATGGGTAAAAATGCATGTTATATTGATAATATTGGGAGTAATAAGTATATTTATTATGGTTCTAGAGATAATAATAGTAAAATATGGCAAATAGTGCATGTTATATTGATAATAATGAAAGTAATAAGTATATTTATTACAGTTCTATCGATAATAACTGCATAATATGGGTAATAATGCATGTTATATTGATGATAATGAAAGTAATACGAATATTTATTATAGTTCTAGCGATAATAACTGCATAATATGGGTAATAATGCATGTCATATTGATAATAATATAAGTAATAAGTATAATTATTACAGTTCTAGTGATAATAACTGCATTATATGGGTAATAATGCACGTTATATTGCTAACAATATAAGTAATAAGTATAATTATTACAGTTCTAGCGATAATATTAGTAAAATATGGCAAATAGTGCATGTTATATTGATAATAATAAAAGTAATAAGTATATTTATTACAGTTCTATCGATAATAACTGCATAATATGGGTAATAATGCACGTTATATTGCTAACAATATAAGTAATAAGTATAATTATTACAGTTCTAGCGATAATAACTGCATTATATGGGTAATAATGCACGTTATATTGCTAACAATATAAGTAATAAGTATAATTATTACAGTTCTAGCGATAATAACTGCATTATATGGGTAATAATGCATGTTATATTGATGATAATGAAAGTAATACGTATATTTGTTATAGTTCTAGCGATAATAACTGCATAATATGGGTAATAATGCATGTTATATTGAGAATAATATAAGTAATAAGTATAATTATTACAGTTCTGGCGATAATAACTGCATTATATGGGTAATAATGCACGTTATATTGCTAATAGTATAAGTAATAAGTATAATTATTACAGTTCTAGCGATAATACCTCCATTATATTGGTAATAATGCATGTTATATTGATAATGATATAAGTAATAAGTATAATTATTACAGTTCTAGCGATAATAACTGCATAATATGGGTAAAAATGCATGTTATATTGATAATAATATAAGTAATAAGTATAATTATTACAGTTCTAGCGATAATAACTGCATTATATGGGTAATAATGCACGTTATATTGTTAATAATATAAGTAATAAGTATAATTATTACAGTTCTAGCGATAATAACTGCATTATATGGGTAATAATGCATGTTATATTGATAATATCGGGAGTAATAAGTATAATTATTATAGTTCTAGCGATAATATTAGTAAAATATGGCAAATAGTGCATGTTATATTGATAATAATAAAAGTAATAAGTATATTTATTACAGTTCTATCGATAATAACTGCATAATATGGGTAATAATGCATGTTATATTGATGATAATAAAAGTAATACGTATATTTATTATAGTTCTAGCGATAATAACTGCATAATATGGGTAATAATGCATGTTATATTGATAATAATATAAGTAATAAGTATAATTATTACAGTTCTAGCGATAATAACTGCATTATATGGGTAATAATGCACGTTATATTGCTAATAATATAAGTAATGAGTACAATTATTACAGTTCTAGCGATAATAACTGCATTATATGGGTAATAATGCACGTTATATTGCTAATAATATAAGTAATAAGTATAATTATTACAGTTCTAGCGATAATAACTGCATTATATGGGTAATAATGCATGTTATATTGATAATATCGGGAGTAATAAGTATAATTATTATAGTTCTAGCGATAATAACTGCATAATATGGGTAATAATGCATGTTATATTGATGATAATAAAAGTAATACGTATATTTATTATAGTTCTAGCGATAATAACTGCATAATATGGGTAATAATGCATGTTATATTGAGAATAATATAAGTAATAAGTATAATTATTACAGTTCTAGCGATAATAACTGCATTATATGGGTAATAATGCACGTTATATTGCTAGTGGTATAAGTAATAAGTATAATTATTACAGTTCTAGCGATAATAACTGCATTATATGGGTAATAATGCATGTTACATTGATAATATTGGGAGTAATAAGTGTATTTATTATAGTTCTATCGATAATAACTGCATAATATGGGTAATAATGCATGTTATATTGATGATAATATAAGTAATAAGTATAATTATTACAGTTCTAGCGAGAATAACTGCATTATATGGGTAATAATGCACGTTATATTGCTAACAATATAAGTAATAAGTATAATTATTACAGTTCTAGCGATAATAACTGCATTATATGGGTAATAATGCATGTTATATTGATAATATTGGGAGTAATTAGTATATCTATTATGGTTCTAGAGATAATAACTGCATAATATGGGTAATAATGCATGTTATATTGATAATAATATAAGTAATAAGTATATTTATTACAGTTCTAGCGATAATACCTCCATTATATGGGTAATAATGCATGTTATATTGATGATAATGAAAGTAATACGAATATTTATTATAGTTCTAGCGATAATAACTGCATAATATGGGTAATAATGCATGTCATATTGATAATAATATAAGTAATAAGTATAATTATTACAGTTCTAGTGATAATAACTGCATTATATGGGTAATAATGCACGTTATATTGCTAACAATATAAGTAATAAGTATAATTATTACAGTTCTAGCGATAATAACTGCATTATATGGGTAATAATGCATGTTATATTGATAATATCGGGAGTAATAAGTATAATTATTATAGTTCTAGCGATAATAATAGTAAAATATGGCAAATAGTGCATGTTATATTGATAATAATAAAAGTAATAAGTATATTTATTACAGTTCTATCGATAATAACTGCATAATATGGGTAATAATGCATGTTATATTGATAATAATAAAAGTAATAAGTATATTTATTACAGTTCTATCGATAATAACTGCATAATATGGGTAATAATGCATGTTATATTGATGATAATATAAGTAATAAGTATAATTATTACAGTTCTAGCGATAATAACTGCATTATATGGGTAATAATGCACGTTATATTGCTAACAATATAAGTAATAAGTATAATTATTACAGTTCTAGCGATAATAACTGCATTATATGGGTAAAAATGCATGTTATATTGATAATATTGGGAGTAATAAGTATATTTATTATGGTTCTAGAGATAATAATAGTAAAATATGGCAAATAGTGCATGTTATATTGATAATAATGAAAGTAATAAGTATATTTATTACAGTTCTATCGATAATAACTGCATAATATGGGTAATAATGCATGTTATATTGATGATAATGAAAGTAATACGAATATTTATTATAGTTCTAGCGATAATAACTGCATAATATGGGTAATAATGCATGTCATATTGATAATAATATAAGTAATAAGTATAATTATTACAGTTCTAGTGATAATAACTGCATTATATGGGTAATAATGCACGTTATATTGCTAACAATATAAGTAATAAGTATAATTATTACAGTTCTAGCGATAATAACTGCATTATATGGGTAATAATGCATGTTATATTGATAATATCGGGAGTAATAAGTATAATTATTATAGTTCTAGCGATAATAATAGTAAAATATGGCAAATAGTGCATGTTATATTGATAATAATAAAAGTAATAAGTATATTTATTACAGTTCTATCGATAATAACTGCATAATATGGGTAATAATGCATGTTATATTGAGAATACTATAAGTAATAAGTATAATTATTACAGTTCTTGCGATAATACCTCCATTATATGGGTAATAATGCATGTTATATTGATAATAATATAAGTAATAAGTATAATTATTACAGTTCCAGCGATAATAACTGCATTATATGGGTAATAATGCACGTTATATTGCTAATAATATAAGTAATAAGTATAATTATTACAGTTCTAGCGATAATAACTGCATTATATGGGTAAAAATGCATGTTATATTGATAATATTGGGAGTAATAAGTATATTTATTATGGTTCTAGAGATAATAATAGTAAAATATGGCAAATAGTGCATGTTATATTGATAATAATGAAAGTAATAAGTATATTTATTACAGTTCTATCGATAATAACTGCATAATATGGGTAATAATGCATGTTATATTGATGATAATAAAAGTAATACGTATATTTATTATAGTTCTAGCGATAATAACTGCATAATATGGGTAATAATGCATGTTATATTGATAATAATATAAGTAATAAGTATAATTATTACAGTTCTAGTGATAATAACTGCATTATATGGGTAATAATGCACGTTATATTGCTAACAATATAAGTAATAAGTATAATTATTACAGTTCTAGCGATAATAACTGCATTATATGGGTAAAAATGCATGTTATATTGATAATATTGGGAGTAATAAGTATATTTATTATGGTTCTAGAGATAATAATAGTAAAATATGGCAAATAGTGCATGTTATATTGATAATAATAAAAGTAATAAGTATATTTATTACAGTTCTATCGATAATAACTGCATAATATGGGTAATAATGCATGTTATATTGAGAATAATATAAGTAATAAGTATAATTATTACAGTTCTTGCGATAATACCTCCATTATATGGGTAATAATGCATGTTATATTGATAATAATATAAGTAATAAGTATAATTATTACAGTTCCAGCGATAATAACTGCATTATATGGGTAATAATGCACGTTATATTGCTAATAATATAAGTAATAAGTATAATTATTACAGTTCTAGCGATAATAACTGCATTATATGGGTAATAATGCATGTTATATTGATAATATCGGGAGTAATAAGTATAATTATTATAGTTCTAGCGATAATAATAGTAAAATATGGCAAATAGTGCATGTTATATTGATAATAATAAAAGTAATAAGTATATTTATTACAGTTCTATCGATAATAACTGCATAATATGGGTAATAATGCATGTTATATTGATGATAATAAAAGTAATACGTATATTTATTATAGTTCTAGCGATAATAACTGCATAATATGGGTAATAATGCATGTTATATTGATAATAATATAAGTAATAAGTATAATTATTACAGTTCTAGCGATAATAACTGCATTATATGGGTAATAATGCATGTTATATTGATAGTAATATAAGTAATAAGAATAATTATTACAGTTCTAGCGATAATAACTGCATTATATGGGTAATAATGCATGTTATATTGATAATATCGGGAGTAATAAGTGTAATTATTATAGTTCTAGCGATAATAATAGTAAAATATGGCAAATAGTGCATGTTATATTGATAATAATAAAAGTAATAAGTATATTTATTACAGTTCTATCAATAATAACTGCATAATATGGGTAATAATGCATGTTATATTGATGATAATAAAAGTAATACGTATATTTATTATAGTTCTAGCGATAATAACTGCATAATATGGGTAATAATGCATGTTATATTGAGAATAATATAAGTAATAAGTATAATTATTACAGTTCTAGCGATAATAACTGCATTATATGGGTAATAATGCACGTTATATTGCTAGTGGTATAAGTAATAAGTATAATTATTACAGTTCTAGCGATAATAACTGCATTATATGGGTAATAATGCATGTTACATTGATAATATTGGGAGTAATAAGTGTATTTATTATAGTTCTATCGATAATAACTGCATAATATGGGTAATAATGCATGTTATATTGATGACAATAAAAGTAATACGTATATTTATTATAGTTCTAGCGATAATAACTGCATAATATGGGTAATAATGCATGTTATATTGATAATAATATAAGTAATAAGTTTAATTATTACAGTTCTAGTGATAATAACTGCATTATATGGGTAATAATGCACGTTATATTGCTAACAATATAAGTAATAAGTATAATTATTACAGTTCTAGCGATAATAACTGCATTATATGGGTAAAAATGCATGTTATATTGATAATATTGGGAGTAATAAGTATATTTATTATGGTTTTTAACCGACTTCGAAAAAGGAGGAGGTTACTCAATTCGACCTGTATATTTTTTTTTTTTTTTTTTTTTTTTTTTTTTTTTTTTTCTATGTATGTTCGCCGATTACTCCTAATTGGATGGACCAATCGGGACGAAACCTTTTGGATGCGGTAGGGTCTGACTCCCTATTGGTACCATTCTTAAAAAATTTTTCATTTTTTACTTGCAAAGTATTTTTTTTTTAAAAAAACCGGCAACTTTTGAAAAAAATTTTCTCCGATTTCGATGCGCTTTTAATATGTTATCACGGACATGATTCTGAACAACTCTGTCATACCAAAATTTCAGGAAAAACTGCAGATTTCGAGATACCAGCGAAAATTGTTGTTAGTTTCTTAAATCAACTTTTTCTATGTATGTTCGCCGATTACACCTAGGCGGGTGGTCCGATCGGAACGAAACCTTTTGCATCTGGTAGGGTCTGACTCCTCATTGGTACCAGTATTAAAAAATTCTCCATTTTTTAGTTGCAAAGTATTTTTTGGCAGAAAAACCAGCAACTTTCGAAATAAACTTTCTCGATTTTAGTGCGCTTTTCATGTCTTGTTACGGACATGATTCTGAACAATTTTGTTCATATGCAAATTACACGGAAAACTTTAGTTCTCGGGATATTAGCGAAAAACTATTATTATTAATATTAGTGGAACGCCAAGCGCTATGCATCAGAAAAGCAAAAAAGGGCAATCACAATGCACTGTCCCAAAACGCTAAATAAGATTTACCGCTCTAACCCCGACTTCTGCATCAAGATGAGTTTCCGCGGACGTTGGTGTATTATACTTAATTATGCTCATGGCACTTACGCAGACAAAAAAGGCCCTGAACAATTGTCTTACACTATCCTATACAATTCTCCCCATTCCACTAAAAAGCGTGAAATAAAATAATTTTCAGAAAAAAAATACCCCGACTTCGAAATGCACTAAAAAGTATAAAATAATTTCTATTTCCTAATGAAATAATTTCTATTTCATTCAAACATACAATTACGTAGCGTATATGAATGAATCCTATTTACTCGTTAGGTAGTATATTAAAAATATTTCAACTTTTTCGGAGGCGGCGCAAAATCAAAAATACATCAGTGAACGTTGCTACCAATAACTAGGTGATTGTGGCATGACGTATGGCATTGTTAAATTCGTATGCTCTGCTGTACTGAATTTTAGATGATATAGCAAATGCTCACTTTGCCTTTCTACTAATGATTTGATTTATTTAGTGTGTTGCTTGGTTGTTACAAAAATTCTGTCTTAAAACTAGCGGGTCTGTCTTTTTATTAACTTTGCATGTGGGCGTATATTCGAAGGTGAGGCTGAAACTAAGGTGGGGTGAAATTGTTGACCAATCGCCTTTTTTTGGAAATGTCGGGGGTTTTTCTTCCCTTTCCTCGGGGTACGTGTTTGGGAAAACCCAAGTTGGCGTGCAGGTAGAGAATATTTTTACCGATCGCTTATGGGGTGGTTTATTGCGGACGATTATAACTGGGAAGTGATTAAGATTTGAAAAGCTGACCTTAATTTAGTTTTTTCCTTGAAAAATTGATGTGGATATAAAAATGAAAATTAAAGATTTGAAAGAGACCCTTCCTGCTTATAACCTAACGGCGCTCTTAACAGCATATTAATAAATCCTGAGGAAGAATACGAACCGTTATAGATATATCTGGTGATATACGCAAATGTAACGACTGAATCTTCATTTCACAACGTTGCTGATATAAATGAAACTGAATCAACTTCGTTCGCATGTGGAAGGCATGGATCTAAGAACCTACAAACGGGGCCCACGACGCGGGAATAACCAAATTTCCGGCAGATGAGCCCTACCTTTATTGTATATGGGGCGATCGAGTCCTTCCGTGCATACTTTATGAATCTAGATAGACCATAGTTACATTCTATACGCACTAACACATATTTTGCGGCGTGCTGTCGAGTTATGCATATGTATAGAAAAAAAAATAGCTATACGAGCCTTGCCCATGTACGGCTGTCCAAAGATTGACGTGTTCAAGAAAATCTTTTAATTTTGCGCCGCCTCCGAAAAAGGTGAAATATTTTTAATATACTACCTAACGAGTAAATAGGATTCATTCATATACGCTACGTAATTGTATGATTGAATGAAATAGAAATTATTTCATTAGGAAATAGAAATTATTTTATACTTTTTAGTGCATTTCGAAGTCGGGGTATTTTTTTTCTGAAAATTATTTTATAGAGATAATAATAGTAAAATATGGCAAATAGTGCATGTTATATTGATAATAATAAAAGTAATAAGTATATTTATTACAGTTCTATCGATAATAACTGCATAATATGGGTAATAATGCATGTTATATTGATGATAATATAAGTAATAAGTATAATTATTACAGTTCTAGCGATAATAACTGCATTATATGGGTAATAATGCACGTTATATTGCTAACAATATAAGTAATAAGTATAATTATTACAGTTCTAGCGATAATAACTGCATTATATGGGTAATAATGCATGTTATATTGATAATATTGGGAGTAATTAGTATATCTATTATGGTTCTAGAGATAATAACTGCATAATATGGGTAATAATGCATGTTATATTGATAATAATATAAGTAATAAGTATATTTATTACAGTTCTAGCGATAATACCTCCATTATATGGGTAATAATGCATGTTATATTGATGATAATGAAAGTAATACGAATATTTATTATAGTTCTAGCGATAATAACTGCATAATATGGGTAATAATGCATGTTATATTGAGAATAATATAAGTAATAAGTATAATTATTACAGTTCTGGCGATAATAACTGCATTATATGGGTAATAATGCACGTTATATTGCTAACAATATAAGTAATACGTATAATTATTACAGTTCTAGCGATAATAACTGCATTATATGGGTAAAAATGCATGTTATATTGATAATATTGGGAGTAACAAGTATATTTATTATGGTTCTAGAGATAATAGTAAAATATGGCAAATAGTGCATGTTATATTGATAATAATAAAAGTAATAAGTATATTTATTACAGTTCCATCGATAATAACTGCGTAATATGGGTAATAATGCATGTTATATTGATGATAATAAAAGTAATACGTATATTTATTATAGTTCTAGCGATAATAACTGCATAATATGGGTAATAATGCATGTTATATTGATAATAATATAAGTAATAAGTATAATTATTACAGTTCTAGTGATAATAACTGCATTATATGGGTAATAATGCACGTTATATTGCTAACAATATAAGTAATAAGTATAATTATTACAGTTCTAGCGATAATAACTGCATTATATGGGTAAAAATGCATGTTATATTGATAATATTGGGAGTAATAAGTATATTTATTATGGTTCTAGAGATAATAATAGTAAAATATGGCAAATAGTGCATGTTATATTGATAATAATAAAAGTAATAAGTATATTTATTACAGTGCTATCGATAATAACTGCATAATATGGGTAATAATGCATGTTATATTGAGAATAATATAAGTAATAAGTATAATTATTACAGTTCTTGCGATAATACCTCCATTATATGGGTAATAATGCATGTTATATTGATAATAATATAAGTAATAAGTAAAATTATTACAGTTCCAGCGATAATAACTGCATTATATGGGTAATAATGCAGGTTATATTGCTAATAATATAAGTAATAAGTATAATTATTACAGTTCTAGCGATAATAACTGCATTATATGGGTAATAATGCATGTTATATTGATAATATCGGGAGTAATAAGTATAATTATTATAGTTCTAGCGATAATAATAGTAAAATATGGCAAATAGTGCATGTTATATTGATAATAATAAAAGTAATAAGTATATTTATTACAGTTCTATCGATAATAACTGCATAATATGGGTAATAATGCATGTTATATTGATGATAATAAAAGTAATACGTATATTTATTATAGTTCTAGCGATAATAACTGCATAATATGGGTAATAATGCATGTTATATTGATAATAATATAAGTAATAAGTATAATTATTACAGTTCTAGCGATAATAACTGCATTATATGGGTAATAATGCATGTTATATTGATAGTAATGTAAGTAATAAGAATAATTATTACAGTTCTAGCGATAATAACTGCAATATATGGGTAATAATGCATGTTATATTGATAATATCGTGAGTAATAAGTATAATTATTATAGTTCTAGCGATAATAATAGTAAAATATGGCAAATAGTGCATGTTATATTGATAATAATAAAAGTAATAAGTATATTTATTACAGTTCTAGCGATAATAACTGCATAATATGGGTAATAATGCATGTTATATTGAGAATAATATAAGTAATAAGTATAATTATTACAGTTCTAGCGATAATAACTGCATTATATGGGTAATAATGCACGTTATATTGCTAGTGGTATAAGTAATAAGTATAATTATTACAGTTCTAGCGATAATAACTGCATTATATGGGTAATAATGCATGTTACATTGATAATATTGGGAGTAATAAGTGTATTTATTATAGTTCTATCGATAATAACTGCATAATATGGGTAATAATGCATGTTATATTGATGATAATAAAAGTAATACGTATATTTATTATAGTTCTAGCAATAATAACTGCATAATATGGGTAATAATGCATGTTATATTGATAATAATATAAGTAATAAGTATAATTATTACAGTTCTAGTGATAATAACTTCATTATATGGGTAATAATGCACGTTATATTGCTAACAATATAAGTAATAAGTATAATTATTACAGTTCTAGCGATAATAACTGCATTATATGGGTAAAAATGCATGTTATATTGATAATATTGGGAGTAATAAGTATTTTTATTATGGTTCTAGAGATAATAATAGTAAAATATGGCAAATAGTGCATGTTATATTGATGATAATAAAAGTAATAAGTATATTTATTACAGTTCCATCGATAATATCTGCATAATATGGGTAATAATGCATGTTATATTGATGATAATAAAAGTAATACGTATATTTATTATAGTTCTAGCGATAATAACTGCATAATATGGGTAATAACGCATGTTATATTGATAATAATATAAGTAATAAGTATAATTATTACAGTTCTAGTGATAATAACTGCATTATATGGGTAATAATGCATGTTATATTGATAATATTGGGAGTAATAAGTATATCTATTATGGTTCTAGAGATAATAACTGCATAATATGGGTAATAATGCATGTTATATTGATAATAATATAAGTAATAAGTATATTTATTACAGTTCTAGCGATAATACCTCCATTATATGGGTAATAATGCATGTTATATTGATGATAATGAAAGTAATACGAATATTTATTATAGTTCTAGCGATAATAACTGCATAATATGGGTAATAATGCATGTTATATTGAGAATAATATAAGTAATAAGTATATTTATTACAGTTCTATCGATAATAACTGCATAATATGGGTAATAATGCATGTTATATTGAGAATAATATAAGTAATAAGCATAATTATTACAGTTCTTGCGATAATACCTCCATTATATGGGTAATAATGCATGTTATATTGATAATAATATAAGTAATAAGTATAATTATTACAGTCGCAGCGATAATAACTGCATTATATGGGTAATAATGCACGTTATATTGCTAATAATATAAGTAATAAGTATAATTATTACAGTTCTAGCGATAATAACTGCATTATATGGGTAAAAATGCATGTTATATTGATAATATTGGGAGTAATAAGTATATTTATTATGGTTCTAGAGATAATAATAGTAAAATATGGCAAATAGTGCATGTTATATTGATAATAATGAAAGTAATAAGTATATTTATTACAGTTCTATCGATAATAACTGCATAATATGGGTAATAATGCATGTTATATTGATGATAATAAAAGTAATACGTATATTTATTATAGTTCTAGCGATAATAACTGCATAATATGGGTAATAATGCATGTTATATTGATAATAATATAAGTAATAAGTATAATTATTACAGTTCTAGTGATAATAACTGCATTATATGGGTAATAATGCATGTTATATTGATAATATTGGGAGTAATAAGTATATCTATTATGGTTCTAGAGATAATAACTGCATAATATGGGTAATAATGCATGTTATATTGATAATAATATAAGTAATAAGTATATTTATTACAGTTCTAGCGATAATACCTCCATTATATGGGTAATAATGCATGTTATATTGATGATAATGAAAGTAATACGAATATTTATTATAGTTCTAGCGATAATAACTGCATAATATGGGTAATAATGCATGTTATATTGAGAATAATATAAGTAGTAAGTATATTTATTACAGTTCTATCGATAATAACCGCATAATATGGGTAATAATGCATGTTATATTGAGAATAATATAAGTAATAAGTATAATTATTACAGTTCTTGCGATAATACCTCCATTATATGGGTAATAATGCATGTTATATTGATAATAATATAAGTAATAAGTATAATTATTACAGTTGCAGCGATAATAACTGCATTATATGGGTAATAATGCACGTTATATTGCTAATAATATAAGTAATAAGTATAATTATTACAGTTCTAGCGATAATAACTGCATTATATGGGTAAAAATGCATGTTATATTGATAATATTGGGAGTAATAAGTATATTTATTATGGTTCTAGAGATAATAATAGTAAAATATGGCAAATAGTGCATGTTATATTGATAATAATGAAAGTAATAAGTATATTTATTACAGTTCTATCGATAATAACTGCATAATATGGGTAATAATGCATGTTATATTGATGATAATAAAAGTAATACGTATATTTATTATAGTTCTAGCGATAATAACTGCATAATATGGGTAATAATGCATGTTATATTGATAATAATATAAGTAATAAGTATAATTATTACAGTTCTAGTGATAATAACTGCATTATATGGGTAATAATGCACGTTATATTGCTAACAATATAAGTAATAAGTATAATTATTACAGTTCCAGCGATAATAACTGCATTATATGGGTAATAATGCACGTTATATTGCTAATAATATAAGTAATAAGTATAATTATTACAGTTCTAGCGATAATAACTGCATTATATGGGTAAAAATGCATGTTATATTGATAATATTGGGAGTAATAAGAATATTTATTATGGTTCTAGAGATAATAATAGTAAAATATGGCAAATAGTGCATGTTATATTGATAATAATGAAAGTAATAAGTATATTTATTACAGTTCTATCGATAATAACTGCATAATATGGGTAATAATGCATGTTATATTGATGATAATAAAAGTAATACGTATATTTATTATAGTTCTAGCGATAATAACTGCATAATATGGGTAATAATGCATGTTATATTGATAATAATATAAGTAATAAGTATAATTATTACAGTTCTAGTGATAATAACTGCATTATATGGGTAATAATGCACGTTATATTGCTAACAATATAAGTAATAAGTATAATTATTACAGTTCTAGCGATAATAACTGCATTATATGGGTAATAATGCACGTTATATTGCTAACAATGTAAGTAATAAGTATAATTATTACAGTTCTAGCGATAATAACTGCATTATATGGGTAAAAATGCATGTTATATTGATAATATTGGGAGTAATAAGTATATTTATTATGGTTCTAGAGATAATAATAGTAAAATATGGCAAATAGTGCATGTTATATTGATAATAATAAAAGTAATAAGTATATTTATTACAGTTCTATCGATAATAACTGCATAATATGGGTAATAATGCATGTTATATTGAGAATAATATAAGTAATAAGTATAATTATTACAGTTCTTGCGATAATACCTCCATTATATGGGTAATAATGCATGTTATATTGATAATAATATAAGTAATAAGTATAATTATTACAGTTCCAGCGATAATAACTGCATTATATGGGTAATAATGCACGTTATATTGCTAATAATATAAGTAATAAGTATAATTATTACAGTTCTAGCGATAATAACTGCATTATATGGGTAATAATGCATGTTATATTGATAATATTGGGAGTAATAAGTATATCTATTATGGTTCTAGAGATAATAACTGCATAATATGGGTAATAATGCATGTTATATTGATAATAATATAAGTAATAAGTATATTTATTACAGTTCTAGCGATAATACCTCCATTATATGGGTAATAATGCATGTTATATTGATGATAATGAAAGTAATACGAATATTTATTATAGTTCTAGCGATAATAACTGCATAATATGGGTAATAATGCATGTTATATTGAGAATAATATAAGTAATAAGTATATTTATTACAGTTCTATCGATAATAACTGCATAATATGGGTAATAATGCATGTTATATTGAGAATAATATAAGTAATAAGTATAATTATTACAGTTCTTGCGATAATACCTCCATTATATGGGTAATAATGCATGT
The DNA here is from genome assembly GCA_963576845.1 of Megachile leachella. NCBI lineage: Eukaryota > Metazoa > Arthropoda > Insecta > Hymenoptera > Megachilidae > Megachile > Megachile leachella. The sequence goes on from CAUYWW010000082.1 coordinate 279,314, forward strand.
TATATTGATAATAATATAAGTAATAAGTATAATTATTACAGTTGCAGCGATAATAACTGCATTATATGGGTAATAATGCACGTTATATTGCTAATAATATAAGTAATAAGTATAATTATTACAGTTCTAGCGATAATAACTGCATTATATGGGTAAAAATGCATGTTATATTGATAATATTGGGAGTAATAAGTATATTTATTATGGTTCTAGAGATAATAATAGTAAAATATGGCAAATAGTGCATGTTATATTGATAATAATGAAAGTAATAAGTATATTTATTACAGTTCTATCGATAATAACTGCATAATATGGGTAATAATGCATGTTATCTTGATGATAATAAAAGTAATACGTATATTTATTATAGTTCTAGCGATAATAACTGCATAATATGGGTAATAATGCATGTTATATTGATAATAATATAAGTAATAAGTATAATTATTACAGTTCTAGTGATAATAACTGCATTATATGGGTAATAATGCACGTTATATTGCTAACAATATAAGTAATAAGTATAATTATTACAGTTCCAGCGATAATAACTGCATTATATGGGTAATAATGCACGTTATATTGCTAATAATATAAGTAATAAGTATAATTATTACAGTTCTAGCGATAATAACTGCATTATATGGGTAAAAATGCATGTTATATTGATAATATTGGGAGTAATAAGAATATTTATTATGGTTCTAGAGATAATAATAGTAAAATATGGCAAATAGTGCATGTTATATTGATAATAATGAAAGTAATAAGTATATTTATTACAGTTCTATCGATAATAACTGCATAATATGGGTAATAATGCATGTTATATTGATGATAATAAAAGTAATACGTATATTTATTACAGTTCTAGCGATAATAACTGCATAATATGGGTAATAATGCATGTTATATTGATAATAATATAAGTAATAAGTATAATTATTACAGTTCTAGTGATAATAACTGCATTATATGGGTAATAATGCACGTTATATTGCTAACAATATAAGTAATAAGTATAATTATTACAGTTCTAGCGATAATAACTGCATTATATGGGTAAAAATGCATGTTATATTGATAATATTGGGAGTAATAAGTGTATTTATTATAGTTCTATCGATAATAACTGCATAATATGGGTAATAATGCATGTTATATTGATGACAATAAAAGTAATACGTATATTTATTATAGTTCTAGCGATAATAACTGCATAATATGGGTAATAATGCATGTTATATTGATAATAATATAAGTAATAAGTTTAATTATTACAGTTCTAGTGATAATAACTGCATTATATGGGTAATAATGCACGTTATATTGCTAACAATATAAGTAATAAGTATAATTATTACAGTTCTAGCGATAATAACTGCATTATATGGGTAAAAATGCATGTTATATTGATAATATTGGGAGTAATAAGTATATTTATTATGGTTTTAGAGATCATAATAGTAAAATATGGCAAATAGTGCATGTTATATTGATAATAATAAAAGTAATAAGTATATTTATTACAGTTCTATCGATAATAACTGCATAATATGGGTAATAATGCATGTTATATTGATGATAATATAAGTAATAAGTATAATTATTACAGTTCTAGCGATAATAACTGCATTATATGGGTAATAATGCACGTTATATTGCTAACAATATAAGTAATAAGTATAATTATTACAGTTCTAGCGATAATAACTGCATTATATGGGTAATAATGCATGTTATATTGATAATATTGGGAGTAATTAGTATATCTATTATGGTTCTAGAGATAATAACTGCATAATATGGGTAATAATGCATGTTATATTGATGATAATAAAAGTAATACGTATATTTATTACAGTTCTAGCGATAATAACTGCATAATATGGGTAATAATGCATGTTATATTGATAATATTGGGAGTAACAAGTATATTTATTATGGTTCTAGAGATAATAGTAAAATATGGCAAATAGTGCATGTTATATTGATAATAATGAAAGTAATAAGTATATTTATTACAGTTCTATCGATAATAACTGCATAATATGGGTAATAATGCATGTTATATTGATGATAATAAAAGTAATACGTATATTTATTACAGTTCTAGCGATAATAACTGCATAATATGGGTAATAATGCATGTTATATTGATAATAATATAAGTAATAAGTATAATTATTACAGTTCTAGTGATAATAACTGCATTATATGGGTAATAATGCACGTTATATTGCTAACAATATAAGTAATAAGTATAATTATTACAGTTCTAGCGATAATAACTGCATTATATGGGTAAAAATGCATGTTATATTGATAATATTGGGAGTAATAAGTATATTTATTATGGTTCTAGAGATAATAATAGTAAAATATGGCAAATAGTGCATGTTATATTGATAATAATAAAAGTAATAAGTATATTTATTACAGTTCTATCGATAATAACTGCATAATATGGGTAATAATGCATGTTATATTGATGATAATAAAAGTAATACGTATATTTATTATAGTTCTAGCGATAATAACTGCATAATATGGGTAATAATGCATGTTATATTGAGAATAATATAAGTAATAAGTATAATTATTACAGTTCTAGCGATAATAACTGCATTATATGGGTAATAATGCACGTTATATTGCTAGTGGTATAAGTAATAAGTATAATTATTACAGTTCTAGCGATAATAACTGCATTATATGGGTAATAATGCATGTTACATTGATAATATTGGGAGTAATAAGTGTATTTATTATAGTTCTATCGATAATAACTGCATAATATGGGTAATAATGCATGTTATATTGATGATAATAAAAGTAATACGTATATTTATTATAGTTCTAGCGATAATAACTGCATAATATGGGTAATAATGCATGTTATATTGAGAATAATATAAGTAATAAGTATAATTATTACAGTTCTAGTGATAATAACTGCATAATATGGGTAATAATGCATGTTATATTGATAATAATATAAGTAATAAGTATAATTATTACAGTTCTAGTGATAATAACTGCATTATATGGGTAATAATGCACGTTATATTGCTAACAATATAAGTAATAAGTATAATTATTACAGTTCTAGCGATAATAACTGCATTATATGGGTAAAAATGCATGTTATATTGATAATATTGGGAGTAATAAGTATATTTATCATGGTTCTAGAGATAATAATAGTAAAATATGGCAAATAGTGCATGTTATATTGATAATAATAAAAGTAATAAGTATATTTATTACAGTTCCATCGATAATAACTGCATAATATGGGTAATAATGCATGTTATATTGATGATAATAAAAGTAATACGTATATTTATTATAGTTCTAGCGATAATAACTGCATAATATGGGTAATAATGCATGTTATATTGATAATAATATAAGTAATAAGTATAATTATTACAGTTCTAGTGATAATAACTGCATTATATGGGTAATAATGCATGTTATATTGATAATATTGGGAGTAATAAGTATATCTATTATGGTTCTAGAGATAATAACTGCATAATATGGGTAATAATGCATGTTATATTAATAATAATATAAGTAATAAGTATATTTATTACAGTTCTAGCGATAATACCTCCATTATATGGGTAATAATGCATGTTATATTGATGATAATGAAAGTAATACGAATATTTATTATAGTTCTAGCGATAATAACTGCATAATATGGGTAATAATGCATGTTATATTGAGAATAATATAAGTAATAAGTATATTTATTACAGTTCTATCGATAATAACTGCATAATATGGGTAATAATGCATGTTATACTGAGAATAATATAAGTAATAAGTATAATTATTACAGTTCTTGCGATAATACCTCCATTATATGGGTAATAATGCATGTTATATTGATAATAATATAAGTAATAAGTATAATTATTACAGTTGCAGCGATAATAACTGCATTATATGGGTAATAATGCACGTTATATTGCTAATAATATAAGTAATAAGTATAATTATTACAGTTCTAGCGATAATAACTGCATTATATGGGTAAAAATGCATGTTATATTGATAATATTGGGAGTAATAAGTATATTTATTATGGTTCTAGAGATAATAATAGTAAAATATGGCAAATAGTGCATGTTATATTGATAATAATGAAAGTAATAAGTATATTTATTACAGTTCTATCGATAATAACTGCATAATATGGGTAATAATGCATGTTATATTGATGATAATAAAAGTAATACGTATATTTATTATAGTTCTAGCGATAATAACTGCATAATATGGGTAATAATGCATGTTACATTGATAATAATATAAGTAATAAGTATAATTATTACAGTTCTAGTGATAATAACTGCATTATATGGGTAATAATGCACGTTATATTGCTAACAATATAAGTAATAAGTATAATTATTACAGTTCCAGCGATAATAACTGCATTATATGGGTAATAATGCACGTTATATTGCTAATAATATAAGTAATAAGTATAATTATTACAGTTCTAGCGATAATAACTGCATTATATGGGTAAAAATGCATGTTATATTGATAATATTGGGAGTAATAAGTATATTTATTATGGTTCTAGAGATAATAATAGTAAAATATGGCAAATAGTGCATGTTATATTGATAATAATGAAAGTAATAAGTATATTTATTACAGTTCTATCGATAATAACTGCATAATATGGGTAATAATGCATGTTATATTGATGATAATGAAAGTAATACGAATATTTATTATAGTTCTAGCGATAATAACTGCATAATATGGGTAATAATGCATGTTATATTGAGAATAATATAAGTAATAAGTATATTTATTACAGTTCTATCGATAATAACTGCATAATATGGGTAATAATGCATGTTATACTGAGAATAATATAAGTAATAAGTATAATTATTACAGTTCTTGCGATAATACCTCCATTATATGGGTAATAATGCATGTTATATTGATAATAATATAAGTAATAAGTATAATTATTACAGTTGCAGCGATAATAACTGCATTATATGGGTAATAATGCACGTTATATTGCTAATAATATAAGTAATAAGTATAATTATTACAGTTCTAGCGATAATAACTGCATTATATGGGTAAAAATGCATGTTATATTGATAATATTGGGAGTAATAAGTATATTTATTATGGTTCTAGAGATAATAATAGTAAAATATGGCAAATAGTGCATGTTATATTGATAATAATGAAAGTAATAAGTATATTTATTACAGTTCTATCGATAATAACTGCATAATATGGGTAATAATGCATGTTATATTGATGATAATAAAAGTAATACGTATATTTATTATAGTTCTAGCGATAATAACTGCATAATATGGGTAATAATGCATGTTATATTGATAATAATATAAGTAATAAGTATAATTATTACAGTTCTAGTGATAATAACTGCATTATATGGGTAATAATGCACGTTATATTGCTAACAATATAAGTAATAAGTATAATTATTACAGTTCTAGCGATAATAACTGCATTATATGGGTAAAAATGCATGTTATATTGATAATATTGGGAGTAATAAGTATATTTATCATGGTCCTAGAGATAATAATAGTAAAATATGGCAAATAGTGCATGTTATATTGATAATAATAAAAGTAATAAGTATATTTATTACAGTTCCATCGATAATAACTGCATAATATGGGTAATAATGCATGTTATATTGATGATAATAAAAGTAATACGTGTATTTATTATAGTTCTATCGATAATAACTGCATAATATGGGTAATAATGCATGTTATATTGATGATAATAAAAGTAATACGTATATTTATTATAGTTCTAGCGATAATAACTGCATAATATGGGTAATAATGCATGTTATATTGAGAATAATATAAGTAATAAGTATAATTATTACAGTTCTAGTGATAATAACTGCATAATATGGGTAATAATGCATGTTATATTGATAATAATATAAGTAATAAGTATAATTATTACAGTTCTAGTGATAATAACTGCATTATATGGGTAATAATGCACGTTATATTGCTAACAATATAAGTAATAAGTATAATTATTACAGTTCTAGCGATAATAACTGCATTATATGGGTAAAAATGCATGTTATATTGATAATATTGGGAGTAATAAGTATATCTATTATGGTTCTAGAGATAATAACTGCATAATATGGGTAATAATGCATGTTATATTAATAATAATATAAGTAATAAGTATATTTATTACAGTTCTAGCGATAATACCTCCATTATATGGGTAATAATGCATGTTATATTGATGATAATGAAAGTAATACGAATATTTATTATAGTTCTAGCGATAATAACTGCATAATATGGGTAATAATGCATGTTATATTGAGAATAATATAAGTAATAAGTATATTTATTACAGTTCTATCGATAATAACTGCATAATATGGGTAATAATGCATGTTATATTGAGAATAATATAAGTAATAAGTATAATTATTACAGTTCTTGCGATAATACCTCCATTATATGGGTAATAATGCATGTTATATTGATAATAATATAAGTAATAAGTATAATTATTACAGTTCCAGCGATAATAACTGCATTATATGGGTAATAATGCACGTTATATTGCTAATAATATAAGTAATAAGTATAATTATTACAGTTCTAGCGATAATAACTGCATTATATGGGTAATAATGCATGTTATATTGATAATATCGGGAGTAATAAGTATAATTATTATAGTTCTAGCGATAATAATAGTAAAATATGGCAAATAGTGCATGTTATATTGATAATAATAAAAGTAATAAGTATATTTATTACAGTTCTATCGATAATAACTGCATAATATGGGTAATAATGCATGTTATATTGATGATAATAAAAGTAATACGTATATTTATTATAGTTCTAGCGATAATAACTGCATAATATGGGTAATAATGCATGTTATATTGATAATAATAAAAGTAATAAGTATATTTATTACAGTTCTATCAATAATAACTGCATAATATGGGTAATAATGCATGTTATATTGATGATAATAAAAGTAATACGTATATTTATTATAGTTCTAGCGATAATAACTGCATAATATGGGTAATAATGCATGTTATATTGAGAATAATATAAGTAATAAGTATAATTATTACAGTTCTAGCGATAATAACTGCATTATATGGGTAATAATGCACGTTATATTGCTAGTGGTATAAGTAATAAGTATAATTATTACAGTTCTAGCGATAATAACTGCATTATATGGGTAATAATGCATGTTACATTGATAATATTGGGAGTAATAAGTGTATTTATTATAGTTCTATCGATAATAACTGCATAATATGGGTAATAATGCATGTTATATTGATGACAATAAAAGTAATACGTATATTTATTATAGTTCTAGCGATAATAACTGCATAATGTGGGTAATAATGCATGTTATATTGAGAATAATATAAGTAATAAGTATAATTATTACAGTTCTGGCGATAATAACTGCATTATATGGGTAATAATGCACGTTATATTGCTAACAATATAAGTAATACGTATAATTATTACAGTTCTAGCGATAATAACTGCATTATATGGGTAAAAATGCATGTTATATTGATAATATTGGGAGTAATAAGAATATTTATTATGGTTCTAGAGATAATAATAGTAAAATATGGCAAATAGTGCATGTTATATTGATAATAATGAAAGTAATAAGTATATTTATTACAGTTCTATCGATAATAACTGCATAATATGGGTAATAATGCATGTTATATTGATGATAATAAAAGTAATACGTATATTTATTATAGTTCTAGCGATAATAACTGCATAATATGGGTAATAATGCATGTTATATTGATAATAATATAAGTAATAAGTATAATTATTACAGTTCTAGTGATAATAACTGCATTATATGGGTAATAATGCACGTTATATTGCTAACAATATAAGTAATAAGTATAATTATTACAGTTCTAGCGATAATAACTGCATTATATGGGTAAAAATGCATGTTATATTGATAATATTGGGAGTAATAAGTATATTTATTATGGTTCTAGAGATAATAATAGTAAAATATGGCAAATAGTGCATGTTATATTGATAATAATAAAAGTAATAAGTATATTTATTACAGTTCTATCGATAATAACTGCATAATATGGGTAATAATGCATGTTATATTGAGAATAATATAAGTAATAAGTATAATTATTACAGTTCTTGCGATAATACCTCCATTATATGGGTAATAATGCATGTTATATTGATAATAATATAAGTAATAAGTATAATTATTACAGTTCCAGCGATAATAACTGCATTATATGGGTAATAATGCACGTTATATTGCTAATAATATAAGTAATAAGTATAATTATTACAGTTCTAGCGATAATAACTGCATTATATGGGTAATAATGCATGTTATATTGATAATATCGGGAGTAATAAGTATAATTATTATAGTTCTAGCGATAATAACTGCATAATATGGGTAATAATGCATGTTATATTGAGAATAATATAAGTAATAAGTATAATTATTACAGTTCTAGCGATAATAACTGCATTATATGGGTAATAATGCACGTTATATTGCTAGTGGTATAAGTAATAAGTATAATTATTACAGTTCTAGCGATAATAACTGCATTATATGGGTAAAAATGCATGTTATATTGATAATATTGGGAGTAATAAGTATATTTATTATGGTTCTAGAGATAATAATAGTAAAATATGGCAAATAGTGCATGTTATATTGATAATAATAAAAGTAATAAGTATATTTATTACAGTTCTATCGATAATAACTGCATAATATGGGTAATAATGCATGTTATATTGATGATAATAAAAGTAATACGTATATTTATTATAGTTCTAGCGATAATAACTGCATAATATGGGTAATAATGCATGTTATATTGATAATAATATAAGTAATAAGTATAATTATTACAGTTCTAGTGATAATAACTGCATTATATGGGTAATAATGCACGTTATATTGCTAACAATATAAGTAATAAGTATAATTATTACAGTTCTAGCGATAATAACTGCATTATATGGGTAAAAATGCATGTTATATTGATAATATTGGGAGTAATAAGTATATTTATTATGGTTCTAGAGATAATAATAGTAAAATATGGCAAATAGTGCATGTTATATTGATAATAATAAAAGTAATAAGTATATTTATTACAGTTCTATCGATAATAACTGCATAATATGGGTAATAATGCATGTTACATTGAGAATAATATAAGTAATAAGTATAATTATTACAGTTCTTGCGATAATACCTCCATTATATGGGTAATAATGCATGTTATATTGATAATAATATAAGTAATAAGTATAATTATTACAGTTCCAGCGATAATAACTGCATTATATGGGTAATAATGCACGTTATATTGCTAATAATATAAGTAATAAGTATAATTATTACAGTTCTAGCGATAATAACTGCATTATATGGGTAATAATGCATGTTATATTGATAATATCGGGAGTAATAAGTATAATTATTATAGTTCTAGCGATAATAATAGTAAAATATGGCAAATAGTGCATGTTATATTGATAATAATAAAAGTAATAAGTATATTTATTACAGTTCTATCGATAGTAACTGCATAATATGGGTAATAATGCATGTTATATTGATGATAATAAAAGTAATACGTATATTTATTATAGTTCTAGCGATAATAACTGCATAATATGGGTAATAATGCATGTTATATTGAGAATAATATAAGTAATAAGTATAATTATTACAGTTCTAGCGATAATAACTGCATTATATGGGTAATAATGCACGTTATATTGCTAGTGGTATAAGTAATAAGTATAATTATTACAGTTCTAGCGATAATAACTGCATTATATGGGTAATAATGCATGTTACATTGATAATATTGGGAGTAATAAGTGTATTTATTATAGTTCTATCGATAATAACTGCATAATATGGGTAATAATGCATGTTATATTGATGATAATAAAAGTAATACGTATATTTATTATAGTTCTAGCGATAATAACTGCATAATATGGGTAATAATGCATGTTATATTGAGAATAATATAAGTAATAAGTATAATTATTACAGTTCTAGTGATAATAACTGCATAATATGGGTAATAATGCATGTTATATTGATAATAATATAAGTAATAAGTATAATTATTACAGTTCTAGTGATAATAACTGCATTATATGGGTAATAATGCACGTTATATTGCTAACAATATAAGTAATAAGTATAATTATTACAGTTCTAGCGATAATAACTGCATTATATGGGTAAAAATGCATGTTATATTGATAATATTGGGAGTAATAAGTATATTTATCATGGTTCTAGAGATAATAATAGTAAAATATGGCAAATAGTGCATGTTATATTGATAATAATAAAAGTAATAAGTATATTTATTACAGTTCCATCGATAATAACTGCATAATATGGGTAATAATGCATGTTATATTGATGATAATAAAAGTAATACGTATATTTATTAGAGTTCCAGCGATAATAACTGCATAATATGGGTAATAATGCATGTTATATTGATAATAATATAAGTAATAAGTATAATTATTACAGTTCTAGTGATAATAACTGCATTATATGGGTAATAATGCATGTTATATTGATAATATTGGGAGTAGTAAGTATATCTATTATGGTTCTAGAGATAATAACTGCATAATATGGGTAATAATGCATGTTATATTAATAATAATATAAGTAATAAGTATATTTATTACAGTTCTAGCGATAATACCTCCATTATATGGGTAATAATGCATGTTATATTGATGATAATGAAAGTAATACGAATATTTATTATAGTTCTAGCGATAATAACTGCATAATATGGGCAATAATGCATGTTATATTGAGAATAATATAAGTAATAAGTATAATTATTACAGTTGCAGCGATAATAACTGCATTATATGGGTAATAATGCACGTTATATTGCTAATAATATAAGTAATAAGTATAATTATTACAGTTCTAGCGATAATAACTGCATTATATGGGTAAAAATGCATGTTATATTGATAATATTGGGAGTAATAAGTATATTTATTATGGTTCTAGAGATAATAATAGTAAAATATGGCAAATAGTGCATGTTATATTGATAATAATGAAAGTAATAAGTATATTTATTACAGTTCTATCGATAATAACTGCATAATATGGGTAATAATGCATGTTATATTGATGATAATAAAAGTAATACGTATATTTATTATAGTTCTAGCGATAATAACTGCATAATATGGGTAATAATGCATGTTATATTGATAATAATATAAGTAATAAGTATAATTATTACAGTTCTAGTGATAATAACTGCATTATATGGGTAATAATGCACGTTATATTGCTAACAATATAAGTAATAAGTATAATTATTACAGTTCCAGCGATAATAACTGCATTATATGGGTAATAATGCACGTTATATTGCTAATAATATAAGTAATAAGTATAATTATTACAGTTCTAGCGATAATAACTGCATTATATGGGTAAAAATGCATGTTATATTGATAATATTGGGAGTAATAAGTATATTTATTATGGTTCTAGAGATAATAATAGTAAAATATGGCAAATAGTGCATGTTATATTGATAATAATGAAAGTAATAAGTATATTTATTACAGTTCTATCGATAATAACTGCATAATATGGGTAATAATGCATGTTATATTGATGATAATAAAAGTAATACGTATATTTATTATAGTTCTAGCGATAATAACTGCATAATATGGGTAATAATGCATGTTATATTGATGATAATAAAAGTAATACGTATATTTATTATAGTTCTAGCGATAATAACTGCATAATATGGGTAATAATGCATGTTATATTGATAATAATATAAGTAATAAGTATAATTATTACAGTTCTAGTGATAATAACTGCATTATATGGGTAATAATGCACGTTATATTGCTAACAATATAAGTAATAAGTATAATTATTACAGTTCTAGCGATAATAACTGCATTATATGGGTAAAAATGCATGTTATATTGATAATATTGGGAGTAATAAGTATATTTATTATGGTTCTAGAGATAATAATAGTAAAATATGGCAAATAGTGCATGTTATATTGATAATAATGAAAGTAATAAGTATATTTATTACAGTTCTATCGATAATAACTGCATAATATGGGTAATAATGCATGTTATATTGATGATAATAAAAGTAATACGTATATTTATTATAGTTCTAGCGATAATAACTGCATAATATGGGTAATAATGCATGTTATATTGATAATAATATAAGTAATAAGTATAATTATTACAGTTCTAGTGATAATAACTGCATTATATGGGTAATAATGCACGTTATATTGCTAACAATATAAGTAATAAGTATAATTATTACAGTTCCAGCGATAATAACTGCATTATATGGGTAATAATGCACGTTATATTGCTAATAATATAAGTAATAAGTATAATTATTACAGTTCTAGCGATAATAACTGCATTATATGGGTAAAAATGCATGTTATATTGATAATATTGGGAGTAATAAGTATATTTATTATGGTTCTAGAGATAATAATAGTAAAATATGGCAAATAGTGCATGTTATATTGATAATAATGAAAGTAATAAGTATATTTATTACAGTTCTATCGATAATAACTGCATAATATGGGTAATAATGCATGTTATATTGATGATAATAAAAGTAATACGTATATTTATTATAGTTCTAGCGATAATAACTGCATAATATGGGTAATAATGCATGTTATATTGATAATAATATAAGTAATAAGTATAATTATTACAGTTCTAGCGATAATAACTGCATAATATGGGTAATAATGCATGTTATATTGATAATAATATAAGTAATAAGTATAATTATTACAGTTCTAGTGATAATAACTGCATTATATGGGTAATAATGCACGTTATATTGCTAACAATATAAGTAATAAGTATAATTATTACAGTTCTAGCGATAATAACTGCATTATATGGGTAAAAATGCATGTTATATTGATAATATTGGGAGTAATAAGTATATTTATTATGGTTCTAGAGATAATAATAGTAAAATATGGCAAATAGTGCATGTTATATTGATAATAATAAAAGTAATAGGTATATTTATTACAGTTCTATCGATAATAACTGCATAATATGGGTAATAATGCATGTTATATTGAGAATAATATAAGTAATAAGTATAATTATTACAGTTCTTGCGATAATACCTCCATTATATGGGTAATAATGCATGTTATATTGATAATAATATAAGTAATAAGTATAATTATTACAGTTCCAGCGATAATAACTGCATTATATGGGTAATAATGCACGTTATATTGCTAATAATATAAGTAATAAGTATAATTATTACAGTTCTAGCGATAATAACTGCATTATATGGGTAATAATGCATGTTATATTGATAATATCGGGAGTAATAAGTATAATTATTATAGTTCTAGCGATAGTAATAGTAAAATATGGCAAATAGTGCATGTTATATTGATAATAATAAAAGTAATAAGTATATTTATTACAGTTCTATCGATAGTAACTGCATAATATGGGTAATAATGCATGTTATATTGATGATAATAAAAGTAATACGTATATTTATTATAGTTCTAGCGATAATAACTGCATAATATGGGTAATAATGCATGTTATATTGAGAATAATATAAGTAATAAGTATAATTATTACAGTTCTAGCGATAATAACTGCATTATATGGGTAATAATGCACGTTATATTGCTAGTGGTATAAGTAATAAGTATAATTATTACAGTTCTAGCGATAATAACTGCATTATATGGGTAAAAATGCATGTTATATTGATAATATTGGGAGTAATAAGTATATTTATTATGGTTCTAGAGATAATAATAGTAAAATATGGCAAATAGTGCATGTTATATTGATAATAATAAAAGTAATAAGTATATTTATTACAGTTCTATCGATAATAACTGCATAATATGGGTAATAATGCATGTTATATTGATGATAATAAAAGTAATACGTATATTTATTATAGTTCTAGCGATAATAACTGCATAATATGGGTAATAATGCACGTTATATTGCTAACAATATAAGTAATAAGTATAATTATTACAGTTCTAGCGATAATAACTGCATTATATGGGTAAAAATGCATGTTATATTGATAATATTGGGAGTAATAAGTATATTTATCATGGTTCTAGAGATAATAATAGTAAAATATGGCAAATAGTGCATGTTATATTGATAATAATAAAAGTAATAAGTATATTTATTACAGTTCCATCGATAATAACTGCATAATATGGGTAATAATGCATGTTATATTGATGATAATAAAAGTAATACGTATATTTATTATAGTTCTAGCGATAATAACTGCATAATATGGGTAATAATGCATGTTATATTGATAATAATATAAGTAATAAGTATAATTATTACAGTTCTAGTGATAATAACTGCATTATATGGGTAATAATGCATGTTATATTGATAATATTGGGAGTAATAAGTATATCTATTATGGTTCTAGAGATAATAACTACATAATATGGGTAATAATGCATGTTATATTAATAATAATATAAGTAATAAGTATATTTATTACAGTTCTAGCGATAATACCTCCATTATATGGGTAATAATGCATGTTATATTGATGATAATGAAAGTAATACGAATATTTATTATAGTTCTAGCGATAATAACTGCATAATGTGGGTAATAATGCATGTTATATTGAGAATAATATAAGTAATAAGTATATTTATTACAGTTCTATCGATAATAACTGCATAATATGGGTAATAATGCATGTTATATTGAGAATAATATAAGTAATAAGTATAATTATTACAGTTCTTGCGATAATACCTCCATTATATGGGTAATAATGCATGTTATATTGATAATAATATAAGTAATAAGTATAATTATTACAGTTGCAGCGATAATAACTGCATTATATGGGTAATAATGCACGTTATATTGCTAATAATATAAGTAATAAGTATAATTATTACAGTTCTAGCGATAATAACTGCATTATATGGGTAAAAATGCATGTTATATTGATAATATTGGGAGTAATAAGTATATTTATTATGGTTCTAGAGATAATAATAGTAAAATATGGCAAATAGTGCATGTTATATTGATAATAATGAAAGTAATAAGTATATTTATTACAGTTCTATCGATAATAACTGCATAATATGGGTAATAATGCATGTTATATTGATGATAATAAAAGTAATACGTATATTTATTATAGTTCTAGCGATAATAACTGCATAATATGGGTAATAATGCATGTTATATTGATAATAATATAAGTAATATGTATAATTATTACAGTTCTAGTGATAATAACTGCATTATATGGGTAATAATGCACGTTATATTGCTAACAATATAAGTAATAAGTATAATTATTACAGTTCCAGCGATAATAACTGCATTATATGGGTAATAATGCACGTTATATTGCTAATAATATAAGTAATAAGTATAATTATTACAGTTCTAGCGATAATAACTGCATTATATGGGTAAAAATGCATGTTATATTGATAATAATATAAGTAATAAGTATAATTATTACAGTTCTAGTGATAATAACTGCATTATATGGGTAATAATGCACGTTATATTGCTAACAATATAAGTAATAAGTATAATTATTACAGTTCTAGCGATAATAACTGCATTATATGGGTAAAAATGCATGTTATATTGATAATATTGGGAGTAATAAGTATATTTATTATGGTTCTAGAGATAATAATAGTAAAATATGGCAAATAGTGCATGTTATATTGATAATAATGAAAGTAATAAGTATATTTATTACAGTTCTATCGATAATAACTGCATAATATGGGTAATAATGCATGTTATATTGATGATAATAGAAGTAATACGTATATTTATTATAGTTCTAGCGATAATAACTGCATAATATGGGTAATAATGCATGTTATATTGATAATAATATAAGTAATAAGTATAATTATTACAGTTCTAGTGATAATAACTGCATTATATGGGTAATAATGCACGTTATATTGCTAACAATATAAGTAATAAGTATAATTATTACAGTTCTAGCGATAATAACTGCATTATATGGGTAAGAATGCATGTTATATTGATAATATTGGGAGTAATAAGTATATTTATTATGGTTCTAGAGATAATAATAGTAAAATATGGCAAATAGTGCATGTTATATTGATAATAATAAAAGTAATAAGTATATTTATTACAGTTCCATCGATAATAACTGCATAATATGGGTAATAATGCATGTTATATTGATGACAATAAAAGTAATACGTATATTTATTATAGTTCTAGCGATAATAACTGCATAATATGGGTAATAATGCATGTTATATTGATAATAATATAAGTAATAAGTATAATTATTACAGTTCTAGTGATAATAACTGCATTATATGGGTAATAATGCATGTTATATTGATAATATTGGGAGTAATAAGTATATCTATTATGGTTCTAGAGATAATAACTGCATAATATGGGTAATAATGCATGTTATATTAATAATAATATAAGTAATAAGTATATTTATTACAGTTCTAGCGATAATACCTCCATTATATGGGTAATAATGCATGTTATATTGATGATAATGAAAGTAATACGAATATTTATTATAGTTCTAGCGATAATAACTGCATAATATGGGTAATAATGCATGTTATATTGAGAATAATATAAGTAATAAGTATATTTATTACAGTTCTATCGATAATAACTGCATAATATGGGTAATAATGCATGTTATATTGAGAATAATATAAGTAATAAGTATAATTATTACAGTTCTTGCGATAATACCTCCATTATATGGGTAATAATGCATGTTATATTGATAATAATATAAGTAATAAGTATAATTCTTACAGTTGCAGCGATAATAACTGCATTATATGGGTAATAATGCACGTTATATTGCTAATAATATAAGTAATAAGTATAATTATTACAGTTCTAGCGATAATAACTGCATTATATGGGTAAAAATGCATGTTATATTGATAATATTGGGAGTAATAAGTATATTTATTATGGTTCTAGAGATAATAATAGTAAAATATGGCAAATAGTGCATGTTATATTGATAATAATGAAAGTAATAAGTATATTTATTACAGTTCTATCGATAATAACTGCATAATATGGGTAATAATTCATGTTATATTGATGATAATAAAAGTAATACGTATATTTATTATAGTTCTAGCGATAATAACTGCATAATATGGGTAATAATGCATGTTATATTGATAATAATATAAGTAATAAGTATAATTATTACAGTTCTAGTGATAATAACTGCATTATATGGGTAATAATGCACGTTATATTGCTAACAATATAAGTAATAAGTATAATTATTACAGTTCTAGCGATAATAACTGCATTATATGGGTAAAAATGCATGTTATATTGATAATATTGGGAGTAATAAGTATATTTATTATGGTTCTAGAGATAATAATAGTAAAATATGGCAAATAGTGCATGTTATATTGATAATAATAAAAGTAATAAGTATATTTATTACAGTTCTATCGATAATAACTGCATAATATGGGTAATAATGCATGTTATATTGAGAATAATATAAGTAATAAGTATAATTATTACAGTTCTTGCGATAATACCTCCATTATATGGGTAATAATGCATGTTATATTGATAATAATATAAGTAATAAGTATAATTATTACAGTTCCAGCGATAATAACTGCATTATATGGGTAATAATGCACGTTATATTGCTAATAATATAAGTAATAAGTATAATTATTACAGTTCTAGCGATAATAACTGCATTATATGGGTAATAATGCATGTTATATTGATAATATCGGGAGTAATAAGTATAATTATTATAGTTCTAGCGATAATAATAGTAAAATATGGCAAATAGTGCATGTTATATTGATAATAATAAAAGTAATAAGTATATTTATTACAGCTCTATCGATAGTAACTGCATAATATGGGTAATAATGCATGTTATATTGATGATAATAAAAGTAATACGTATATTTATTATAGTTCTAGCGATAATAACTGCATAGTATGGGTAATAATGCATGTTATATTGATAATAATATAAGTAATAAGTATAATTATTACAGTTCTAGTGATCATAACTGCATTATATGGGTAATAATGCACGTTATATTGCTACCAATATAAGTAATAAGTATAATTATTACAGTTCTAGCGATAATAACTGCATTATATGGGTAAAAATGCATGTTATATTGATAATATTGGGAGTAATAAGTATATTTATTACGGTTCTAGAGATAATAATAGTAAAATATGGCAAATAGTGCATGTTATATTGATAATAATAAAAGTAATAAGTATATTTATTACAGTTCTATCGATAATAACTGCATAATATGGGTAATAATGCATGTTATATTGATGATAATAAAAGTAATACGTATATTTATTATAGTTCTAGCGATAATAACTGCATAATATGGGTAATAATGCATGTTATATTGATAATAATATAAGTAATAAGTATAATTATTACAGTTCTAGTGATAATAACTGCATTATATGGGTAATAATGCACGTTATATTGCTAACAATATAAGTAATAAGTATAATTATTACAGTTCTAGCGATAATAACTGCATTATATGGGTAAAAATGCATGTTATATTGATGATAATAAAAGTAATACGTATATTTATTATAGTTCTAGCGATAATAACTGCATAATATGGGTAATAATGCATGTTATATTGAGAATAATATAAGTAATAAGTATAACTATTACAGTTCTAGCGATAATAACTGCATTATATGGGTAATAATGCACGTTATATTGCTAGTGGTATAAGTAATAAGTATAATTATTACAGTTCTAGCGATAATAACTGCATTATATGGGTAATAATGCATGTTACATTGATAATATTGGGAGTAATAAGTGTATTTATTATAGTTCTATCGATAATAACTGCATAATATGGGTAATAATGCATGTTATATTGATGATAATAAAAGTAATACGTATATTTATTATAGTTCTAGCGATAATAACTGCATAATATGGGTAATAATGCATGTTATATTGAGAATAATATAAGTAATAAGTATAATTATTACAGTTCTAGTGATAATAACTGCATAATATGGGTAATAATGCCTGTTATATTGATAATAATATAAGTAATAAGTATAATTATTACAGTTCTAGTGATAATAACTGCATTATATGGGTAATAATGCACGTTATATTGCTAACAATATAAGTAATAAGTATAATTATTACAGTTCTAGCGATAATAACTGCATTATATGGGTAAAAATGCATGTTATATTGATAATATTGGGAGTAATAAGTATATTTATTATGGTTCTAGAGATAATAATAGCAAAATATGGCAAATAGTGCATGTTATATTGATAATAATAAAAGTAATAAGTATATTTATTACAGTTCCATCGATAATAACTGCATAATATGGGTAATAATGCATGTTATATTGATGATAATAAAAGTAATACGTATATTTATTATAGTTCTACCGATAATAACTGCATAATATGGGTAATAATGCATGTTATATTGATAATAATATAAGTAATAAGTATAATTATTACAGTTCTAGTGATAATAACTGCATTATATGGGTAATAATGCATGTTATATTGATAATATTGGGAGTAATAAGTATATCTATTATGGTTCTAGAGATAATAACTGCATAATATGGGTAATAATGCATGTTATATTAATAATAATATAAGTAATAAGTATATTTATTACAGTTCTAGCGATAATACCTCCATTATATGGGTAATAATGCATGTTATATTGATGATAATGAAAGTAATACGAATATTTATTATAGTTCTAGCGATAATAACTGCATAATATGGGTAATAATGCATGTTATATTGAGAATAATATAAGTAATAAGTATATTTATTACAGTTCTATCGATAATAACTGCATAATATGGGTAATAATGCATGTTATATTGAGAATAATATAAGTAATAAGTATAATTATTACAGTTCTTGCGATAATACCTCCATTATATGGGTAATAATGCATGTTATATTGCTAATAATATAAGTAATAAGTATAATTATTACAGTTCTAGCGATAATAACTGCATTATATGGGTAAAAATGCATGTTATATTGATAATATTGGGAGTAATAAGTATATTTATCTTGGTTCTAGAGATAATAATAGTAAAATATGGCAAATAGTGCATGTTATATTGATAATAATGAAAGTAAGAAGTATATTTATTACAGTTCTATCGATAATAACTGCATAATATGGGTAATAATGCATGTTATATTGATGATAATAAAAGTAATACGTATATTTATTATAGTTCTAGCGATAATAACTGCATAATATGGGTAATAATGCATGTTATATTGATAATAATATAAGTAATAAGTATAATTATTACAGTTCTAGTGATAATAACTGCATTATATGGGTAATAATGCACGTTATATTGCTACCAATATAAGTAATAAGTATAATTATTACAGTTCTAGCGATAATAACTGCATTATATGGGTAAAAATGCATGTTATATTGATAATATTGGGAGTAATAAGTATATTTATTATGGTTCTAGAGATAATAATAGTAAAATATGGCAAATAGTGCATGTTATATTGATAATAATAAAAGTAATAAGTATATTTATTACAGTTCTATCGATAATAACTGCATAATATGGGTAATAATGCATGTTATATTGATGATAATAAAAGTAATACGTACATTTATTATAGTTCTAGCGATAATAACTGCATAATATGGGTAATAATGCATGTTATATTGATAATAATATAAGTAATAAGTATAATTATTACAGTTCTAGTGATAATAACTGCATTATATGGGTAATAATGCACGTTATATTGCTAACAATATAAGTAATAAGTATAATTATTACAGTTCTAGCGATAATAACTGCATTATATGGGTAAAAATGCATGTTATATTGATAATATTGGGAGTAATAAGTATATTTATTGTGGTTCTAGAGATAATAATAGTAAAATATGGCAAATAGTGCATGTTATATTGATAATAATAAAAGTAATAAGTATATTTATTACAGTTCTATCGATAATAACTGCATAATATGGGTAATAATGCATGTTATATTGAGAATAATATAAGTAGTAAGTATAATTATTACAGTTCTTGCGATAATACCTCCATTATATGGGTAATAATGCATGTTATATTGATAATAATATAAGTAATAAGTATAATTATTACAGTTCTAGCGATAATAACTGCATTATATGGGTAATAAAGCACGTTATATTGCTAACAATATAAGTAATAAGTATAATTATTACAGTTCTAGCGATAATAACTGCATTATATGGGTAGAAATGCATGTTATATTGATAATATTGGGAGTAATAAGTATATTTATTATGGTTCTAGAGATAATAACTGCATAATATGGGTAATAATGCATGTTATATTGATAATAATAAAAGTAATAAGTATATTTATTACAGTTCTATCGATAGTAACTGCATAATATGGGTAATAATGCATGTTATATTGATGATAATAAAAGTAATACGTATATTTATTATAGTTCTAGCGATAATAACTGCATAATATGGGTAATAATGCATGTTATATTGATAATAATATAAGTAATAAGTATAATTATTACAGTTCTAGTGATAATAACTGCATTATATGGGTAATAATGCACGTTATATTGCTACCAATATAAGTAATAAGTATAATTATTACAGTTCTAGCGATAATAACTGCATTATATGGGTAAAAATGCATGTTATATTGATAATATTGGGAGTAATAAGTATATTTATTATGGTTCTAGAGATAATAATAGTAAAATATGGCAAATAGTGCATGTTATATTGATAATAATAAAAGTAATAAGTATATTTATTACAGTTCTATCGATAATAACTGCATAATATGGGTAATAATGCATGTTATATTGATGATAATAAAAGTAATACGTATATTTATTATAGTTCTAGCGATAATAACTGCATAATATGGGTAATAATGCATGTTATATTGATAATAATATAAGTAATAAGTATAATTATTACAGTTCTAGTGATAATAACTGCATTATATGGGTAATAATGCACGTTATATTGCTAACAATATAAGTAATAAGTATAATTATTACAGTTCTAGCGATAATAACTGCATTATATGGGTAAAAATGCATGTTATATTGATGATAATAAAAGTAATACGTATATTTATTATAGTTCTAGCGATAATAACTGCATAATATGGGTAATAATGCATGTTATATTGAGAATAATATAAGTAATAAGTATAACTATTACAGTTCTAGCGATAATAACTGCATTATATGGGTAATAATGCACGTTATATTGCTAGTGGTATAAGTAATAAGTATAATTATTACAGTTCTAGCGATAATAACTGCATTATATGGGTAATAATGCATGTTACATTGATAATATTGGGAGTAATAAGTGTATTTATTATAGTTCTATCGATAATAACTGCATAATATGGGTAATAATGCATGTTATATTGATGATAATAAAAGTAATACGTATATTTATTATAGTTCTAGCGATAATAACTGCATAATATGGGTAATAATGCATGTTATATTGAGAATAATATAAGTAATAAGTATAATTATTACAGTTCTAGTGATAATAACTGCATAATATGGGTAATAATGCATGTTATATTGATAATAATATAAGTAATAAGTATAATTATTACAGTTCTAGTGATAATAACTGCATTATATGGGTAATAATGCACGTTATATTGCTAACAATATAAGTAATAAGTATAATTATTACAGTTCTAACGATAATAACTGCATTATATGGGTAAAAATGCATGTTATATTGATAATATTGGGAGTAATAAGTATATTTATTATGGTTCTAGAGATAATAATAGTAAAATATGGCAAATAGTGCATGTTATATTGATAATAATAAAAGTAATAACTATATTTATTACAGTTCCATCGATAATAACTGCATAATATGGGTAATAATGCATGTTATATTGATGATAATAAAAGTAATACGTATATTTATTATAGTTCTAGCGATAATAACTGCATAATATGGGTAATAATGCATGTTATATTGAGAATAATATAAGTAATAAGTATATTTATTACAGTTCTATCGATAATAACTGCATAATATGGGTAATAATGCATGTTATATTGAGAATAATATAAGTAATAAGTATAATTATTACAGTTCTTGCGATAATACCTCCATTATATGGGTAATAATGCATGTTATATTGCTAATAATATAAGTAATAAGTATAATTATTACAGTTCTAGCGATAATAACTGCATTATATGGGTAAAAATGCATGTTATATTGATAATATTGGGAGTAATAAGTATATTTATCTTGGTTCTAGAGATAATAATAGTAAAATATGGCAAATAGTGCATGTTATATTGATAATAATGAAAGTAAGAAGTATATTTATTACAGTTCTATCGATAATAACTGCATAATATGGGTAATAATGCATGTTATATTGATGATAATAAAAGTAATACGTATATTTATTATAGTTCTAGCGATAATAACTGCATAATATGGGTAATAATGCATGTTATATTGATAATAATATAAGTAATAAGTATAATTATTACAGTTCTAGTGATAATAACTGCATTATATGGGTAATAATGCACGTTATATTGCTACCAATATAAGTAATAAGTATAATTATTACAGTTCTAGCGATAATAACTGCATTATATGGGTAAAAATGCATGTTATATTGATAATATTGGGAGTAATAAGTATATTTATTATGGTTCTAGAGATAATAATAGTAAAATATGGCAAATAGTGCATGTTATATTGATAATAATAAAAGTAATAAGTATATTTATTACAGTTCTATCGATAATAACTGCATAATATGGGTAATAATGCATGTTATATTGATGATAATAAAAGTAATACGTATATTTATTATAGTTCTAGCGATAATAACTGCATAATATGGGTAATAATGCATGTTATATTGATAATAATATAAGTAATAAGTATAATTATTACAGTTCTAGTGATAATAACTGCATTATATGGGTAATAATGCACGTTATATTGCTAACAATATAAGTAACAAGTATAATTATTACAGTTCTAGCGATAATAACTGCATTATATGGGTAAAAATGCATGTTATATTGATAATATTGGGAGTAATAAGTATATTTATTATGGTTCTAGAGATAATAATAGTAAAATATGGCAAATAGTGCATGTTATATTGATAATAATAAAAGTAATAAGTATATTTATTACAGTTCTATCGATAATAACTGCATAATATGGGTAATAATGCATGTTATATTGAGAATAATATAAGTAGTAAGTATAATTATTACAGTTCTTGCGATAATACCTCCATTATATGGGTAATAATGCATGTTATATTGATAATAATATAAGTAATAAGTATAATTATTACAGTTCTAGCGATAATAACTGCATTATATGGGTAATAAAGCACGTTATATTGCTAACAATATAAGTAATAAGTATAATTATTACAGTTCTAGCGATAATAACTGCATTATATGGGTAGAAATGCATGTTATATTGATAATATTGGGAGTAATAAGTATATTTATTATGGTTCTAGAGATAATAACTGCATAATATGGGTAATAATGCATGTTATATTGATGATAATGAAAGTAATACGTATATTTATTATAGTTCTGGCGATAATAACTGCATAATATGGGTAATAATGCATGTTATATTGATGATAATGAAAGTAATACGTATATTTATTATAGTTCTGGCGATAATAACTGCATAATATGGGTAATAATGCATGTTATATTGAGAATAATATAAGTAATAAGTATAATTATTACAGTTCTGGCGATAATAACTGCATTATATGGGTAATAATGCACGTTATATTGCTAACAGTATAAGTAATAAGTATAATTATTACAGTTCTAGCGATAATAACTGCATTATATGGGTAATAATGCACGTTATATTGCTAACAATATAAGAAATAAGTATAATTATTACAGTTCTAGCGATAATAACTGCATTATATGGGTAATAATGCATGTTACATTGATAATATTGGGAGTAATAAGTGTATTTATTATAGTTCTATCGATAATAACTGCATAATATGGGTAATAATGCATGTTATATTGATGATAATAAAAGTAATACGTATATTTATTATAGTTCTAGCGATAATAGCTGCATAATATGGGTAATAATGCATGTTATATTGATAATAATATAAGTAATAAGTATAATTATTACAGTTCTAGTGATAATAACTGCATTATATGGGTAATAATGCACGTTATATTGCTAACAATATAAGTAATAAGTATAATTATTACAGTTCTAGCGATAATAACTGCATTATATGGGTAAAAATGCATGTTATATTGATAATATTGGGAGTAATAAGTATATTTATTATGGTTTTAGAGATAATAATAGTAAAATATGGCAAATAGTGCATGTTATATTGATAATAATAAAAGTAATAAGTATATTTATTACAGTTCTATCGATAATAACTGCATAATATGGGTAATAATGCATGTTATATTGATGATAATATAAGTAATAAGTATAATTATTACAGTTCTAGCGATAATAACTGCATTATATGGGTAATAATGCACGTTATATTGCTAACAATATAAGTAATAAGTATAATTATTACAGTTCTAGCGATAATAACTGCATTATATGGGTAATAATGCATGTTATATTGATAATATTGGGAGTAATAAGTATATCTATTATGGTTCTAGAGATAATAACTGCATAATATGGGTAATAATGCATGTTATATTGATAATAATATAAGTAATAAGTATATTTATTACAGTTCCATCGATAATAACTGCATAATATGGGTAATAATGCATGTTATATTGATGATAATAAAAGTAATACGTATATTTATTATAGTTCTAGCGATAATAACTGCATAATATGGGTAATAATGCATGTTATATTGATAATAATATAAGTAATAAGTATAATTATTACAGTTCTAGTGATAATAACTGCATTATATGGGTAATAATGCATGTTATATTGATAATATTGGGAGTAATAAGTATATTTATTATGGTTCTAGAGATAATAATAGTAAAATATGGCAAATAGTGCATGTTATATTGATAATAATAAAAGTAATAAGTATATTTATTACAGTTCTATCGATACTAACTGCATAATATGGGTAATAATGCATGTTATATTGATGATAATAAAAGTAATACGTATATTTATTATAGTTCTAGCGATAATAACTGCATAATATGGGTAATAATGCATGTTATATTGATAATAATATAAGTAATAAGTATAATTATTACAGTTCTAGCGATAATAACTGCATTATATGGGTAATAATGCACGTTATATTGCTAATAATATAAGTAATGAGTACAATTATTACAGTTCTAGCGATAATAACTGCATTATATGGGTAATAATGCACGTTATATTGCTAATAATATAAGTAATAAGTATAATTATTACAGTTCTAGCGATAATAACTGCATTATATGGGTAATAATGCATGTTATATTGATAATATCGGGAGTAATAAGTATAATTATTATAGTTCTAGCGATAATAATAGTAAAATGTGGCAAATAGTGCATGTTATATTGATAATAATAAAAGTAATAAATATATTTATTACAGTTCTATCAATAATAACTGCATAATATGGGTAATAATGCATGTTATATTGATGATAATAAAAGTAATACGTATATTTATTATAGTTCTAGCGATAATAACTGCATAATATGGGTAATAATGCATGTTATATTGATAATAATCTAAGTAATAAGTATAATTATTACAGTTCTGGCGATAATAACTGCATTATATGGGTAATAATGCACGTTATATTGCTAATAGTATAAGTAATAAGTATAATTATTACAGTTCTAGCGATAATACCTCCATTATATGGGTAATAATGCATGTTATATTGATAATGATATAAGTAATAAGTATAATTATTACAGTTCTAGCGATAATAACTGCATAATATGGGTAATAATGCACGTTATATTGCTAATAATATAAGTAATGAGTACAATTATTACAGTTCTAGCGATAATATCTGCATTATATGGGTAATAATGCATGTTATATTGATAGTAATATAAGTAATAAGAATAATTATTACAGTTCTAGCGATAATAACTGCATTATATGGGTAATAATGCATGTTATATTGATAATATCGGGAGCAATAAGTATAATTATTATAGTTCTAGCGATAATAATAGTAAAATATGGCAAATAGTGCATGTTATATTGATAATAATAAAAGTAATAAGTATATTTATTACAGTTCTATCGATAATAACTGCATAATATGGGTAATAATGCATGTTATATTGATGATAATAAAAGTAATACGTATATTTATTATAGTTCTAGCGATAATAACTGCATAATATGGGTAATAATGCATGTTATATTGATAATAATATAAGTAATAAGTATAATTATTACAGTTCTAGCGATAATAACTGCATTATATGGGTAATAAAGCACGTTGTATTGCTAACAATATAAGTAATAAGTATAATTATTACAGTTCTAGCGATAATAACTGCATTATATGGGTAGAAATGCATGTTATATTGATAATATTGGGAGTAATAAGTATATTTATTATGGTTCTAGAGATAATAACTGCATAATATGGGTAATAGTGCATGTTATATTGATGATAATGAAAGTAATACGTATATTTATTATAGTTCTGGCGATAATAACTGCATAATATGGGTAATAATGCATGTTATATTGAGAATAATATAAGTAATAAGTATAATTATTACAGTTCTGGCGATAATAACTGCATTATATGGGTAATAATGCACGTTATATTGCTAACAGTATAAGTAATAAGTATAATTATTACAGTTCTAGCGATAATAACTGCATTATATGGGTAATAATGCACGTTATATTGCTAACAATATAAGTAATAAGTATAATTATTACAGTTCTAGCGATAATAACTGCATAATATGGGTAATAATGCATGTTATATTGAGAATAGTATAAGTAATAAGTATAATTATTACAGTTCTAGCGATAATAACTGCATTATATGGGTAATAAAGCACGTTATATTGCTAACAATATAAGTAATAAGTATAATTATTACAGTTCTAGCTGTAATAACTGCATTATATGGGTAGAAATGCATGTTATATTGATAATATTGGGAGTAATAAGTATATTTAGTATGGTTCTGGAGATAATAACTGCATAATATGGGTAATAATGCATGTTATATTGATGATAATGAAAGTAATACGTATATTTATTATAGTTCTGGCGATAATAACTGCATAATGTGGGTAATAATGCATGTTATATTGAGAATAGTATAAGTAATAAGTATAATTATTACAGTTCTAGCGATAATAACTGCATTATATGGTTAATAATGCATGTTATATTGATAATATCGGGAGTAATAAGTATAATTATTATAGTTCTAGCGATAATAATAGTAAAATATGGCAAATAGTGCATGTTATATTGATAATAATAAAAGTAATAAGTATATTTATTACAGTTCTATCGATAATAACTGCATAATATGGGTAATAATGCATGTTATATTGATGATAATAAAAGTAATACGTATATTTATTATAGTTCTAGCGATAATAACTGCATAATATGGGTAATAATGCATGTTATATTGATAATAATATAAGTAATAAGTATAATTATTACAGTTCTAGCGATAATAACTGCATTATATGGGTCATAATGCACGTTATATTGCTACTAATATAAGTAATGAGTACAATTATTACAGTTCTAGCGATAATAACTGCTTAATATGTGTAATAATGCATGTTATATTGATAATAGTATAAGTAATAAGTATAATTATTACAGTTCTGGCGATAATAACTGCATTATATGGGTAACAATGCACGTTATATTGCTAATAGTATAAGTAATAAGTATAATTATTACAGTTCTAGCAATAATACCTCCATTATATGGGTAATAATGGATGTTATATTGATAATAATATAAGTAATAAGTAAAATTATTACAGTTCTAGCGATAATAACTGCATTATATGGGTAATAATGCATGTTATATTGATAATATTGGGAGTAATAAGTATAATTATTATAGTTCTAGCGATAATAATAGTAAAATATGGCAAATAGTGCATGTTATATTGATAATAATAAAAGTAATAAATATATTTATTACAGTTCTACCGATAATAACTGCATAATATGTATAATAATGCATGTTATATTGATAATAATCTAAGTAATAAGTATAATTATTACAGTTCTAGCGATAATAACTGCATTATATGGGTAATAATGCACGTTATATTGCTAACAATATAAGTAATAAGTATAATTATTACAGTTCTAGCGATAATAACTGCATAATATGGGTAATAATGCATGTTATATTGATGATAATAAAAGTAATACGTATATTTATTATAGTTCTAGCGATAATAACTGCATAATATGGGTAATAATGCATGTTATATTGATGGTAATGAAAGTAATACGAATATTTATTATAGTTCTAGCGATAATAACTGCATAATATGGGTAATAATGCATGTTATATTGAGAATAATATAAGTAATAAGTATAATTATTACAGTTCTGGCGATAATAACTGCATTATATGGGTAATAATGCACGTTATATTGCTAATAGTATAAGCAATAAGTATAATTATTACAGTTCTAGCGATAATACCTCCATTATATGGGTAATAATGCATGTTATATTGATAATAATATAAGTAATAAGTATAATTATTACAGTTCTAGTGATAATAACTGCATTATATGGGTAATAATGCACGTTATATTGCTAACAATATAAGTAATAAGTATAATTATTACAGTTCTAGCGATAATAACTGCATTATATGGGTAAAAATGCATGTTATATTGATGATAATAAAAGTAATACGTATATTTATTATAGTTCTAGCGATAATAACTGCATAATATGGGTAATAATGCATGTTATATTGAGAATAATATAAGTAATAAGTATAACTATTACAGTTCTAGCGATAATAACTGCATTATATGGGTAATAATGCACGTTATATTGCTAGTGGTATAAGTAATAAGTATAATTATTACAGTTCTAGCGATAATAACTGCATTATATGGGTAATAATGCATGTTACATTGATAATATTGGGAGTAATAAGTGTATTTATTATAGTTCTATCGATAATAACTGCATAATATGGGTAATAATGCATGTTATATTGATGATAATAAAAGTAATACGTATATTTATTATAGTTCTAGCGATAATAACTGCATAATATGGGTAATAATGCATGTTATATTGAGAATAATATAAGTAATAAGTATAATTATTACAGTTCTAGTGATAATAACTGCATAATATGGGTAATAATGCATGTTATATTGATAATAATATAAGTAATAAGTATAATTATTACAGTTCTAGTGATAATAACTGCATTATATGGGTAATAATGCACGTTATATTGCTAACAATATAAGTAATAAGTATAATTATTACAGTTCTAGCGATAATAACTGCATTATATGGGTAAAAATGCATGTTATATTGATAATATTGGGAGTAATAAGTATATTTATTATGGTTCTAGAGATAATAATAGTAAAATATGGCAAATAGTGCATGTTATATTGATAATAATAAAAGTAATAACTATATTTATTACAGTTCCATCGATAATAACTGCATAATATGGGTAATAATGCATGTTATATTGATGATAATAAAAGTAATACGTATATTTATTATAGTTCTACCGATAATAACTGCATAATATGGGTAATAATGCATGTTATATTGATAATAATATAAGTAATAAGTATAATTATTACAGTTCTAGTGATAATAACTGCATTATATGGGTAATAATGCATGTTATATTGATAATATTGGGAGTAATAAGTATATCTATTATGGTTCTAGAGATAATAACTGCATAATATGGGTAATAATGCATGTTATATTAATAATAATATAAGTAATAAGTATATTTATTACAGTTCTAGCGATAATACCTCCATTATATGGGTAATAATGCATGTTATATTGATGATAATGAAAGTAATACGAATATTTATTATAGTTCTAGCGATAATAACTGCATAATATGGGTAATAATGCATGTTATATTGAGAATAATATAAGTAATAAGTATATTTATTACAGTTCTATCGATAATAACTGCATAATATGGGTAATAATGCATGTTATATTGAGAATAATATAAGTAATAAGTATAATTATTACAGTTCTTGCGATAATACCTCCATTATATGGGTAATAATGCATGTTATATTGCTAATAATATAAGTAATAAGTATAATTATTACAGTTCTAGCGATAATAACTGCATTATATGGGTAAAAATGCATGTTATATTGATAATATTGGGAGTAATAAGTATATTTATCTTGGTTCTAGAGATAATAATAGTAAAATATGGCAAATAGTGCATGTTATATTGATAATAATGAAAGTAAGAAGTATATTTATTACAGTTCTATCGATAATAACTGCATAATATGGGTAATAATGCATGTTATATTGATGATAATAAAAGTAATACGTATATTTATTATAGTTCTAGCGATAATAACTGCATAATATGGGTAATAATGCATGTTATATTGATAATAATATAAGTAATAAGTATAATTATTACAGTTCTAGTGATAATAACTGCATTATATGGGTAATAATGCACGTTATATTGCTACCAATATAAGTAATAAGTATAATTATTACAGTTCTAGCGATAATAACTGCATTATATGGGTAAAAATGCATGTTATATTGATAATATTGGGAGTAATAAGTATATTTATTATGGTTCTAGAGATAATAATAGTAAAATATGGCAAATAGTGCATGTTATATTGATAATAATAAAAGTAATAAGTATATTTATTACAGTTCTATCGATAATAACTGCATAATATGGGTAATAATGCATGTTATATTGATGATAATAAAAGTAATACGTATATTTATTATAGTTCTAGCGATAATAACTGCATAATATGGGTAATAATGCATGTTATATTGATAATAATATAAGTAATAAGTATAATTATTACAGTTCTAGTGATAATAACTGCATTATATGGGTAATAATGCACGTTATATTGCTAACAATATAAGTAACAAGTATAATTATTACAGTTCTAGCGATAATAACTGCATTATATGGGTAAAAATGCATGTTATATTGATAATATTGGGAGTAATAAGTATATTTATTATGGTTCTAGAGATAATAATAGTAAAATATGGCAAATAGTGCATGTTATATTGATAATAATAAAAGTAATAAGTATATTTATTACAGTTCTATCGATAATAACTGCATAATATGGGTAATAATGCATGTTATATTGAGAATAATATAAGTAGTAAGTATAATTATTACAGTTCTTGCGATAATACCTCCATTATATGGGTAATAATGCATGTTATATTGATAATAATATAAGTAATAAGTATAATTATTACAGTTCTAGCGATAATAACTGCATTATATGGGTAATAAAGCACGTTATATTGCTAACAATATAAGTAATAAGTATAATTATTACAGTTCTAGCGATAATAACTGCATTATATGGGTAGAAATGCATGTTATATTGATAATATTGGGAGTAATAAGTATATTTATTATGGTTCTAGAGATAATAACTGCATAATATGGGTAATAATGCATGTTATATTGATGATAATGAAAGTAATACGTATATTTATTATAGTTCTGGCGATAATAACTGCATAATATGGGTAATAATGCATGTTATATTGAGAATAATATAAGTAATAAGTATAATTATTACAGTTCTGGCGATAATAACTGCATTATATGGGTAATAATGCACGTTATATTGCTAACAGTATAAGTAATAAGTATAATTATTACAGTTCTAGCGATAATAACTGCATTATATGGGTAATAATGCACGTTATATTGCTAACAATATAAGAAATAAGTATAATTATTACAGTTCTAGCGATAATAACTGCATTATATGGGTAATAATGCATGTTACATTGATAATATTGGGAGTAATAAGTGTATTTATTATAGTTCTATCGATAATAACTGCATAATATGGGTAATAATGCATGTTATATTGATGATAATAAAAGTAATACGTATATTTATTATAGTTCTAGCGATAATAGCTGCATAATATGGGTAATAATGCATGTTATATTGATAATAATATAAGTAATAAGTATAATTATTACAGTTCTAGTGATAATAACTGCATTATATGGGTAATAATGCACGTTATATTGCTAACAATATAAGTAATAAGTATAATTATTACAGTTCTAGCGATAATAACTGCATTATATGGGTAAAAATGCATGTTATATTGATAATATTGGGAGTAATAAGTATATTTATTATGGTTTTAGAGATAATAATAGTAAAATATGGCAAATAGTGCATGTTATATTGATAATAATAAAAGTAATAAGTATATTTATTACAGTTCTATCGATAATAACTGCATAATATGGGTAATAATGCATGTTATATTGATGATAATATAAGTAATAAGTATAATTATTACAGTTCTAGCGATAATAACTGCATTATATGGGTAATAATGCACGTTATATTGCTAACAATATAAGTAATAAGTATAATTATTACAGTTCTAGCGATAATAACTGCATTATATGGGTAATAATGCATGTTATATTGATAATATTGGGAGTAATAAGTATATCTATTATGGTTCTAGAGATAATAACTGCATAATATGGGTAATAATGCATGTTATATTGATAATAATATAAGTAATAAGTATATTTATTACAGTTCCATCGATAATAACTGCATAATATGGGTAATAATGCATGTTATATTGATGATAATAAAAGTAATACGTATATTTATTATAGTTCTAGCGATAATAGCTGCATAATATGGGTAATAATGCATGTTATATTGATAATAATATAAGTAATAAGTATAATTATTACAGTTCTAGTGATAATAACTGCATTATATGGGTAATAATGCACGTTATATTGCTAACAATATAAGTAATAAGTATAATTATTACAGTTCTAGCGATAATAACTGCATTATATGGGTAAAAATGCATGTTATATTGATAATATTGGGAGTAATAAGTATATTTATTATGGTTTTAGAGATAATAATAGTAAAATATGGCAAATAGTGCATGTTATATTGATAATAATAAAAGTAATAAGTATATTTATTACAGTTCTATCGATAATAACTGCATAATATGGGTAATAATGCATGTTATATTGATGATAATATAAGTAATAAGTATAATTATTACAGTTCTAGCGATAATAACTGCATTATATGGGTAATAATGCACGTTATATTGCTAACAATATAAGTAATATGTATAATTATTACAGTTCTAGCGATAATAACTGCATTATATGGGTAATAATGCATGTTATATTGATAATATTGGGAGTAATAAGTATATCTATTATGGTTCTAGAGATAATAACTGCATAATATGGGTAATAATGCATGTTATATTGATAATAATATAAGTAATAAGTATAATTATTACAGTTCTAGTGATAATAACTGCATTATATGGGTAATAATGCATGTTATATTGATAATATTGGGAGTAATAAGTATATTTATTATGGTTCTAGAGATAATAATAGTAAAATATGGCAAATAGTGCATGTTATATTGATAATAATAAAAGTAATAAGTATATTTATTACAGTTCTATCGATAATAACTGCATAATATGGGTAATAATGCATGTTATATTGATGATAATAAAAGTAATACGTATATTTATTATAGTTCTAGCGATAATAACTGCATAATATGGGTAATAATGCATGTTATATTGATGATAATAAAAGTAATACGTATATTTATTATAGTTCTAGCGATAATAACTGCATAATATGGGTAATAATGCATGTTATATTGATAATAATATAAGTAATAAGTATAATTATTACAGTTCTAGTGATAATAACTGCATTATATGGGTAATAATGCATGTTATATTGATAATATTGGGAGTAATAAGTATATTTATTATGGTTCTAGAGATAATAATAGTAAAATATGGCAAATAGTGCATGTTATATTGATAATAATAAAAGTAATAAGTATATTTATTACAGTTCTATCGATAATAACTGCATAATATGGGTAATAATGCATGTTATATTGATGATAATAAAAGTAATACGTATATTTATTATAGTTCTAGCGATAATAACTGCATAATATGGGTAATAATGCATGTTATATTGATAATAATATAAGTAATAAGTATAATTATTACAGTTCTAGCGATAATAACTGCATTATATGGGTAATAATGCACGTTATATTGCTAATAATATAAGTAATGAGTACAATTATTACAGTTCTAGCGATAATAACTGCATTATATGGGTAATAATGCACGTTATATTGCTAATAATATAAGTAATAAGTATAATTATTACAGTTCTAGCGATAATAACTGCATTATATGGGTAATAATGCATGTTATATTGATAATATCGGGAGTAATAAGTATAATTATTATAGTTCTAGCGATAATAATAGTAAAATGTGGCAAATAGTGCATGTTATATTGATAATAATAAAAGTAATAAATATATTTATTACAGTTCTATCAATAATAACTGCATAATATGGGTAATAATGCATGTTATATTGATGATAATAAAAGTAATACGTATATTTATTATAGTTCTAGCGATAATAACTGCATAATATGGGTAATAATGCATGTTATATTGATAATAATCTAAGTAATAAGTATAATTATTACAGTTCTAGCGATAATAACTGCATTATATGGGTAATAATGCACGTTATATTGCTAACAATATAAGTAATAAGTATAATTATTACA
This sequence comes from Megachile leachella, assembly GCA_963576845.1. Lineage (NCBI taxonomy): Eukaryota > Metazoa > Arthropoda > Insecta > Hymenoptera > Megachilidae > Megachile > Megachile leachella. The sequence goes on from CAUYWW010000082.1 coordinate 315,539, forward strand.
GTTCTAGCGATAATAACTGCATTATATGGGTAATAATGTATGTTATATTGATGATAATGAAAGTAATACGTATATTTGTTATAGTTCTAGCGATAATAACTGCATAATATGGGTAATAATGCATGTTATATTGAGAATAATATAAGTAGTAAGTATAATTATTACAGTTCTGGCGATAATAACTGCATTATATGGGTAATAATGCACGTTATATTGCTAATAGTATAAGTAATAAGTATAATTATTACAGTTCTAGCGATAATACCTCCATTATATGGGTAATAATGCATGTTATATTGATAATGATATAAGTAATAAGTATAATTATTACAGTTCTAGCGATAATAACTGCATAATATGGGTAATAATGCACGTTATATTGCTAATAATATAAGTAATGAGTACAATTATTACAGTTCTAGCGATAATATCTGCATTATATGGGTAATAATGCATGTTATATTGATAGTAATATAAGTAATAAGAATAATTATTACAGTTCTAGCGATAATAACTGCATTATATGGTTAATAATGCATGTTATATTGATAATATCGGGAGTAATAAGTATAATTATTATAGTTCTAGCGATAATAATAGTAAAATATGGCAAATAGTGCATGTTATATTGATAATAATAAAAGTAATAAATATATTTATTACAGTTCTACCGATAATAACTGCATAATATGTATAATAATGCATGTTATATTGATGATAATAAAAGTAATAAGTATAATTATTACAGTTCTAGCGATAATAACTGCATTATATGGGTAATAATGCACGTTATATTGCTAACAATATAAGTAATAAGTATAATTATTACAGTTCTAGCGATAATAACTGCATAATATGGGTAATAATGCATGTTATATTGATGATAATAAAAGTAATACGTATATTTATTATAGTTCTAGCGATAATAACTGCATAATATGGGTAATAATGCATGTTATATTGATGGTAATGAAAGTAATACGAATATTTATTATAGTTCTAGCGATAATAACTGCATAATATGGGTAATAATACATGTTATATTGAGAATAATATAAGTAATAAGTATAATTATTACAGTTCTGGCGATAATAACTGCATTATATGGGTAATAATGCACGTTATATTGCTAATAGTATAAGCAATAAGTATAATTATTACAGTTCTAGCGATAATACCTCCATTATATGGGTAATAATGCATGTTATATTGATAATGATATAAGTAATAAGTATAATTATTACAGTTCTAGCGATAATAACTGCATAATATGGGTAATAATGCACGTTATATTGCTAATAATTTAAGTAATGAGTACAATGATTACAGTTCTAGCGATAATAACTGCATTATATGGGTAATAATGCATGTGATGTTGATAATAATATAAGTAATAAGTATAATTATTACAGTTCTAGCGATAATAACTGCATAATATGGGTAATAATGCACGTTATATTGCTAATAATTTAAGTAATGAGTACAATGATTACAGTTCTAGCGATAATAACTGCATTATATGGGTAATAATGCACGTTATATTGCTAATAATATAAGTAATAAGTATAATTATTACTGTTCTAGCGATAATAACTGCATTATATGGGTAATAATGCATGTTACATTGATAATATTGGGAGTAATAAGTGTATTTATTATAGTTTTAGCGATAATAACTGCATAATATGGGTAATAATGCATGTTATATTAATAATAATATAAGTAATAAGTATAATTATTACAGTTCTAGCAATAATACCTCCTTTATATGGGTAATAATGCATGTTATATTGATGATAATGAAAGTAATACGTATATTTATTATAGTTCTTGCGATAATAACTGCATAATATGGGTAATAATGCATGTTATATTGAGAATAATATAAGTAATAAGTATAATTATTACAGTTCTGGCGATAATAACTGCATTATATGGGTAACAATGCACGTTCTATTGCTAATAGTATAAGTAATAAGTATAATTATTACAGTTCTAGCAATAATACCTGCATTATATGGGTAATAATGCATGTTATATTGATAATAATAAAAGTAATAAATATATTTATTACAGTTCTATCGATAATAACTGCATAATATGGGTAATAATGCATGTTATATTGATGATAATAAAAGTAATACGTATATTTATTATAGTTCTAGCGATAATAACTGCATAATATGGGTAATATTGCATGTAATATTGATAATAATCTAAGTAATAAGTATAATTATTACAGTTCTAGCGATAATAACTGCATTATATGGGTAATAATGCACGTTATATTGCTAACAATATAAGTAATAAGTATAATTATTACAGTTCGAGCGATAATAACTGCATTATATGGGTAATAATGCATGTTATATTGATGATAATGAAAGTGATACGTATATTTATTATAGTTCTAGCGATAATAACTGCATAATATGGGTAATAATGCATGTTATATTGAGAATAGTATAAGTAATAAGTATAATTATTACAGTTCTGGCGATAATAACTGCATTATATGGGTAATAATGCACGTTATATTGCTAATAGTATAAGTAATAAGTATAATTATTACAGTTCTAGCGATAATACCTCCATAATATGGGTAATAATGCATGTTATATTGATAATGATATAAGTAATAAATATAATTATTACAGTTCTAGCGATAATAACTGCATTATATGGGTCATAATGCACGTTATATTGCTACTAATATAAGTAATGAGTACAATTATTACAGTTCTAGCGATAATAACTGCATAATATGTGTAATAATGCATGTTATATTGATAATAATATAAGTAATACGTATATTTATTATAGTTCTAGCGATAATAACTGCATAATATTGGTAATAATGCATGTTATATTGATAATAATATAAGTAATAAGTATAATTATTACAGTTCTAGCGATAATAACTGCATTATATGGGTAATAAAGCACGTTATATTGCTAACAATATAAGTAATAAGTATAATTATTACAGTTCTAGCGATAATAACTGCATTATATGGGTAGAAATGCATGTTATATTGATAATATTGGGAGTAATAAGTATATTTATTATGGTTCTAGAGATAATAACTGCATAATATGGGTAATAATGCATGTTATATTGATGATAATGAAAGTAATACGTATATTTATTATAGTTCTGGCGATAATAACTGCATAATATGGGTAATAATGCATGTTATATTGAGAATAATATAAGTAATAAGTATAATTATTACAGTTCTGGCGATAATAACTGCATTATATGGGTAATAATGCACGTTATATTGCTAACAGTACAAGTAATAAGTATAATTATTACAGTTCTAGCGATAAAAACTGCATTATATGGGTAATAATGCACGTTATATTGCTAACAATATAAGTAATAAGTATAATTATTACAGTTCTAGCGATAATAACTGCATAATATGGGTAATAATGCATGTTATATTGAGAATAGTATAAGTAATAAGTATAATTATTACAGTTCTAGCGATAATAACTGCATTATATGGGTAATAAAGCACGTTATATTGCTAACAATATAAGTAATAAGTATAATTATTACAGTTCTAGCGATAATAACTGCATTATATGGGTAGAAATGCATGTTATATTGATAATATTGGGAGTAATAAGTATATTTAGTATGGTTCTGGAGATAATAACTGCATAATATGGGTAATAATGCACGTTATATTGCTAATAATATAAGTAATAAGTATAATTATTACAGTTCTGGCGATAATAACTGCATTATATGGGTAATAATGCATGTTACATTGATAATATTGGGAGTAATAACTGTATTTATTATAGTTCTAGCAATAATAACTACATAATATGGGTAATAATGCATGTTATATTGATAATAATATAAGTAATAAGTATAATTATTACAGTTCTAGCAATAATACCTCCTTTATATGGGTAATAATGCATGTTATATTGATGATAATGAAAGTAATACGTATATTTATTATAGTTCTTGCGATAATAACTGCATAATATGGGTAAAAATGCATGTTATATTGATAATATCGGGAGTAATAAGTATAATTATTATAGCTCTAGCGATAATAATAGTAAAATATGGCAAATAGTGCATGTTATATTGATAATAATAAAAGTAATAAATATATTTATTACAGTTCTATCGATAATAACTGCATAATATGGGTAATAATGCATGTTATATTGATAATAATAAAAGTAATAAATATATTTATTACAGTTCTATCGATAATAACTGCATAATATGGGTAATAATGCATGTTATATTGATAATAATCTAAGTAATAAGTATAATTATTACAGTTCTAGCGATAATAACTGCATTATATGGGTAATAATGCATGTTATATTGATGATAATGAAAGTGATACGTATATTTATTATAGTTCTAGCGATAATAACTGCATAATATGGGTAATAATGCATGTTATATTGAGAATAGTATAAGTAATAAGTATAATTATTACAGTTCTGGCGATAATAACTGCATTATATGGGTAATAATGCACGTTATATTGCTTATAGTATAAGTAATAAGTATAATTATTACAGTTCTAGCAATAATACCTCCATAATATGGGTAATAATGCATGTTATATTGATAATGATATAAGTAATAAGTATAATTATTACAGTTCTAGCGATAATAACTGCATAATATGGGTAATAATGCACGTTATATTGCTAATAATATAAGTAATGAGCACAATGATTACAGTTCTAGCGATAATAACTGCATTATATGGGTAATAATGCATGTTATATTGATAATAATATAAGTAATAAGTATAATTATTACAGTTCTAGCGATAATAACTGCATTATATGGGTAATAATGCACGTTATATTGCTAATAATATAAGTAATAAGTACAATTATTACAGTTCTAGCGATAATAACTGCATTATATGGGTAATAATGCACGTTATATTGCTAATAATATAAGTAATAAGTATAATTATTACAGTTCTAGTGATAATAACTGCATTATATGGGTAATAATGCATGTTACATTGATAATATTGGGAGTAATAACTGTATTTATTATAGTTCTAGCAATAATAACTGCATAATATGGGTAATAATGCATGTTATATTGATAATAATAAAAGTAATAAATATATTTATTACAGTTCTATCGATAATAACTGCATAATATGGGTAATAATGCATGTTATATTGATAATAATCTAAGTAGTAAGTATAATTATTACAGTTCTAGCGATAATAACGGCATTATATGGGTAATAATGCACGTTATATTGTTAACAATATAAGTAATAAGTATATTTATTACAGTTCTAGCGATAATAACTGCATTATATAGGTAATAATGCATGTTATATTGATGATAATGAAAGTAATACGTATATTTATTATAGTTCTAGCGATAATAACTGCATAATATGGGTAATAATGCATGTTATATTGAGAATAATATAAGTAATAAGTATAATTATTACAGTTCTGGCGATAATAACTGCATTATATGGGTAATAATGCACGTTATATTGCTAATAGTATAAGTAATAAGTATAATTATTACAGTTCTAGCGATAATACCTCTATTATATGGGTAATAATGCATGTTATATTGATAATGATATAAGTAATAAGTATAATTATTACAGTTCTAGCGATAATAACTGCATTATATGGGTAATAATGCATGTTATATTGATAATATTGGGAGTAATAAGTATATTTATTATAGTTCTAGCGATAATAACTGCATAATATGTGTAATAATGCATGTTATATTGATAATAGTATAACTAGTAAGTATAATTATTACAGTTCTGGCGATAATAACTGCATTATATGGGTAACAATGCACGTTATATTGCTAATAGTATAAGTAATAAGTATAATTATTACAGTTCTAGCAATAATACCTCCATTATATGGGTAATAATGGATGTTATATTGATAATAATATAAGTAATAAGTATAATTATTACAGTTCTAGCGATAATAACTGCATTATATGGGTAATAATGCATGTTATATTGATAATAATCTAAGTAATAAGTATAATTATTACAGTTCTAGCGATAATAACTGCATTATATGGGTAATAATGCACGTTATATTGCTAATAATATAAGTAATGATTACAATTATTACAGTTCTAGCGATAATAACTGCATTATATGGGTAATAATGCACGTTATATTGCTAATAATATAAGTAATAAGTATAATTATTACTGTTCTAGCGATAATAACTGCATTATATGGGTAATAATGCATGTTACATTGATAATATTGGGAGTAATAAGTGTATTTATTATAGTTCTAGCGATAATAACTGCATAATATGGGTAATAATGCATGTTATATTAATAATAATATAAGTAATAAGTATAATTATTACAGTTCTAGCAATAATACCTCCTTTATATGGGTAATAATGCATGTTATATTGATGATAATGAAAGTAATACGTATATTTATTATAGTTCTTGCGATAATAACTGCATTATATGGGTAATAATGCACGTTATATTGCTAATAATATAAGTAATGAGTACAATTATTACAGTTCTAGCGATAATAACTGCATTATATGGGTAATAATGCACGTTATATTGCTAATAATATAAGTAATAGGTATAATTATTACAGTTCTAGCGATAATAACTGCATTATATGGGTAATAATGCATGTTACATTGATAATATTGGGAGTAATAAGTGTATTTATTATAGTTCTAGCGATAATAACTGCATAATATGGGTAATAATGCATGTTATATTGATAATAATATAAGTAATAAGTATAATTATTACAGTTCTAGCAATAATACCTCCTTTATATGGGTAATAATGCATGTTATATTGATAATATCGGGAGTAATAAGTATAATTATTATAGTTCTAGCGATAATAATAGTAAAATATGGCAAATAGTGCATGTTACATTGATAATAATAAAAGTAATAAGTATATTTATTACAGTTCTATCGATAATAACTGCATAATATGGGTAATAATGCATGTTATATTGATGATAATAAAAGTAATACGTATATTTATTATAGTTCTAGCGATAATAACTGCATAATATGGGTAATAATGCATGTTATATTGATGATAATGAAAGTAGTAAGTATATTTATTACAGTTCTAGCGATAATAACTGCATAATATGGGTAATAATGCACGTTATATTGCTAATAATATAAGTAATGAGTACAATTATTACAGTTCTAGCGATAATATCTGCATTATATGGGTAATAATGCATGTTATATTGATAGTAATATAAGTAATAAGAATAATTATTACAGTTCTAGCGATAATAACTGCATTATATGGGTAATAATGCATGTTATATTGATAATATCGGGAGCAATAAGTATAATTATTATAGTTCTAGCGATAATAATAATAAAATATGGCAAATAGTGCATGTTATATTGATAATAATAAAAGTAATAAGTATATTTATTACAGTTCTATCGATAATAACTGCATAATATGGGTAATAATGCATGTTATATTGATGATAATAAAAGTAATACGTATATTTATTATAGTTCTAGCGATAATAACTGCATAATATGGGTAATAATGCATGTTATATTGATGATAATGAAAGTAATACGTATATTTATTATAGTTCCAGCGATAATAACTGCATAATATGGGTAATAATGCATGTTATATTGAGAATAATATAAGTAATAAGTATAATTATTACAGTTCTGGCCATAATAACTGCATTATATGGGTAATAATGCACGTTATATTGCTAACAGTATAAGTAATAAGTATAATTCTTACAGTTCTAGCGATAATAACTGCATTATATGGGTAATAATGCACGTTATATTGCTAACAATATAAGTAATAAGTATAATTATTACAGTTCTAGCGATAATAACTGCATAATATGGGTAATAATGCATGTTATATTGATGATAATGAAAGTAATACCTATATTTATTATAGTTCCAGCGATAATAACTGCATAATATGGGTAATAATGCATGTTATATTGAGAATAGTATAAGTAATAAGTATAATTATTACAGTTCTAGCGATAATAACTGCATTATATGGTTAATAATGCATGTTATATTGAGAATAGTATAAGTAATAAGTATAATTATTACAGTTCTGGCGATAATAACTGCATTATATGGGTAATAATGCACGTTATATTGCTAATAGTATAAGTAATAAGTATAATTATTACAGTTCTAGCAATAATACCTCCATTATATGGGTAATAATGGATGTTATATTGATAATAATATAAGTAATAAGTAAAATTATTACAGTTCTAGCGATAATAACTGCATTATATGGGTAATAATGCATGTTATATTGATAATAATCTAAGTAATAAGTATAATTATTACAGTTCTAGCGATAATAACTGCATAATATGGGTAATAATGCATGTTATATTGGTAATAATATAAGTAATAAGTATAATTATTACAGTTCTAGCAATAATACCTCCTTTATATGGGTAATAATGCATGTTATATTGAGAATAATATAAGTAATAAGTATAATTATTACAGTTCTGGCGATAATAACTGCATTATATGGGTAACAATGCACGTTCTATTGCTAATAGTATAAGTAATAAGTATAATTATTACAGTTCTAGCAATAATACCTGCATTATATGGGTAATAATGCATGTTATATTGATGATAATGAAAGTAATACGTATATTTATTATAGTTCTTGCGATAATAACTGCATAATATGGGTAATAATGCATGTTATATTGAGAATAATATAAGTAATAAGTATAATTATTACAGTTCTGGCGATAATAACTGCATTATATGGGTAACAATGCACGTTCTATTGCTAATAGTATAAGTAATAAGTATAATTATTACAGTTCTAGCAATAATACCTGCATTATATGGGTAATAATGCATGTTATATTGATAATAAAGAAGTAATAAATATATTTATTACAGTTCTATCGATACTAACTGCATAATATGGGTAATAATGCATGTTATATTGATGATAATAAAAGTAATACGTATATTTATTATAGTTCTAGCGATAATAACTGCATAATATGGGTAATAATGCATGTTATATTGATAATAATCTAAGTAATAAGTATAATTATTACAGTTCTAGCGATAATAACTGCATTATATGGGTAATAATGCACGTTATATTGCTAACAATATAAGTAATAAGTATAATTATTACAGTTCGAGCGATAATAACTGCATTATATGGGTAATAATGCATGTTATATTGATGATAATGAAAGTGATACGTATATTTATTATAGTTCTAGCGATAATAACTGCATAATATGGGTAATAATGCATGTTATATTGAGAATAGTATAAGTAATAAGTATAATTATTACAGTTCTGGCGACAATAACTGCATTATATGGGTAATAATGCACGTTATATTGCTAATAGTATAAGTAATAAGTATAATTATTACAGTTCTAGCAATAATACCTCCATAATATGGGTAATAATGGATGTTATATTGATAATAATATAAGTAATAAGTAAAATTATTACAGTTCTAGCGATAATAACTGCATTATATGGGTAATAATGCATGTTATATTGATAATATTGGGAGTAATAAGTATAATTATTATAGTTCTAGCGATAATAATAGTAAAATATGGCAAATAGTGCATGTTATATTGATAATAATAAAAGTAATAAATATATTTATTACAGTTCTACCGATAATAACTGCATAATATGGGTAATAATGCATGTTATATTGATAATAATCTAAGTAATAAGTATAATTATTACAGTTCTAGCGATAATAACTGCATTATATGTGTAATAATGCACGTTATATTGCTAACAATATAAGTAATAAGTATAATTATTACAGTTCTAGCGATAATAACTGCATTATATGGGTAATAATGCATGTTATATTGATGATAATGAAAGTAATACGAATATTTATTATAGTTCTAGCGATAATAACTGCATAATATGGGTAATAATGCATGTTATATTGATGATAATAAAAGTAATACGTATATTTATTATAGTTCTAGCGATAATAACTGCATAATATGGGTAATAATGCATGTTATATTGATGGTAATGAAAGTAATACGAATATTTATTATAGTTCTAGCGATAATAACTGCATAATATGGGTAATAATGCATGTTATATTGAGAATAATATAAGTAATAAGTATAATTATTACAGTTCTGGCGATAATAACTGCATTATATGGGTAATAATGCACGTTATATTGCTAATAGTATAAGCAATAAGTATAATTATTACAGTTCTAGCGATAATACCTCCATTATATGGGTAATAATGCATGTTATATTGATAATATCGGGAGTAATAAGTATAATTATTATAGTTCTAGCGATAATAATAGTAAAATATGGCAAATAGTGCATGTTACATTGATAATAATAAAAGTAATAAGTATATTTATTACAGTTCTATCGATAATAACTGCATAATATGGGTAATAATGCATGTTATATTGATGATAATAAAAGTAATACGTATATTTATTATAGTTCTAGCGATAATAACTGCATAATATGGGTAATAATGCACGTTATATTGCTAATAATATAAGTAATGAGTATAATTATTACAGTTCGAGCGATAATAACTGCATTATATGGGTAATAATGCATGTTATATTGATGATAATGAAAGTGATACGTATATTTATTATAGTTCTAGCGATAATAACTGCATAATATGGGTAATAATGCATGTTATATTGAGAATAGTATAAGTAATAAGTATAATTATTACAGTTCTGGCGACAATAACTGCATTATATGGGTAATAATGCACGTTATATTGCTAATAGTATAAGTAATAAGTATAATTATTACAGTTCTAGCAATAATACCTCCATAATATGGGTAATAATGGATGTTATATTGATAATAATATAAGTAATAAGTAAAATTATTACAGTTCTAGCGATAATAACTGCATTATATGGGTAATAATGCATGTTATATTGATAATATTGGGAGTAATAAGTATAATTATTATAGTTCTAGCGATAATAATAGTAAAATATGGCAAATAGTGCATGTTATATTGATAATAATAAAAGTAATAAATATATTTATTACAGTTCTACCGATAATAACTGCATAATATGGGTAATAATGCATGTTATATTGATAATAATCTAAGTAATAAGTATAATTATTACAGTTCTAGCGATAATAACTGCATTATATGTGTAATAATGCACGTTATATTGCTAACAATATAAGTAATAAGTATAATTATTACAGTTCTAGCGATAATAACTGCATTATATGGGTAATAATGCATGTTATATTGATGATAATGAAAGTAATACGAATATTTATTATAGTTCTAGCGATAATAACTGCATAATATGGGTAATAATGCATGTTATATTGATGATAATAAAAGTAATACGTATATTTATTATAGTTCTAGCGATAATAACTGCATAATATGGGTAATAATGCATGTTATATTGATGGTAATGAAAGTAATACGAATATTTATTATAGTTCTAGCGATAATAACTGCATAATATGGGTAATAATGCATGTTATATTGAGAATAATATAAGTAATAAGTATAATTATTACAGTTCTGGCGATAATAACTGCATTATATGGGTAATAATGCACGTTATATTGCTAATAGTATAAGCAATAAGTATAATTATTACAGTTCTAGCGATAATACCTCCATTATATGGGTAATAATGCATGTTATATTGATAATATCGGGAGTAATAAGTATAATTATTATAGTTCTAGCGATAATAATAGTAAAATATGGCAAATAGTGCATGTTACATTGATAATAATAAAAGTAATAAGTATATTTATTACAGTTCTATCGATAATAACTGCATAATATGGGTAATAATGCATGTTATATTGATGATAATAAAAGTAATACGTATATTTATTATAGTTCTAGCGATAATAACTGCATAATATGGGTAATAATGCACGTTATATTGCTAATAATATAAGTAATGAGTACAATTATTACAGTTCTAGCGATAATATCTGCATTATATGGGTAATAATGCATGTTATATTGATAGTAATATAAGTAATAAGAATAATTATTACAGTTCTAGCGATAATAACTGCATTATATGGGTAATAATGCATGTTATATTGATAATATCGGGAGCAATAAGTATAATTATTATAGTTCTAGCGATAATAATAATAAAATATGGCAAATAGTGCATGTTATATTGATAATAATAAAAGTAATAAGTATATTTATTACAGTTCTATCGATAATAACTGCATAATATGGGTAATAATGCATGTTATATTGATGATAATAAAAGTAATACGTATATTTATTATAGTTCTAGCGATAATAACTGCATAATATGGGTAATAATGCATGTTATATTGATAATAATATAAGTAATAAGTATAATTATTACAGTTCTAGCGATAATAACTGCATTATATGGGTAATAAAGCACGTTATATTGCTAACAATATAAGTAATAAGTATAATTATTACAGTTCTAGCGATAATAACTGCATTATATGGGTAGAAATGCATGTTATATTGATAATATTGGGAGTAATAAGTATATTTATTATGGTTCTAGAGATAATAACTGCATAATATGGGTAATAATGCATGTTATATTGATGATAATGAAAGTAATACGTATATTTATTATAGTTCTGGCGATAATAACTGCATAATATGGGTAATAATGCATGTTATATTGAGAATAATATAAGTAATAAGTATAATTATTACAGTTCTGGCGATAATAACTGCATTATATGGGTAATAATGCACGTTATATTGCTAACAGTATAAGTAATAAGTATAATTCTTACAGTTCTAGCGATAATAACTGCATTATATGGGTAATAATGCACGTTATATTGCTAACAATATAAGTAATAAGTATAATTATTACAGTTCTAGCGATAATAACTGCATAATATGGGTAATAATGCATGTTATATTGAGAATAGTATAAGTAATAAGTATAATTATTACAGTTCTAGCGATAATAACTGCATTATATGGGTAATAAAGCACGTTATATTGCTAACAATATAAGTAATAAGTATAATTATTACAGTTCTAGCGATAATAACTGCATTATATGGGTAGAAATGCATGTTATATTGATAATATTGGGAGTAATAAGTATATTTAGTATGGTTCTGGAGATAATAACTGCATAATATGGGTAATAATGCATGTTATATTGATGATAATGAAAGTAATACGTATATTTATTATAGTTCCAGCGATAATAACTGCATAATATGGGTAATAATGCATGTTATATTGAGAATAGTATAAGTAATAAGTATAATTATTACAGTTCTAGCGATAATAACTGCATTATATGGTTAATAATGCATGTTATATTGATAATATCGGGAGTAATAAGTATAATTATTATAGTTCTAGCGATAATAATAGTAAAATATGGCAAATAGTGCATGTTATATTGATAATAATAAAAGTAATAAGTATATTTATTACAGTTCTATCGATAATAACTGCATAATATGGGTAATAATGCATGTTATATTGATGATAATAAAAGTAATACGTTTATTTATTATAGTTCTAGCGATAATAACTGCATAATATGGGTAATAATGCATGTTATATTGATAATAATATAAGTAATAAGTATAATTATTACAGTTCTAGCGATAATAACTGCATTATATGGGTCATAATGCACGTTATATTGCTACTAATATAAGTAATGAGTACAATTATTACAGTTCTAGCGATAATAACTGCATAATATGTGTAATAATGCATGTTATATTGATAATAGTATAAGTAATAAGTATAATTATTACAGTTCTGGCGATAATAACTGCATTATATGGGTAACAATGCACGTTATATTGCTAATAGTATAAGTAATAAGTATAATTATTACAGTTCTAGCAATAATACCTCCATTATATGGGTAATAATGGATGTTATATTGATAATAATATAAGTAATAAGTAAAATTATTACAGTTCTAGCGATAATAACTGCATTATATGGGTAATAATGCATGTTATATTGATAATGATATAAGTAATAAGTATAATTATTACAGTTCTAGCGATAATAACTGCATAATATGGGTAATAATGCACGTTATATTGCTAATAATTTAAGTAATGAGTACAATGATTACAGTTCTAGCGATAATAACTGCATTATATGGGTAATAATGCATGTTATATTGATAATAACAAAAGCAATAAGTATAATTATTACAGTTCTAGCGATAATAGCTCCATTATATGGGTAATAATGCATGTTATATTGATAATAATATAAGTAATGAGTACAATTATTACAGTTCTAGCGATAATAACTGCATTATATGGGTAATAATGCACGTTATATTGCTAATAATATAAGTAATAAGTATAATTATTACTGTCCTAGCGATAATAACTGCATTATATGGGTAATAATGCATGTTACATTGATAATATTGGGAGTAATAAGTGTATTTATTATAGTTCTAGCGATAATAACTGCATAATATGGGTAATAATGCATGTTATATTGGTAATAATATAAGTAATAAGTATAATTATTACAGTTCTAGCAATAATACCTCCTTTATATGGGTAATAATGCATGTTATATTGAGAATAATATAAGTAATAAGTATAATTATTACAGTTCTGGCGATAATAACTGCATTATATGGGTAACAATGCACGTTCTATTGCTAATAGTATAAGTAATAAGTATAATTATTACAGTTCTAGCAATAATACCTGCATTATATGGGTAATAATGCATGTTATATTGATGATAATGAAAGTAATACGTATATTTATTATAGTTCTTGCGATAATAACTGCATAATATGGGTAATAATGCATGTTATATTGAGAATAATATAAGTAATAAGTATAATTATTACAGTTCTGGCGATAATAACTGCATTATATGGGTAACAATGCACGTTCTATTGCTAATAGTATAAGTAATAAGTATAATTATTACAGTTCTAGCAATAATACCTGCATTATATGGGTAATAATGCATGTTATATTGATAATAATAAAAGTAATAAATATATTTATTACAGTTCTATCGATACTAACTGCATAATATGGGTAATAATGCATGTTATATTGATGATAATAAAAGTAATACGTATATTTATTATAGTTCTAGCGATAATAACTGCATAATATGGGTAATAATGCATGTTATATTGATAATAATCTAAGTAATAAGTATAATTATTACAGTTCTAGCGATAATAACTGCATTATATGGGTAATAATGCACGTTATATTGCTAACAATATAAGTAATAAGTATAATTATTACAGTTCGAGCGATAATAACTGCATTATATGGGTAATAATGCATGTTATATTGATGATAATGAAAGTGATACGTATATTTATTATAGTTCTAGCGATAATAACTGCATAATATGGGTAATAATGCATGTTATATTGAGAATAGTATAAGTAATAAGTATAATTATTACAGTTCTGGCGACAATAACTGCATTATATGGGTAATAATGCACGTTATATTGCTAATAGTATAAGTAATAAGTATAATTATTACAGTTCTAGCAATAATACCTCCATAATATGGGTAATAATGGATGTTATATTGATAATAATATAAGTAATAAGTAAAATTATTACAGTTCTAGCGATAATAACTGCATTATATGGGTAATAATGCATGTTATATTGATAATATTGGGAGTAATAAGTATAATTATTATAGTTCTAGCGATAATAATAGTAAAATATGGCAAATAGTGCATGTTATATTGATAATAATAAAAGTAATAAATATATTTATTACAGTTCTACCGATAATAACTGCATAATATGGGTAATAATGCATGTTATATTGATAATAATCTAAGTAATAAGTATAATTATTACAGTTCTAGCGATAATAACTGCATAATATGGGTAATAATGCACGTTATATTGCTAATAATTTAAGTAATGAGTACAATGATTACAGTTCTAGCGATAATAACTGCATTATATGGGTAATAATGCACGTTATATTGCTAATAATATAAGTAATAAGTATAATTATTACAGTTCTAGCGATAATAACTGCATTATATGGGTAATAATGCATGTTACATTGATAATATTGGGAGTAATAAGTGTATTTATTATAGTTCTAGCGATAATAACTGCATAATATGGGTAATAATGCATGTTATATTGATAATAATATAAGTAATAAGTATAATTATTACAGTTCTAGCAATAATACCTCCTTTATATGGGTAATAATGCATGTTATATTGATGATAATGAAAGTAATACGTATATTTATTATAGTTCTTGCGATAATAACTGCATAATATGGGTAATAATGCATGTTATATTGAGAATAATATAAGTAATAAGTATAATTATTACAGTTCTAGCAATAATACCTCCTTTATATGGGTAATAATGCATGTTATATTGATGATAATGAAAGTGATACGTATATTTATTATAGTTCTAGCGATAATAACTGCATAATATGGGTAATAATGCATGTTATATTGATAATAATAAAAGTAATAAATATATTTATTACAGTTCTATCGATAATAACTGCATAATATGGGTAATAATGCATGTTATATTGATAATAATCTAAGTAGTAAGTATAATTATTACAGTTCTAGCGATAATAACGGCATTATATGGGTAATAATGCACGTTATATTGTTAACAATATAAGTAATAAGTATATTTATTACAGTTCTAGCGATAATAACTGCATTATATGGGTAATAATGCATGTTATATTGATGATAATGAAAGTAATACGTATATTTATTATAGTTCTAGCGATAATAACTGCATAATATGGGTAATAATGCATGTTATATTGAGAATAATATAAGTAATGAGTACAATTATTACAGTTCTAGCGATAATAACTGCATTATATGGGTAATAATGCACGTTATATTGCTAATAATATAAGTAATAAGTATAATTATTACAGTTCTAGCGATAATAACTGCATTATATGGGTAATAATGCATGTTACATTGATAATATTGGGAGTAATAAGTGTATTTATTATAGTTCTAGCGATAATAACTGCATAATATGGGTAATAATGCATGTTATATTGATAATAATATAAGTAATAAGTATAATTATTACAGTTCTAGCGATAATAACGGCATTATATGGGTAATAATGCACGTTATATTGCTAACAATATAAGTAATAAGTATAATCATTACAGATCTAGCGATAATAACTGCATTATATGGGTAATAATGCACGTTATATTGCTAATAATATAAGTAATAAGTATAATTATTACAGTTCTATCGATAATAACTGCATAATATGGGTAATAATGCATGTTATGTTGATGATAATGAAAGTAATACGTATGTTTATTATAGTTCTAGCGATAATAACTGCATAATATGGGTAATAATGCATGTTATATTGAGAATAATATAAGTAATAAGTATAATTATTACAGTTCTGGCGATAACAACTGCATAATATGGGTAATAATGCACGTTATATTGCTAATAGTATAAGTAATAAGTATAATTATTACAGTTCTAGCGATAATAACTGCATTATGTGGGTAATAATGCATGTTACATTGATAATATTGGGAGTAATAAGTGTATTTATTATAGTTCTAGCGATAATAACTGCATAATATGGGTAATAATGCATGTTATATTGATAATAATATAAGTAATAAGTATAATTATTACAGTTCTAGCAATAATACCTCCTTTATATGGGTAATAATGCATGTTATATTGATGATAATGAAAGTAATACGTATATTTATTATAGTTCTTGCGATAATAACTGCATAATATGGGTAATAATGCATGTTATATTGAGAATAATATAAGTAATAAGTATAATTATTACAGTTCTAGCAATAATACCTCCTTTATATGGGTAATAATGCATGTTATATTGATGATAATGAAAGTGATACGTATATTTATTATAGTTCTAGCGATAATAACTGCATAATATGGGTAATAATGCATGTTATATTGATAATAATAAAAGTAATAAATATATTTATTACAGTTCTATCGATAATAACTGCATAATATGGGTAATAATGCATGTTATATTGATAATAATCTAAGTAGTAAGTATAATTATTACAGTTCTAGCGATAATAACGGCATTATATGGGTAATAATGCACGTTATATTGTTAACAATATAAGTAATAAGTATATTTATTACAGTTCTAGCGATAATAACTGCATTATATGGGTAATAATGCATGTTATATTGATGATAATGAAAGTAATACGTATATTTATTATAGTTCTAGCGATAATAACTGCATAATATGGGTAATAATGCATGTTATATTGAGAATAATATAAGTAATGAGTACAATTATTACAGTTCTAGCGATAATAACTGCATTATATGGGTAATAATGCACGTTATATTGCTAATAATATAAGTAATAAGTATAATTATTACAGTTCTAGCGATAATAACTGCATTATATGGGTAATAATGCATGTTACATTGATAATATTGGGAGTAATAAGTGTATTTATTATAGTTCTAGCGATAATAACTGCATAATATGGGTAATAATGCATGTTATATTGATAATAATATAAGTAATAAGTATAATTATTACAGTTCTAGCGATAATAACGGCATTATATGGGTAATAATGCACGTTATATTGCTAACAATATAAGTAATAAGTATAATCATTACAGATCTAGCGATAATAACTGCATTATATGGGTAATAATGCACGTTATATTGCTAATAATATAAGTAATAAGTATAATTATTACAGTTCTATCGATAATAACTGCATAATATGGGTAATAATGCATGTTATGTTGATGATAATGAAAGTAATACGTATGTTTATTATAGTTCTAGCGATAATAACTGCATAATATGGGTAATAATGCATGTTATATTGAGAATAATATAAGTAATAAGTATAATTATTACAGTTCTGGCGATAACAACTGCATAATATGGGTAATAATGCACGTTATATTGCTAATAGTATAAGTAATAAGTATAATTATTACAGTTCTAGCGATAATAACTGCATTATGTGGGTAATAATGCACGTTATATTGCTAATAATATAAGTAATGAGTACAATGATTACAGTTCTAGCGATAATAACTGCATTATATGGGTAATAATGCATGTGATATTGATAATAATATAAGTAATAAGTATAATTATTACAGTTCTAGCGATAATAACTGCATTATATGGGTAATAATGCACGTTATATTGCTAATAATATAAGTAATGAGTACAGTTATTACAGTTCTAGCGATAATAACTGCATTATATGGGTAATAATGCACGTTATATTGCTAATAATATAAGTAATAAGTATAATTATTACAGTTCTAGCGATAATAACTGCATTATATGGGTAATAATGCATGTTACATTGATAATATTGGGAGTAATAAGTGTATTTATTATAGTTCTAGCGATAATAACTGCATAATATGGGTAATAATGCATGTTATATTGATAATAATATAAGTAATAAGTATAATTATTACAGTTCTAGCAATAATACCTCCTTTATATGGGTAATAATGCATGTTATATTGATGATAATGAAAGTGATACGTATATTTATTATAGTTCTAGCGATAATAACTGCATAATATGGGTAATGATGCATGTTATATTGAGAATAGTATAAGTAATAAGTATAATTATTACAGTTCTGGCGATAATAACTGCATTATATGGGTAATAATGCACGTTATATTGCTAATAGTATAAGTAATAAGTATAATTATTACAGTTCTAGCAATAATACCTCCATAATATGGGTAATAATGCATGTTATATTGATAATGATATAAGTAATAAGTATAATTATTAAAGTTCTAGCGATAATAACTGCATAATATGGGTAATAATGCACGTTATATTGCTAATAATATAAGTAATGAGCACAATGATTACAGTTCTAGCGATAATAACTGCATTATATGGGTAATAATGCACGTTATATTGCTAATAATATAAGTAATGAGCACAATGATTACAGTTCTAGCGATAATAACTGCATTATATGGGTAATAATGCATGTTATATTGATAATAATATAAGTAATAAGTATAATTATTACAGTTCTAGCGATAATAACTGCATTATATGGGTAATAATGCACGTTATATTGCTAATAATATAAGTAATAAGTACAATTATTACAGTTCTAGCGATAATAACTGCATTATATGGGTAATAATGCACGTTATATTGCTAATAATATAAGTAATAAGTATAATTATTACAGTTCTTGCGATAATAACTGCATTATATGGGTAATAATGCATGTTACATTGATAATATTGGGAGTAATAACTGTATTTATTATAGTTCTAGCAATAATAACTGCATAATATGGGTAATAATGCATGTTATATTGATAATAATATAAGTAATAAGTATAATTATTACAGTTCTAGCAATAATACCTCCTTTATATGGGTAATAATGCATGTTATATTGATGATAATGAAAGTAATACGTATATTTATTATAGTTCTAGCGATAATAACTGCATAATATGGGTAATAATGCATGTTATATTGAGAATAATATAAGTAATAAGTATAATTATTACAGTTCTGGCGATAATAACTGCATTATATGGGTAATAATGCACGTTAAATTGCTAATAGTATAAGTAATAAGTATAATTATTACAGTTCTAGCGATAATACCTCTATTATATGGGTAATAATGCATGTTATATTGATGATAATAAAAGTAATACGTATATTTATTATAGTTCTAGCGATAATAACTGCATAATATGGGTAAAAATGCATGTTATATTGATAATATCGGGAGTAATAAGTATAATTATTATAGCTCTAGCGATAATAATAGTAAAATATGGCAAATAGTGCATGTTATATTGATAATAATAAAAGTAATAAATATATTTATTACAGTTCTATCGATAATAACTGCATTATATAGGTAATAATGCATGTTATATTGATGATAATGAAAGTAATACGTATATTTATTATAGTTCTAGCGATAATAACTGCATAATATGGGTAATAATGCATGTTATATTGAGAATAATATAAGTAATAAGTATAATTATTACAGTTCTGGCGATAATAACTGCATTATATGGGTAATAATGCACGTTATATTGCTAATAGTATAAGTAATAAGTATAATTATTACAGTTCTAGCGATAATACCTCTATTATATGGGTAATAATGCATGTTATATTGATAATGATATAAGTAATAAGTATAATTATTACAGTTCTAGCGATAATAACTGCATTATATGGGTAATAATGCATGTTATATTGATAACATTGGGAGTAATAAGTATATTTATTATAGTTCTAGCGATAATAACTGCATAATATGTGTAATAATGCATGTTATATTGATAATAGTATAACTAGTAAGTATAATTATTACAGTTCTGGCGATAATAACTGCATTATATGGGTAACAATGCACGTTATATTGCTAATAGTATAAGTAATAAGTATAATTATTACAGTTCTAGCAATAATACCTCCATTATATGGGTAATAATGGATGTTATATTGATAATAATATAAGTAATAAGTATAATTATTACAGTTCTAGCGATAATAACTGCATTATATGGCTAATATAGCACGTTATATTGCTAATAATATAAGTAATGAGCACAATGATTACAGTTCTAGCGATAATAACTGCATTATATGGGTAATAATGCACGTTATATTGCTAATAATATAAGTAATGAGCACAATGATTACAGTTCTAGCGATAATAACTGCATTATATGGGTAATAATGCATGTTACATTGATAATATTGGGAGTAATAACTGTATTTATTATAGTTCTAGCAATAATAACTGCATAATATGGGTAATAATGCACGTTATATTGCTAATAGTATAAGTAATAAGTATAATTATTACAGTTCTAGCAATAATACCTCCATAATATGGGTAATAATGCATGTTATATTGATAATGATATAAGTAATAAGTATAATTATTACAGTTCTAGCGATAATAACTGCATTATATGGGTAATAATGCACGTTATATTGCTAATAATATAAGTAATGAGCACAATGATTACAGTTCTAGCGATAATAACTGCATTATATGGGTAATAATGCATGTTATATTGATAATAATATAAGTAATAAGTATAATTATTACAGTTCTAGCGATAATAACTGCATTATATGGGTAATAATGCACGTTATATTGCTAATAATATAAGTAATAAGTACAATTATTACAGTTCTAGCGATAATAACTGCATTATATGGGTAATAATGCACGTTATATTGCTAATAATATAAGTAATAAGTATAATTATTACAGTTCTAGCGATAATAACTGCATTATATGGGTAATAATGCATGTTACATTGATAATATTGGGAGTAATAAGTGTATTTATTATAGTTCTAGCGATAATAACTGCATAATATGGGTAATAATGCATGTTATATTGATAATAATATAAGTAATAAGTATAATTATTACAGTTCTAGCAATAATACCTCCTTTATATGGGTAATAATGCATGTTATATTGATGATAATGAAAGTAATACGTATATTTATTATAGTTCTTGCGATAATAACTGCATAATATGGGTAATAATGCATGTTATATTGAGAATAATATAAGTAATAAGTATAATTATTACAGTTCTGGCGATAATAACTGCATTATATGGGTAACAATGCACGTTCTATTGCTAATAGTATAAGTAATAAGTATAATTATTACAGTTCTAGCAATAATACCTGCATTATATGGGTAATAATGCATGTTATATTGATAATAATAAAAGTAATAAATATATTTATTACAGTTCTATCGATAATAACTGCATAATATGGGTAATAATGCATGTTATATTGATGATAATAAAAGTAATACGTATATTTATGATAGTTCTAGCGATAATAACTGCATAATATGGGTAATAATGCATGTTATATTGATAATAATCTAAGTAATAAGTATAATTATTACAGTTCTAGCGATAATAACTGCATTATATGGGTAATAATGCACGTTATATTGCTAACAATATAAGTAATAAGTATAATTATTACAGTTCGAGCGATAATAACTGCATTATATGGGTAATAATGCATGTTATATTGATGATAATGAAAGTGATACGTATATTTATTATAGTTCTAGCGATAATAACTGCATAATATGGGTAATGATGCATGTTATATTGAGAATAGTATAAGTAATAAGTATAATTATTACAGTTCTGGCGATAATAACTGCATTATATGGGTAATAATGCACGTTATATTGCTAATAGTATAAGTAATAAGTATAATTATTACAGTTCTAGCAATAATACCTCCATAATATGGGTAATAATGCATGTTATATTGATAATGATATAAGTAATAAGTATAATTATTACAGTTCTAGCGATAATAACTGCATAATATGGGTAATAATGCACGTTATATTGCTAATAATATAAGTAATGAGCACAATGATTACAGTTCTAGCGATAATAACTGCATTATATGGGTAATAATGCACGTTATATTGCTAATAATATAAGTAATGAGCACAATGATTACAGTTCTAGCGATAATAACTGCATTATATGGGTAATAATGCATGTTATATTGATAATAATATAAGTAATAAGTATAATTATTACAGTTCTAGCGATAATAACTGCATTATATGGGTAATAATGCACGTTATATTGCTAATAATATAAGTAATAAGTACAATTATTACAGTTCTAGCGATAATAACTGCATTATATGGGTAATAATGCACGTTATATTGCTAATAATATAAGTAATAAGTATAATTATTACAGTTCTTGCGATAATAACTGCATTATATGGGTAATAATGCATGTTACATTGATAATATTGGGAGTAATAACTGTATTTATTATAGTTCTAGCAATAATAACTGCATAATATGGGTAATAATGCATGTTATATTGATAATAATATAAGTAATAAGTATAATTATTACAGTTCTAGCAATAATACCTCCTTTATATGGGTAATAATGCATGTTATATTGATGATAATGAAAGTAATACGTATATTTATTATAGTTCTAGCGATAATAACTGCATAATATGGGTAATAATGCATGTTATATTGAGAATAATATAAGTAATAAGTATAATTATTACAGTTCTGGCGATAATAACTGCATTATATGGGTAATAATGCACGTTAAATTGCTAATAGTATAAGTAATAAGTATAATTATTACAGTTCTAGCGATAATACCTCTATTATATGGGTAATAATGCATGTTATATTGATGATAATAAAAGTAATACGTATATTTATTATAGTTCTAGCGATAATAACTGCATAATATGGGTAAAAATGCATGTTATATTGATAATATCGGGAGTAATAAGTATAATTATTATAGCTCTAGCGATAATAATAGTAAAATATGGCAAATAGTGCATGTTATATTGATAATAATAAAAGTAATAAATATATTTATTACAGTTCTATCGATAATAACTGCATTATATAGGTAATAATGCATGTTATATTGATGATAATGAAAGTAATACGTATATTTATTATAGTTCTAGCGATAATAACTGCATAATATGGGTAATAATGCATGTTATATTGAGAATAATATAAGTAATAAGTATAATTATTACAGTTCTGGCGATAATAACTGCATTATATGGGTAATAATGCACGTTATATTGCTAATAGTATAAGTAATAAGTATAATTATTACAGTTCTAGCGATAATACCTCTATTATATGGGTAATAATGCATGTTATATTGATAATGATATAAGTAATAAGTATAATTATTACAGTTCTAGCGATAATAACTGCATTATATGGGTAATAATGCATGTTATATTGATAACATTGGGAGTAATAAGTATATTTATTATAGTTCTAGCGATAATAACTGCATAATATGTGTAATAATGCATGTTATATTGATAATAGTATAACTAGTAAGTATAATTATTACAGTTCTGGCGATAATAACTGCATTATATGGGTAACAATGCACGTTATATTGCTAATAGTATAAGTAATAAGTATAATTATTACAGTTCTAGCAATAATACCTCCATTATATGGGTAATAATGGATGTTATATTGATAATAATATAAGTAATAAGTATAATTATTACAGTTCTAGCGATAATAACTGCATTATATGGGTAATAATGCATGTTATATTGATAATAATCTAAGTAATAAGTATAATTATTACAGTTCTAGCGATAATAACGTCATTATATGGGTAATAATGCACGTTATATTGCTAACAATATAAGTAATAAGTATAATTATTACAGTTCTAGCGATAATAACTGCATAATATGGGTAATAATGCACGTTATATTGCTAATAATATAAGTAGTGAGTACAATTATTACAGTTCTAGCGATAATAACTGCATTATATGGGTAATAATGCATGTTATATTGATAATAATATAAGTAATAAGTATAATTATTACAGTTCTAGCGATAATAACTGCATTATATGGGTAATAATGCATGTTATATTGATAATATCGGGAGTAATAAGTACAATTATTATAGTTCTAGCGATAATAATAGTAAAATATGGCAAATAGTGCATGTTATAGTGATAATAATAAAAGTAATAAGTATATTTATTACAGTTCTATCGATAATAACTGCATAATATGGGTAATGATGCATGTTATATTGATGATGATAAAAGTAATACGTATATTTATTATAGTTCTAGCGATAATAACTGCATAATATGGGTAATAATGCATGTTATATTGATAATAATCTAAGTAATAAGTATAATTATTACAGTTCTAGCGATAATAACTGCATTATATGGGTAATAATGCATGTTATATTGATAATAATATAAGTAATAAGTATAATTATTACAGTTCTAGCGATAATAACTGCATTATATGGGTAATAATGCACGTTATATTGCTAATAATATAAGTAATAAGTACAATTATTACAGTTCTAGCGATAATAACTGCATTATATGGGTAATAATGCACGTTATATTGCTAATAATATAAGTAATAAGTATAATTATTACAGTTCTTGCGATAATAACTGCATTATATGGGTAATAATGCATGTTACATTGATAATATTGGGAGTAATAACTGTATTTATTATAGTTCTAGCAATAATAACTGCATAATATGGGTAATAATGCATGTTATATTGATAATAATATAAGTAATAAGTATAATTATTACAGTTCTAGCAATAATACCTCCTTTATATGGGTAATAATGCATGTTATATTGATGATAATGAAAGTAATACGTATATTTATTATAGTTCTAGCGATAATAACTGCATAATATGGGTAATAATGCATGTTATATTGAGAATAATATAAGTAATAAGTATAATTATTACAGTTCTGGCGATAATAACTGCATTATATGGGTAATAATGCACGTTAAATTGCTAATAGTATAAGTAATAAGTATAATTATTACAGTTCTAGCGATAATACCTCTATTATATGGGTAATAATGCATGTTATATTGATGATAATAAAAGTAATACGTATATTTATTATAGTTCTAGCGATAATAACTGCATAATATGGGTAAAAATGCATGTTATATTGATAATATCGGGAGTAATAAGTATAATTATTATAGCTCTAGCGATAATAATAGTAAAATATGGCAAATAGTGCATGTTATATTGATAATAATAAAAGTAATAAATATATTTATTACAGTTCTATCGATAATAACTGCATTATATAGGTAATAATGCATGTTATATTGATGATAATGAAAGTAATACGTATATTTATTATAGTTCTAGCGATAATAACTGCATAATATGGGTAATAATGCATGTTATATTGAGAATAATATAAGTAATAAGTATAATTATTACAGTTCTGGCGATAATAACTGCATTATATGGGTAATAATGCACGTTATATTGCTAATAGTATAAGTAATAAGTATAATTATTACAGTTCTAGCGATAATACCTCTATTATATGGGTAATAATGCATGTTATATTGATAATGATATAAGTAATAAGTATAATTATTACAGTTCTAGCGATAATAACTGCATTATATGGGTAATAATGCATGTTATATTGATAACATTGGGAGTAATAAGTATATTTATTATAGTTCTAGCGATAATAACTGCATAATATGTGTAATAATGCATGTTATATTGATAATAGTATAACTAGTAAGTATAATTATTACAGTTCTGGCGATAATAACTGCATTATATGGGTAACAATGCACGTTATATTGCTAATAGTATAAGTAATAAGTATAATTATTACAGTTCTAGCAATAATACCTCCATTATATGGGTAATAATGGATGTTATATTGATAATAATATAAGTAATAAGTATAATTATTACAGTTCTAGCGATAATAACTGCATTATATGGGTAATAATGCATGTTATATTGATAATAATCTAAGTAATAAGTATAATTATTACAGTTCTAGCGATAATAACGTCATTATATGGGTAATAATGCACGTTATATTGCTAACAATATAAGTAATAAGTATAATTATTACAGTTCTAGCGATAATAACTGCATAATATGGGTAATAATGCACGTTATATTGCTAATAATATAAGTAGTGAGTACAATTATTACAGTTCTAGCGATAATAACTGCATTATATGGGTAATAATGCATGTTATATTGATAATACCGGGAGTAATAAGTACAATTATTATAGTTCTAGCGATAATAATAGTAAAATATGGCAAATAGTGCATGTTATATTGATAATAATAAAAGTAATAAGTATATTTATTACAGTTCTATCGATAATAACTGCATTATATGCGTAATAAGGCATGTTATATTGATAATATCGGGAGTAATAAGTATAATTATTATAGTTCTAGCGATAATAATAGTAAAGTATGGCTAATAGTGCATGATATATTGATAACAGTAAAAGTAATAAGTATATTTATTACAGTTCTATCGATAATAACTGCATAATATGGGTAATAATGCATGTTATGTTGATGATAATGAAAGTAATACGTATGTTTATTATAGTTCTAGCGATAATAATTGCATAATATGGGTAATAATGCATGTTATATTGAGAATAATATAAGTAATAAGTATAATTATTACAGTTCTGGCGATAACAACTGCATTATATGGGTAATAATGCACGTTATATTGCTAATAGTATAAGTAATAAGTATAATTATTACAGTTCTAGCGATAATACCTCCACTATATGGGTAGTAATGCATGTTATATTGATAATAATATAAGTAATCAGTATAATTATTACAGTTCTAGCGATAATAACTGCATAATATGGGTAATAATGCACGTTACATTGCTAATAATATAAGTAATGAGTACAATTATTACAGTTCTAGCGATAATAACTGCATTATATGGGTAATAATGCATGTTATATTGATAATAATATAAGTAATAAGTATAATAATTACAGTTCTAGCGATAATAACTGCATTATATGGGTAATAATGCATGTTATATTGATAATATCGGGAGTAATAAGTACAATTATTATAGTTCTAGCGATAATAATAGTAAAATATGGCAAATAGTGCATGTTATATTGATAATAATAAAAGTAATAAGTATATTTATTACAGTTCTATCGATAATAACTGCATAATATGGGTAATAATGCATGTTATATTGATGATGATAAAAGTAATACGTATATTTATTATAGTTCTAGCGATAATAACTGCATAATATGGGTAATAATGCATGTTATATTGATAATAATCTAAGTAATAAGTATAATTATTACAGTTCTAGCGATAATAACTGCATTATATGGGTAATAATGCACGTTATATTGCTAACAGTATAAGTAATAAGTATAATTATTACAGTTCTAGCGATAATAACTGCATAATATGGGTAATAATGCACGTTATATTGCTAATAATATAAGTAATGAGTACAATTATTACAGTTCTAGCGATAATAACTGCATTATATGGGTAATAATGCATGTTATATTGATAATAATATAAGTAATAAGTATAATTATTACAGTTCTAGCGATAATAACTGCATTATATGGGTAATAATGCATGTTATATTGATATTACCGGGACTAATAAGTACAATTATTATAGTTCTAGCGATAATAATAGTAAAATATGGCAAATAGTGCATGTTATATTGATAATAATAAAAGTAATAAGTATATTTATTACAGTTCTATCGATAATAACTGCATAATATGGGTAATAATGCATGTTATATTGATGATAATAAAAGTAATACGTATATTTATTATAGTTCTAGCGATAATAACTGCATAATATGGGTAATAATGCATGTTATATTGATAATAGTATAAGTAATAAGTATAATTATTACAGTTCTAGCGATAATAACTGCATTATATGGGTAATAATGCACGTTATATTGCTAGTAGTATAAGTAATAAGTATAATTATTACAGTTCTAGCGATAATAACTGCATTATATGGGTAATAATGCATGTTACATTGATAATATTGGGAGTAATAAGTGTATTTATTATAGTTCTAGCGATAATAACTGCATAATATGGGTAATAATGCATGTTATATTGATAATAATATAAGTAATAAGTATAATTATTACAGTTCTAGCAATAATACCTCCTTTATATGGGTAATAATGCATGTTATATTGATGATAATGAAAGTAATACGTATATTTATTATAGTTCTTGCGATAATAACTGCATTATATGGGTAAAAATGCATGTTATAATGATAATAATATAAGTAATAATATAATTATTACAGTTCTAGCGATAATAACTGCATTATATGGGTAATAATGCATGTTATATTGATAATATCGGGAGTAATAAGTATAATTATTATAGTTCTAGCGATAATAATAGTAAAATATGGCAAATAGTGCATGTTATATTGATAATAATAAAAGTAATAAGTATATTTATTACAGTTCTATCGATAATAACTGCATTATATGCGTAATAAGGCATGTTATATTGATAATATCGGGAGTAATAAGTATAATTATTATAGTTCTAGCGATAATAATAGTAAAGTATGGCTAATAGTGCATGATATATTGATAACAGTAAAAGTAATAAGTATATTTATTACAGTTCTATCGATAATAACTGCATAATATGGGTAATAATGCATGTTATGTTGATGATAATGAAAGTAATACGTATGTTTATTATAGTTCTAGCGATAATAATTGCATAATATGGGTAATAATGCATGTTATATTGAGAATAATATAAGTAATAAGTATAATTATTACAGTTCTGGCGATAACAACTGCATTATATGAGTAATAATGCACGTTATATTGCTAATAGTATAAGTAATAAGTATAATTATTACAGTTCTAGCGATAATACCTCCACTATATGGGTAGTAATGCATGTTATATTGATAATAATATAAGTAATCAGTATAATTATTACAGTTCTAGCGATAATAACTGCATAATATGGGTAATAATGCACGTTACATTGCTAATAATATAAGTAATGAGTACAATTATTACAGTTCTAGCGATAATAACTGCATTATATGGGTAATAATGCATGTTATATTGATAATAATATAAGTAATAAGTATAATAATTACAGTTCTAGCGATAATAACTGCATTATATGGGTAATAATGCATGTTATATTGATAATATCGGGAGTAATAAGTATAATTATTATAGTTCTAGCGATAATAATAGTAAAATATGGCAAATAGTGCATGTTATATTGATAATAATAAAAGTAATAAATATATTTATTACAGTTCTATCGATAATAACTGCATAATATGGGTAATAATGCATGTTATATTGATGATAATAAAAGTAATACGTATATTTATTATAGTTCTAGCGATAATAACTGCATAATATGGGTAATAATGCATGTTATATTGATAATAATCTAAGTAATAAGTATAATTATTACAGTTCTAGCGATAATAACTGCATTATATGGGTAATAATGCACGTTATATTGCTAACAGTATAAGTAATAAGTATAATTATTACAGTTCTAGCGACAATAACTGCATAATATGGGTAATAATGCACGTTATATTGCTAATAATATAAGTAATGAGTACAATTATTACAGTTCTAGCGATAATAACTGCATTATATGGGTAATAATGCATGTTATATTGATAATAATATAAGTAATAAGTATAATTATTACAGTTCTAGCGATAATAACTGCATTATATGGGTAATAATGCATGTTATATTGATATTACCGGGAGTAATAAGTACAATTATTATAGTTCTAGCGATAATAATAGTAAAATATGGCAAATAGTGCATGTTATATTGATAATAATAAAAGTAATAAGTATATTTATTACAGTTCTATCGATAATAACTGCATAATATGGGTAATAATGCATGTTATATTGATGATAATAAAAGTAATACGTATATTTATTATAGTTCTAGCGATAATAACTGCATAATATGGGTAATAATGCATGTTATATTGATAATAATATAAGTAATAAGTATAATTATTACAGTTCTAGCAATAATACCTCCTTTATATGGGTAATAATGCATGTTATATTGATGATAATGAAAGTAATACGTATATTTATTATAGTTCTTGCGATAATAACTGCATTATATGGGTAAAAATGCATGTTATAATGATAATAATATAAGTAATAATATAATTATTACAGTTCTAGCGATAATAACTGCATTATATGGGTAATAATGCATGTTATATTGATAATACCGGGAGTAATAAGTACAATTATTATAGTTCTAGCGATAATAATAGTAAAATATGGCAAATAGTGCATGTTATATTGATAATAATAAAAGTAATAAGTATATTTATTACAGTTCTATCGATAATAACTGCATAATATGGGTAATAATGCATGTTATATTGATGATAATAAAAGTAATACGTATATTTATTATAGTTCTAGCGATAATAACTGCATAATATGGGTAATAATGCATGTTATATTGATAATATTGGGAGTAATAAGTATATTTATCTTGGTTCTAGAGATAATAATAGTAAAATATGGCAAATAGTGCATGTTATATTGATAATAATGAAAGTAAGAAGTATATTTATTACAGTTCTATCGATAATAACTGCATAATATGGGTAATAATGCATGTTATATTGATGATAATAAAAGTAATAAGTATAATTATTACAGTTCTAGCGATAATAACTGCATTATATGGGTAATAATGCACGTTATATTGCTAGTAGTATAAGTAATAAGTATAATTATTACAGTTCTAGCGATAATAACAGCATTATATGGGTAATAATGCATGTTACATTGATAATTTTGGGAGTAATAAGTGTATTTATTATAGTTCTAGCGATAATAACTGCATAATATGGGTAATAATGCATGTTATATTGATAATAATATAAGTAATAAGTATAATTATTATAGTTCTAGCAATAATACCTTCTTTATATGGGTAATAATGCATGTTATATTGATGATAATGAAAGTAATACGTATATTTATTATAGTTCTTGCGATAATAACTGCATTATATGGGTAAAAATGCATGTTATAATGATAATAATATAAGTAATAATATAATTATTACAGTTCTAGCGATAATAACTGCATTATATGGGTAATAATGCATGTTATATTGATAATATCGGGAGTAATAAGTATAATTATTATAGTTCTAGCGATAATAATAGTAAAATATGGCAAATAGTGCATGTTATATTGATAATAATAAAAGTAATAAGTATATTTATTACAGTTCTATCGATAATAACTGCATTATATGCGTAATAAGGCATGTTATATTGATAATATCGGGAGTAATAAGTATAATTATTATAGTTCTAGCGATAATAATAGTAAAGTATGGCTAATAGTGCATGATATATTGATAACAGTAAAAGTAATAAGTATATTTATTACAGTTCTATCGATAATAACTGCATAATATGGGTAATAATGCATGTTATGTTGATGATAATGAAAGTAATACGTATATTTATTATAGTTCTAGCGATAATAACTGCATAATATGG
Organism: Megachile leachella; assembly: GCA_963576845.1. Taxonomy (NCBI): domain Eukaryota; kingdom Metazoa; phylum Arthropoda; class Insecta; order Hymenoptera; family Megachilidae; genus Megachile; species Megachile leachella. Next base: position 348,681 of record CAUYWW010000082.1, read on the forward strand.
GTAATAATGCATGTTATATTGATAATAATCTAAGTAATAAGTATAATTATTACAGTTCTAGCGATAATAACTGCATTATATAGGTAATAATGCACGTTATATTGCTAACAATATAAGTAATAAGTATAATTATTACAGTTCTAGCGATAATAACTGCATAATATGGGTAATAATGCACGTTATATTGCTAATAATATAAGTAATGAGTACAATTATTACAGTTCTAGCGATAATAACTGCATTATATGGGTAATAATGCATGTTATATTGATAATAATATAAGTACTAAGTATAATTATTACAGTTCTAGCGATAATAACTGCATTATATGGGTAATAATGCATGTTATATTGATAATACCGGGAGTAATAAGTACAATTATTATAGTTCTAGCGATAATAATAGTAAAATATGGCAAATAGTGCATGTTATATTGATAATAATAAAAGTAATAAGTATATTTATTACAGTTCTATCGATAATAACTGCATAATATGGGTAATAATGCATGTTATATTGATGATAATAAAAGTAATACGTATATTTATTATAGTTCTAGCGATAATAACTGCATAATATGGGTAATAGTGCATGATATATTGATAACAGTAAAAGTAATAAGTATATTTATTACAGTTCTATCGATAATAACTGCATAATATGGGTAATAATGCATGTTATATTGATGATAATAAAAGTAATACGTATATTTATTATAGTTCTAGCGATAATAACTGCATAATATGGGTAATAATGCATGTTATATTGATAATAATCTAAGTAATAAGTATAATTATTACAGTTCTAGCGATAATAACTGCATTATATGGGTAATAATGCACGTTATATTGCTAACAATATAAGTAATAAGTATAATTATTACAGTTCTAGCGATAATAACTGCATAATATGGGTAATAATGCACGTTATATTGCTAATAGTATAAGTAATGAGTACAATTATTACAGTTCTAGCGATAATAACTGCATTATATGGGTAATAATGCATGTTATATTGATAATAATATAAGTAATAAGTATAATTATTACAGTTCTAGCGATAATAACTGCATTATATGGGTAATAATGCATGTTATATTGGTAATATCGGGAGTAATAAGTACAATTATTATAGTTCTAGCGATAATAATAGTAAAATATGGCAAATAGTGCATGATATATTGATAACAGTAAAAGTAATAAGTATATTTATTACAGTTCTATCGACAATAACTGCATAATATGGGTAATAATGCATGTTATGTTGATGATAATGAAAGTAATACGTATGTTTATTATAGTTCTAGCGATAATAACTGCATAATATGGGTAATAATGCATGTTATATTGAGAATAATATAAGTAATAAGTATAATTATTACAGTTCTGGCGATAACAACTGCATTATATGGGTAATAATGCACGTTATATTGCTAATAGTATAAGTAATAAGTATAATTATTACAGTTCTAGCGATAATACCTCCATTATATGGGTAGTAATGCATGTTATATTGATAATAATATATGTAATAAGTATAATTATTACAGTTCTAGCGATAATAACTGCATTATATGGGTAATAATGCATGTTATATTGATAATAATATAAGTAATAAGTATAATTATTACAGTTCTAGCGATAATAACTGCATTATATGGGTAATAATGCATGTTATATTGATAATATCGGGAGTAATAAGTATAATTATTATAGGTCTAGCGATAATAATAGTAAAATATGGCAAATAGTGCATGTTATATTGATAATAATAAAAGTAATAAATATATTTATTACAGTTCTATCGATAATAACTGCATAATATGGGTAATAGTGCATGTTGTATTGATAATAATAAAAGTAATAAGTATATTTATTACAGTTCTATCGATAATAACTGCATAATATGGGTAATAATGCATGTTATATTGATGATAATAAAAGTAATACGTATATTTATTATAGTTCTAGCGATAATAAGTGCATAATATGGGTAATAATGCATGTTATATTCATAATAATATAAGTAATGAGTATAATTATTACAGTTCGAGCGGGTTTAAGTGCATAATATGGGTAATAATGCGTGTTATATTGATAATAATATAAGTAATAAGTATAATTATTACAATTCTAGCGATAGTAACTGCATTATATGGGTAATAATGCACGTTATATTGACGATAATAAAAGTAGTAACTATATTTATTATAGTTCTACCGATTATAACTGCATAATATGGATAATAATGCATGTTATATTGAGAATAATATAAGTAATAAGTATAATTATTACAGTTCTAGCGATAATAACTGCATTATTTGGGTAATAATGGATGTTATATTGATAATATCGGGAGTAATCAGTATAATTATTACAGTTCTAGCGATAATACTAGTAAAATATGGCTAAGAGTGCCTGTTATATTGGTAATAATAAAAGTAATAAGTATATTTATTATAGTTCTATCGATAATAACTGCATAATATGGGTAATAATGCACGTTATGTTGATGATAATAAAAGTAGTAAGTATATTTATTATAGTTCTACCGATTATAACTGCATAATATGGGTAATAATGCATGTTATATTGAGAATAATATAAGTAATAAGTATAATTACTATAGTTCTAGGGATAATAATAGTGCAATATGGCTAATAGTGCATGTTCTATTGAGAATAATATAAGTAATAAGTATAATTATTACATTTCTAGCGATAATAACTGCATTATATGCGTAATAATGCATGTTATATTGATAATATCGGGAGTAATAAGTATAATTATTATAGTTCTAGCGATAATAATAGTAAAATATGGCTAATAGTGCATGTTATATTGATAATAATAAAAGTAATAAGTATATTTATTACAGTTCTATCGATAGAAATTGCATAATATGGATAATAATGCATGTTATATTGATGATAATAAAAGTAATACGTATATTTATTATAGTTCTAGCGATAATAACTGCATAATATGGCTAATAATGCATGTTATATTGATAATAATAAAAGTAATAAGTATATTTATTATAGTTCTATCGATAATAACTGCATAATATGGGTAATAATGCACGTTATATTGATGATAATAAAAGTAGTAAGTATATTTATTATAGTTCTACCGATTATAACTGCATAATATGGGTAATAATTCATGTTATATTGAGAATAATATAAGTAATAGGTATAATTATTACAGTTCTAGCGATAATAACTGCATTATTTGGGTAATAATGGATGTTATATTGATAATATCGGGAGTAATAAGTATAGTTATTACAGTTCTAGCGATAATACTAGTAAAATATGGCTAAGAGTGCCTGTTATATTGATAATAATAAAAGTAATAAGTATATTTATTATACTTCTGTGGATAATAACCGCATAATATGGGTAACAATGCATGTTATATTGAGAATAATATAAGTAATAAGCATAATTATTACAGTTCTAGCGATAATAACTGCATTATATGCGTAATAATGCATGTTATATTGATAATATCGGGAGTAATAAGTATAATTATTATAGTTCTAGCGATAATAATAGTAAAATATGGCTAATAGTGCATGTTATATTGATAATAATAAAAGTAATAAGTATATTTGTTACAGTTCTATCGATAGAAACTGCATAATATGGGTAATAATGCATGTTATATTGATGATAATAAAAGTAATACGTATATTTATTATAGTTCTAGCGATAATAACTGCATAATATTGCTAATAATGCATGTTATATTGATAATAATAAAAGTAATAAGTATATTTATTATAGTTCTATCGATAATAACTGCATAATATGGGTAATAATGCACGCTATATTGATGATAATAAAAGTAGTAAGTATATTTATTATAGTTCTATCGATAATAACTGCATAATATAGGTAATAATGCATGTTATATTGAGAATAATATAAGTAATAAGCATAATTATTACACTTCTAGCGATAATAACTGCATTATATGCGTAATAATGCATGTTATATTGATAATATCGGGAGTAATAAGTATAATTATTATAGTTCTAGCGATAATAATAGTAAAATATGGCTAATAGTGCATGTTCTATTGATAATAATAAAAGTAATAAGTATATTTATTACAGTTCTATCGATAATAACTGCATAATATGGGTAACAATGCATGTTATATTGAGAATAATGTAAGTAATAAGTATAATTATTACAGTTCTAGCGATAATAACTGCATAATATGGGTAATAATGCACGTTACATTGCTAATAATATAAGTAATAAGTATAATTATTACAGTTCTAGCGATAATAACTGCATAATATGGGTAACAATGCATGTTATATTGAGAATAATATAAGTAATAAGTATAATTATTACAGTTCTAGCGATAATAACTGCAAATATGGGTAATAATGCACCTTACATTGCTAATAATATAAGTAATAAGTATAATTATTACAGTTCTAGCGATAATAACTGCATTATATGGCTAATAGTGCATGTTCTATTGGTAATAATAAAAGTAATAAGTATATTTATTATAGTTCTGTCGATAATAACTGCATAATATGGGTAACATTGCATGTTATATTGAGAATAATATAAGTAATAAGTATAATTATTACATTCCTAGCGATAATAACTGCATTATATGCGTAATAATGCATGTTATATTGATAATATCGGGAGTAATAAGTATAATTATTATAGTTCTAGCGATAATAATAGTAAAATATGGCTAATAGTGCATGTTATATTGATAATAATAAAAGTAATAAGTATATTTATTATAGTTCTATCGATAATAACTGCATAATATGGGTAATAATGCACGTTATATTGACGATAATAAAAGTAGTAAGTATATTTATTATAGTTCTACCGATTATAACTGCATAATATGGGTAATAATTCATGTTATATTGAGAATAATATAAGTAATAAGTATAATTATTACAGTTCTAGCGATAATAACTGCATAATATGGGCAATAATGCACGTTACATTGCTAATAATATAAGTAATATGTATAATTATTACAGTTCTAGCGATAATAACTGCATAATATGGGTAACAATGCATGTTATATTGATAATAATATAAGTAATAAGTATAATTATTACGGTTCTAGCGATAATAACTGTATTATATGTGTAATAATGCATGTTATATTGATAATAATAAAAGTAATAAGTATAATTATTACAGTTCTAGCGATAATAACTGCATTGTATGGGTAATAATGCACGTTATATTGCTAATAATATAAGTAATAAGTATAATTATTACGGTTCTAGCGATAATAACTGTATTATATGGGTAATAATGCATGTTATATTGATAATATCGGGAGTAATAAATATAATAATTATAGTTCTTGCGATAATAATAGTAAAATATGGCTAATAGTGCATGTTCTATTGATAATAATAAAAGTAATAAGTATATTTATTACAGTTCTATCGATAATAACTGCATAATATGGGTAACAATGCATGTTATATTGAGAATAATATAAGTAATAAGTATAATTATTACAGTTCTAGCGATAATAACTGCATTATTTGGGTAATAATGCATGTTATATTGATAATATCGGGAGTAATCAGTATAATTACTACAGTTCTAGCGATAATACTAGTAAAATATGGCTAAGAGTGCCTGTTATATTGATAATAATAAAAGTAATAAGTATATTTATTATAGTTCTATCGATAATGACTGCATAATATGGGTAATAATGCACGTTATATTGATGATAATAAAAGTAGTAAGTATATTTATTATAGTTCTACCGATTATAACTGCATAATATGGGTAATAATGCATGTTATATTTAGAATAATATAAGTAATAAGTATAATTACTATAGTTCTAGGGATAATAATAGTGCAATATGGCTAATAGTGCATGTTCTATTGATAATAATAAAAGTAATAAGTATATTAATTATAGTTCTGTCGATAATAACTGCATAATATGGGTAACAATGCATGTTATATTGAGAATAATATAAGTAATAAGTATAATTATTACAGTTCTAGCGATAATAACTGCATTATATGCGTAATAATGCATGTTCTATTGATAATATCGGGAGTAATAAGTATAATTATTATAGTCCTAGCGATAATAATAGTAAAATATGGCTAATAGTGCATGTTATATTGATAATAATAAAAGTAATAAGTATATATATTACAGTTCTATCGATAGAAATTGCAAAATATGGGTAATAATGCATGTTATATTGATGATAATAAAAGTAATACGTATATTTATTATAGTTCTAGCGATAATAACTGCATAATAGGGCTAATAATGCATGTTATATTGATAATAATAAAAGTAAGAAGTATATTTATTATAGTTCTATCGATAATAACTGCATAATATGGGTAATAATGCACGTTATATTGATGATAATAAAAGTAATAAGTATATTTATTATAGTTCTACAGATTATAACTGCATAATATGGGTAATAATGCATTCTATATTGAGAATAATATAAGTAATAAGTACAATTGCTATAGTTCTAGGGATAATAATAGTGCAATATGGCTAATCGTGCATGTTCTATTGATAATAATAAAAGTAATAAGTATATTAATTATAGTTCTGTCGATAATAACTGCATAATATGGGTAACAATGCATGTTATATTGAGAATAATATAAGTAATAAGTATAATTATTACAGTTCTAGCGATAATAACTGCATTATATGCGTAATAATGCATGTTATATTGATAATATCGGGAGTAATAAGTATAATTATTATAGTTCTAGCGATAATAATAGTAAAATATGGCTAATAGTGCATGTTATATTGATAATAATAAAAGTAATATGTATATTTATTACAGTTCTATCGATAGAAACTGCATAATATGGGTAATAATGCATGTTATATTGATGATAATAAAAGTAATACGTATATTTATTATAGTTCTAGCGATAATAACTGCATAATAGGGCTAATAATGCATGTTATATTGATAATAATAAAAGTAATAAGTATATTTATTATAGTTCTATCGATAATAACTGCATAACATGGGTAATAATGCACGTTATATTGATGATAATAAATGTAGTAAGTATATTTATTATAGTTCTACCGATTATAACTGCATAATATGGGTAATAATTCATGTTATATTGAGAATAATATAAGTAATAAGTATAATTATTACAGTTCTAGCGATAATAAGTGCATTATTTGGGTAATAATGTACGTTATATTGCTAATAATATATATAATAAGTATAATTATTACAGTTCTAGCGATAATAACTGCATAATATGGGTAATAATGCATGTTATATTGATAATAATAAAAGTAATAAGTATATTTATTATAGTTCTATCGATAATAACTGCATAATATGGGTAATAATGCATGTTCTATTGATGATAATAAAAGTAGTAAGTATATTTATTATAGTTCTACCGATTATAACTGCATAATATGGGTAATAATTCATGTTATATTGAGAATAATATAAGTAATAACTATAATTATTACAGTTCTAGGGATAATAAGTGCATTATTTGGGTAATAATGTACGTTATATTGCTAATAATATATATAATAAGTATAATTATTACAGTTCTAGCGATAATAACTGCATTATATGGGTAATAATGGATGTTATATTGATAATATCGGGAGTAATCAGTATAATTATTACAGTTCTAGCGATAATACTAGTAAAATATGGCTAAGAGTGCCTGTTATATTGATAATAATAAAAGTAATAAGTATATTTATTATAGTTCTATCGATAATAACTGCATAATATGGGTAATAATACACGTTATATTGATGATAATAAAAGTAGTAAGTATATTTATTATAGTTCTACCGATTATAACTGCATAATATGGGTAATAATGCATTCAATATTGAGAATAATATAAGTAATAAGTACAATTACTATAGTTCTAGGGAATAATAATAGTGCAATATGGCTAATCGTGCATGTTCTATTGATAATAATAAAAGTAATAAGTATATTAGTTATAGTTCTGTCGATAATAACTGCATAATATGGGTAACAATGCATGTTATATTGAGAATAATATAAGTAATAAGTATAATTATTACAGTTCTAGCGATAATAACTGCATTATATGCGTAATAATGCATGTTATATTGATAATATCGGGAGTAATAAGTATAATTATTATAGTTCTAGCGATAATAATAGTAAAATATGGCTAATAGTGCATGTTATATTGATAGTAATAAAAGTAATAAGTATATTTATTACAGTTCTATCGATAGAAACTGCATAATATGGGTAATAATGCATGTTATATTGATGATAATAAAAGTAATACGTATATTTATTATAGTTCTAGCGATAATAACTGCATAATAGGGCTAATAATGCATGTTATATTGATAATAATAAAAGTAATAGGTATATTTATTATAGTTCTATCGATAATAACTGCATAATATGGGTAATAATGCACGTTATATTGATGATAATAAAAGTAGTAAGTATATTTATTATAGTTCTACCTATTATAACTGCATAATATGGGTAATAATGCATGTTATATTGAGAATAATATAAGTAATAAGTATAATTATTACAGTTCTAGCGATAATAACTGCATTATTTGGGTAATAATGGATGTTATATTGATAATATCGGGAGTAATCAGTATAATTATTACAGTTCTAGCGATAATACTAGTTAAATATGGCTAAGAGTGCCTGTTATATTGATAATAATAAAAGTAATAAGTATATTTATTATAGTTCTATCGATAATAACTGCATAATATGGGTAATAATGCACGTTATGTTGATGATAATAAAAGTAGTAAGTATATTTATTATAGTTCTATCGATAATAACTGCATAATATGGGTAATAATGCACGTTATATTGATGATAATAAAAGTAGTAAGTATATTTATTATAGTTCTACCGATTATAACTGCATAATATGGGTAATAATTCATGTTATATTGAGAATAATATAAGTAATGAGTATAATTATTACAGTTCTAGCGATAATAAGTGCATTATTTGGGTAATAATGTACGTTATATTGCTAATAATATATATAATAAGTATAATTATTACAGTTCTAGCGATAATAACTGCATAATATGGGTAATAATGCATGTTATATTGATAATAATAAAAGTAATAAGTATATTTATTATAGTTCTATCGATAATAACTGCATAATATGGGTAATAATGCATGTTCTATTGATGATAATAAAAGTAGTAAGTATATTTATTATAGTTCTACCGATTATAACTGCATAATATGGGTAATAATTCATGTTATATTGAGAATAATATAAGTAATAAGTATAATTATTACAGTTCTAGCGATAATAACTGCATTATTTGGGTAATAATGGATGTTATATTGATAATATCGGGAGTAATCAGTATAATTATTACAGTTCTAGCGATAATAATTGCATAATATGGGTAATAATGCATGTTATATTGATGATAATAAAAGTAATACGTATATTTATTATAGTTCTATCGATAATAACTGCATAATATGGGTAATAATGCACGTTATATTGATGATAATAAAAGTTGTAAGTATATGTATTATAGTTCTACCGATTATAACTGCATAATATGGGTAATAATGCATGTTATATTGAGAATAATATAAGTAATAAGTAGAATTATTACAGTTCTAGCGATAATAACTGCATTATTTGGGTAATAATGGATGTTATATTGATAATAATATATATAATAAGTATAATTATTACAGTTCTAGCGATAATAACTGCATTATATGGGTAATAATGGATGTTATATTGATAATATCGGGAGTAATCAGTATAATTATTACAGTTCTAGCGATAATACTAGTAAAATATGGCTAAGAGTGCCTGTTATATTGATAATAATAAAAGTAATAAGTATATTTATTATAGTTCTACCGATTATAACTGCATAATATGGGTAATAATGCATTCAATATTGAGAATAATATAAGTAATAAGTACAATTACTATAGTTCTAGGGAATAATAATAGTGCAATATGGCTAATCGTGCATGTTCTATTGATAATAATAAAAGTAATAAGTATATTAGTTATAGTTCTGTCGATAATAACTGCATAATATGGGTAACAATGCATGTTATATTGAGAATAATATAAGTAATAAGTATAATTATTACAGTTCTAGCGATAATAACTGCATTATATGCGTAATAATGCATGTTATATTGATAATATCGGGAGTAATAAGTATAATTATTATAGTTCTAGCGATAATAATAGTAAAATATGGCTAATAGTGCATGTTATATTGATAGTAATAAAAGTAATAAGTATATTTATTACAGTTCTATCGATAGAAACTGCATAATATGGGTAATAATGCATGTTATATTGATGATAATAAAAGTAATACGTATATTTATTATAGTTCTAGCGATAATAACTGCATAATAGGGCTAATAATGCATGTTATATTGATAATAATAAAAGTAATAAGTATATTTATTATAGTTCTATCGATAATAACTGCATAATATGGGTAATAATGCACGTTATATTGATGATAATAAAAGTAGTAAGTATATTTATTATAGTTCTACCTATTATAACTGCATAATATGGGTAATAATGCATGTTATATTGAGAATAATATAAGTAATAAGTATAATTATTAGAGTTCTAGCGATAATAACTGCATTATTTGGGTAATAATGGATGTTATATTGATAATATCGGGAGTAATCAGTATAATTATTACAGTTCTAGCGATAATAATTGCATAATATGGGTAATAATGCATGTTATATTGATGATAATAAAAGTAATACGTATATTTATTATAGTTCTATCGATAATAACTGCATAATATGGGTAATAATGCACGTTATATTGATGATAATAAAAGTTGTAAGTATATGTATTATAGTTCTACCGATTATAACTGCATAATATGGGTAATAATGCATGTTATATTGAGAATAATATAAGTAATAAGTAGAATTATTACAGTTCTAGCGATAATAACTGCATTATTTGGGTAATAATGGATGTTATATTGATAATATCGGGAGTAATCAGTATAATTATTACAGTTCTAGCGATAATACTAGTAAAATATGGCTAAGAGTGCCTGTTATATTGATAATAATAAAAGTAATAAGTATAATTATTACAGTTCTAGCGATAATAACTGCATTATATGCGTAATAATGCATGTTATATTGATAATATCGGGAGTAATAAGTATAATTATTATAGTTCTAGCGATAATAATAGTAAAATATGGCTAATAGTGCATGTTATATTGATAGTAATAAAAGTAATAAGTATATTTATTACAGTTCTATCGATAGAAACTGCATAATATGGGTAATAATGCATGTTATATTGATGATAATAAAAGTAATACGTATATTTATTATAGTTCTACCTATTATAACTGCATAATATGGGTAATAATGCATGTTATATTGAGAATAATATAAGTAATAAGTATAATTATTACAGTTCTAGCGATAATAACTGCATTATTTGGGTAATAATGGATGTTATATTGATAATATCGGGAGTAATCAGTATAATTATTACAGTTCTAGCGATAATACTAGTAAAATATGGCTAAGAGTGCCTGTTATATTGATAATAATAAAAGTAATAAGTATATTTATTATAGTTCTATCGATAATAACTGCATAATATGGGTAATAATGCACGTTATGTTGATGATAATAAAAGTAGTAAGTATATTTATTATAGTTCTATCGATAATAACTGCATAATATGGGTAATAATGCACGTTATATTGATGATAATAAAAGTAGTAAGTATATTTATTATGGTTCTACCGATTATAACTGCATAATATGGGTAATAATTCATGTTATATTGAGAATAATATAAGTAATAAGTATAATTATTACAGTTCTAGCGATAATAAGTGCATTATTTGGGTAATAATGTACGTTATATTGCTAATAATATATATAATAAGTATAATTATTACAGTTCTAGCGATAATAACTGCATAATAGGGCTAATAATGCATGTTATATTGATAATAATAAAAGTAATAAGTATATTTATTATAGTTCTATCGATAATAACTGCATAATATGGGTAATAATGCACGTTATATTGATGATAATAAAAGTAGTAAGTATATTTATTATAGTTCTACCGATTATAACTGCATAATATGGGTAATAATGCATGTTATATTGAGAATAATATAAGTAATAAGTATAATTATTACAGTTCTAGCGATAATAACTGCATTATTTGGGTAATAATGGATGTTATATTGATAATATCGGGAGTAATCAGTATAATTATTACAGTTCTAGCGATAATACTAGTAAAATATGGCTAAGAGTGCCTGTTATATTGATAATAATAAAAGTAATAAGTATATTTATTATAGTTCTATCGATAATAACTGCATAATATGGGTAATAATACACGTTATATTGATGATAATAAAAGTAGTAAGTATATTTATTATAGTTCTACAGATTATAACTGCATAATATGGGTAATAATGCATTCTATATTGAGAATAATATAAGTAATAAGTACAATTGCTATAGTTCTAGGGATAATAATAGTGCAATATGGCTAATCGTGCATGTTCTATTGATAATAATAAAAGTAATAAGTATATTAATTATAGTTCTGTCGATAATAACTGCATAATATGGGTAACAATGCATGTTATATTGAGAATAATATAAGTAATAAGTATAATTATTACAGTTCTAGCGATAATAACTGCATTATATGCGTAATAATGCATGTTATATTGATAATATCGGGAGTAATAAGTATAATTATTATAGTTCTAGCGATAATAATAGTAAAATATGGCTAATAGTGCATGTTATATTGATAATAATAAAAGTAATATGTATATTTATTACAGTTCTATCGATAGAAACTGCATAATATGGGTAATAATGCATGTTATATTGATGATAATAAAAGTAATACGTATATTTATTATAGTTCTAGCGATAATAACTGCATAATAGGGCTAATAATGCATGTTATATTGATAATAATAAAAGTAATAAGTATATTTATTATAGTTCTATCGATAATAACTGCATAACATGGGTAATAATGCACGTTATATTGATGATAATAAATGTAGTAAGTATATTTATTATAGTTCTACCGATTATAACTGCATAATATGGGTAATAATTCATGTTATATTGAGAATAATATAAGTAATAAGTATAATTATTACAGTTCTAGCGATAATAAGTGCATTATTTTGGTAATAATGTACGTTATATTGCTAATAATATATATAATAAGTATAATTATTACAGTTCTAGCGATAATAACTGCATAATATGGGTAATAATGCATGTTATATTGATAATAATAAAAGTAATAAGTATATTTATTATAGTTCTATCGATAATAACTGCATAATATGGGTAATAATGCATGTTCTATTGATGATAATAAAAGTAGTAAGTATATTTATTATAGTTCTACCGATTATAACTGCATAATATGGGTAATAATTCATGTTATATTGAGAATAATATAAGTAATAACTATAATTATTACAGTTCTAGGGATAATAAGTGCATTATTTGGGTAATAATGTACGTTATATTGCTAATAATATATATAATAAGTATAATTATTACAGTTCTAGCGATAATAACTGCATTATATGGGTAATAATGGATGTTATATTGATAATATCGGGAGTAATCAGTATAATTATTACAGTTCTAGCGATAATACTAGTAAAATATGGCTAAGAGTGCCTGTTATATTGATAATAATAAAAGTAATAAGTATATTTATTATAGTTCTATCGATAATAACTGCATAATATGGGTAATAATACACGTTATATTGATGATAATAAAAGTAGTAAGTATATTTATTATAGTTCTACCGATTATAACTGCATAATATGGGTAATAATGCATTCAATATTGAGAATAATATAAGTAATAAGTACAATTACTATAGTTCTAGGGAATAATAATAGTGCAATATGGCTAATCGTGCATGTTCTATTGATAATAATAAAAGTAATAAGTATATTAGTTATAGTTCTGTCGATAATAACTGCATAATATGGGTAACAATGCATGTTATATTGAGAATAATATAAGTAATAAGTATAATTATTACAGTTCTAGCGATAATAACTGCATTATATGCGTAATAATGCATGTTATATTGATAATATCGGGAGTAATAAGTATAATTATTATAGTTCTAGCGATAATAATAGTAAAATATGGCTAATAGTGCATGTTATATTGATAGTAATAAAAGTAATAAGTATATTTATTACAGTTCTATCGATAGAAACTGCATAATATGGGTAATAATGCATGTTATATTGATGATAATAAAAGTAATACGTATATTTATTATAGTTCTAGCGATAATAACTGCATAATAGGTCTAATAATGCATGTTATATTGATAATAATAAAAGTAATAGGTATATTTATTATAGTTCTATCGATAATAACTGCATAATATGGGTAATAATGCACGTTATATTGATGATAATAAAAGTAGTAAGTATATTTATTATAGTTCTACCTATTATAACTGCATAATATGGGTAATAATGCATGTTATATTGAGAATAATATAAGTAATAAGTATAATTATTACAGTTCTAGCGATAATAACTGCATTATTTGGGTAATAATGGATGTTATATTGATAATATCGGGAGTAATCAGTATAATTATTACAGTTCTAGCGATAATACTAGTTAAATATGGCTAAGAGTGCCTGTTATATTGATAATAATAAAAGTAATAAGTATATTTATTATAGTTCTATCGATAATAACTGCATAATATGGGTAATAATGCACGTTATGTTGATGATAATAAAAGTAGTAAGTATATTTATTATAGTTCTATCGATAATAACTGCATAATATGGGTAATAATGCACGTTATATTGATGATAATAAAAGTAGTAAGTATATTTATTATAGTTCTACCGATTATAACTGCATAATATGGGTAATAATTCATGTTATATTGAGAATAATATAAGTAATAAGTATAATTATTACAGTTCTAGCGATAATAAGTGCATTATTTGGGTAATAATGTACGTTATATTGCTAATAATATATATAATAAGTATAATTATTACAGTTCTAGCGATAATAACTGCATAATATGGGTAATAATGCATGTTATATTGATAATAATAAAAGTAATAAGTATATTTATTATAGTTCTATCGATAATAACTGCATAATATGGGTAATAATGCATGTTCTATTGATGATAATAAAAGTAGTAAGTATATTTATTATAGTTCTACCGATTATAACTGCATAATATGGGTAATAATTCATGTTATATTGAGAATAATATAAGTAATAAGTATAATTATTACAGTTCTAGGGATAATAAGTGCATTATTTGGGTAATAATGTACGTTATATTGCTAATAATATATATAATAAGTATAATTATTACAGTTCTAGCGATAATAACTGCATTATATGGGTAATAATGGATGTTATATTGATAATATCGGGAGTAATCAGTATAATTATTACAGTTCTAGCGATAATACTAGTAAAATATGGCTAAGAGTGCCTGTTATATTGATAATAATAAAAGTAATAAGTATATTTATTATAGTTCTACCGATTATAACTGCATAATATGGGTAATAATGCATTCAATATTGAGAATAATATAAGTAATAAGTACAATTACTATAGTTCTAGGGAATAATAATAGTGCAATATGGCTAATCGTGCATGTTCTATTGATAATAATAAAAGTAATAAGTATATTAGTTATAGTTCTGTCGATAATAACTGCATAATATGGGTAACAATGCATGTTATATTGAGAATAATATAAGTAATAAGTATAATTATTACAGTTCTAGCGATAATAACTGCATTATATGCGTAATAATGCATGTTATATTGATAATATCGGGAGTAATAAGTATAATTATTATAGTTCTAGCGATAATAATAGTAAAATATGGCTAATAGTGCATGTTATATTGATAGTAATAAAAGTAATAAGTATATTTATTACAGTTCTATCGATAGAAACTGCATAATATGGGTAATAATGCATGTTATATTGATGATAATAAAAGTAATACGTATATTTATTATAGTTCTAGCGATAATAACTGCATAATAGGGCTAATAATGCATGTTATATTGATAATAATAAAAGTAATAAGTATATTTATTATAGTTCTATCGATAATAACTGCATAATATGGGTAATAATGCACGTTATATTGATGATAATAAAAGTAGTAAGTATATTTATTATAGTTCTACCTATTATAACTGCATAATATGGGTAATAATGCATGTTATATTGAGAATAATATAAGTAATAAGTATAATTATTAGAGTTCTAGCGATAATAACTGCATTATTTGGGTAATAATGGATGTTATATTGATAATATCGGGAGTAATCAGTATAATTATTACAGTTCTAGCGATAATAATTGCATAATATGGGTAATAATGCATGTTATATTGATGATAATAAAAGTAATACGTATATTTATTATAGTTCTATCGATAATAACTGCATAATATGGGTAATAATGCACGTTATATTGATGATAATAAAAGTTGTAAGTATATGTATTATAGTTCTACCGATTATAACTGCATAATATGGGTAATAATGCATGTTATATTGAGAATAATATAAGTAATAAGTAGAATTATTACAGTTCTAGCGATAATAACTGCATTATTTGGGTAATAATGGATGTTATATTGATAATATCGGGAGTAATCAGTATAATTATTACAGTTCTAGCGATAATACTAGTAAAATATGGCTAAGAGTGCCTGTTATATTGATAATAATAAAAGTAATAAGTATAATTATTACAGTTCTAGCGATAATAACTGCATTATATGCGTAATAATGCATGTTATATTGATAATATCGGGAGTAATAAGTATAATTATTATAGTTCTAGCGATAATAATAGTAAAATATGGCTAATAGTGCATGTTATATTGATAGTAATAAAAGTAATAAGTATATTTATTACAGTTCTATCGATAGAAACTGCATAATATGGGTAATAATGCATGTTATATTGATGATAATAAAAGTAATACGTATATTTATTATAGTTCTACCTATTATAACTGCATAATATGGGTAATAATGCATGTTATATTGAGAATAATATAAGTAATAAGTATAATTATTACAGTTCTAGCGATAATAACTGCATTATTTGGGTAATAATGGATGTTATATTGATAATATCGGGAGTAATCAGTATAATTATTACAGTTCTAGCGATAATACTAGTAAAATATGGCTAAGAGTGCCTGTTATATTGATAATAATAAAAGTAATAAGTATATTTATTATAGTTCTATCGATAATAACTGCATAATATGGGTAATAATGCACGTTATGTTGATGATAATAAAAGTAGTAAGTATATTTATTATAGTTCTATCGATAATAACTGCATAATATGGGTAATAATGCACGTTATATTGATGATAATAAAAGTAGTAAGTATATTTATTATGGTTCTACCGATTATAACTGCATAATATGGGTAATAATTCATGTTATATTGAGAATAATATAAGTAATAAGTATAATTATTACAGTTCTAGCGATAATAAGTGCATTATTTGGGTAATAATGTACGTTATATTGCTAATAATATATATAATAAGTATAATTATTACAGTTCTAGCGATAATAACTGCATAATAGGGCTAATAATGCATGTTATATTGATAATAATAAAAGTAATAAGTATATTTATTATAGTTCTATCGATAATAACTGCATAATATGGGTAATAATGCACGTTATATTGATGATAATAAAAGTAGTAAGTATATTTATTATAGTTCTACCGATTATAACTGCATAATATGGGTAATAATGCATGTTATATTGAGAATAATATAAGTAATAAGTATAATTATTACAGTTCTAGCGATAATAACTGCATTATTTGGGTAATAATGGATGTTATATTGATAATATCGGGAGTAATCAGTATAATTATTACAGTTCTAGCGATAATACTAGTAAAATATGGCTAAGAGTGCCTGTTATATTGATAATAATAAAAGTAATAAGTATATTTATTATAGTTCTATCGATAATAACTGCATAATATGGGTAATAATGCACGTTATGTTGATGATAATAAAAGTAGTAAGTATATTTATTATAGTTCTATCGATAATAACCGCATAATATGGGGGTGTCCCACTTGGACGTCGACCGATTGAACGCGTTCCGTTTGGACGGTCCCGATTCGACGCGTTCCAATTCGAAGCGGTGCCGATTAGACGCGTCCCAATTCGAAGAGGTTAGATTTGGTTAGGTTAGGTACTATAAGCCCTGCTTAGAATTGGAACGCGTCCAATCGGCACCGCTTCGAATTGGAACGAGTCGAATCGGGACCGTCCAATCGGGACGCGTCCAAGCGGTCGGCGTCCAAGTGAGCATCACTCCATAATATGGGTAATAATGCACGTTATATTGATGATAATAAAAGTAGTAAGTATATTTATTATAGTTCTACCGATTATAACTGCATAATATGGGTAATAATTCATGTTATATTGAGAATAATATAAGTAATAAGTATAATTATTACAGTTCTAGCGATAATAAGTGCATTATTTGGGTAATAATGTACGTTATATTGCTAATAATATATATAATAAGTATAATTATTACAGTTCTAGCGATAATAACTGCATAATAGGGCTAATAATGCATGTTATATTGATAATAATAAAAGTAATAAGTATATTTATTATAGTTCTATCGATAATAACTGCATAATATGGGTAATAATGCACGTTATATTGATGATAATAAAAGTAGTAAGTATATTTATTATAATTCTACCGATTATAACTGCATAATATGGGTAATAATGCATGTTATATTGAGAATAATATAAGTAATAAGTATAATTATTACAGTTCTAGCGATAATAACTGCATTATTTGGGTAATAATGGATGTTATATTGATAATATCGGGAGTAATCAGTATAATTATTACAGTTCTAGCGATAATACTAGTAAAATATGGCTAAGAGTGCCTGTTATATTGATAATAATAAAAGTAATAAGTATATTTATTATAGTTCTATCGATAATAACTGCATAATATGGGTAATAATGCACGTTATGTTGATGATAATAAAAGTAGTAAGTATATTTATTATAGTTCTACCGATTATAACTGCATAATATGGGTAATAATGCATGTTATATTGAGAATAATATAAGTAATAAGTATAATTATTACATTTCTAGCGATAATAACTGCATTATATGCGTAATAATGCATGTTATATTGATAATATCGGGAGTAATAAGTATAATTATTATAGTTCTAGCGATAATAATAGTAAAATATGGCTAATAGTGCATGTTATATTGATAATAATAAAAGTAATAAGTATATTTATTACAGTTCTATCGATAGAAATTGCATAATATGGGTAATAATGCATGTTATATTGATGATAATAAAAGTAATACGTATATTTATTATAGTTCTATCGATAATAACTGCATAATATGGGTAATAATGCACGTTATATTGATGATAATAAAAGTAGTAAGTATATTTATTATAGTTCTACCGATTATAACTGCATAATATGGGTAATAATTCATGTTATATTGAGAATAATATAAGTAATAAGTATAATTATTACAGTTCTAGCGATAATAAGTGCATTATTTTGGTAATAATGTACGTTATATTGCTAATAATATATATAATAAGTATAATTATTACAGTTCTAGCGATAATAACTGCATAATATGGGTAATAATGCATGTTATATTGATAATAATAAAAGTAATAAGTATATTTATTATAGTTCTATCGATAATAACTGCATAATATGGGTAATAATGCATGTTCTATTGATGATAATAAAAGTAGTAAGTATATTTATTATAGTTCTACCGATTATAACTGCATAATATGGGTATTAATTCATGTTATATTGAGAATAATATAAGTAATAAGTATAATTATTACAGTTCTAGCGATAATAACTGCATTATATGCGTAATAATGTATGTTATATTGATAATATCGGGAGTAATAAGTATAATTATTATAGTTCTAGCGATAACAATAGTAAAATATGGCTAATAGTGCATGTTATATTGATAATAACAAAAGTAATAAGTATATTTATTACAGTTCTATCGATAGAAACTGCATAATATGGGTAATAATGCATGTTATATTGATGATAATAAAAGTAATACGTATATTTATTATAGTTCTAGCGATAATAACTGCATAATAGGGCTAATAATGCATGTTATATTGATAATAATAAAAGTAATAAGTATATTTATTATAGTTCTATCGATAATAACTGCATAATATGGGTAATAATGCACGTTATATTGATGATAATAAAAGTAGTAAATATATTTATTATAGTTCTACCGATTATAACTGCATAATATGGGTAATAATGCATGTTATATTGAGAATAATATAAGTAATAAGTATAATTATTACAGTTCTAGCGATAATAACTGCATTATTTGGGTAATAATGGATGTTATATTGATAATATCGGGAGTAATCAGTATAATTATTACAGTTCTAGCGATAATACTAGTAAAATATGGCTAAGAGTGCCTGTTATATTGATAATAATAAAAGTAATAAGTATATTTATTATAGTTCTATCGATAATAACTGCATAATATGGGTAATAATGCACGTTATGTTGATGATAATAAAAGTAGTAAGTATATTTATTATAGTTCTATCGATAATAACCGCATAATATGGGGGTGTCCCACTTGGACGTCGACCGATTGAACGCGTTCCGTTTGGACGGTCCCGATTCGACGCGTTCCAATTCGAAGCGGTGCCGATTAGACGCGCCCCAATTCGAAGAGGTTAGATTTGGTTAGGTTAGGTACTATAAGCCCTGCTTAGAATTGGAACGCGTCCAATCGGCACCGCTTCGAATTGGAACGAGTCGAATCGGGACCGTCCAATCGGGACGCGTCCAAGCGGTCGGCGTCCAAGTGAGCATCACTCCATAATATGGGTAATAATGCACGTTATATTGATGATAATAAAAGTAGTAAGTATATTTATTATAGTTCTACCGATTATAACTGCATAATATGGGTAATAATTCATGTTATATTGAGAATAATATAAGTAATAAGTATAATTATTATAGTTCTATCGATAATAACTGCATAATATGGGTAATAATGCATGTTCTATTGATGATAATAAAAGTAGTAAGTATATTTATTATAGTTCTACCGATTATAACTGCATAATATGGGTAATAATTCATGTTATATTGAGAATAATATAAGTAATAAGTATAATTATTACAGTTCTAGGGATAATAAGTGCATTATTTGGGTAATAATGTACGTTATATTGCTAATAATATATATAATAAGTATAATTATTACAGTTCTAGCGATAATAACTGCATTATATGGGTAATAATGGATGTTATATTGATAATATCGGGAGTAATCAGTATAATTATTACAGTTCTAGCGATAATACTAGTAAAATATGGCTAAGAGTGCCTGTTATATTGATAATAATAAAAGTAATAAGTATATTTATTATAGTTCTATCGATAATAACTGCATAATATGGGTAATAATGCATGTTCTATTGATGATAATAAAAGTAGTAAGTATATTTATTATAGTTCTACCGATTATAACTGCATAATATGGGTAATAATTCATGTTATATTGAGAATAATATAAGTAATAAGTATAATTATTACAGTTCTAGCGATAATAAGTGCATTATTTTGGTAATAATGTACGTTATATTGCTAATAATATATATAATAAGTATAATTATTACAGTTCTAGCGATAATAACTGCATAATATGGGTAATAATGCATGTTATATTGATAATAATAAAAGTAATAAGTATATTTATTATAGTTCTATCGATAATAACTGCATAATATGGGTAATAATGCATGTTCTATTGATGATAATAAAAGTAGTAAGTATATTTATTATAGTTCTACCTATTATAACTGCATAATATGGGTAATAATGCATGTTATATTGAGAATAATATAAGTAATAAGTATAATTATTACAGTTCTAGCGATAATAACTGCATTATTTGGGTAATAATGGATGTTATATTGATAATATCGGGAGTAATCAGTATAATTATTACAGTTCTAGCGATAATACTAGTAAAATATGGCTAAGAGTGCCTGTTATATTGATAATAATAAAAGTAATAAGTATATTTATTATAGTTCTATCGATAATAACTGCATAATATGGGTAATAATGCACGTTATGTTGATGATAATAAAAGTAGTAAGTATATTTATTATAGTTCTATCGATAATAACTGCATAATATGGGTAATAATGCACGTTATATTGATGATAATAAAAGTAGTAAGTATATTTATTATAGTTCTACCGATTATAACTGCATAATATGGGTAATAATTCATGTTATATTGAGAATAATATAAGTAATAAGTATAATTATTACAGTTCTAGCGATAATAAGTGCATTATTTGGGTAATAATGTACGTTATATTGCTAATAATATATATAATAAGTATAATTATTACAGTTCTAGCGATAATAACTGCATAATAGGGCTAATAATGCATGTTATATTGATAATAATAAAAGTAATAAGTATATTTATTATAGTTCTATCGATAATAACTGCATAATATGGGTAATAATGCACGTTATATTGATGATAATAAAAGTAGTAAGTATATTTATTATAGTTCTACCGATTATAACTGCATAATATGGGTAATAATGCATGTTATATTGAGAATAATATAAGTAATAAGTATAATTATTACAGTTCTAGCGATAATAACTGCATTATTTGGGTAATAATGCATGTTATATTGATAATATCGGGAGTAATCAGTATAATTATTACAGTTCTAGCGATAATACTAGTAAAATATGGCTAAGAGTGCCTGTTATATTGATAATAATAAAAGTAATAAGTATATTTATTATAGTTCTATCGATAATAACTGCATAATATGGGTAATAATGCACGTTATGTTGATGATAATAAAAGTAGTAAGTATATTTATTATAGTTCTACCGATTATAACTGCATAATATGGGTAATAATGCATGTTATATTGAGAATAATATAAGTAATAAGTATAATTATTACATTTCTAGCGATAATAACTGCATTATATGCGTAATAATGCATGTTATATTGATAATATCGGGAGTAATAAGTATAATTATTATAGTTCTAGCGATAATAATAGTAAAATATGGCTAATAGTGCATGTTATATTGATAATAATAAAAGTAATAAGTATATTTATTACAGTTCTATCGATAGAAATTGCATAATATGGGTAATAATGCATGTTATATTGATGATAATAAAAGTAATACGTATATTTATTATAGTTCTATCGATAATAACTGCATAATATGGGTAATAATGCACGTTATATTGATGATAATAAAAGTAGTAAGTATATTTATTATAGTTCTACCGATTATAACTGCATAATATGGGTAATAATTCATGTTATATTGAGAATAATATAAGTAATAAGTATAATTATTACAGTTCTAGCGATAATAAGTGCATTATTTTGGTAATAATGTACGTTATATTGCTAATAATATATATAATAAGTATAATTATTACAGTTCTAGCGATAATAACTGCATAATATGGGTAATAATGCATGTTATATTGATAATAATAAAAGTAATAAGTATATTTATTATAGTTCTATCGATAATAACTGCATAATATGGGTAATAATGCATGTTCTATTGATGATAATAAAAGTAGTAAGTATATTTATTATAGTTCTACCGATTATAACTGCATAATATGGGTATTAATTCATGTTATATTGAGAATAATATAAGTAATAAGTATAATTATTACAGTTCTAGCGATAATAACTGCATTATATGCGTAATAATGTATGTTATATTGATAATATCGGGAGTAATAAGTATAATTATTATAGTTCTAGCGATAACAATAGTAAAATATGGCTAATAGTGCATGTTATATTGATAATAACAAAAGTAATAAGTATATTTATTACAGTTCTATCGATAGAAACTGCATAATATGGGTAATAATGCATGTTATATTGATGATAATAAAAGTAATACGTATATTTATTATAGTTCTAGCGATAATAACTGCATAATAGGGCTAATAATGCATGTTATATTGATAATAATAAAAGTAATAAGTATATTTATTATAGTTCTATCGATAATAACTGCATAATATGGGTAATAATGCACGTTATATTGATGATAATAAAAGTAGTAAATATATTTATTATAGTTCTACCGATTATAACTGCATAATATGGGTAATAATGCATGTTATATTGAGAATAATATAAGTAATAAGTATAATTATTACAGTTCTAGCGATAATAACTGCATTATTTGGGTAATAATGGATGTTATATTGATAATATCGGGAGTAATCAGTATAATTATTACAGTTCTAGCGATAATACTAGTAAAATATGGCTAAGAGTGCCTGTTATATTGATAATAATAAAAGTAATAAGTATATTTATTATAGTTCTATCGATAATAACTGCATAATATGGGTAATAATGCACGTTATGTTGATGATAATAAAAGTAGTAAGTATATTTATTATAGTTCTATCGATAATAACCGCATAATATGGGGGTGTCCCACTTGGACGTCGACCGATTGAACGCGTTCCGTTTGGACGGTCCCGATTCGACGCGTTCCAATTCGAAGCGGTGCCGATTAGACGCGTCCCAATTCGAAGAGGATAGATTTGGTTAGGTTAGGTACTATAAGCCCTGCTTAGAATTGGAACGCGTCCAATCGGCACCGCTTCGAATTGGAACGAGTCGAATCGGGACCGTCCAATCGGGACGCGTCCAAGCGGTCGGCGTCCAAGTGAGCATCACTCCATAATATGGGTAATAATGCACGTTATATTGATGATAATAAAAGTAGTAAGTATATTTATTATAGTTCTACCGATTATAACTGCATAATATGGGTAATAATTCATGTTATATTGAGAATAATATAAGTAATAAGTATAATTATTATAGTTCTATCGATAATAACTGCATAATATGGGTAATAATGCATGTTCTATTGATGATAATAAAAGTAGTAAGTATATTTATTATAGTTCTACCGATTATAACTGCATAATATGGGTAATAATTCATGTTATATTGAGAATAATATAAGTAATAAGTATAATTATTACAGTCCTAGGGATAATAAGTGCATTATTTGGGTAATAATGTACGTTATATTGCTAATAATATATATAATAAGTATAATTATTACAGTTCTAGCGATAATAACTGCATTATATGGGTAATAATGGATGTTATATTGATAATATCGGGAGTAATCAGTATAATTATTACAGTTCTAGCGATAATACTAGTAAAATATGGCTAAGAGTGCCTGTTATATTGATAATAATAAAAGTAATAAGTATATTTATTATAGTTCTATCGATAATAACTGCATAATATGGGTAATAATGCACGTTATGTTGATGATAATAAAAGTAGTAAGTATATTTATTATAGTTCTATCGATAATAACTGCATAATATGGGTAATAATGCATGTTCTATTGATGATAATAAAAGTAGTAAGTATATTTATTATAGTTCTACCGATTATAACTGCATAATATGGGTAATAATTCATGTTATATTGAGAATAATATAAGTAATAAGTATAATTATTACAGTTCTAGCGATAATAAGTGCATTATTTTGGTAATAATGTACGTTATATTGCTAATAATATATATAATAAGTATAATTATTACAGTTCTAGCGATAATAACTGCATAATATGGGTAATAATGCATGTTATATTGATAATAATAAAAGTAATAAGTATATTTATTATAGTTCTATCGATAATAACTGCATAATATGGGTAATAATGCATGTTCTATTGATGATAATAAAAGTAGTAAGTATATTTATTATAGTTCTACCGATTATAACTGCATAATATGGGTATTAATTCATGTTATATTGAGAATAATATAAGTAATAAGTATAATTATTACAGTTCTAGCGATAATAACTGCATTATATGCGTAATAATGTATGTTATATTGATAATATCGGGAGTAATAAGTATAATTATTATAGTTCTAGCGATAACAATAGTAAAATATGGCTAATAGTGCATGTTATATTGATAATAACAAAAGTAATAAGTATATTTATTACAGTTCTATCGATAGAAACTGCATAATATGGGTAATAATGCATGTTATATTGATGATAATAAAAGTAATACGTATATTTATTATAGTTCTAGCGATAATAACTGCATAATATGGGTAATAATGCACGTTATATTGATGATAATAAAAGTAGTAAGTATATTTATTATAGTTCTACCGATTATAACTGCATAATATGGGTAATAATGCATGTTATATTGAGAATAATATAAGTAATAAGTATAATTATTACAGTTCTAGCGATAATAACTGCATTATTTGGGTAATAATGGATGTTATATTGATAATATCGGGAGTAATCAGTATAATTATTACAGTTCTAGCGATAATACTAGTAAAATATGGCTAAGAGTGCCTGTTATATTGATAATAATAAAAGTAATAAGTATATTTATTATAGTTCTATCGATAATAACTGCATAATATGGGTAATAATGCACGTTATGTTGATGATAATAAAAGTAGTAAGTATATTTATTATAGTTCTACCGATTATAACTGCATAATATGGGTAATAATGCATGTTATATTGAGAATAATATAAGTAATAAGTATAATTATTACATTTCTAGCGATAATAACTGCATTATATGCGTAATAATGCATGTTATATTGATAATATCGGGAGTAATAAGTATAATTATTATAGTTCTAGCGATAATAATAGTAAAATATGGCTAATAGTGCATGTTATATTGATAATAATAAAAGTAATAAGTATATTTATTACAGTTCTATCGATAGAAATTGCATAATATGGGTAATAATGCATGTTATATTGATGATAATAAAAGTAATACGTATATTTATTATAGTTCTATCGATAATAACTGCATAATATGGGTAATAATGCACGTTATATTGATGATAATAAAAGTAGTAAGTATATTTATTATAGTTCTACCGATTATAACTGCATAATATGGGTAATAATTCATGTTATATTGAGAATAATATAAGTAATAAGTATAATTATTACAGTTCTAGCGATAATAAGTGCATTATTTTGGTAATAATGTACGTTATATTGCTAATAATATATATAATAAGTATAATTATTACAGTTCTAGCGATAATAACTGCATAATATGGGTAATAATGCATGTTATATTGATAATAATAAAAGTAATAAGTATATTTATTATAGTTCTATCGATAATAACTGCATAATATGGGTAATAATGCATGTTCTATTGATGATAATAAAAGTAGTAAGTATATTTATTATAGTTCTACCGATTATAACTGCATAATATGGGTATTAATTCATGTTATATTGAGAATAATATAAGTAATAAGTATAATTATTACAGTTCTAGCGATAATAACTGCATTATATGCGTAATAATGTATGTTATATTGATAATATCGGGAGTAATAAGTATAATTATTATAGTTCTAGCGATAACAATAGTAAAATATGGCTAATAGTGCATGTTATATTGATAATAACAAAAGTAATAAGTATATTTATTACAGTTCTATCGATAGAAACTGCATAATATGGGTAATAATGCATGTTATATTGATGATAATAAAAGTAATACGTATATTTATTATAGTTCTAGCGATAATAACTGCATAATAGGGCTAATAATGCATGTTATATTGATAATAATAAAAGTAATAAGTATATTTATTATAGTTCTATCGATAATAACTGCATAATATGGGTAATAATGCACGTTATATTGATGATAATAAAAGTAGTAAATATATTTATTATAGTTCTACCGATTATAACTGCATAATATGGGTAATAATGCATGTTATATTGAGAATAATATAAGTAATAAGTATAATTATTACAGTTCTAGCGATAATAACTGCATTATTTGGGTAATAATGGATGTTATATTGATAATATCGGGAGTAATCAGTATAATTATTACAGTTCTAGCGATAATACTAGTAAAATATGGCTAAGAGTGCCTGTTATATTGATAATAATAAAAGTAATAAGTATATTTATTATAGTTCTATCGATAATAACTGCATAATATGGGTAATAATGCACGTTATGTTGATGATAATAAAAGTAGTAAGTATATTTATTATAGTTCTATCGATAATAACCGCATAATATGGGGGTGTCCCACTTGGACGTCGACCGATTGAACGCGTTCCGTTTGGACGGTCCCGATTCGACGCGTTCCAATTCGAAGCGGTGCCGATTAGACGCGTCCCAATTCGAAGAGGATAGATTTGGTTAGGTTAGGTACTATAAGCCCTGCTTAGAATTGGAACGCGTCCAATCGGCACCGCTTCGAATTGGAACGAGTCGAATCGGGACCGTCCAATCGGGACGCGTCCAAGCGGTCGGCGTCCAAGTGAGCATCACTCCATAATATGGGTAATAATGCACGTTATATTGATGATAATAAAAGTAGTAAGTATATTTATTATAGTTCTACCGATTATAACTGCATAATATGGGTAATAATTCATGTTATATTGAGAATAATATAAGTAATAAGTATAATTATTATAGTTCTATCGATAATAACTGCATAATATGGGTAATAATGCATGTTCTATTGATGATAATAAAAGTAGTAAGTATATTTATTATAGTTCTACCGATTATAACTGCATAATATGGGTAATAATTCATGTTATATTGAGAATAATATAAGTAATAAGTATAATTATTACAGTCCTAGGGATAATAAGTGCATTATTTGGGTAATAATGTACGTTATATTGCTAATAATATATATAATAAGTATAATTATTACAGTTCTAGCGATAATAACTGCATTATATGGGTAATAATGGATGTTATATTGATAATATCGGGAGTAATCAGTATAATTATTACAGTTCTAGCGATAATACTAGTAAAATATGGCTAAGAGTGCCTGTTATATTGATAATAATAAAAGTAATAAGTATATTTATTATAGTTCTATCGATAATAACTGCATAATATGGGTAATAATGCACGTTATGTTGATGATAATAAAAGTAGTAAGTATATTTATTATAGTTCTATCGATAATAACTGCATAATATGGGTAATAATGCATGTTCTATTGATGATAATAAAAGTAGTAAGTATATTTATTATAGTTCTACCGATTATAACTGCATAATATGGGTAATAATTCATGTTATATTGAGAATAATATAAGTAATAAGTATAATTATTACAGTTCTAGCGATAATAAGTGCATTATTTTGGTAATAATGTACGTTATATTGCTAATAATATATATAATAAGTATAATTATTACAGTTCTAGCGATAATAACTGCATAATATGGGTAATAATGCATGTTATATTGATAATAATAAAAGTAATAAGTATATTTATTATAGTTCTATCGATAATAACTGCATAATATGGGTAATAATGCATGTTCTATTGATGATAATAAAAGTAGTAAGTATATTTATTATAGTTCTACCGATTATAACTGCATAATATGGGTATTAATTCATGTTATATTGAGAATAATATAAGTAATAAGTATAATTATTACAGTTCTAGCGATAATAACTGCATTATATGCGTAATAATGTATGTTATATTGATAATATCGGGAGTAATAAGTATAATTATTATAGTTCTAGCGATAACAATAGTAAAATATGGCTAATAGTGCATGTTATATTGATAATAACAAAAGTAATAAGTATATTTATTACAGTTCTATCGATAGAAACTGCATAATATGGGTAATAATGCATGTTATATTGATGATAATAAAAGTAATACGTATATTTATTATAGTTCTAGCGATAATAACTGCATAATAGGGCTAATAATGCATGTTATATTGATAATAATAAAAGTAATAAGTATATTTATTATAGTTCTATCGATAATAACTGCATAATATGGGTAATAATGCACGTTATATTGATGATAATAAAAGTAGTAAATATATTTATTATAGTTCTACCGATTATAACTGCATAATATGGGTAATAATGCATGTTATATTGAGAATAATATAAGTAATAAGTATAATTATTACAGTTCTAGCGATAATAACTGCATTATTTGGGTAATAATGGATGTTATATTGATAATATCGGGAGTAATCAGTATAATTATTACAGTTCTAGCGATAATACTAGTAAAATATGGCTAAGAGTGCCTGTTATATTGATAATAATAAAAGTAATAAGTATATTTATTATAGTTCTATCGATAATAACTGCATAATATGGGTAATAATGCACGTTATGTTGATGATAATAAAAGTAGTAAGTATATTTATTATAGTTCTATCGATAATAACCGCATAATATGGGGGTGTCCCACTTGGACGTCGACCGATTGAACGCGTTCCGTTTGGACGGTCCCGATTCGACGCGTTCCAATTCGAAGCGGTGCCGATTAGACGCGTCCCAATTCGAAGAGGTTAGATTTGGTTAGGTTAGGTACTATAAGCCCTGCTTAGAATTGGAACGCGTCCAATCGGCACCGCTTCGAATTGGAACGAGTCGAATCGGGACCGTCCAATCGGGACGCGTCCAAGCGGTCGGCGTCCAAGTGAGCATCACTCCATAATATGGGTAATAATGCACGTTATATTGATGATAATAAAAGTAGTAAGTATATTTATTATAGTTCTACCGATTATAACTGCATAATATGGGTAATAATTCATGTTATATTGAGAATAATATAAGTAATAAGTATAATTATTATAGTTCTATCGATAATAACTGCATAATATGGGTAATAATGCATGTTCTATTGATGATAATAAAAGTAGTAAGTATATTTATTATAGTTCTACCGATTATAACTGCATAATATGGGTAATAATTCATGTTATATTGAGAATAATATAAGCAATAAGTATAATTATTACAGTCCTAGGGATAATAAGTGCATTATTTGGGTAATAATGTACGTTATATTGCTAATAATATATATAATAAGTATAATTATTACAGTTCTAGCGATAATAACTGCATTATATGGGTAATAATGGATGTTATATTGATAATATCGGGAGTAATCAGTATAATTATTACAGTTCTAGCGATAATACTAGTAAAATATGGCTAAGAGTGCCTGTTATATTGATAATAATAAAAGTAATAAGTATATTTATTATAGTTCTATCGATAATAACTGCATAATATGGGTAATAATGCACGTTATGTTGATGATAATAAAAGTAGTAAGTATATTTATTATAGTTCTACCGATTATAACTGCATAATATGGGTAATAATGCATGTTATATTGAGAATAATATAAGTAATAAGTATAATTATTACATTTCTAGCGATAATAACTGCATTATATGCGTAATAATGCATGTTATATTGATAATATCGGGAGTAATAAGTATAATTATTATAGTTCTAGCGATAATAATAGCAAAATATGGCTAATAGTGCATGTTATATTGATAATAATAAAAGTAATAAGTATATTTATTACAGTTCTATCGATAGAAATTGCATAATATGGGTAATAATGCATGTTATATTGATGATAATAAAAGTAATACGTATATTTATTATAGTTCTATCGATAATAACTGCATAATATGGGTAATAATGCACGTTATATTGATGATAATAAAAGTAGTAAGTATATTTATTATAGTTCTACCGATTATAACTGCATAATATGGGTAATAATTCATGTTATATTGAGAATAATATAAGTAATAAGTATAATTATTACAGTTCTAGCGATAATAAGTGCATTATTTTGGTAATAATGTACGTTATATTGCTAATAATATATATAATAAGTATAATTATTACAGTTCTAGCGATAATAACTGCATAATATGGGTAATAATGCATGTTATATTGATAATAATAAAAGTAATAAGTATATTTATTATAGTTCTATCGATAATAACTGCATAATATGGGTAATAATGCATGTTCTATTGATGATAATAAAAGTAGTAAGTATATTTATTATAGTTCTACCGATTATAACTGCATAATATGGGTATTAATTCATGTTATATTGAGAATAATATAAGTAATAAGTATAATTATTACAGTTCTAGCGATAATAACTGCATTATATGCGTAATAATGTATGTTATATTGATAATATC
Source organism: Megachile leachella (assembly GCA_963576845.1). NCBI lineage: Eukaryota > Metazoa > Arthropoda > Insecta > Hymenoptera > Megachilidae > Megachile > Megachile leachella. The sequence continues at coordinate 381,080 of CAUYWW010000082.1, forward strand.
GGGAGTAATAAGTATAATTATTATAGTTCTAGCGATAACAATAGTAAAATATGGCTAATAGTGCATGTTATATTGATAATAACAAAAGTAATAAGTATATTTATTACAGTTCTATCGATAGAAACTGCATAATATGGGTAATAATGCATGTTATATTGATGATAATAAAAGTAATACGTATATTTATTATAGTTCTAGCGATAATAACTGCATAATAGGGCTAATAATGCATGTTATATTGATAATAATAAAAGTAATAAGTATATTTATTATAGTTCTATCGATAATAACTGCATAATATGGGTAATAATGCACGTTATATTGATGATAATAAAAGTAGTAAGTATATTTATTATAGTTCTACCGATTATAACTGCATAATATGGGTAATAATGCATGTTATATTGAGAATAATATAAGTAATAAGTATAATTATTACAGTTCTAGCGATAATAACTGCATTATTTGGGTAATAATGGATGTTATATTGATAATATCGGGAGTAATCAGTATAATTATTACAGTTCTAGCGATAATACTAGTAAAATATGGCTAAGAGTGCCTGTTATATTGATAATAATAAAAGTAATAAGTATATTTATTATAGTTCTATCGATAATAACTGCATAATATGGGTAATAATGCACGTTATGTTGATGATAATAAAAGTAGTAAGTATATTTATTATAGTTCTATCGATAATAACCGCATAATATGGGGGTGTCCCACTTGGACGTCGACCGATTGAACGCGTTCCGTTTGGACGGTCCCGATTCGACGCGTTCCAATTCGAAGCGGTGCCGATTAGACGCGTCCCAATTCGAAGAGGTTAGATTTGGTTAGGTTAGGTACTATAAGCCCTGCTTAGAATTGGAACGCGTCCAATCGGCACCGCTTCGAATTGGAACGAGTCGAATCGGGACCGTCCAATCGGGACGCGTCCAAGCGGTCGGCGTCCAAGTGAGCATCACTCCATAATATGGGTAATAATGCACGTTATATTGATGATAATAAAAGTAGTAAGTATATTTATTATAGTTCTACCGATTATAACTGCATAATATGGGTAATAATTCATGTTATATTGAGAATAATATAAGTAATAAGTATAATTATTATAGTTCTATCGATAATAACTGCATAATATGGGTAATAATGCATGTTCTATTGATGATAATAAAAGTAGTAAGTATATTTATTATAGTTCTACCGATTATAACTGCATAATATGGGTAATAATTCATGTTATATTGAGAATAATATAAGTAATAAGTATAATTATTACAGTCCTAGGGATAATAAGTGCATTATTTGGGTAATAATGTACGTTATATTGCTAATAATATATATAATAAGTATAATTATTACAGTTCTAGCGATAATAACTGCATTATATGGGTAATAATGGATGTTATATTGATAATATCGGGAGTAATCAGTATAATTATTACAGTTCTAGCGATAATACTAGTAAAATATGGCTAAGAGTGCCTGTTATATTGATAATAATAAAAGTAATAAGTATATTTATTATAGTTCTATCGATAATAACTGCATAATATGGGTAATAATGCACGTTATGTTGATGATAATAAAAGTAGTAAGTATATTTATTATAGTTCTATCGATAATAACTGCATAATATGGGTAATAATGCATGTTCTATTGATGATAATAAAAGTAGTAAGTATATTTATTATAGTTCTACCGATTATAACTGCATAATATGGGTAATAATTCATGTTATATTGAGAATAATATAAGTAATAAGTATAATTATTACAGTTCTAGCGATAATAAGTGCATTATTTTGGTAATAATGTACGTTATATTGCTAATAATATATATAATAAGTATAATTATTACAGTTCTAGCGATAATAACTGCATAATATGGGTAATAATGCATGTTATATTGATAATAATAAAAGTAATAAGTATATTTATTATAGTTCTATCGATAATAACTGCATAATATGGGTAATAATGCATGTTCTATTGATGATAATAAAAGTAGTAAGTATATTTATTATAGTTCTACCGATTATAACTGCATAATATGGGTAATAATGCATGTTATATTGAGAATAATATAAGTAATAAGTATAATTATTACAGTTCTAGCGATAATAAGTGCATTATTTTGGTAATAATGTACGTTATATTGCTAATAATATATATAATAAGTATAATTATTACAGTTCTAGCGATAATAACTGCATAATATGGGTAATAATGCATGTTATATTGATAATAATAAAAGTAATAAGTATATTTATTATAGTTCTATCGATAATAACTGCATAATATGGGTAATAATGCATGTTCTATTGATGATAATAAAAGTAGTAAGTATATTTATTATAGTTCTACCGATTATAACTGCATAATATGGGTATTAATTCATGTTATATTGAGAATAATATAAGTAATAAGTATAATTATTACAGTTCTAGCGATAATAACTGCATTATATGCGTAATAATGTATGTTATATTGATAATATCGGGAGTAATAAGTATAATTATTATAGTTCTAGCGATAACAATAGTAAAATATGGCTAATAGTGCATGTTATATTGATAATAACAAAAGTAATAAGTATATTTATTACAGTTCTATCGATAGAAACTGCATAATATGGGTAATAATGCATGTTATATTGATGATAATAAAAGTAATACGTATATTTATTATAGTTCTAGCGATAATAACTGCATAATAGGGCTAATAATGCATGTTATATTGATAATAATAAAAGTAATAAGTATATTTATTATAGTTCTATCGATAATAACTGCATAATATGGGTAATAATGCACGTTATATTGATGATAATAAAAGTAGTAAATATATTTATTATAGTTCTACCGATTATAACTGCATAATATGGGTAATAATGCATGTTATATTGAGAATAATATAAGTAATAAGTATAATTATTACAGTTCTAGCGATAATAACTGCATTATTTGGGTAATAATGGATGTTATATTGATAATATCGGGAGTAATCAGTATAATTATTACAGTTCTAGCGATAATACTAGTAAAATATGGCTAAGAGTGCCTGTTATATTGATAATAATAAAAGTAATAAGTATATTTATTATAGTTCTATCGATAATAACTGCATAATATGGGTAATAATGCACGTTATGTTGATGATAATAAAAGTAGTAAGTATATTTATTATAGTTCTATCGATAATAACCGCATAATATGGGGGTGTCCCACTTGGACGTCGACCGATTGAACGCGTTCCGTTTGGACGGTCCCGATTCGACGCGTTCCAATTCGAAGCGGTGCCGATTAGACGCGTCCCAATTCGAAGAGGTTAGATTTGGTTAGGTTAGGTACTATAAGCCCTGCTTAGAATTGGAACGCGTCCAATCGGCACCGCTTCGAATTGGAACGAGTCGAATCGGGACCGTCCAATCGGGACGCGTCCAAGCGGTCGGCGTCCAAGTGAGCATCACTCCATAATATGGGTAATAATGCACGTTATATTGATGATAATAAAAGTAGTAAGTATATTTATTATAGTTCTACCGATTATAACTGCATAATATGGGTAATAATTCATGTTATATTGAGAATAATATAAGTAATAAGTATAATTATTACAGTTCTAGCGATAATAAGTGCATTATTTGGGTAATAATGTACGTTATATTGCTAATAATATATATAATAAGTATAATTATTACAGTTCTAGCGATAATAACTGCATAATATGCGTAATAATGCATGTTATATTGATAATAATAAAAGTAATAAGTATATTTATTATAGTTCTATCGATAATAACTGCATAATATGGGTAATAATGCATGTTCTATTGATGATAATAAAAGTAGTAAGTATATTTATTATAGTTCTACCGATTATAACTGCATAATATGGGTAATAATTCATGTTATATTGAGAATAATATAAGTAATAAGTATAATTATTACAGTTCTAGGGATAATAAGTGCATTATTTGGGTAATAATGTACGTTATATTGCTAATAATATATATAATAAGTATAATTATTACAGTTCTAGCGATAATAACTGCATTATATGGGTAATAATGGATGTTATATTGATAATATCGGGAGTAATCAGTATAATTATTACAGTTCTAGCGATAATACTAGTAAAATATGGCTAAGAGTGCCTGTTATATTGATAATAATAAAAGTAATAAGTATATTTATTATAGTTCTATCGATAATAACTGCATAATATGGGTAATAATACACGTTATATTGATGATAATAAAAGTAGTAAGTATATTTATTATAGTTCTACCGATTATAACTGCATAATATGGGTAATAATGCATTCAATATTGAGAATAATATAAGTAATAAGTACAATTACTATAGTTCTAGGGATAATAATAGTGCAATATGGCTAATCGTGCATGTTCTATTGATAATAATAAAAGTAATAAGTATATTAATTATAGTTCTGTCGATAATAACTGCATAATATGGGTAACAATGCATGTTATATTGAGAATAATATAAGTAATAAGTATAATTATTACAGTTCTAGCGATAATAACTGCATTATATGCGTAATAATGCATGTTATATTGATAATATCGGGAGTAATAAGTATAATTATTATAGTTCTAGCGATAATAATAGTAAAATATGGCTAATAGTGCATGTTATATTGATAGTAATAAAAGTAATAAGTATATTTATTACAGTTCTATCGATAGAAACTGCATAATATGGGTAATAATGCATGTTATATTGATGATAATAAAAGTAATACGTATATTTATTATAGTTCTAGCGATAATAACTGCATAATAGGGCTAATAATGCATGTTATATTGATAATAATAAAAGTAATAAGTATATTTATTATAGCTCTATCGATAATAACTGCATAATATGGGTAATAATGCACGTTATATTGATGATAATAAAAGTAGTAAATATATTTATTATAGTTCTACCGATTATAACTGCATAATATGGGTAATAATGCATGTTATATTGAGAATAATATAAGTAATAAGTATAATTATTACAGTTCTAGCGATAATAACTGCATTATTTGGGTAATAATGGATGTTATATTGATAATATCGGGAGTAATCAGTATAATTATTACAGTTCTAGCGATAATACTAGTAAAATATGGCTAAGAGTGCCTGTTATATTGATAATAATAAAAGTAATAAGTATATTTATTATAGTTCTATCGATAATAACTGCATAATATGGGTAATAATGCACGTTATGTTGATGATAATAAAAGTAGTAAGTATATTTATTATAGTTCTATCGATAATAACCGCATAATATGGGGGTGTCCCACTTGGACGTCGACCGATTGAACGCGTTCCGTTTGGACGGTCCCGATTCGACGCGTTCCAATTCGAAGCGGTGCCGATTAGACGCGTCCCAATTCGAAGAGGTTAGATTTGGTTAGGTTAGGTACTATAAGCCCTGCTTAGAATTGGAACGCGTCCAATCGGCACCGCTTCGAATTGGAACGAGTCGAATCGGGACCGTCCAATCGGGACGCGTCCAAGCGGTCGGCGTCCAAGTGAGCATCACTCCATAATATGGGTAATAATGCACGTTATATTGATGATAATAAAAGTAGTAAGTATATTTATTATAGTTCTACCGATTATAACTGCATAATATGGGTAATAATTCATGTTATATTGAGAATAATATAAGTAATAAGTATAATTATTACAGTTCTAGCGATAATAAGTGCATTATTTGGGTAATAATGTACGTTATATTGCTAATAATATATATAATAAGTATAATTATTACAGTTCTAGCGATAATAACTGCATAATATGCGTAATAATGCATGTTATATTGATAATAATAAAAGTAATAAGTATATTTATTATAGTTCTATCGATAATAACTGCATAATATGGGTAATAATGCATGTTCTATTGATGATAATAAAAGTAGTAAGTATATTTATTATAGTTCTACCGATTATAACTGCATAATATGGGTAATAATTCATGTTATATTGAGAATAATATAAGTAATAAGTATAATTATTACAGTTCTAGGGATAATAAGTGCATTATTTGGGTAATAATGTACGTTATATTGCTAATAATATATATAATAAGTATAATTATTACAGTTCTAGCGATAATAACTGCATTATATGGGTAATAATGGATGTTATATTGATAATATCGGGAGTAATCAGTATAATTATTACAGTTCTAGCGATAATACTAGTAAAATATGGCTAAGAGTGCCTGTTATATTGATAATAATAAAAGTAATAAGTATATTTATTATAGTTCTATCGATAATAACTGCATAATATGGGTAATAATGCACGTTATATTGATGATAATAAAAGTAGTAAGTATATTTATTATAGTTCTACCGATTATAACTGCATAATATGGGTAATAATTCATGTTATATTGAGAATAATATAAGTAATAAGTATAATTATTACAGTTCTAGGGATAATAAGTGCATTATATGCGTAATAATGCATGTTATATTGATAATATCGGGAGTAATAAGTATAATTATTATAGTTCTAGCGATAATAATAGTAAAATATGGCTAATAGTGCATGTTATATTGATAATAATAAAAGTAATAAGTATATTTATTACAGTTCTATCGATAGAAATTGCATAATATGGGTAATAATGCATGTTATATTGATGATAATAAAAGTAATACGTATATTTATTATAGTTCTATCGATAATAACTGCATAATATGGGTAATAATGCACGTTATATTGATGATAATAAAAGTAGTAAGTATATTTATTATAGTTCTACCGATAATAACTGCATAATAAGGGGTAATAATGCACGTTATATTGACGATAATAAAAGTAGTAAGTATTTTTATTATAGTTCTACCGATTATAACTGCATAATATGGGTAATAATTCATGTTATATTGAGAATAATATAAGTAATAAGTATAATTATTACAGTTCTAGCGATAATAACTGCATAATATGGGTAACAATGCATGTTATATTGAGAATAATATAAGTAATAAGTATAATTATTACAGTTCTAGCGATAATAACTGCAAATATGGGTAATAATGCACGTTACATTGCTAATAATATAAGTAATAAGTATAATTATTACAGTTCTAGCGATAATAACTGCATTATATGGCTAATAGTGCATGTTCTATTGGTAATAATAAAAGTAATAAGTATATTTATTATAGTTCTGTCGATAATAACTGCATAATATGGGTAACAATGCATGTTATATTGAGAATAATATAAGTAATAAGTATAATTATTACATTCCTAGCGATAATAACTGCATTATATGCGTAATAATGCATGTTATATTGATAATATCGGGAGTAATAAGTATAATTATTATAGTTCTAGCGATAATAATAGTAAAATATGGCTAATAGTGCATGTTATATTGATAATAATAAAAGTAATAAGTATATTTATTATAGTTCTATCGATAATAACTGCATAATAAGGGGTAATAATGCACGTTATATTGACGATAATAAAAGTAGTAAGTATTTTTATTATAGTTCTACCGATTATAACTGCATAATATGGGTAATAATTCATGTTATATTGAGAATAATATAAGTAATAAGTATAATTATTACAGTTCTAGCGATAATAACTGCATAATATGGGTAAAATGCATGTTATATTGAGAATAATATAAGTAATAAGTATAATTATTACAGTTCTAGCGATAATAACTGCATTATTTGGGTAATAATGGATGTTATATTGATAATATCGGGAGTAATCAGTATAATTACTACAGTTCTAGCGATAATACTAGTAAAATATGGCTAAGAGTGCCTGTTATATTGATAATAATAAAAGTAATAAGTATATTTATTATAGTTCTATGGATAATAACTGCATAATATGGGTAATAATGCACGTTATATTGATGATAATAAAAGTAGTAAGTATATTTATTATAGTTCTACCGATTATAACTGCATAATATGGGTAATAATGCATGTTATATTTAGAATAATATAAGTAATAAGTATAATTACTATAGTTCTAGGGATAATAATAGTGCAATATGGCTAATAGTGCATGTTCTATTGATAATAATAAAAGTAATAAGTATATTAATTATAGTTCTGTCGATAATAACTGCATAATATGGGTAACAATGCATGTTATATTGAGAATAATATAAGTAATAAGTATAATTATTACAGTTCTAGCGATAATAACTGCATTATATGCGTAATAATGCATGTTATACTGATAATATCGGGAGTAATAAGTATAATTATTATAGTCCTAGCGATAATAATAGTAAAATATGGCTAATAGTGCATGTTATATTGATAATAATAAAAGTAATAAGTATATATATTACAGTTCTATCGATAGAAATTGCATAATATGGGTAATAATGCATGTTATATTGATGATAATAAAAGTAAGAAGTATATTAATTATAGTTCTATCGATAATAACTGCATAATATCGGTAATAATGCACGTTATATTGATGATAATAAAAGTAGTAAGTATATTTATTATAGTTCTACCGATTATAACTGCATAATATGGGTAATAATTCATGTTATATTGAGAATAATATAAGTAATAAGTATAATTATTACAGTTCTAGCGATAATAACTGCATAATATGGGTAATAATGCATGTTATATTGATAATAATAAAAGTAATAAGTATATTTATTATAGTTCTATCGATAATAACTGCATAATATGGGTAATAATGCATGTTCTATTGATGATAATAAAAGTAGTAAGTATATTTATTATAGTTCTACCGATTATAACTGCATAATATGGGTAATAATTCATGTTATATTGAGAATAATATAAGTAATAAGTATAATTATTACAGTTCTAGCGATAATAAGTGCATTATGTGGGTAATAATGTACGTTATATTGCTAATAATATATATAATAAGTATAATTATTACAGTTCTAGCGATGATAACTGCATTATATGGGTAATAATGCATGTTATATTGATAATAATAAAAGTAATAAGTATAATTATTACAGTTCTAGCGATAATAACTGCATTGTATGGGTAATAATGCACGTTATATTGCTAATAATATAAGTAATAAGTATAATTATTACGGTTCTAGCGATAATAACTGTATTACATGGGTAATAATGCATGTTATATTCATAATAATAAAAGTAATAAGTATATTTATTATAGTTCTATCGATAATAACTGCATAATATGGGTAATAATGCACGTTATATTGATGATAATAAAAGTAGTAAGTATATTTATTATAGTTCTACCGATTATAACTGCATAATATGGGTAAAATGCATGTTATATTGAGAATAATATAAGTAATAAGTATAATTATTATAGTTCTAGCGATAATAACTGCATTATTTGGGTAATAATGGATGTTATATTGATAATATCGGGAGTAATCAGTATAATTATTACAGCTCTAGCGATAATACTAGTAAAATATGGCTAAGAGTGCCTGTTATATTGATAATAATAAAAGTAATAAGTATATTTATTATAGTTCTATCGATAATAACTGCATAATATGGGTAATAATGCACGTTATATTGAGAATAATATAAGTAATAAGTATAGTTATTACATTCCTAGCGATAATAACTGCATTATATGCGTAATAATGCATGTTATATTGATAATATCGGGAGTAATAAGTATAATTATTATAGTTCTAGCGATAATACTAGTAAAATATGGCTAAGAGTGCCTGTTATATTGATAATAATAAAAGTAATAAGTATATTTATTATAGTTCTATCGATAATAACTGCATAATATGGGTAATAATGCACGTTATATTGATGATAATAAAAGTAGTAAGTATATTTATTATAGTTCTACCGATTATAACTGCATAATATGGGTAATAATGCATGTTATATTTAGAATAATATAAGTAATAAGTATAATTACTATAGTTCTAGGGATAATAATAGTGCAATATGGCTAATAGTGCATGTTCTATTGATAATAATAAAAGTAATAAGTATATTAATTATAGTTCTGTCGATAATAACTGCATAATATGGGTAACAGTGCATGTTATATTGAGAATAATATAAGTAATAAGTATAATTATTACAGTTCTAGCGATAATAACTGCATTATATGCGTAATAATGCATGTTATATTGATAATATCGGGAGTAATAAGTATAATTATTATAGTTCTAGCGATAATAATAGTAAAATATGGCTAATAGTGCATGTTATATTGATAATAATAAAAGTAATAAGTATATATATTACAGTTCTATCGATAGAAATTGCATAATATGGGTAATAATGCATGTTATATTGATGATAATAAAAGTAATACGTATATTTATTATAGTTCTAGCGATAATAACTGCATAATAGGGCTAATAATGTATGTTATATTGATAATAATAAAAGTAAGAAGTATATTTATTATAGTTCTATCGATAATAACTGCATAATATGGGTAATAATGCACGTTATATTGATGATAATAAAAGTAGTAAGTATATTTATTATAGTTCTACCGATTATAACTGCATAATATGGGTAATAATTCATGTTATATTGAGAATAATATAAGTAATAAGTATAATTATTACAGTTCTAGCGATAATAAGTGCATTATTTGGGTAATAATGTACGTTATATTGCTAATAATATATATAATAAGTATAATTATTACAGTTCTAGCGATAATAACTGCATAATATGGGTAATAATGCATGTTATATTGATAATAATAAAAGTAATAAGTATATTTATTATAGTTCTATCGATAATAACTGCATAATATGGGTAATAATGCATGTTCTATTGATGATAATAAAAGTAGTAAGTATATTTATTATAGTTCTACCGGTTATAACTGCATAATATGGGTAATAATGCATTCTATATTGAGAATAATATAAGTAATAAGTACAATTACTATAGTTCTAGGGATAATAATAGTGCAATATGGCTAATCGTGCATGTTCTATTGATAATAATAAAAGTAATAAGTATATTAATTATAGTTCTGTCGATAATAACTGCATAATATGGGTAACAATGCATGTTATATTGAGAATAATATAAGTAATAAGTATAATTATTACAGTTCTAGCGATAATAACTGCATTATATGCGTAATAATGCATGTTATATTGATAATATCGGGAGTAATAAGTATAATTATTATAGTTCTAGCGATAATAATAGTAAAATATGGCTAATAGTGCATGTTATATTGATAATAATAAAAGTAATAAGTATATTTATTATAGTTCTATCGATAATAACTGCATAATATGGGTAATAATGCACGTTATATTGACGATAATAAAAGTAGTAAGTATATTTATTATAGTTCTACCGATTATAACTGCATAATATGGGTAATAATTCATGTTATATTGATAATAATAAAAGTAATAAGTATAATTATTACAGTTCTAGCGATAATAACTGCATTGTATGGGTAATAATGCACGTTATATTGCTAATAATATAAGTAATAAGTATAATTATTACGGTTCTAGCGATAATAACTGTATTATATGGGTAATAATGCATGTTATATTGATAATAATAAAAGTAATAAGTATAATTATTACAGTTCTAGCGATAATAACTGCATTGTATGGGTAATAATGCACGTTATATTGCTAATAATATAAGTAATAAGTATAATTATTACGGTTCTAGCGATAATAACTGTATTATATGGGTAATAATGCATGTTATATTGATAATATCGGGAGTAATAAATATAATAATTATAGTTCTTGCGATAATAATAGTAAAATATGGCTAATAGTGCATGTTCTATTGATAATAATAAAAGTAATAAGTATATTTATTACAGTTCTATCGATAATAACTGCATAATATGGGTAACAATGCATGTTATATTGAGAATAATATAAGTAATAAGTATAATTATTACAGTTCTAGCGATAATAACTGCATTGTATGGGTAATAATGCACGTTATATTGCTAATAATATAAGTAATAAGTATAATTATTACGGTTCTAGCGATAATAACTGTATTACATGGGTAATAATGCATGTTATATTCATAATAATAAAAGTAATAAGTATATTTATTATAGTTCTATCGATAATAACTGCATAATATGGGTAATAATGCACGTTATATTGATGATAATAAAAGTAGTAAGTATATTTATTATAGTTCTACCGATTATAACTGCATAATATGGGTAAAATGCATGTTATATTGAGAATAATATAAGTAATAAGTATAATTATTACAGTTCTAGCGATAATAACTGCATTATTTGGGTAATAATGGATGTTATATTGATAATATCGGGAGTAATCAGTATAATTATTACAGCTCTAGCGATAATACTAGTAAAATATGGCTAAGAGTGCCTGTTATATTGATAATAATAAAAGTAATAAGTATATTTATTATAGTTCTATCGATAATAACTGCATAATATGGGTAATAATGCACGTTATATTGAGAATAATATAAGTAATAAGTATAGTTATTACATTCCTAGCGATAATAACTGCATTATATGCGTAATAATGCATGTTATATTGATAATATCGGGAGTAATAAGTATAATTATTATAGTTCTAGCGATAATACTAGTAAAATATGGCTAAGAGTGCCTGTTATATTGATAATAATAAAAGTAATAAGTATATTTATTATAGTTCTATCGATAATAACTGCATAATATGGGTAATAATGCACGTTATATTGATGATAATAAAAGTAGTAAGTATATTTATTATAGTTCTACCGATTATAACTGCATAATATGGGTAATAATGCATGTTATATTTAGAATAATATAAGTAATAAGTATAATTACTATAGTTCTAGGGATAATAATAGTGCAATATGGCTAATAGTGCATGTTCTATTGATAATAATAAGAGTAATAAGTATATTAATTATAGTTCTGTCGATAATAACTGCATAATATGGGTAACAGTGCATGTTATATTGAGAATAATATAAGTAATAAGTATAATTATTACAGTTCTAGCGATAATAACTGCATTATATGCGTAATAATGCATGTTATATTGATAATATCGGGAGTAATAAGTATAATTATTATAGTTCTAGCGATAATAATAGTAAAATATGGCTAATAGTGCATGTTACATTGATAATAATAAAAGTAATAAGTATATATATTACAGTTCTATCGATAGAAATTGCATAATATGGGTAATAATGCATGTTATATTGATGATAATAAAAGTAATACGTATATTTATTATAGTTCTAGCGATAATAACTGCATAATAGGGCTAATAATGTATGTTATATTGATAATAATAAAAGTAAGAAGTATATTTATTATAGTTCTATCGATAATAACTGCATAATATGGGTAATAATGCACGTTATATTGATGATAATAAAAGTAGTAAGTATATTTATTATAGTTCTACCGATTATAACTGCATAATATGGGTAATAATTCATGTTATATTGAGAATAATATAAGTAATAAGTATAATTATTACAGTTCTAGCGATAATAAGTGCATTATTTGGGTAATAATGTACGTTATATTGCTAATAATATATATAATAAGTATAATTATTACAGTTCTAGCGATAATAACTGCATAATATGGGTAATAATGCATGTTATATTGATAATAATAAAAGTAATAAGTATATTTATTATAGTTCTATCGATAATAACTGCATAATATGGGTAATAATGCATGTTCTATTGATGATAATAAAAGTAGTAAGTATATTTATTATAGTTCTACCGATTATAACTGCATAATATGGGTAATAATGCATTCTATATTGAGAATAATATAAGTAATAAGTACAATTACTATAGTTCTAGGGATAATAATAGTGCAATATGGCTAATCGTGCATGTTCTATTGATAATAATAAAAGTAATAAGTATATTAATTATAGTTCTGTCGATAATAACTGCATAATATGGGTAACAATGCATGTTATATTGAGAATAATATAAGTAATAAGTATAATTATTACAGTTCTAGCGATAATAACTGCATTATATGCGTAATAATGCATGTTATATTGATAATATCGGGAGTAATAAGTATAATTATTATAGTTCTAGCGATAATAATAGTAAAATATGGCTAATAGTGCATGTTATATTGATAATAATAAAAGTAATAAGTATATTTATTATAGTTCTATCGATAATAACTGCATAATATGGGTAATAATGCACGTTATATTGACGATAATAAAAGTAGTAAGTATATTTATTATAGTTCTACCGATTATAACTGCATAATATGGGTAATAATTCATGTTATATTGATAATAATAAAAGTAATAAGTATAATTATTACAGTTCTAGCGATAATAACTGCATTGTATGGGTAATAATGCACGTTATATTGCTAATAATATAAGTAATAAGTATAATTATTACGGTTCTAGCGATAATAACTGTATTATATGGGTAATAATGCATGTTATATTGATAATAATAAAAGTAATAAGTATAATTATTACAGTTCTAGCGATAATAACTGCATTGTATGGGTAATAATGCACGTTATATTGCTAATAATATAAGTAATAAGTATAATTATTACGGTTCTAGCGATAATAACTGTATTATATGGGTAATAATGCATGTTATATTGATAATATCGGGAGTAATAAATATAATAATTATAGTTCTTGCGATAATAATAGTAAAATATGGCTAATAGTGCATGTTCTATTGATAATAATAAAAGTAATAAGTATATTTATTACAGTTCTATCGATAATAACTGCATAATATGGGTAACAATGCATGTTATATTGAGAATAATATAAGTAATAAGTATAATTATTACAGTTCTAGCGATAATAACTGCATTGTATGGGTAATAATGCACGTTATATTGCTAATAATATAAGTAATAAGTATAATTATTACGGTTCTAGCGATAATAACTGTATTACATGGGTAATAATGCATGTTATATTCATAATAATAAAAGTAATAAGTATATTTATTATAGTTCTATCGATAATAACTGCATAATATGGGTAATAATGCACGTTATATTGATGATAATAAAAGTAGTAAGTATATTTATTATAGTTCTACCGATTATAACTGCATAATATGGGTAAAATGCATGTTATATTGAGAATAATATAAGTAATAAGTATAATTATTACAGTTCTAGCGATAATAACTGCATTATTTGGGTAATAATGGATGTTATATTGATAATATCGGGAGTAATCAGTATAATTATTACAGCTCTAGCGATAATACTAGTAAAATATGGCTAAGAGTGCCTGTTATATTGATAATAATAAAAGTAATAAGTATATTTATTATAGTTCTATCGATAATAACTGCATAATATGGGTAATAATGCACGTTATATTGAGAATAATATAAGTAATAAGTATAGTTATTACATTCCTAGCGATAATAACTGCATTATATGCGTAATAATGCATGTTATATTGATAATATCGGGAGTAATAAGTATAATTATTATAGTTCTAGCGATAATACTAGTAAAATATGGCTAAGAGTGCCTGTTATATTGATAATAATAAAAGTAATAAGTATATTTATTATAGTTCTATCGATAATAACTGCATAATATGGGTAATAATGCACGTTATATTGATGATAATAAAAGTAGTAAGTATATTAATTATAGTTCTGTCGATAATAACTGCATAATATGGGTAACAGTGCATGTTATATTGAGAATAATATAAGTAATAAGTATAATTATTACAGTTCTAGCGATAATAACTGCATTATATGCGTAATAATGCATGTTATATTGATAATATCGGGAGTAATAAGTATAATTATTATAGTTCCAGCGATAATAATAGTAAAATATGGCTAATAGTGCATGTTATATTGATAATAATAAAAGTAATAAGTATATATATTACAGTTCTATCGATAGAAATTGCATAATATGGGTAATAATGCATGTTATATTGATGATAATAAAAGTAATACGTATATTTATTATAGTTCTAGCGATAATAACTGCATAATAGGGCTAATAATGTATGTTATATTGATAATAATAAAAGTAAGAAGTATATTTATTATAGTTCTATCGATAATAACTGCATAATATGGGTAATAATGCACGTTATATTGATGATAATAAAAGTAGTAAGTATATTTATTATAGTTCTACCGATTATAACTGCATAATATGGGTAATAATTCATGTTATATTGAGAATAATATAAGTAATAAGTATAATTATTACAGTTCTAGCGATAATAAGTGCATTATTTGGGTAATAATGTACGTTATATTGCTAATAATATATATAATAAGTATAATTATTACAGTTCTAGCGATAATAACTGCATAATATGGGCAATAATGCACGTTATATTGATGATAATAAAAGTAGTAAGTATATTTATTATAGTCCTACCGATTATAACTGCATAATATGGGTAATAATGCATGTTATATTGAGAATAATATAAGTAATAAGTATAATTACTATAGTTCTAGGGATAATAATAGTGCAATATGGCTAATAGTGCATGTTCTATTGATAATAATAAAAGTAATAAGTATATTTATTATAGTTCTGTCGATAATAACTGCATAATATGGGTAACAATGCATGTTATATTGAGAATAATATAAGTAATAAGTATAATTATTACATTTCTAGCGATAATAACTGCACTATATGCGTAATAATGCATGTTATATTGATAATATCGGGAGTAATAAGTATAATAATTATAGTTCTTGCGATAATAATAGTAAAATATGGCTAATAGTGCATGTTCTATTGATAATAATAAAAGTAATAAGTATATTTATTACAGTTCTATCGATAATAACTGCATAATATGGGTAACAATGCATGTTATATTGAGAATAATATAAGTAATAAGTATAATTATTACAGTTCTAGCGATAATAACTGCATTGTATGGGTAATAATGCACGTTATATTGCTAATAATATAAGTAATAAGTATAATTATTACGGTTCTAGCGATAATAACTGTATTACATGGGTAATAATGCATGTTATATTCATAATAATAAAAGTAATAAGTATATTTATTATAGTTCTATCGATAATAACTGCATAATATGGGTAATAATGCACGTTATATTGATGATAATAAAAGTAGTAAGTATATTTATTATAGTTCTACCGATTATAACTGCATAATATGGGTAAAATGCATGTTATATTGAGAATAATATAAGTAATAAGTATAATTATTACAGTTCTAGCGATAATAACTGCATTATTTGGGTAATAATGGATGTTATATTGATAATATCGGGAGTAATCAGTATAATTATTACAGCTCTAGCGATAATACTAGTAAAATATGGCTAAGAGTGCCTGTTATATTGATAATAATAAAAGTAATAAGTATATTTATTATAGTTCTATCGATAATAACTGCATAATATGGGTAATAATGCACGTTATATTGAGAATAATATAAGTAATAAGTATAGTTATTACATTCCTAGCGATAATAACTGCATTATATGCGTAATAATGCATGTTATATTGATAATATCGGGAGTAATAAGTATAATTATTATAGTTCTAGCGATAATACTAGTAAAATATGGCTAAGAGTGCCTGTTATATTGATAATAATAAAAGTAATAAGTATATTTATTATAGTTCTATCGATAATAACTGCATAATATGGGTAATAATGCACGTTATATTGATGATAATAAAAGTAGTAAGTATATTAATTATAGTTCTGTCGATAATAACTGCATAATATGGGTAACAGTGCATGTTATATTGAGAATAATATAAGTAATAAGTATAATTATTACAGTTCTAGCGATAATAACTGCATTATATGCGTAATAATGCATGTTATATTGATAATATCGGGAGTAATAAGTATAATTATTATAGTTCCAGCGATAATAATAGTAAAATATGGCTAATAGTGCATGTTATATTGATAATAATAAAAGTAATAAGTATATATATTACAGTTCTATCGATAGAAATTGCATAATATGGGTAATAATGCATGTTATATTGATGATAATAAAAGTAATACGTATATTTATTATAGTTCTAGCGATAATAACTGCATAATAGGGCTAATAATGTATGTTATATTGATAATAATAAAAGTAAGAAGTATATTTATTATAGTTCTATCGATAATAACTGCATAATATGGGTAATAATGCACGTTATATTGATGATAATAAAAGTAGTAAGTATATTTATTATAGTTCTACCGATTATAACTGCATAATATGGGTAATAATTCATGTTATATTGAGAATAATATAAGTAATAAGTATAATTATTACAGTTCTAGCGATAATAAGTGCATTATTTGGGTAATAATGTACGTTATATTGCTAATAATATATATAATAAGTATAATTATTACAGTTCTAGCGATAATAACTGCATAATATGGGCAATAATGCACGTTATATTGATGATAATAAAAGTAGTAAGTATATTTATTATAGTCCTACCGATTATAACTGCATAATATGGGTAATAATGCATGTTATATTGAGAATAATATAAGTAATAAGTATAATTACTATAGTTCTAGGGATAATAATAGTGCAATATGGCTAATAGTGCATGTTCTATTGATAATAATAAAAGTAATAAGTATATTTATTATAGTTCTGTCGATAATAACTGCATAATATGGGTAACAATGCATGTTATATTGAGAATAATATAAGTAATAAGTATAATTATTACATTTCTAGCGATAATAACTGCACTATATGCGTAATAATGCATGTTATATTGATAATATCGGGAGTAATAAGTATAATAATTATAGTTCTTGCGATAATAATAGTAAAATATGGCTAATAGTGCATGTTCTATTGATAATAATAAAAGTAATAAGTATATTTATTACAGTTCTATCGATAATAACTGCATAATATGGGTAACAATGCATGTTATATTGAGAATAATATAAGTAATAAGTATAATTATTACAGTTCTAGCGATAATAACTGCATTGTATGGGTAATAATGCACGTTATATTGCTAATAATATAAGTAATAAGTATAATTATTACGGTTCTAGCGATAATAACTGTATTACATGGGTAATAATGCATGTTATATTCATAATAATAAAAGTAATAAGTATATTTATTATAGTTCTATCGATAATAACTGCATAATATGGGTAATAATGCACGTTATATTGATGATAATAAAAGTAGTAAGTATATTTATTATAGTTCTACCGATTATAACTGCATAATATGGGTAAAATGCATGTTATATTGAGAATAATATAAGTAATAAGTATAATTATTACAGTTCTAGCGATAATAACTGCATTATTTGGGTAATAATGGATGTTATATTGATAATATCGGGAGTAATCAGTATAATTATTACAGCTCTAGCGATAATACTAGTAAAATATGGCTAAGAGTGCCTGTTATATTGATAATAATAAAAGTAATAAGTATATTTATTATAGTTCTATCGATAATAACTGCATAATATGGGTAATAATGCACGTTATATTGAGAATAATATAAGTAATAAGTATAGTTATTACATTCCTAGCGATAATAACTGCATTATATGCGTAATAATGCATGTTATATTGATAATATCGGGAGTAATAAGTATAATTATTATAGTTCTAGCGATAATACTAGTAAAATATGGCTAAGAGTGCCTGTTATATTGATAATAATAAAAGTAATAAGTATATTTATTATAGTTCTATCGATAATAACTGCATAATATGGGTAATAATGCACGTTATATTGATGATAATAAAAGTAGTAAGTATATTAATTATAGTTCTGTCGATAATAACTGCATAATATGGGTAACAGTGCATGTTATATTGAGAATAATATAAGTAATAAGTATAATTATTACAGTTCTAGCGATAATAACTGCATTATATGCGTAATAATGCATGTTATATTGATAATATCGGGAGTAATAAGTATAATTATTATAGTTCTAGCGATAATAATAGTAAAATATGGCTAATAGTGCATGTTATATTGATAATAATAAAAGTAATAAGTATATATATTACAGTTCTATCGATAGAAATTGCATAATATGGGTAATAATGCATGTTATATTGATGATAATAAAAGTAATACGTATATTTATTATAGTTCTAGCGATAATAACTGCATAATAGGGCTAATAATGTATGTTATATTGATAATAATAAAAGTAAGAAGTATATTTATTATAGTTCTATCGATAATAACTGCATAATATGGGTAATAATGCACGTTATATTGATGATAATAAAAGTAGTAAGTATATTTATTATAGTTCTACCGATTATAACTGCATAATATGGGTAATAATTCATGTTATATTGAGAATAATATAAGTAATAAGTATAATTATTACAGTTCTAGCGATAATAAGTGCATTATTTGGGTAATAATGTACGTTATATTGCTAATAATATATATAATAAGTATAATTATTACAGTTCTAGCGATAATAACTGCATAATATGGGCAATAATGCACGTTATATTGATGATAATAAAAGTAGTAAGTATATTTATTATAGTCCTACCGATTATAACTGCATAATATGGGTAATAATGCATGTTATATTGAGAATAATATAAGTAATAAGTATAATTACTATAGTTCTAGGGATAATAATAGTGCAATATGGCTAATAGTGCATGTTCTATTGATAATAATAAAAGTAATAAGTATATTTATTATAGTTCTGTCGATAATAACTGCATAATATGGGTAACAATGCATGTTATATTGAGAATAATATAAGTAATAAGTATAATTATTACATTTCTAGCGATAATAACTGCACTATATGCGTAATAATGCATGTTATATTGATAATATCGGGAGTAATAAGTATAATTATTGTAGTTCTAGCGATAATAATAGTAAAATATGGCTAATAGTGCATGTTATATTGATAATAATAAAAGTAATAAGTATATTTATTACAGTTCTATCGATAGAAATTGCATAATATGGGTAATAATGCATGTTATATTGATGATAATAAAAGTAATACGTATATTTATTATAGTTCTATCGATAATAACTGCATAATATGGGTAATAATGCACGTTATATTGATGATAATAAAAGTAGTAAGTATATTTATTATAGTTCTACCGATTATAACTGCATAATACGGGTAATAATTCATGTTATATTGAGAATAATATAAGTAATAAGTATAATTATTACAGTTCTAGCGATAATAACTGCATTATTTGGGTAATAATGGATGTTATATTGATAATATCGGGAGTAATAAGTATAATTATTACAGTTCTAGCGATAATACTAGTAAAATATGGCTAAGAGTGCCTGTTATATTGATAATAATAAAAGTAATAAGTATATTTATTATACTTCTGTGGATAATAACCGCATAATATAGGTAACAATGCATGTTGTATTGAGAATAATATAAGTAATAAGCATAATTATTACAGTTCTAGCGATAATAACTGCATTATATGCGTAATAATGCATGTTATATTGATAATATCGGGAGTAATAAGTATAATTATTATAGTTCTAGCGATAATAATAGTAAAATATGGCTAATAGTGCATGTTATATTGATAATAATAAAAGTAATAAGTATATTTGTTACAGTTCTATCGATAGAAACTGCATAATATGGGTAATAATGCATGTTATATTGATGATAATAAAAGTAATACGTATATTTATTATAGTTCTAGCGATAATAACTGCATAATATGGCTAATAATGCACGTTATATTGATGATAATAAAAGTAGTAAGTATATTTATTATAGTTCTACCGATTATAACTGCATAATACGGGTAATAATTCATGTTATATTGAGAATAATATAAGTAATAAGTATAATTATTACAGTTCTAGCGATAATAACTGCATTATTTGGGTAATAATGGATGTTATATTGATAATATCGGGAGTAATAAGTATAATTATTACAGTTCTAGCGATAATACTAGTAAAATATGGCTAAGAGTGCCTGTTATATTGATAATAATAAAAGTAATAAGTATATTTATTATACTTCTGTGGATAATAACCGCATAATATGGGTAACAATGCATGTTGTATTGAGAATAATATAAGTAATAAGCATAATTATTACAGTTCTAGCGATAATAACTGCATTATATGCGTAATAATGCATGTTATATTGATAATATCGGGAGTAATAAGTATAATTATTATAGTTCTAGCGATAATAATAGTAAAATATGGCTAATAGTGCATGTTATATTGATAATAATAAAAGTAATAAGTATATTTGTTACAGTTCTATCGATAGAAACTGCATAATATGGGTAATAATGCATGTTATATTGATGATAATAAAAGTAATACGTATATTTATTATAGTTCTAGCGATAATAACTGCATAATATGGCTAATAATGCATGTTATATTGATAATAATAAAAGTAATAAGTATATTTATTATAGTTCTATCGATAATAACTGCATAATATGGGTAATAATGCACGTTATATTGATGATAATAAAAGTAGTAAGTATATTTATTATAGTTCTATCGATAATAACTGCATAATATGGGTAATAATGCACGTTATATTGATGATAATAAAAGTAGTAAGTATATTTATTATAGTCCTACCGATTATAACTGCATAATATGGGTAATAATGTATGTTATATTGAGAATAATATAAGTAATAAGTATAATTATTACAGTTCTAGCGATAATAACTGCATTATTTGGGTAATAATGGATGTTATATTGATAATATCGGGAGTAATCAGTATAATTATTACAGCTCTAGCGATAATACTAGTAAAATATGGCTAAGAGTGCCTGTTATATTGATAATAATAAAAGTAATAAGTATATTTATTATAGTTCTATCGATAATAACTGCATAATATGGGTAATAATGCACGTTATATTGAGAATAATATAAGTAATAAGTATAGTTATTACATTCCTAGCGATAATAACTGCATTATATGCGTAATAATGCATGTTATATTGATAATATCGGGAGTAATAAGTATAATTATTATAGTTCTAGCGATAATACTAGTAAAATATGGCTAAGAGTGCCTGTTATATTGATAATAATAAAAGTAATAAGTATATTTATTATAGTTCTATCGATAATAACTGCATAATATGGGTAATAATGCACGTTATATTGATGATAATAAAAGTAGTAAGTATATTAATTATAGTTCTGTCGATAATAACTGCATAATATGGGTAACAGTGCATGTTATATTGAGAATAATATAAGTAATAAGTATAATTATTACAGTTCTAGCGATAATAACTGCATTATATGCGTAATAATGCATGTTATATTGATAATATCGGGAGTAATAAGTATAATTATTATAGTTCTAGCGATAATAATAGTAAAATATGGCTAATAGTGCATGTTATATTGATAATAATAAAAGTAATAAGTATATATATTACAGTTCTATCGATAGAAATTGCATAATATGGGTAATAATGCATGTTATATTGATGATAATAAAAGTAATACGTATATTTATTATAGTTCTAGCGATAATAACTGCATAATAGGGCTAATAATGTATGTTATATTGATAATAATAAAAGTAAGAAGTATATTTATTATAGTTCTATCGATAATAACTGCATAATATGGGTAATAATGCACGTTATATTGATGATAATAAAAGTAGTAAGTATATTTATTATAGTTCTACCGATTATAACTGCATAATATGGGTAATAATTCATGTTATATTGAGAATAATATAAGTAATAAGTATAATTATTACAGTTCTAGCGATAATAAGTGCATTATTTGGGTAATAATGTACGTTATATTGCTAATAATATATATAATAAGTATAATTATTACAGTTCTAGCGATAATAACTGCATAATATGGGTAATAATGCACGTTATATTGATGATAATAAAAGTAGTAAGTATATTTATTATAGTCCTACCGATTATAACTGCATAATATGGGTAATAATGCATGTTATATTGAGAATAATATAAGTAATAAGTATAATTACTACAGTTCTAGGGATAATAATAGTGCAATATGGCTAATAGTGCATGTTCTATTGATAATAATAAAAGTAATAAGTATATTTATTATAGTTCTGTCGATAATAACTGCATAATATGGGTAACAATGCATGTTATATTGAGAATAATATAAGTAATAAGTATAATTATTACATTTCTAGCGATAATAACTGCACTATATGCGTAATAATGCATGTTATATTGATAATATCGGGAGTAATAAGTATAATTATTGTAGTTCTAGCGATAATAATAGTAAAATATGGCTAATAGTGCATGTTATATTGATGATAATAAAAGTAATACGTATATTTATTATAGTTCTATCGATAATAACTGCATAATATGGGTAATAATGCACGTTATATTGATGATAATAAAAGTAGTAAGTATATTTATTATAGTTCTACCGATTATAACTGCATAATACGGGTAATAATTCATGTTATATTGAGAATAATATAAGTAATAAGTATAATTATTACAGTTCTAGCGATAATAACTGCATTATTTGGGTAATAATGGATGTTATATTGATAATATCGGGAGTAATAAGTATAATTATTACAGTTCTAGCGATAATACTAGTAAAATATGGCTAAGAGTGCCTGTTATATTGATAATAATAAAAGTAATAAGTATATTTATTATACTTCTGTGGATAATAACCGCATAATATGGGTAACAATGCATGTTGTATTGAGAATAATATAAGTAATAAGCATAATTATTACAGTTCTAGCGATAATAACTGCATTATATGCGTAATAATGCATGTTATATTGATAATATCGGGAGTAATGAGTATAATTATTATAGTTCTAGCGATAATAATAGTAAAATATGGCTAATAGTGCATGTTATATTGATAATAATAAAAGTAATAAGTATATTTGTTACAGTTCTATCGATAGAAACTGCATAATATGGGTAATAATGCATGCTATATTGATGATAATAAAAGTAATACGTATATTTATTATAGTTCTAGCGATAATAACTGCATAATATGGCTAATAATGCATGTTATATTGATAATAATAAAAGTAATAAGTATATTTATTATAGTTCTGTCGATAATAACTGCATAATATGGGTAACAATGCATGTTATATTGAGAATAATATAAGTAATAAGTATAATTATTACATTTCTAGCGATAATAACTGCACTATATGCGTAATAATGCATGTTATATTGATAATATCGGGAGTAATAAGTATAATTATTGTAGTTCTAGCGATAATAATAGTAAAATATGGCTAATAGTGCATGTTATATTGATAATAATAAAAGTAATAAGTATATTTATTACAGTTCTATCGATAGAAATTGCATAATATGGGTAATAATGCATGTTATATTGATGATAATAAAAGTAATACGTATATTTATTATAGTTCTATCGATAATAACTGCATAATATGGGTAATAATGCACGTTATATTGATGATAATAAAAGTAGTAAGTATATTTATTATAGTTCTACCGATTATAACTGCATAATACGGGTAATAATTCATGTTATATTGAGAATAATATAAGTAATAAGTATAATTATTACAGTTCTAGCGATAATAACTGCATTATTTGGGTAATAATGGATGTTATATTGATAATATCGGGAGTAATAAGTATAATTATTACAGTTCTAGCGATAATACTAGTAAAATATGGCTAAGAGTGCCTGTTATATTGATAATAATAAAAGTAATAAGTATATTTATTATACTTCTGTGGATAATAACCGCATAATATAGGTAACAATGCATGTTGTATTGAGAATAATATAAGTAATAAGCATAATTATTACAGTTCTAGCGATAATAACTGCATTATATGCGTAATAATGCATGTTATATTGATAATATCGGGAGTAATAAGTATAATTATTATAGTTCTAGCGATAATAATAGTAAAATATGGCTAATAGTGCATGTTATATTGATAATAATAAAAGTAATAAGTATATTTGTTACAGTTCTATCGATAGAAACTGCATAATATGGGTAATAATGCATGTTATATTGATGATAATAAAAGTAATACGTATATTTATTATAGTTCTAGCGATAATAACTGCATAATATGGCTAATAATGCACGTTATATTGATGATAATAAAAGTAGTAAGTATATTTATTATAGTTCTACCGATTATAACTGCATAATACGGGTAATAATTCATGTTATATTGAGAATAATATAAGTAATAAGTATAATTATTACAGTTCTAGCGATAATAACTGCATTATTTGGGTAATAATGGATGTTATATTGATAATATCGGGAGTAATAAGTATAATTATTACAGTTCTAGCGATAATACTAGTAAAATATGGCTAAGAGAGCCTGTTATATTGATAATAATAAAAGTAATAAGTATATTTATTATACTTCTGTGGATAATAACCGCATAATATGGGTAACAATGCATGTTGTATTGAGAATAATATAAGTAATAAGCATAATTATTACAGTTCTAGCGATAATAACTGCATTATATGCGTAATAATGCATGTTATATTGATAATATCGGGAGTAATAAGTATAATTATTATAGTTCTAGCGATAATAATAGTAAAATATGGCTAATAGTGCATGTTATATTGATAATAATAAAAGTAATAAGTATATTTGTTACAGTTCTATCGATAGAAACTGCATAATATGGGTAATAATGCATGTTATATTGATGATAATAAAAGTAATACGTATATTTATTATAGTTCTAGCGATAATAACTGCATAATATGGCTAATAATGCATGTTATATTGATAATAATAAAAGTAATAAGTATATTTATTATAGTTCTATCGATAATAACTGCATAATATGGGTAATAATGCACGTTATATTGATGATAATAAAAGTAGTAAGTATATTTATTATAGTTCTATCGATAATAACTGCATAATATGGGTAATAATGCACGTTATATTGATGATAATATAAGTAATAAGTATAGTTATTACATTCCTAGCGATAATAACTGCATTATATGCGTAATAATGCATGTTATATTGATAATATCGGGAGTAATAAGTATAATTATTATAGTTCTAGCGATAATACTAGTAAAATATGGCTAAGAGTGCCTGTTATATTGATAATAATAAAAGTAATAAGTATATTTATTATAGTTCTATCGATAATAACTGCATAATATGGGTAATAATGCACGTTATATTGATGATAATAAAAGTAGTAAGTATATTAATTATAGTTCTGTCGATAATAACTGCATAATATGGGTAACAGTGCATGTTATATTGAGAATAATATAAGTAATAAGTATAATTATTACAGTTCTAGCGATAATAACTGCATTATATGCGTAATAATGCATGTTATATTGATAATATCGGGAGTAATAAGTATAATTATTATAGTTCTAGCGATAATAATAGTAAAATATGGCTAATAGTGCATGTTATATTGATAATAATAAAAGTAATAAGTATATATATTACAGTTCTATCGATAGAAATTGCATAATATGGGTAATAATGCATGTTATATTGATGATAATAAAAGTAATACGTATATTTATTATAGTTCTAGCGATAATAACTGCATAATAGGGCTAATAATGTATGTTATATTGATAATAATAAAAGTAAGAAGTATATTTATTATAGTTCTATCGATAATAACTGCATAATATGGGTAATAATGCACGTTATATTGATGATAATAAAAGTAGTAAGTATATTTATTATAGTTCTACCGATTATAACTGCATAATATGGGTAATAATTCATGTTATATTGAGAATAATATAAGTAATAAGTATAATTATTACAGTTCTAGCGATAATAAGTGCATTATTTGGGTAATAATGTACGTTATATTGCTAATAATATATATAATAAGTATAATTATTACAGTTCTAGCGATAATAACTGCATAATATGGGTAATAATGCACGTTATATTGATGATAATAAAAGTAGTAAGTATATTTATTATAGTCCTACCGATTATAACTGCATAATATGGGTAATAATGCATGTTATATTGAGAATAATATAAGTAATAAGTATAATTACTATAGTTCTAGGGATAATAATAGTGCAATATGGCTAATAGTGCATGTTCTATTGATAATAATAAAAGTAATAAGTATATTTATTATAGTTCTGTCGATAATAACTGCATAATATGGGTAACAATGCATGTTATATTGAGAATAATATAAGTAATAAGTATAATTATTACATTTCTAGCGATAATAACTGCACTATATGCGTAATAATGCATGTTATATTGATAATATCGGGAGTAATAAGTATAATTATTGTAGTTCTAGCGATAATAATAGTAAAATATGGCTAATAGTGCATGTTATATTGATAATAATAAAAGTAATAAGTATATTTATTACAGTTCTATCGATAGAAATTGCATAATATGGGTAATAATACATGTTATATTGATGATAATAAAAGTAATACGTATATTTATTATAGTTCTATCGATAATAACTGCATAATATGGGTAATAATGCACGTTATATTGATGATAATAAAAGTAGTAAGTATATTTATTATAGTTCTACCGATTATAACTGCATAATACGGGTAATAATTCATGTTATATTGAGAATAATATAAGTAATAAGTATAATTATTACAGTTCTAGCGATAATAACTGCATTATTTGGGTAATAATGGATGTTATATTGATAATATCGGGAGTAATAAGTATAATTATTACAGTTCTAGCGATAATACTAGTAAAATATGGCTAAGAGTGCCTGTTATATTGATAATAATAAAAGTAATAAGTATATTTATTATACTTCTGTGGATAATAACCGCATAATATGGGTAACAATGCATGTTGTATTGAGAATAATATAAGTAATAAGCATAATTATTACAGTTCTAGCGATAATAACTGCATTATATGCGTAATAATGCATGTTATATTGATAATATCGGGAGTAATAAGTATAATTATTATAGTTCTAGCGATAATAATAGTAAAATATGGCTAATAGTGCATGTTATATTGATAATAATAAAAGTAATAAGTATATTTGTTACAGTTCTATCGATAGAAACTGCATAATATGGGTAATAATGCATGCTATATTGATGATAATAAAAGTAATACGTATATTTATTATAGTTCTAGCGATAATAACTGCATAATATGGCTAATAATGCATGTTATATTGATAATAATAAAAGTAATAAGTATATTTATTATAGTTCTATCGATAATAACTGCATAATATGGGTAATAATGCACGTTATATTGATGATAATAAAAGTAGTAAGTATATTTATTATAGTTCTATCGATAATAACTGCATAATATGGGTAATAATGCACGTTATATTGATGATAATAAAAGTAGTAAGTATATTTATTATAGTCCTACCGATTATAACTGCATAATATGGGTAATAATGCATGTTATATTGAGAATAATATAAGTAATAAGTATAATTATTACAGTTCTAGCGATAATAACTGCATTATTTGGGTAATAATGGATGTTATATTGATAATATCGGGAGTAATCAGTATAATTATTACAGTTCTAGCGATAATACTAGTAAAATATGGCTAAGAGTGCCTGTTATATTGATAATAATAAAAGTAATAATTATATTTATTATAGTTCTATCGATAATAACTGCATAATATGGGTAATAATGCACGTTATGTTGATGATAATAAAAGTAGTAAGTATATTTATTATAGTTCTACCGATTATAACTGCATAATATGGGTAATAATGCATGTTATATTGAGAATAATATAAGTAATAAGTATAATTACTATAGTTCTAGGGATAATAATAGTGCAATATGGCTAATAGTGCATGTTCTATTGATAATAATAAAAGTAATAAGTATATTTATTATAGTTCTGTCGATAATAACTGCATAATATGGGTAACAATGCATGTTATATTGAGAATAATATAAGTAATAAGTATAATTATTACATTTCTAGCGATAATAACTGCATTATATGCGTAATAATGCATGTTATATTGATAATATCGGGAGTAATAAGTATAATTATTATAGTTCTAGCGATAATAATAGTAAAATATGGCTAATAGTGCATGTTATATTGATAATAATAAAGTAATAAGTATATTTATTACAGTTCTATCGATAATAACTGCATAATATGGGTAACAATGCATGTTATATTGAGAATAATGTAAGTAATAAGTATAATTATTACAGTTCTAGCGATAATAACTGCATAATATGGGTAATAATGCACGTTACATTGCTAATAATATAAGTAATAAGTATAATTATTACAGTTCTAGCGATAATAACTGCATTATATGGGTAATAATGCATGTTATATTGATAATATCGGGAGTAATAAGTATAATTATTATAGTTCTAGCGATAATAATAGTAAAATATGGCTAATAGTGCATGTTATATTGATAATAATAAAAGTAATAAGTATAATTATTACAGTTCTAGCGATAATAACTGCATAATATGGGTAACAATGCATGTTATATTGAGAATGCTATAAGTAAAAAGTATAATTATTACAGTTCTAGCGATAATAACTGCAAATATGGGTAATAATGCACGTTACATTGCTAATAATATAAGTAATAAGTATAATTATTACAGTTCTAGCGATAATAACTGCATTATATGGCTAATAGTGCATGTTCTATTGGTAATAATAAAAGTAATAAGTATATTTATTATAGTTCTGTCGATAATAACTGCATAATGTGGGTAACAATGCATGTTATATTGAGAATAATATAAGTAATAAGCATAATTATTACAGTTCTAGCGATAATAACTGCATTATATGCGTAATAATGCATGTTATATTGATAATATCGGGAGTAATAAGTATAATTATTATAGTTCTAGCGATAATAATAGTAAAATATGGCTAATAGTGCATGTTCTATTGATAATAATAAAAGTAATAAGTATATTTATTACAGTTCTATCGATAATAACTGCATAATATGGGTAACAATGCATGTTATATTGAGAATAATGTAAGTAATAAGTATAATTATTACAGTTCTAGCGATAATAACTGCATAATATGGGTAATAATGCACGTTACATTGCTAATAATATAAGTAATAAGTATAATTATTACAGTTCTAGCGATAATAACTGCATTATATGGGTAATAATGCATGTTATATTGATAATATCGGGAGTAATAAGTATAATTATTATAGTTCTAGCGATAATAATAGTAAAATATGGCTAATAGTGCATGTTATATTGATAATAATAAAAGTAATAAGTATAATTATTACAGTTCTAGCGATAATAACTGCATAATATGGGTAACAATGCATGTTATATTGAGAATACTACAAGTAAAAAGTATAATTATTACAGTTCTAGCGATAATAACTGCAAACATGGGTAATAATGCACGTTACATTGCTAATAATATAAGTAATAAGTATAATTATTACAGTTCTAGCGATAATAACTGCATTATATGGCTAATAGTGCATGTTCTATTGGTAATAATAAAAGTAATAAGTATATTTATTATAGTTCTGTCGATAATAACTGCATAATATGGGTAACAATGCATGTTATAGTGAGAATAATATAAGTAATAAGTATAATTATTACAGTTCTAGCGATAATAACTGCATAATATGGGTAATAATGCACGTTACATTGCTAATAATATAAGTAATAAGTATAATTATTACAGTTCTAGCGATAATAACTGCATAATATGGGTAACAATGCATGTTATATTGATAATAATATAAGTAATAAGTATAATTATTACGGTTCTAGCGATAATAACTGTATTACATGGGTAATAATGCATGTTATATTGATAATATCGGGAGTAATAAATATAATAATTACAGTTCTTGCGATAATAATAGTAAAATATGGCTAATAGTGCATGTTATATTGATAATAATAAAAGTAATAAGTATATTTATTATAGTTCTATCGATAATAACTGCATAATATGGGTAATAATGCACGTTATATTGATGATAATAAAAGTAGTAAGTATATTTATTATAGTTCTACCGATTATAACTGCATAATATGGGTAAAATGCATGTTATATTGAGAATAATATAAGTAATAAGTAGAATTATTACAGTTCTAGCGATAATAACTGCATAATATGGGTAATAATGCACGTTATATTGATGATAATAAAAGTAGTAAGTATATTTATTATAGTTCTACCGATTATAACTGCATAATATGGGTAATAATGCATGTTATATTGAGAATAATATAAGTAATAAGTATAATTACTATAGTTCTAGGGATAATAATAGTGCAATATGGCTAATAGTGCATGTTCTATTGATAATAATAAAAGTAATAAGTATATTTATTATAGTTCTGTCGATAATAACTGCATAATATGGGTAACAATGCATGTTATATTGAGAATAATATAAGTAATAAGTATAATTATTACATTTCTAGCGATAATAACTGCATAATATGGGTAATAATGCATGTTTTATTGATGATAATAAAAGTAATACGTATATTTATTATAGTTATAGCGATAATAACTGCATAATATGTGTAATAATGCATGTTATATTGCTAGTAATATAAGTAATACGTATAATTATTACGGTTCTAGCAATAATAACTGCATTATATGGGTAATAATGCATGTTATATTGATAATATCGGGAGTAATAAATATAATAATTACAGTTCTTGCGATAATAATAGTAAAATATGGCTAATAGTGCATGTTATATTGATAATAATAAAAGTAATAATTATATTTATTATAGTTCTATCGATAATAACTGCATAATATGGGTAATAATGCACGTTATGTTGATGATAATAAAAGTAGTAAGTATATTTATTATAGTTCTACCGATTATAACTGCATAATATGGGTAATAATGCATGTTATATTGAGAATAATATAAGTAATAAGTATAATTACTATAGTTCTAGGGATAATAATAGTGCAATATGGCTAATAGTGCATGTTCTATTGATAATAATGAAAGTAATAAGTATATTTATTATAGTTCTGTCGATAATAACTGCATAATATGGGTAACAATGCATGTTATATTGAGAATAATATAAGTAATAAGTATAATTATTACATTTCTAGCGATAATAACTGCATTATATGCGTAATAATGCATGTTATATTGATAATATCGGGAGTAATAAGTATAATTATTATAGTTCTAGCGATAATAATAGTAAAATATGGCTAATAGTGCATGTTATATTGATAATAATAAAAGTAATAAGTATATTTATTACAGTTCTATCGATAGAAATTGCATAATATGGGTAATAATGCATGTTATATTGATGATAATAAAAGTAATACGTATATTTATTATAGTTCTATCGATAATAACTGCATAATATGGGTAATAATGCACGTTATATTGATGATAATAAAAGTAGTAAGTATATTTATTATAGTTCTACCGATTATAACTGCATAATATGGGTAATAATTCATGTTATATTGAGAATAATATAAGTAATAAGTATAATTATTACAGTTCTAGCGATAATAACTGCATTATTTGGGTAATAATGGATGTTATATTGATAATGTCGGGAGTAATAAGTATAATTATTACAGTTCTAGCGATAATACTAGTAAAATATGGCTAAGAGTGCCTGTTATATTGATAATAATAAAAGTAATAAGTATATTTATTATACTTCTGTCGATAATAACTGCATAATATGGGTAACAATGCATGTTATATTGAGAATAATATAAGTAATAAGCATAATTATTACAGTTCTAGCGATAATAACTGCATTATATGCGTAATAATGCATGTTATATTGATAATATCGGGAGTAATAAGTATAATTATTATAGTTCTAGCGATAATAATAGTAAAATATGGCTAATAGTGCATGTTCTATTGATAATAATAAAAGTAATAAGTATATTTATTACAGTTCTATCGATAATAACTGCATAATATGGGTAACAATGCATGTTATATTGAGAATAATGTAAGTAATAAGTATAATTATTACAGTTCTAGCGATAATAACTGCATAATATGGGTAATAATGCACGTTACATTGCTAATAATATAAGTAATAAGTATAATTATTACAGTTCTAGCGATAATAACTGCATTATATGGGTAATAATGCATGTTATATTGATAATAATAAAAGTAATAAGCATAATTATTACAGTTCTAGCGATAATAACTGCATTATATGCGTAATAATGCACGTTACATTGCTAATAATATAAGTAATAAGTATAATTATTACAGTTCTAGCGATAATAACTGCATTATATGGGTAATAATGGATGTTATATTGATAATATCGGGAGTAATCAGTATAATTATTACAGTTCTAGCGATAATACTAGTAAAATATGGCTAAGAGTGCCTGTTAATATTGATAATAATAAAAGTAATAAGTATATTTATTATAGTTCTATCGATAATAACTGCATAATATGGGTAATAATGCACGTTATATTGATGATAATAAAAGTAGTAAGTATATGTATTATAGTTCTAGCGATAATAAAAGTAAAATATGGCTAATAGTGCATGTTATACTGATAATAATAAAAGTAATAAGTATATTTATTATACTTCTGTCGATAATAACTGCATTATATGGGTAATAATGCATGTTATATTGATAATAATATAAGTAATAAGTATAATTATTACAGTTCTAGCGATAATAACTGCATAATATGCGTAATAATGCATGTCATATTGATAATAATATAAGTAATAAGTATAATTATTACAATTCTAGCGATAATGACTGCATTATATGGGTAATAATGCATGTTATATTGATAATATCGGGAGTAATAACTATAGTTATTATAGTTCTAGCGATAATAATAGTAAAATATGGCTAATTGTGCATGTTATATTGATAATAATAAAAGTAATACGTATATTTATTATTGTTCTAGCGATAATAACTGCATAATATGGGTAATAATGCATGTTATATTCAGAATAATATAAGTAATAAGTATAATTATTACAGTTCTAACGATAATAACTGCATTATATGCGTAATAGTGCATGTTGTATTGATAATATCGGGAGTAATAAGTATATTTATTATAGATCTAGCGATAATAACTGCATTATATGTGTAATAATGCATGTTATATTAATGATAATAAAAGTAATACGTATATTTATTATAGTTCTAGCGATAATAACTGCATAATATGGGTAATAATGCATGTTATATTGATAATAATAAAAGTAATAAGTATAATTATTATAGTTCTAGCGATAATAATAGTAAAATATGGCTAATAGTGCATGTTATATTGATAATAATATAAGTAATAAGTATAGGTATTACAGTTCTAGCGATAATAACTCCATTATATGGGTAATAATGCATGTTATATTGAGAATAATATAAGTAATAAGGATAATTATTACAGTTCTAGCGATAATAACTGCATTATATGGGTAATAATGCATGTTATATTGAGAATAATATAAGTAATAAGTATAATTATTACAGTTCTAGCGATAATAACTGCATAATATGGGTAATAATGCATGTTATATTGGTAATAATAAAAGTAATAAGTATATTTATTATAGTTCTATCGATAATAACTGCATAATATGGGTAATAATGCATGTTCTATTGATGATAATAAAAGTAGTAAGTATATTTATTATAGTTCTACCGATTATAACTGCATAATATGGGTAATAATTCATGTTATATTGAGAATAATATAAGTAATAAGTATAATTATTACAGTTCTAGCGATAATAAGTGCATTATTTGGGTAATAATGTACGTTATATTGCTAATAATATATATAATAAGTATAATTATTACAGTTCTAGCGATAATAACTGCATTATATGGGTAATAATGGATGTTATATTGATAATATCGGGAGTAATCAGTATAATTATTATAGTTCCAGCGATAATAATAGTAAAATATGGCTAATAGTGCATGTTATATTGATAATAATAAAAGTAATAAGTATATTTATTACAGTTCTATCGATAGAAACTGCATAATATGGGTAATAATGCATGTTATATTGATGATAATAAAAGTAATACGTTTATTTATTATAGTTCTAGCGATAATAACTGCATAATATGGCTAATAATGCATGTTACATTGATAATAATGAAAGTAATAAGTATATTTATTATAGTTCTATCGATAATAACTGCATAATATGGGTAATAATGCATGTTATATTGATAATATCGGGAGTAATAACTATAATTATTATAGTTCAGGCGATAATAATAGTAAAATATGGCTAATTGTGCATGTTATATTGATAATAATAAAAGTAATAAGTATATTTATTATAGTTCTATCGATAATAACTGCATAATATGGGTAATAATGCATGTTATATTGATGATAATAAAAGTAGTAAGTACATTTATTATAGTTCTAGCGATAATAACTGCATAATATGCGTAATAATGCATGTCATATTGATAATAATATAAGTAATAAGTATAATTATTACAATTCTAGCGATAATAACTGCATTATATGGGTAATAATGCATGTTATATTGATAATATCGGGAGTAATAACTATAGTTATTATAGTTCTAGCGATAATAATAGTAAAATATGGCTAATTGTGCATGTTATATTGATAATAATAAAAGTAATACGTATATTTATTATTGTTCTAGCGATAATAACTGCATAATATGGGTAATAATGCATGTTATATTGAGAATAATATAAGTAATAAGTATAATTATTACAGTTCTAACGATAATAACTGCATTATATGCGTAATAGTGCATGTTGTATTGATAATATCGGGAGTAATAAGTATATTTATTATAGATCTAGCGATAATAACTGCATTATATGTGTAATAATGCATGTTATATTAATGATAATAAAAGTAATACGTATATTTATTATAGTTCTAGCGATAATAACTGCATAATATGGGTAATAATGCATGTTATATTGATAATAATATAAGTAATAAGTATATCTATTACATTTCTATCGATAATAACTGCATAATATGGGTAATAGTGCATGTTATATTGATAATAATAAAAGTAATAAGTATATTTATTATAGATCTAGCGATAATAACTGCATTATATGGGTAATAATGCATGTTATATTGATAATATCGGGAGTAATAAGTATAATTATTATAGTTCTAGCGATAATAATAGTAAAATATGGCTAATAGTGCATGTTATATTGATAATAATATAAGTAATAAGTATATTTATTACAGTTCTATCGATAATAACTGCATAATATGGGTAACAATGCATGTTATATTGAGAATAATGTAAGTAATAAGTATAATTATTACAGTTCTAGCGATAATAACTGCATAATATGGGTAATAATGCACGTTACATTGCTAATAATATAAGTAATAAGTATAATTATTACAGTTCTAGCGATAATAACTGCATTATATGGGTAATGATGCATGTTATATTGATAATAATAAAAGTAATAAGCATAATTATTACAGTTCTAGCGATAATAACTGCATTATATGCGTAATAATGCACGTTACATTGCTAATAATATAAGTAATAAGTATAATTATTACAGTTCTAGCGATAATAACTGCATTATATGGGTAATAATGGATGTTATATTGATAATATCGGGAGTAATCAGTATAATTATTACAGTTCTAGCGATAATACTAGTAAAATATGGCTAAGAGTGCCTGTTAATATTGATAATAATAAAAGTAATAAGTATATTTATTATAGTTCTATCGATAATAACTGCATAATATGGGTAATAATGCACGTTATATTGATGATAATAAAAGTAGTAAGTATATGTATTATAGTTCTAGCGATAATAAAAGTAAAATATGGCTAATAGTGCATGTTATACTGATAATAATAAAAGTAATAAGTATATTTATTATACTTCTGTCGATAATAACTGCATTATATGGGTAATAATGCATGTTATATTGATAATAATATAAGTAATAAGTATAATTATTACAGTTCTAGCGATAATAACTGCATAATATGCGTAATAATGCATGTCATATTGATAATAATATAAGTAATAAGTACAATTATTACAATTCTAGCGATAATGACTGCATTATATGGGTAATAATGCATGTTATATTGATAATATCGGGAGTAATAACTATAGTTATTATAGTTCTAGCGATAATAATAGTAAAATATGGCTAATTGTGCATGTTATATTGATAATAATAAAAGTAATACGTATATTTATTATTGTTCTAGCGATAATAACTGCATAATATGGGTAATAATGCATGTTATATTCAGAATAATATAAGTAATAAGTATAATTATTACAGTTCTAACGATAATAACTGCATTATATGCGTAATAGTGCATGTTGTATTGATAATATCGGGAGTAATAAGTATATTTATTATAGATCTAGCGATAATAACTGCATTATATGTGTAATAATGCATGTTATATTAATGATAATAAAAGTAATACGTATATTTATTATAGTTCTAGCGATAATAACTGCATAATATGGGTAATAATGCATGTTATATTGATAATAATATAAGTAATAAGTATATCTATTACATTTCTATCGATAATAACTGCATAATATGGGTAATAGTGCATGTTATATTGATAATAATAAAAGTAATAAGTATATTTATTATAGATCTAGCGATAATAACTGCATTATATGGGTAATAATGCATGTTATATTGATAATATCGGGAGGTATAAGTATAATTATTATAGTTCTAGCGATAATAATAGTAAAATATGGCTAATAGTGCATGTTATATTGATAATAATATAAGTAATAAGTATAGGTATTACAGTTCTAGCGATAATAACTCCATTATATGGGTAATAATGCATGTTATATTGAGAATAATATAAGTAATAAGGATAATTATTACAGTTCTAGCGATAATAACTGCATTATATGGGTAATAATGCATGTTATATTGAGAATAATATAAGTAATAAGTATAATTATTACAGTTCTAGCGATAATAACTGCATAATATGGGTAATAATGCATGTTATATTGGTAATAATAAAAGTAATAAGTATATTTATTATAGTTCTATCGATAATAACTGCATAATATGGGTAATAATGCATGTTCTATTGATGATAATAAAAGTAGTAAGTATATTTATTATAGTTCTACCGATTATAACTGCATAATATGGGTAATAATTCATGTTATATTGAGAATAATATAAGTAATAAGTATAATTATTACAGTTCTAGCGATAATAAGTGCATTATTTGGGTAATAATGTACGTTATATTGCTAATAATATATATAATAAGTATAATTATTACAGTTCTAGCGATAATAACTGCATTATATGGGTAATAATGGATGTTATATTGATAATATCGGGAGTAATCAGTATAATTATTACAGTTCTAGCGATAATAATAGTAAAATATGGCTAATAGTGCATGTTCTATTGATAATAATAAAAGTAAAAAGTATATTTATTACAGTTCTATCGATAGAAACTGCATAATATGGGTAATAATGCATGTTATATTGATGATAATAAAAGTAATACGTATATTTATTATAGTTCTAGCGATAATAACTGCATAATATGGGTAATAATGCATGTTATATTGATAATAATATATATAATAAGTATAATTATTACAGTTCTAACGATAATAACTGCATTATATGGGTAATAATGCATGTTATATTGATAATATCGGGAGTAATAAGTATAATTACTATATTTCTAGCGATAATAATAGTACAATATGGCTAATAGTGCATGTTATATTGATAATAATAAAAGTAATAAGTATATTTATTACAGTTCTATCGATAATAACTGCATAATATGTGTAATAATGCATGTTATATTGATGATAATAAAAGTAATACGTATATTTATTATAGTTCTAGCGATAATAACTGCATAATATGTGTAATAATGCATGTTATATTGATAATAATATAAGTAATAAGAATAATTATTACAGATCTAGCGATAATAAGTGCATTGTATGGGTAATAATGCACGTTATATTGCTAATAATATAAGTAATAAGTATAATTATTACGGTTCTGTCGATAATAACTGCATTATATGGGTAATAATGCATGTTATATTGATAATAATATAAGTAATAAGTATAGTTATTACAGTTCTAGCGATAATAACTCCATTATATGGGTAATAATGCATGTTATATTGAGAATAATATAAGTAATAAGTATAATTATTACAGTTCTAGCGATAATAACTGCATTATATGCGTAATAATGCATGTTATATTGATAATATCGGGAGTAATAAGTATAATTATTATAGTTCCAGCGATAATAATAGTAAAATATGGCTAATAGTGCATGTTATATTGATAATAATAAAAGTAATAAGTATATTTATTACAGTTCTATCGATAGAAACTGCATAATATGGGTAATAATGCATGTTATATTGATGATAATAAAAGTAATACGTTTATTTATTATAGTTCTAGCGATAATAACTGCATAATATGGCTAATAATGCATGTTACATTGATAATAATGAAAGTAATAAGTATATTTATTATAGTTCTATCGATAATAACTGCATAATATGGGTAATAATGCATGTTATATTGATAATATCGGGAGTAATAACTATAATTATTATAGTTCAGGCGATAATAATAGTAAAATATGGCTAATTGTGCATGTTATATTGATAATAATAAAAGTAATAAGTATATTTATTATAGTTCTATCGATAATAACTGCATAATATGGGTAATAATGCATGTTATATTGATGATAATAAAAGTAGTAAGTACATTTATTATAGTTCTAGCGATAATAACTGCATAATATGCGTAATAATGCATGTCATATTGATAATAATATAAGTAATAAGTATAATTATTACAATTCTAGCGATAATAACTGCATTATATGGGTAATAATGCATGTTATATTGATAATATCGGGAGTAATAACTATAGTTATTATAGTTCTAGCGATAATAATAGTAAAATATGGCTAATTGTGCATGTTATATTGATAATAATAAAAGTAATACGTATATTTATTATTGTTCTAGCGATAATAACTGCATAATATGGGTAATAATGCATGTTATATTGAGAATAATATAAGTAATAAGTATAATTATTACAGTTCTAACGATAATAACTGCATTATATGCGTAATAGTGCATGTTGTATTGATAATATCGGGAGTAATAAGTATATTTATTATAGATCTAGCGATAATAACTGCATTATATGTGTAATAATGCATGTTATATTAATGATAATAAAAGTAATACGTATATTTATTATAGTTCTAGCGATAATAACTGCATAATATGGGTAATAATGCATGTTATATTGATAATAATATAAGTAATAAGTATATCTATTACATTTCTATCGATAATAACTGCATAATATGGGTAATAGTGCATGTTATATTGATAATAATAAAAGTAATAAGTATATTTATTATAGATCTAGCGATAATAACTGCATTATATGGGTAATAATGCATGTTATATTGATAATATCGGGAGTAATAAGTATAATTATTATAGTTCTAGCGATAATAATAGTAAAATATGGCTAATAGTGCATGTTATATTGATAATAATATAAGTAATAAGTATAGTTATTACAGTTCTAGCGATAATAACTCCATTATATGGGTAATAATGCATGTTATATTGAGAATAATATAAGTAATAAGGATAATTATTACAGTTCTAGCGATAATAACTGCATTATATGGGTAATAATGCATGTTATATTGAGAATAATATAAGTAATAAGTATAATTATTACAGTTCTAGCGATAATAACTGCATAATATGGGTAATAATGCATGTTATATTGATAATAATAAAAGTAATAAGTATATTTATTATAGTTCTATCGATAATAACTGCATAATATGGGTAATAATGCATGTTCTATTGATGATAATAAAAGTAGTAAGTATATTTATTATAGTTCTAACGATTATAACTGCATAATATGGGTAATAATTCATGTTATATTGAGAATAATATAAGTAATAAGTATAATTATTACAGTTCTAGCGATAATAAGTGCATTATTTGGGTAATAATGTACGTTATATTGCTAATAATATATATAATAAGTATAATTATTACAGTTCTAGCGATAATAACTGCATTATATGGGTAATAATGGATGTTATATTGATAATATCGGGAGTAATCAGTATAATTATTACAGTTCTAGCGATAATACTAGTAAAATATGGCTAAGAGTGCCTGTTATATTGATAATAATAGAAGTAATAAGTATATTTATTATAGTTCTATCGATAATAACTGCATAATATGGGTAATAATGCACGTTATATTGATGATAATAAAAGTAGTAAGTATATTTATTATAGTTCTACCGATTATAACTGCATAATATGGGTAATAATGCATTCTATATTGAGAATAATATAAGTAATAAGTACAATTACTATAGTTCTAGGGATAATAATAGTGCAATATGGCTAATCGTGCATGTTCTATTGATAATAATAAAAGTAATAAGTATATTAATTATAGTTCTGTCGATAATAACTGCATAATATGGGTAACAATGCATGTTATATTGAGAATAATATAAGTAATAAGTATAATTATTACAGTTCTAGCGATAATAACTGCATTATATGCGTAATAATGCATGTTATATTGATAATATCGGGAGTAATAAGTATAATTATTATAGTTCTAGCGATAATAATAGTAAAATATGGCTAATAGTGCA
Source organism: Megachile leachella (assembly GCA_963576845.1). Lineage (NCBI taxonomy): Eukaryota > Metazoa > Arthropoda > Insecta > Hymenoptera > Megachilidae > Megachile > Megachile leachella. The sequence continues at coordinate 423,931 of CAUYWW010000082.1, forward strand.
TGTTATATTGATAATAATAAAAGTAATAAGTATAATTATTACAGTTCTAGCGATAATAACTGCATAATATGGGTAACAATGCATGTTATATTGAGAATACTATAAGTAAAAAGTATAATTATTACAGTTCTAGCGATAATAACTGCAAATATGGGTAATAATGCACGTTACATTGCTAATAATATAAGTAATAAGTATAATTATTACAGTTCTAGCGATAATAACTGCATTATATGGCTAATAGTGCATGTTCTATTGGTAATAATAAAAGTAATAAGTATATTTATTATAGTTCTGTCGATAATAACTGCATAATATGGGTAACAATGCATGTTATATTGAGAATAATATAAGTAATAAGTATAATTATTACAGTTCTAGCGATAATAACTGCATAATATGGGTAATAATGCACGTTACATTGCTAATAATATAAGTAATAAGTATAATTATTACAGTTCTAGCGATAATAACTGCATAATATGGGTAACAATGCATGTTATATTGATAATAATATAAGTAATAAGTATAATTATTACGGTTCTAGCGATAATAACTGTATTATATGTGTAATAATGCATGTTATATTGATAATAATAAAAGTCATAAGTATAATTATTACAGTTCTAGCGATAATAACTGCATTGTATGGGTAATAATGCACGTTATATTGCTAATAATATAAGTAATAAGTATAATTATTACGGTTCTAGCGATAATAACTGTATTACATGGGTAATAATGCATGTTATATTGATAATAATAAAAGTAATAAGTATATTTATTATAGTTCTATCGGTAATAACTGCATAATATGGGTAATAATGCACGTTATATTGATGATAATAAAAGTAGTAAGTATATTTATTATAGTTCTACCGATTATAACTGCATAATATGGGTAAAATGCATGTTATATTGAGAATAATATAAGTAATAAGTAGAATTATTACAGTTCTAGCGATAATAACTGCATAATATGGGTAATAATGCACGTTATATTGATGATAATAAAAGTAGTAAGTATATTTATTATATTTCTACCGATTATAACTGCATAATATGGGTAATAATGCATGTTATATTGAGAATAATATAAGTAATAAGTATAATTACTATAGTTCTAGGGATAATAATAGTGCAATATGGCTAATAGTGCATGTTCTATTGATAATAATAAAAGTAATAAGTATATTTATTATAGTTCTGTCGATAATAACTGCATAATATGGGTAACAATGCATGTTATATTGAGAATAATATAAGTAATAAGTATAATTATTACATTTCTAGCGATAATAACTGCATAATATGGGTAATAATGCATGTTTTATTGATGATAATAAAAGTAATACGTATATTTATTATAGTTATAGCGATAATAACTGCATAATATGTGTAATAATGCATGTTATATTGCTAGTAATATAAGTAATAAGTATAATTATTACGGTTCTAGCAATAATAACTGCATTATATGGGTAATAATGCATGTTATATTGATAATATCGGGAGTAATAAATATAATAATTACAGTTCTTGCGATAATAATAGTAAAATATGGCTAATAGTGCATGTTATATTGATAATAATAAAAGTAATAATTATATTTATTATAGTTCTATCGATAATAACTGCATAATATGGGTAATAATGCACGTTATGTTGATGATAATAAAAGTAGTAAGTATATTTATTATAGTTCTACCGATTATAACTGCATAATATGGGTAATAATGCATGTTATATTGAGAATAATATAAGTAATAAGTATAATTACTATAGTTCTAGGGATAATAATAGTGCAATATGGCTAATAGTGCATGTTCTATTGATAATAATAAAAGTAATAAGTATATTTATTATAGTTCTGTCGATAATAACTGCATAATATGGGTAACAATGCTTGTTATATTGAGAATAATATAAGTAATAAGTATAATTATTACATTTCTAGCGATAATAACTGCATTATATGCGTAATAATGCATGTTATATTGATAATATCGGGAGTAATAAGTATAATTATTATAGTTCTAGCGATAATAATAGTACAATATGGCTAATAGTGCATGTTATATTGATAATAATAAAAGTAATAAGTATATTTATTACAGTTCTATCGATAGAAATTGCATAATATGGGTAATAATGCATGTTATATTGATGATAATAAAAGTAATACGTATATTTATTATAGTTCTATCGATAATAACTGCATAATATGGGTAATAATGCACGTTATATTGATGATAATAAAAGTAGTAAGTATATTTATTATAGTTCTACCGATTATAACTGCATAATATGGGTAATAATTCATGTTATATTGAGAATAATATAAGTAATAAGTATAATTATTACAGTTCTAGCGATAATAACTGCATTATTTGGGTAATAATGGATGTTATATTGATAATATCGGGAGTAATAAGTATAATTATTACAGTTCTAGCGATAATACTAGTAAAATATGGCTAAGAGTGCCTGTTATATTGATAATAATAAAAGTAATAAGTATATTTATTATACTTCTGTCGATAATAACTGCATAATATGGGTAACAATGCATGTTATATTGAGAATAATATAAGTAATAAGCATAATTATTACAGTTCTAGCGATAATAACTGCATTATATGCGTAATAATGCATGTTATATTGATAATATCGGGAGTAATAAGTATAATTATTATAGTTCTAGCGATAATAATAGTAAAATATGGCTTATAGTGCATGTTCTATTGATAATAATAAAAGTAATAAGTATATTTATTACAGTTCTATCGATAATAACTGCATAATATGGGTAACAATGCATGTTATATTGAGAATAATGTAAGTAATAAGTATAATTATTACAGTTCTAGCGATAATAACTGCATTGTATGGGTAATAATGCACGTTATATTGCTAATAATATAAGTAATAAGTATAATTATTACGGTTCTAGCGATAATAACTGTATTACATGGGTAATAATGCATGTTATATTGATAATAATAAAAGTAATAAGCATAATTATTACAGTTCTAGCGATAATAACTGCATTATATGCGTAATAATGCACGTTACATTGCTAATAATATAAGTAATAAGTATAATTATTACAGTTCTAGCGATAATAACTGCATTATATGGGTAATAATGGATGTTATATTGATAATATCGGGAGTAATCAGTATAATTATTACAGTTCTAGCGATAATACTAGTAAAATATGGCTAAGAGTGCCTGTTAATATTGATAATAATAAAAGTAATAAGTATATTTATTATAGTTCTATCGATAATAACTGCATAATATGGGTAATAATGCACGTTATATTGATGATAATAAAAGTAGTAAGTATATGTATTATAGTTCTAGCGATAATAAAAGTAAAATATGGCTAATAGTGCATGTTATACTGATAATAATAAAAGTAATAAGTATATTTATTATACTTCTGTCGATAATAACTGCATTATATGGGTAATAATGCATGTTATATTGATAATAATATAAGTAATAAGTATAATTATTACAGTTCTAGCGATAATAACTGCATAATATGCGTAATAATGCATGTCATATTGATAATAATATAAGTAATAAGTATAATTATTACAATTCTAGCGATAATGACTGCATTATATGGGTAATAATGCATGTTATATTGATAATATCGGGAGTAATAACTATAGTTATTATAGTTCTAGCGATAATAATAGTAAAATATGGCTAATTGTGCATGTTATATTGATAATAATAAAAGTAATAATTATATTTATTATAGTTCTATCGATAATAACTGCATAATATGGGTAATAATGCACGTTATGTTGATGATAATAAAAGTAGTAAGTATATTTATTATAGTTCTACCGATTATAACTGCATAATATGGGTAATAATGCATGTTATATTGAGAATAATATAAGTAATAAGTATAATTACTATAGTTCTAGGGATAATAATAGTGCAATATGGCTAATAGTGCATGTTCTATTGATAATAATAAAAGTAATAAGTATATTTATTATAGTTCTGTCGATAATAACTGCATAATATGGGTAACAATGCTTGTTATATTGAGAATAATATAAGTAATAAGTATAATTATTACATTTCTAGCGATAATAACTGCATTATATGCGTAATAATGCATGTTATATTGATAATATCGGGAGTAATAAGTATAATTATTATAGTTCTAGCGATAATAATAGTACAATATGGCTAATAGTGCATGTTATATTGATAATAATAAAAGTAATAAGTATATTTATTACAGTTCTATCGATAGAAATTGCATAATATGGGTAATAATGCATGTTATATTGATGATAATAAAAGTAATACGTATATTTATTATAGTTCTATCGATAATAACTGCATAATATGGGTAATAATGCACGTTATATTGATGATAATAAAAGTAGTAAGTATATTTATTATAGTTCTACCGATTATAACTGCATAATATGGGTAATAATTCATGTTATATTGAGAATAATATAAGTAATAAGTATAATTATTACAGTTCTAGCGATAATAACTGCATTATTTGGGTAATAATGGATGTTATATTGATAATATCGGGAGTAATAAGTATAATTATTACAGTTCTAGCGATAATACTAGTAAAATATGGCTAAGAGTGCCTGTTATATTGATAATAATAAAAGTAATAAGTATATTTATTATACTTCTGTCGATAATAACTGCATAATATGGGTAACAATGCATGTTATATTGAGAATAATATAAGTAATAAGCATAATTATTACAGTTCTAGCGATAATAACTGCATTATATGCGTAATAATGCATGTTATATTGATAATATCGGGAGTAATAAGTATAATTATTATAGTTCTAGCGATAATAATAGTAAAATATGGCTTATAGTGCATGTTCTATTGATAATAATAAAAGTAATAAGTATATTTATTACAGTTCTATCGATAATAACTGCATAATATGGGTAACAATGCATGTTATATTGAGAATAATGTAAGTAATAAGTATAATTATTACAGTTCTAGCGATAATAACTGCATTGTATGGGTAATAATGCACGTTATATTGCTAATAATATAAGTAATAAGTATAATTATTACGGTTCTAGCGATAATAACTGTATTACATGGGTAATAATGCATGTTATATTGATAATAATAAAAGTAATAAGCATAATTATTACAGTTCTAGCGATAATAACTGCATTATATGCGTAATAATGCACGTTACATTGCTAATAATATAAGTAATAAGTATAATTATTACAGTTCTAGCGATAATAACTGCATTATATGGGTAATAATGGATGTTATATTGATAATATCGGGAGTAATCAGTATAATTATTACAGTTCTAGCGATAATACTAGTAAAATATGGCTAAGAGTGCCTGTTAATATTGATAATAATAAAAGTAATAAGTATATTTATTATAGTTCTATCGATAATAACTGCATAATATGGGTAATAATGCACGTTATATTGATGATAATAAAAGTAGTAAGTATATGTATTATAGTTCTAGCGATAATAAAAGTAAAATATGGCTAATAGTGCATGTTATACTGATAATAATAAAAGTAATAAGTATATTTATTATACTTCTGTCGATAATAACTGCATTATATGGGTAATAATGCATGTTATATTGATAATAATATAAGTAATAAGTATAATTATTACAGTTCTAGCGATAATAACTGCATAATATGCGTAATAATGCATGTCATATTGATAATAATATAAGTAATAAGTATAATTATTACAATTCTAGCGATAATGACTGCATTATATGGGTAATAATGCATGTTATATTGATAATATCGGGAGTAATAACTATAGTTATTATAGTTCTAGCGATAATAATAGTAAAATATGGCTAATTGTGCATGTTATATTGATAATAATAAAAGTAATACGTATATTTATTATTGTTCTAGCGATAATAACTGCATAATATGGGTAATAATGCATGTTATATTCAGAATAATATAAGTAATAAGTATAATTATTACAGTTCTAACGATAATAACTGCATTATATGCGTAATAGTGCATGTTGTATTGATAATATCGGGAGTAATAAGTATATTTATTATAGATCTAGCGATAATAACTGCATTATATGTGTAATAATGCATGTTATATTAATGATAATAAAAGTAATACGTATATTTATTATAGTTCTAGCGATAATAACTGCATAATATGGGTAATAATGCATGTTATATTGATAATAATATAAGTAATAAGTATATCTATTACATTTCTATCGATAATAACTGCATAATATGGGTAATAGTGCATGTTATATTGATAATAATAAAAGTAATAAGTATATTTATTATAGATCTAGCGATAATAACTGCATTATATGGGTAATAATGCATGTTATATTGATAATATCGGGAGGTATAAGTATAATTATTATAGTTCTAGCGATAATAATAGTAAAATATGGCTAATAGTGCATGTTATATTGATAATAATATAAGTAATAAGTATAGGTATTACAGTTCTAGCGATAATAACTCCATTATATGGGTAATAATGCATGTTATATTGAGAATAATATAAGTAATAAGGATAATTATTACAGTTCTAGCGATAATAACTGCATTATATGGGTAATAATGCATGTTATATTGAGAATAATATAAGTAATAAGTATAATTATTACAGTTCTAGCGATAATAACTGCATAATATGGGTAATAATGCATGTTATATTGGTAATAATAAAAGTAATAAGTATATTTATTATAGTTCTATCGATAATAACTGCATAATATGGGTAATAATGCATGTTCTATTGATGATAATAAAAGTAGTAAGTATATTTATTATAGTTCTACCGATTATAACTGCATAATATGGGTAATAATTCATGTTATATTGAGAATAATATAAGTAATAAGTATAATTATTACAGTTCTAGCGATAATAAGTGCATTATTTGGGTAATAATGTACGTTATATTGCTAATAATATATATAATAAGTATAATTATTACAGTTCTAGCGATAATAACTGCATTATATGGGTAATAATGGATGTTATATTGATAATATCGGGAGTAATCAGTATAATTATTACAGTTCTAGCGATAATAATAGTAAAATATGGCTAATAGTGCATGTTCTATTGATAATAATAAAAGTAAAAAGTATATTTATTACAGTTCTATCGATAGAAACTGCATAATATGGGTAATAATGCATGTTATATTGATGATAATAAAAGTAATACGTATATTTATTATAGTTCTAGCGATAATAACTGCATAATATGGGTAATAATGCATGTTATATTGATAATAATATATATAATAAGTATAATTATTACAGTTCTAACGATAATAACTGCATTATATGGGTAATAATGCATGTTATATTGATAATATCGGGAGTAATAAGTATAATTACTATATTTCTAGCGATAATAATAGTACAATATGGCTAATAGTGCATGTTATATTGATAATAATAAAAGTAATAAGTATATTTATTACAGTTCTATCGATAATAACTGCATAATATGTGTAATAATGCATGTTATATTGATGATAATAAAAGTAATACGTATATTTATTATAGTTCTAGCGATAATAACTGCATAATATGTGTAATAATGCATGTTATATTGATAATAATATAAGTAATAAGAATAATTATTACAGATCTAGCGATAATAAGTGCATTGTATGGGTAATAATGCACGTTATATTGCTAATAATATAAGTAATAAGTATAATTATTACGGTTCTGTCGATAATAACTGCATTATATGGGTAATAATGCATGTTATATTGATAATAATATAAGTAATAAGTATAGTTATTACAGTTCTAGCGATAATAACTCCATTATATGGGTAATAATGCATGTTATATTGAGAATAATATAAGTAATAAGTATAATTATTACAGTTCTAGCGATAATAACTGCATTATATGCGTAATAATGCATGTTATATTGATAATATCGGGAGTAATAAGTATAATTATTATAGTTCCAGCGATAATAATAGTAAAATATGGCTAATAGTGCATGTTATATTGATAATAATAAAAGTAATAAGTATATTTATTACAGTTCTATCGATAGAAACTGCATAATATGGGTAATAATGCATGTTATATTGATGATAATAAAAGTAATACGTTTATTTATTATAGTTCTAGCGATAATAACTGCATAATATGGCTAATAATGCATGTTACATTGATAATAATGAAAGTAATAAGTATATTTATTATAGTTCTATCGATAATAACTGCATAATATGGGTAATAATGCATGTTATATTGATAATATCGGGAGTAATAACTATAATTATTATAGTTCAGGCGATAATAATAGTAAAATATGGCTAATTGTGCATGTTATATTGATAATAATAAAAGTAATAAGTGTATTTATTATAGTTCTATCGATAATAACTGCATAATATGGGTAATAATGCATGTTATATTGATGATAATAAAAGTAGTAAGTACATTTATTATAGTTCTAGCGATAATAACTGCATAATATGCGTAATAATGCATGTCATATTGATAATAATATAAGTAATAAGTATAATTATTACAATTCTAGCGATAATAACTGCATTATATGGGTAATAATGCATGTTATATTGATAATATCGGGAGTAATAACTATAGTTATTATAGTTCTAGCGATAATAATAGTAAAATATGGCTAATTGTGCATGTTATATTGATAATAATAAAAGTAATACGTATATTTATTATTGTTCTAGCGATAATAACTGCATAATATGGGTAATAATGCATGTTATATTGATAATAATATAAGTAATAAGTATATCTATTACAGTTCTAGCGATAATAACTCCATTATATGGGTAATAATGCATGTTATATTGAGAATAATATAAGTAATAAGGATAATTATTACAGTTCTAGCGATAATAACTGCATTATATGGGTAATAATGCATGTTATATTGAGAATAATATAAGTAATAAGTATAATTATTACAGTTCTAGCGATAATAACTGCATAATATGGGTAATAATGCATGTTATATTGATAATAATAAAAGTAATAAGTATATTTATTATAGTTCTATCGATAATAACTGCATAATATGGGTAATAATGCATGTTCTATTGATGATAATAAAAGTAGTAAGTATATTTATTATAGTTCTACCGATTATAACTGCATAATATGGGTAATAATTCATGTTATATTGAGAATAATATAAGTAATAAGTATAATTATTACAGTTCTAGCGATAATAAGTGCATTATTTGGGTAATAATGTACGTTATATTGCTAATAATATATATAATAAGTATAATTATTACAGTTCTAGCGATAATAACTGCATTATATGGGTAATAATGGATGTTATATTGATAATATCGGGAGTAATCAGTATAATTATTACAGTTCTAGCGATAATACTAGTAAAATATGGCTAAGAGTGCCTGTTATATTGATAATAATAGAAGTAATAAGTATATTTATTATAGTTCTATCGATAATAACTGCATAATATGGGTAATAATGCACGTTATATTGATGATAATAAAAGTAGTAAGTATATTTATTATAGTTCTACCGATTATAACTGCATAATATGGGTAATAATGCATTCTATATTGAGAATAATATAAGTAATAAGTACAATTACTATAGTTCTAGGGATAATAATAGTGCAATATGGCTAATCGTGCATGTTCTATTGATAATAATAAAAGTAATAAGTATATTAATTATAGTTCTGTCGATAATAACTGCATAATATGGGTAACAATGCATGTTATATTGAGAATAATATAAGTAATAAGTATAATTATTACAGTTCTAGCGATAATAACTGCATTATATGCGTAATAATGCATGTTATATTGATAATATCGGGAGTAATAAGTATAATTATTATAGTTCTAGCGATAATAATAGTAAAATATGGCTAATAGTGCATGTTATATTGATAATAATAAAAGTAATAAGTATATTTATTACAGTTCTATCGATAGAAATTGCATAATATGGGTAATAATGCATGTTATATTGATGATAATAAAAGTAATACGTATATTTATTATAGTTCTATCGATAATAACTGCATAATATGGGTAATAATGCACGTTATATTGATGATAATAAAAGTAGTAAGTATATTTATTATAGTTCTACCGATTATAACTGCATAATATGGGTAATAATTCATGTTATATTGAGAATAATATAAGTAATAAGTATAATTATTACAGTTCTAGCGATAATAACTGCATTATTTGGGTAATAATGGATGTTATATTGATAATATCGGGAGTAATAAGTATAATTATTACAGTTCCAGCGATAATACTAGTAAAATATGGCTAAGAGTGCCTGTTATATTGATAATAATAAAAGTAATAAGTATATTTATTATACTTCTGTGGATAATAACCGCATAATATGGGTAACAATGCATGTTATATTGAGAATAATATAAGTAATAAGCATAATTATTACAGTTCTAGCGATAATAACTGCATTATATGCGTAATAATGCATGTTATATTGATAATATCGGGAGTAATAAGTATAATTATTATAGTTCTAGCGATAATAATAGTAAAATATGGCTAATAGTGCATGTTATATTGATAATAATAAAAGTAATAAGTATATTTGGTACAGTTCTATCGATAGAAACGGCATAATATGGGTAATAATGCATGTTATATTGATGATAATAAAAGTAATACGTATATTTATTATAGTTCTAGCGATAATAACTGCATAATATGGCTAATAATGCATGTTATATTGATAATAATAAAAGTAATAAGTATATTTATTATAGTTCTATCGATAATAACTGCATAATATGGGTAATAATGCACGTTATATTGATGATAATAAAAGTAGTAAGTATATTTATTATAGTTCTATCGATAATAACTGCATAATATGGGTAATAATGCACGTTATATTGATGATAATAAAAGTAGTAAGTATATTTATTATAGTTCTACCGATTATAACTGCATAATATGGGTAATAATTCATGTTATATTGAGAATAATATAAGTAATAAGTATAATTATTACAGTTCTAGCGATAATACTAGTAAAATATGGCTAAGAGTGCCTGTTATATTGATAATAATAAAAGTAATAAGTATATTTATTATACTTCTGTCGATAATAACTGCATAATATGGGTAACAATGCATGTTATATTGAGAATAATATAAGTAATAAGCATAATTATTACAGTTCTAGCGATAATAACTGCATTATATGCGTAATAATGCATGTTATATTGATAATATCGGGAGTAATAAGTATAATTATTATAGTTCTAGCGATAATAATAGTAAAATATGGCTAATAGTGCATGTTCTATTGATAATAATAAAAGTAATAAGTATATTTATTACAGTTCTATCGATAATAACTGCATAATATGGGTAACAATGCATGTTATATTGAGAATAATGTAAGTAATAAGTATAATTATTACAGTTCTAGCGATAATAACTGCATAATATGGGTAATAATGCACGTTACATTGCTAATAATATAAGTAATAAGTATAATTATTACAGTTCTAGCGATAATAACTGCATTATATGGGTAATAATGCATGTTATATTGATAATATCGGGAGTAATAAGTATAATTATTATAGTTCTAGCGATAATAATAGTAAAATATGGCTAATAGTGCATGTTATATTGATAATAATAAAAGTAATAAGTATAATTATTACAGTTCTAGCGATAATAACTGCATAATATGGGTAACAATGCATGTTATATTGAGAATACTATAAGTAAAAAGTATAATTATTACAGTTCTAGCGATAATAACTGCAAATATGGGTAATAATGCACGTTACATTGCTAATAATATAAGTAATAAGTATAATTATTACAGTTCTAGCGATAATAACTGCATTATATGGCTAATAGTGCATGTTCTATTGGTAATAATAAAAGTAATAAGTATATTTATTATAGTTCTGTCGATAATAACTGCATAATATGGGTAACAATGCATGTTATATTGAGAATAATATAAGTAATAAGTATAATTATTACAGTTCTAGCGATAATAACTGCATAATATGGGTAATAATGCACGTTACATTGCTAATAATATAAGTAATAAGTATAATTATTACAGTTCTAGCGATAATAACTGCATAATATGGGTAATAATGCATGTTATATTGATGATAATAAAAGTAATACGTATATTTATTATAGTTCTATCGATAATAACTGCATAATATGGGTAATAATGCACGTTATATTGATGATAATAAAAGTAGTAAGTATATTTATTATAGTTCTACCGATTATAACTGCATAATATGGGTAATAATTCATGTTATATTGAGAATAATATAAGTAATAAGTATAATTATTACAGTTCTAGCGATAATAACTGCATTATTTGGGTAATAATGGATGTTATATTGATAATATCGGGAGTAATAAGTATAATTATTACAGTTCTAGCGATAATACTAGTAAAATATGGCTAAGAGTGCCTGTTATATTGATAATAATAAAAGTAATAAGTATATTTATTATACTTCTGTGGATAATAACCGCATAATATGGGTAACAATGCATGTTATATTGAGAATAATATAAGTAGTAAGCATAATTATTACAGTTCTAGCGATAATAACTGCATTATATGCGTAATAATGCATGTTATATTGATAATATCGGGAGTAATAAGTATAATTATTATAGTTCTAGCGATAATAATAGTAAAATATGGCTAATAGTGCATGTTATATTGATAATAATAAAAGTAATAAGTATATTTGTTACAGTTCTATCGATAGAAACTGCATAATATGGGTAATAATGCATGTTATATTGATGATAATAAAAGTAATACGTATATTTATTATAGTTCTAGCGATAATAACTGCATAATATGGCTAATAATGCATGTTATATTGATAATAATAAAAGTAATAAGTATATTTATTATAGTTCTATCGATAATAACTGCATAATATGGGTAATAATGCACGTTATATTGATGATAATAAAGGTAGTAAGTATATTTATTATAGTTCTATCGATAATAACTGCATAATATGGGTAATAATGCACGTTATATTGATGATAATAAAAGTAGTAAGTATATTTATTATAGTTCTACCGATTATAACTGCATAATATGGGTAATAATTCATGTTATATTGAGAATAATATAAGTAAGAAGTATAATTATTACAGTTCTAGCGATAATAACTGCATTATTTGGGTAATAATGGATGTTATATTGATAATATCGGGAGTAATAAGTATAATTATTACAGTTCTAGCGATAATACTAGTAAAATATGGCTAAGAGTGCCTGTTATATTGATAATAATAAAAGTAATAAGTATATTTATTATACTTCTGTCGATAATAACTGCATAATATGGGTAATAATGCACGTTATATTGATGATAATAAAAGTAGTAAGTATATTTATTATAGTTCTATCGATAATAACTGCATAATATGGGTAATAATGCACGTTATATTGATGATAATAAAAGTAGTAAGTATATTTATTATAGTTCTACCGATTATAACTGCATAATATGGGTAATAATTCATGTTATATTGAGAATAATATAAGTAATAAGTATAATTATTACAGTTCTAGCGATAATAACTGCATTATTTGGGTAATAATGGATGTTATATTGATAATATCGGGAGTAATAAGTATAATTATTACAGTTCTAGCGATAATACTAGTAAAATATGGCTAAGAGTGCCTGTTATATTGATAATAATAAAAGTAATAAGTATATTTATTATACTTCTGTCGATAATAACTGCATAATATGGGTAACAATGCATGTTATATTGATAATAATATAAGTAATAAGTATAATTATTACGGTTCTAGCGATAATAACTGTATTATATGTGTAATAATGCATGTTATATTGATAATAATAAAAGTCATAAGTATAATTATTACAGTTCTAGCGATAATAACTGCATTGTATGGGTAATAATGCACGTTATATTGCTAATAATATAAGTAATAAGTATAATTATTACGGTTCTAGCGATAATAACTGTATTATATGGGTAATAATGCATGTTATATTGATAATATCGGGAGTAATAAATATAATAATTATAGTTCTTGCGATAATAATAGTAAAATATGGCTAATAGTGCATGTTCTATTGATAATAATAAAAGTAATAAGTATATTTATTACAGTTCTATCGATAATAACTGCATAATATGGGTAACAATGCATGTTATATTGAGAATAATATAAGTAATAAGTATAATTATTACATTTCTAGCGATAATAACTGCATTGTATGGGTAATAATGCACGTTATATTGCTAATAATATAAGTAATAAGTATAATTATTACGGTTCTAGCGATAATAACTGTATTACATGGGTAATAATGCATGTTATATTGATAATAATAAAAGTAGTAAGTATATTTATTATAGTTCTACCGATTATAACTGCATAATATGGGTAATAATTCATGTTATATTGAGAATAATATAAGTAATAAGTATAATTATTACAGTTCTAGCGATAATAACTGCATTATTTGGGTAATAATGGATGTTATATTGATAATATCGGGAGTAATAAGTATAATTATTACAGTTCTAGCGATAATACTAGTAAAATATGGCTAAGAGTGCCTGTTATATTGATAATAATAAAAGTAATAAGTATATTTATTATACTTCTGTGGATAATAACCGCATAATATGGGTAACAATGCATGTTATATTGAGAATAATATAAGTAGTAAGCATAATTATTACAGTTCTAGCGATAATAACTGCATTATATGCGTAATAATGCATGTTATATTGATAATATCGGGAGTAATAAGTATAATTATTATAGTTCTAGCGATAATAATAGTAAAATATGGCTAATAGTGCATGTTATATTGATAATAATAAAAGTAATAAGTATATTTGTTACAGTTCTATCGATAGAAACTGCATAATATGGGTAATAATGCATGTTATATTGATGATAATAAAAGTAATACGTATATTTATTATAGTTCTAGCGATAATAACTGCATAATATGGCTAATAATGCATGTTATATTGATAATAATAAAAGTAATAAGTATATTTATTATAGTTCTATCGATAATAACTGCATAATATGGGTAATAATGCACGTTATATTGATGATAATAAAGGTAGTAAGTATATTTATTATAGTTCTATCGATAATAACTGCATAATATGGGTAATAATGCACGTTATATTGATGATAATAAAAGTAGTAAGTATATTTATTATAGTTCTACCGATTATAACTGCATAATATGGGTAATAATTCATGTTATATTGAGAATAATATAAGTAATAAGTATAATTATTACAGTTCTAGCGATAATAACTGCATTATTTGGGTAATAATGGATGTTATATTGATAATATCGGGAGTAATAAGTATAATTATTACAGTTCTAGCGATAATACTAGTAAAATATGGCTAAGAGTGCCTGTTATATTGATAATAATAAAAGTAATAAGTATATTTATTATACTTCTGTCGATAATAACTGCATAATATGGGTAATAATGCACGTTATATTGATGATAATAAAAGTAGTAAGTATATTTATTATAGTTCTATCGATAATAACTGCATAATATGGGTAATAATGCACGTTATATTGATGATAATAAAAGTAGTAAGTATATTTATTATAGTTCTACCGATTATAACTGCATAATATGGGTAATAATTCATGTTATATTGAGAATAATATAAGTAATAAGTATAATTATTACAGTTCTAGCGATAATAACTGCATTATTTGGGTAATAATGGATGTTATATTGATAATATCGGGAGTAATAAGTATAATTATTACAGTTCTAGCGATAATACTAGTAAAATATGGCTAAGAGTGCCTGTTATATTGATAATAATAAAAGTAATAAGTATATTTATTATACTTCTGTGGATAATAACCGCATAATATGGGTAACAATGCATGTTATATTGAGAATAATATAAGTAGTAAGCATAATTATTACAGTTCTAGCGATAATAACTGCATTATATGCGTAATAATGCATGTTATATTGATAATATCGGGAGTAATAAGTATAATTATTATAGTTCTAGCGATAATAATAGTAAAATATGGCTAATAGTGCATGTTATATTGATAATAATAAAAGTAATAAGTATATTTGTTACAGTTCTATCGATAGAAACTGCATAATATGGGTAATAATGCATGTTATATTGATGATAATAAAAGTAATACGTATATTTATTATAGTTCTAGCGATAATAACTGCATAATATGGCTAATAATGCATGTTATATTGATAATAATAAAAGTAATAAGTATATTTATTATAGTTCTATCGATAATAACTGCATAATATGGGTAATAATGCACGTTATATTGATGATAATAAAGGTAGTAAGTATATTTATTATAGTTCTATCGATAATAACTGCATAATATGGGTAATAATGCACGTTATATTGATGATAATAAAAGTAGTAAGTATATTTATTATAGTTCTACCGATTATAACTGCATAATATGGGTAATAATTCATGTTATATTGAGAATAATATAAGTAATAAGTATAATTATTACAGTTCTAGCGATAATAACTGCATTATTTGGGTAATAATGGATGTTATATTGATAATATCGGGAGTAATAAGTATAATTATTACAGTTCTAGCGATAATACTAGTAAAATATGGCTAAGAGTGCCTGTTATATTGATAATAATAAAAGTAATAAGTATATTTATTATACTTCTGTCGATAATAACTGCATAATATGGGTAATAATGCACGTTATATTGATGATAATAAAAGTAGCAAGTATATTTATTATAGTTCTATCGATAATAACTGCATAATATGGGTAATAATGCACGTTATATTGATGATAATAAAAGTAGTAAGTATATTTATTATAGTTCTACCGATTATAACTGCATAATATGGGTAATAATTCATGTTATATTGAGAATAATATAAGTAATAAGTATAATTATTACAGTTCTAGCGATAATAACTGCATTATTTGGGTAATAATGGATGTTATATTGATAATATCGGGAGTAATAAGTATAATTATTACAGTTCTAGCGATAATACTAGTAAAATATGGCTAAGAGTGCCTGTTATATTGATAATAATAAAAGTAATAAGTATATTTATTATACTTCTGTCGATAATAACTGCATAATATGGGTAACAATGCATGTTATATTGATAATAATATAAGTAATAAGTATAATTATTACGGTTCTAGCGATAATAACTGTATTATATGTGTAATAATGCATGTTATATTGATAATAATAAAAGTCATAAGTATAATTATTACAGTTCTAGCGATAATAACTGCATTGTATGGGTAATAATGCACGTTATATTGCTAATAATATAAGTAATAAGTATAATTATTACGGTTCTAGCGATAATAACTGTATTATATGGGTAATAATGCATGTTATATTGATAATATCGGGAGTAATAAATATAATAATTATAGTTCTTGCGATAATAATAGTAAAATATGGCTAATAGTGCATGTTCTATTGATAATAATAAAAGTAATAAGTATATTTATTACAGTTCTATCGATAATAACTGCATAATATGGGTAACAATGCATGTTATATTGAGAATAATATAAGTAATAAGTATAATTATTACGGTTCTAGCGATAATAACTGTATTACATGGGTAATAATGCATGTTATATTGATAATAATAAAAGTAATAAGTATATTTATTATAGTTCTATCGATAATAACTGCATAATATGGGTAATAATGCACGTTATATTGATGATAATAAAAGTAGTAAGTATATTTATTATAGTTCTACCGATTATAACTGCATAATATGGGTAAAATGCATGTTATATTGAGAATAATATAAGTAATAAGTAGAATTATTACAGTTCTAGCGATAATAACTGCATTATTTGGGTAATAATGGATGTTATATTGATAATATCGGGAGTAATCAGTATAATTATTACAGTTCTAGCGATAATACTAGTAAAATATGGCTAAGAGTGCCTGTTAATATTGATAATAATAAAAGTAATAAGTATATTTATTATAGTTCTATCGATAATAACTGCATAATATGGGTAATAATGCACGTTATATTGATGATAATAAAAGTAGTAAGTATATTTATTATAGTTCTACCGATTATAACTGCATAATATGGGTAATAATGCATGTTATATTGAGAATAATATAAGTAATAAGTATAATTACTATAGTTCTAGGGATAATAATAGTGCAATATGGCTAATAGTGCATGTTCTATTGATAATAATAAAAGTAATAAGTATATTTATTATAGTTCTGTCGATAATAACTGCATAATATGGGTAACAATGCATGTTATATTGAGAATAATATAAGTAATAAGTATAATTATTACATTTCTAGCGATAATAACTGCATTATATGCGTAATAATGCATGTTATATTGATAATATCGGGAGTAATAAGTATAATTATTATAGTTCTAGCGATAATAATAGTAAAATATGGCTAATAGTGCATGTTATATTGATAATAATAAAAGTAATAAGTATATTTATTACAGTTCTATCGATAGAAATTGCATAATATGGGTAATAATGCATGTTATATTGATGATAATAAAAGTAATACGTATATTTATTATAGTTCTATCGATAATAACTGCATAATATGGGTAATAATGCACGTTATATTGATGATAATAAAAGTAGTAAGTATATTTATTATAGTTCTACCGATTATAACTGCATAATATGGGTAATAATTCATGTTATATTGAGAATAATATAAGTAATAAGTATAATTATTACAGTTCCAGCGATAATAACTGCATTATTTGGGTAATAATGGATGTTATATTGATAATATCGGGAGTAATAAGTATAATTATTACAGTTCTAGCGATAATACTAGTAAAATACGGCTAAGAGTGCCTGTTATATTGATAATAATAAAAGTAATAAGTATATTTATTATACTTCTGTCGATAATAGCTGCATTATATGGGTAATAGTGCATGTTATATTGATAATAATAAAAGTAATAAGTATATTTATTACAGTTCTATCGATAATAACTGCATAATATGCTTAATAATGCATGTTATATTGACGATAATAAAAGTAATACGTATATTTATTATTGTTCTAGCGATAATAACTGCATAATATGCGTAATAATGCACGTTATATTGCTAATAATATAAGTAATAAGTAAAATTATTACGGTTCTTGCGATAATAACTGCATAATATGCATAATAATTCATGTTATATTGATAATATCGGGAGTAATAAGTATAATTATTACAGTTCTAGCGATAATAACTGCATAATATGCGTAATAATGCACGTTATATTGCTAATAATATAAGTAATAAGTAAAATTATTACGGTTCTAGCGATAATAACTGCATAATATGCATAATAATTCATGTTATATTGATAATATCGGGAGTAATAAGTATAATTATTACAGTTCTAGCGATAATAACTGCATAATATGCGTAATAATGCATGTTATATTGATGATAATAAAAGTACTAAGTATATTTATTATAGTTCTATCGATAATAACTGCATTATATGGGTAATAATGCATGTTATATTGATAATAATATAAGTAATAAGTATAATTATTACAGTTCTAGCGATAATAACTGCATTATTTGGGTATTAATGCACGTTGGATTGCTAATAATATAAGTAATAAGTATAATTATTACAGTTCTAGCGATAATAACTGCATTATATGGGTAATAATGCATGTTATATTGATAACATTGGGAGTAATAAGTATAATTATTTTAGTTCCAGCGATAATAATAGTAAAATATGGCTAATAGTGCATGTTATATTGATAATAATAAAAGTAATAAGTATATTTATTATACTTCTGTCCATAATAACTGCATTCTATGGGTAATAATGCATGTTATATTGATAATAATATAAGTAATAAGTATAGTTATTACAGTTCTATCGATAATAACTGCATTACATGCGTAATAATGCATGTTATATTGATAATATCGGGAGTAATCAGTATAATTATTACAGTTCTAGCGATAATACTAGTAAAATATGGCTAAGAGTGCCTGTTATATTGATAATAATAAAAGTAATAAGTATATTTATTATAGTTCTATCGATAATAACTGCATAATATGGGTAATAATGCACGTTATGTTGATGATAATAAAAGTAGTAAGTATATTTATTATAGTTCTACCGATTATAACTGTATAATATGGGTAATAATGCATGTTATATTGAGAATAATATAAGTAATAAGTATAATTACTATAGTTCTAGGGATAATAATAGTGCAATATGGCTAATAGTGCATGTTCTATTGATAATAATAAAAGTAATAAGTATATTTATTATAGTTCTGTCGATAATAACTGCATAATATGGGTAACAATGCATGTTATATTGAGAATAATATAAGTAATAAGTATAATTATTACATTTCTAGCGATAATAACTGTATTATATGTGTAATAATGCATGTTATATTGATAATAATAAAAGTCATAAGTATAATTATTACAGTTCTAGCGATAATAACTGCATTGTATGGGTAATAATGCACGTTATATTGCTAATAATATAAGTAATAAGTATAATTATTACGGTTCTAGCGATAATAACTGTATTATATGGGTAATAATGCATGTTATATTGATAATATCGGGAGTAATAAATATAATAATTATAGTTCTTGCGATAATAATAGTAAAATATGGCTAATAGTGCATGTTCTATTGATAATAATAAAAGTAATAAGTATATTTATTACAGTTCTATCGATAATAACTGCATAATATGGGTAACAATGCATGTTATATTGAGAATAATATAAGTAATAAGTATAATTATTACGGTTCTAGCGATAATAACTGTATTACATGGGTAATAATGCATGTTATATTGATAATAATAAAAGTAATAAGTATATTTATTATAGTTCTATCGATAATAACTGCATAATATGGGTAATAATGCACGTTATATTGATGATAATAAAAGTAGTAAGTATATTTATTATAGTTCTACCGATTATAACTGCATAATATGGGTAAAATGCATGTTATATTGAGAATAATATAAGTAATAAGTAGAATTATTACAGTTCTAGCGATAATAACTGCATTATTTGGGTAATAATGGATGTTATATTGATAATATCGGGAGTAATCAGTATAATTATTACAGTTCTAGCGATAATACTAGTAAAATATGGCTAAGAGTGCCTGTTAATATTGATAATAATAAAAGTAATAAGTATATTTATTATAGTTCTATCGATAATAACTGCATAATATGGGTAATAATGCACGTTATATTGATGATAATAAAAGTAGTAAGTATATTTATTATAGTTCTACCGATTATAACTGCATAATATGGGTAATAATGCATGTTATATTGAGAATAATATAAGTAATAAGTATAATTACTATAGTTCTAGGGATAATAATAGTGCAATATGGCTAATAGTGCATGTTCTATTGATAATAATAAAAGTAATAAGTATATTTATTATAGTTCTGTCGATAATAACTGCATAATATGGGTAACAATGCATGTTATATTGAGAATAATATAAGTAATAAGTATAATTATTACATTTCTAGCGATAATAACTGCATTATATGCGTAATAATGCATGTTATATTGATAATATCGGGAGTAATAAGTATAATTATTATAGTTCTAGCGATAATAATAGTAAAATATGGCTAATAGTGCATGTTATATTGATAATAATAAAAGTAATAAGTATATTTATTACAGTTCTATCGATAGAAATTGCATAATATGGGTAATAATGCATGTTATATTGATGATAATAAAAGTAATACGTATATTTATTATAGTTCTATCGATAATAACTGCATAATATGGGTAATAATGCACGTTATATTGATGATAATAAAAGTAGTAAGTATATTTATTATAGTTCTACCGATTATAACTGCATAATATGGGTAATAATTCATGTTATATTGAGAATAATATAAGTAATAAGTATAATTATTACAGTTCCAGCGATAATAACTGCATTATTTGGGTAATAATGGATGTTATATTGATAATATCGGGAGTAATAAGTATAATTATTACAGTTCTAGCGATAATACTAGTAAAATACGGCTAAGAGTGCCTGTTATATTGATAATAATAAAAGTAATAAGTATATTTATTATACTTCTGTCGATAATAGCTGCATTATATGGGTAATAGTGCATGTTATATTGATAATAATAAAAGTAATAAGTATATTTATTACAGTTCTATCGATAATAACTGCATAATATGCTTAATAATGCATGTTATATTGACGATAATAAAAGTAATACGTATATTTATTATTGTTCTAGCGATAATAACTGCATAATATGCGTAATAATGCACGTTATATTGCTAATAATATAAGTAATAAGTAAAATTATTACGGTTCTTGCGATAATAACTGCAGAATATGCATAATAATTCATGTTATATTGATAATATCGGGAGTAATAAGTATAATTATTACAGTTCTAGCGATAATAACTGCATAATATGCGTAATAATGCACGTTATATTGCTAATAATATAAGTAATAAGTAAAATTATTACGGTTCTAGCGATAATAACTGCATAATATGCATAATAATTCATGTTATATTGATAATATCGGGAGTAATAAGTATAATTATTACAGTTCTAGCGATAATAACTGCATAATATGCGTAATAATGCATGTTATATTGATGATAATAAAAGTACTAAGTATATTTATTATAGTTCTATCGATAATAACTGCATTATATGGGTAATAATGCATGTTATATTGATAATAATATAAGTAATAAGTATAATTATTACAGTTCTAGCGATAATAACTGCATTATTTGGGTATTAATGCACGTTGGATTGCTAATAATATAAGTAATAAGTATAATTATTACAGTTCTAGCGATAATAACTGCATTATATGGGTAATAATGCATGTTATATTGATAACATTGGGAGTAATAAGTATAATTATTTTAGTTCCAGCGATAATAATAGTAAAATATGGCTAATAGTGCATGTTATATTGATAATAATAAAAGTAATAAGTATATTTATTATACTTCTGTCCATAATAACTGCATTCTATGGGTAATAATGCATGTTATATTGATAATAATATAAGTAATAAGTATAGTTATTACAGTTCTATCGATAATAACTGCATTACATGCGTAATAATGCATGTTATATTGATAATATCGGGAGTAATCAGTATAATTATTACAGTTCTAGCGATAATACTAGTAAAATATGGCTAAGAGTGCCTGTTATATTGATAATAATAAAAGTAATAAGTATATTTATTATAGTTCTATCGATAATAACTGCATAATATGGGTAATAATGCACGTTATGTTGATGATAATAAAAGTAGTAAGTATATTTATTATAGTTCTACCGATTATAACTGTATAATATGGGTAATAATGCATGTTATATTGAGAATAATATAAGTAATAAGTATAATTACTATAGTTCTAGGGATAATAATAGTGCAATATGGCTAATAGTGCATGTTCTATTGATAATAATAAAAGTAATAAGTATATTTATTATAGTTCTGTCGATAATAACTGCATAATATGGGTAACAATGCATGTTATATTGAGAATAATATAAGTAATAAGTATAATTATTACATTTCTAGCGATAATAACTGCATTATATGCGTAATAATGCATGTTATATTGATAATATCGGGAGTAATAAGTATAATTATTATAGTTCTAGCGATAATAATAGTAAAATATGGCTAATAGTGCATGTTATATTGATAATAATAAAAGTAATAAGTATATTTATTACAGTTCTATCGATAGAAATTGCATAATATGGGTAATAATGCATGTTATATTGATGATAATAAAAGTAATACGTATATTTATTATAGTTCTATCGATAATAACTGCATAATATGGGTAATAATGCACGTTATATTGATGATAATAAAAGTAGTAAGTATATTTATTATAGTTCTACCGATTATAACTGCATAATATGGGTAATAATTCATGTTATATTGAGAATAATATAAGTAATAAGTATAATTATTACAGTTCTAGCGATAATAACTGCATTATTTGGGTAATAATGGATGTTATATTGATAATATCGGGAGTAATAAGTATAATTATTACAGTTCTAGCGATAATACTAGTAAAATATGGCTAAGAGTGCCTGTTATATTGATAATAATAAAAGTAATAAGTATATTTATTATACTTCTGTGGATAATAACCGCATAATATGGGTAACAATGCATGTTATATTGAGAATAATATAAGTAATAAGCATAATTATTACAGTTCTAGCGATAATAACTGCATTATATGCGTAATAATGCATGTTATATTGATAATATCGGGAGTAACAAGTATAATTATTATAGTTCTAGCGATAATAATAGTAAAATATGGCTAATAGTGCATGTTATATTGATAATAATAAAAGTAATAAGTATATTTGTTACAGTTCTATCGATAGAAACTGCATAATATGGGTAATAATGCATGTTATATTGATGATAATAAAAGTAATACGTATATTTATTATAGTTCTAGCGATAATAACTGCATAATATGGCTAATAATGCATGTTATATTGATAATAATAAAAGTAATAAGTATATTTATTATAGTTCTATCGATAATAACTGCATAATATGGGTAATAATGCACGTTATATTGATGATAATAAAAGTAGTAAGTATATTTATTATAGTTCTATCGATAATAACTGCATAATATGGGTAATAATGCACGTTATATTGATGATAATAAAAGTAGTAAGTATATTTATTATAGTTCTACCGATTATAACTGCATAATATGGGTAATAATTCATGTTATATTGAGAATAATATAAGTAATAAGTATAATTATTACAGTTCTAGCGATAATAACTGCATTATTTGGGTAATAATGGATGTTATATTGATAATATCGGGAGTAATAAGTATAATTATTACAGTTCTAGCGATAATACTAGTAAAATATGGCTAAGAGTGCCTGTTATATTGATAATAATAAAAGTAATAAGTATATTTATTATACTTCTGTCGATAATAACTGCATAATATGAGTAACAATGCATGTTATATTGAGAATAATATAAGTAATAAGCATAATTATTACAGTTCTAGCGATAATAACTGCATTATATGCGTAATAATGCATGTTATATTGATAATATCGGGAGTAATAAGTATAATTATTATAGTTCTAGCGATAATAATAGTAAAATATGGCTAATAGTGCATGTTCTATTGATAATAATAAAAGTAATAAGTATATTTATTACAGTTCTATCGATAATAACTGCATAATATGGGTAACAATGCATGTTATATTGAGAATAATGTAAGTAATAAGTATATTTATTATAGTTCTATCGATAATAACTGCATAATATGGGTAATAATGCACGTTATATTGATGATAATAAAAGTAGTAAGTATATTTATTATAGTTCTATCGATAATAACTGCATAATATGGGTAATAATGCACGTTATATTGATGATAATAAAAGTAGTAAGTATATTTATTATAGTTCTATCGATAATAACTGCATAATATGGGTAACAATGCATGTTATATTGAGAATAATATAAGTAATAAGTATAATTATTACAGTTCTAGCGATAATAACTGTATTATATGTGTAATAATGCATGTTATATTGAGAATAATATAAGTAATAAGTAGAATTATTACAGTTCTAGCGATAATAACTGCATTATTTGGGTAATAATGGATGTTATATTGATAATATCGGGAGTAATCAGTATAATTATTACAGTTCTAGCGATAATACTAGTAAAATATGGCTAAGAGTGCCTGTTAATATTGATAATAATAAAAGTAATAAGTATATTTATTATAGTTCTATCGATAATAACTGCATAATATGGGTAATCATGCACGTTATATTGATGATAATAAAAGTAGTAAGTATATTTATTATAGTTCTACCGATTATAACTGCATAATATGGGTAATAATGCATGTTATATTGAGAATAATATAAGTAATAAGTATAATTACTATAGTTCTAGGGATAATAATAGTGCAATATGGCTAATAGTGCATGTTCTATTGATAATAATAAAAGTAATAAGTATATTTATTATAGTTCTGTCGATAATAACTGCATAATATGGGTAACAATGCATGTTATATTGAGAATAATATAAGTAATAAGTATAATTATTACATTTCTAGCGATAATAACTGCATAATATGGGTAATAATGCATGTTTTATTGATGATAATAAAAGTAATACGTATATTTATTATAGTTATAGCGATAATAACTGCATAATATGTGTAATAATGCATGTTATATTGCTAGTAATATAAGTAATAAGTATAATTATTACGGTTCTAGCAATAATAACTGCATTATATGGGTAATAATGCATGTTATATTGATAATATCGGGAGTAATAAATATAATAATTACAGTTCTTGCGATAATAATAGTAAAATATGGCTAATAGTGCATGTTCTATTGATAATAATAAAAGTAATAAGTATATTTATTACAGTTCTATCGATAATAACTGCATTATTTGGGTAATAATGGATGTTATATTGATAATATCGGGAGTAATAAGTATAATTATTACAGTTCTAGCGATAATACTAGTAAAATACGGCTAAGAGTGCCTGTTATATTGATAATAATAAAAGTCATAAGTATATTTATTATACTTCTGTCGATAATAGCTGCATTATATGGGTAATAGTGCATGTTATATTGATAATAATAAAAGTAATAAGTATATTTATTACAGTTCTATCGATAATAACTGCATAATATGCTTAATAATGCATGTTATATTGACGATAATAAAAGTAATACGTATATTTATTATTGTTCTAGCGATAATAACTGCATAATATGCGTAATAATGCACGTTACATTGCTAATAATATAAGTAATAAGTAAAATTATTACGGTTCTAGCGATAATAACTGCATAATATGCATAATAATTCATGTTATATTGATAATATCGGGAGTAATAAGTATAATTATTACAGTTCTAGCGATAATAACTGCATAATATGCGTAATAATGCACGTTATATTGCTAATAATATAAGTAATAAGTAAAATTATTACGGTTCTAGCGATAATAACTGCATAATATGGGTAATAATGCATGTTATATTGATAATAATAAAAGTAATAAGTATATTTATTATAGTTCTATCGATAATAACTGCATAATATGGGTAATAATGCACGTTATATTGATGATAATAAAAGTAGTAAGTATATTTATTATAGTTCTATCGATAATAACTGCATAATATGGGTAATAATGCACGTTATATTGATGATAATAAAAGTAGTAAGTATATTTATTATAGTTCTACCGATTATAACTGCATAATATGGGTAATAATTCATGTTATATTGAGAATAATATAAGTAATAAGTATAATTATTACAGTTCTAGCGATAATAACTGCATTATTTGGGTAATAATGGATGTTATATTGATAATATCGGGAGTAATAAGTATAATTATTACAGTTCTAGCGATAATACTAGTAAAATATGGCTAAGAGTGCCTGTTATATTGATAATAATAAAAGTAATAAGTATATTTATTATACTTCTGTCGATAATAACTGCATAATATGAGTAACAATGCATGTTATATTGAGAATAATATAAGTAATAAGCATAATTATTACAGTTCTAGCGATAATAACTGCATTATATGCGTAATAATGCATGTTATATTGATAATATCGGGAGTAATAAGTATAATTATTATAGTTCTAGCGATAATAATAGTAAAATATGGCTAATAGTGCATGTTCTATTGATAATAATAAAAGTAATAAGTATATTTATTACAGTTCTATCGATAATAACTGCATAATATGGGTAACAATGCATGTTATATTGAGAATAATGTAAGTAATAAGTATATTTATTATAGTTCTATCGATAATAACTGCATAATATGGGTAATAATGCACGTTATATTGATGATAATAAAAGTAGTAAGTATATTTATTATAGTTCTATCGATAATAACTGCATAATATGGGTAATAATGCACGTTATATTGATGATAATAAAAGTAGTAAGTATATTTATTATAGTTCTATCGATAATAACTGCATAATATGGGTAACAATGCATGTTATATTGAGAATAATATAAGTAATAAGTATAATTATTACAGTTCTAGCGATAATAACTGTATTATATGTGTAATAATGCATGTTATATTGAGAATAATATAAGTAATAAGTAGAATTATTACAGTTCTAGCGATAATAACTGCATTATTTGGGTAATAATGGATGTTATATTGATAATATCGGGAGTAATCAGTATAATTATTACAGTTCTAGCGATAATACTAGTAAAATATGGCTAAGAGTGCCTGTTAATATTGATAATAATAAAAGTAATAAGTATATTTATTATAGTTCTATCGATAATAACTGCATAATATGGGTAATCATGCACGTTATATTGATGATAATAAAAGTAGTAAGTATATTTATTATAGTTCTACCGATTATAACTGCATAATATGGGTAATAATGCATGTTATATTGAGAATAATATAAGTAATAAGTATAATTACTATAGTTCTAGGGATAATAATAGTGCAATATGGCTAATAGTGCATGTTCTATTGATAATAATAAAAGTAATAAGTATATTTATTATAGTTCTGTCGATAATAACTGCATAATATGGGTAACAATGCATGTTATATTGAGAATAATATAAGTAATAAGTATAATTATTACATTTCTAGCGATAATAACTGCATAATATGGGTAATAATGCATGTTTTATTGATGATAATAAAAGTAATACGTATATTTATTATAGTTATAGCGATAATAACTGCATAATATGTGTAATAATGCATGTTATATTGCTAGTAATATAAGTAATAAGTATAATTATTACGGTTCTAGCAATAATAACTGCATTATATGGGTAATAATGCATGTTATATTGATAATATCGGGAGTAATAAATATAATAATTACAGTTCTTGCGATAATAATAGTAAAATATGGCTAATAGTGCATGTTCTATTGATAATAATAAAAGTAATAAGTATATTTATTACAGTTCTATCGATAATAACTGCATTATTTGGGTAATAATGGATGTTATATTGATAATATCGGGAGTAATAAGTATAATTATTACAGTTCTAGCGATAATACTAGTAAAATACGGCTAAGAGTGCCTGTTATATTGATAATAATAAAAGTCATAAGTATATTTATTATACTTCTGTCGATAATAGCTGCATTATATGGGTAATAGTGCATGTTATATTGATAATAATAAAAGTAATAAGTATATTTATTACAGTTCTATCGATAATAACTGCATAATATGCTTAATAATGCATGTTATATTGACGATAATAAAAGTAATACGTATATTTATTATTGTTCTAGCGATAATAACTGCATAATATGCGTAATAATGCACGTTACATTGCTAATAATATAAGTAATAAGTAAAATTATTACGGTTCTAGCGATAATAACTGCATAATATGCATAATAATTCATGTTATATTGATAATATCGGGAGTAATAAGTATAATTATTACAGTTCTAGCGATAATAACTGCATAATATGCGTAATAATGCACGTTATATTGCTAATAATATAAGTAATAAGTAAAATTATTACGGTTCTAGCGATAATAACTGCATAATATGGGTAATAATGCACGTTACATTGCTAATAATATAAGTAATAAGTATAATTATTACAGTTCTAGCGATAATAACTGCATTATATGGGTAATAATGCATGTTATATTGATAATATCGGGAGTAATAAGTATAATTATTATAGTTCTAGCGATAATAATAGTAAAATATGGCTAATAGTGCATGTTCTATTGATAATAATAAAAGTAATAAGTATATTTATTACAGTTCTATCGATAATAACTGCATAATATGGGTAACAATGCATGTTATATTGAGAATAATGTAAGTAATAAGTATAATTATTACAGTTCTAGCGATAATAACTGCATAATATGGGTAATAATGCACGTTACATTGCTAATAATATAAGTAATAAGTATAATTATTACAGTTCTAGCGATAATAACTGCATTATATGGGTAATAATGCATGTTATATTGATAATATCGGGAGTAATAAGTATAATTATTATAGTTCTAGCGATAATAATAGTAAAATATGGCTAATAGTGCATGTTATATTGATAATAATAAAAGTAATAAGTATAATTATTACAGTTCTAGCGATAATAACTGCATAATATGGGTAACAATGCATGTTATATTGAGAATACTATAAGTAAAAAGTATAATTATTACAGTTCTAGCGATAATAACTGCAAATATGGGTAATAATGCACGTTACATTGCTAATAATATAAGTAATAAGTATAATTATTACAGTTCTAGCGATAATAACTGCATTATATGGCTAATAGTGCATGTTCTATTGGTAATAATAAAAGTAATAAGTATATTTATTATAGTTCTGTCGATAATAACTGCATAATATGGGTAACAATGCATGTTATATTGAGAATAATATAAGTAATAAGTATAATTATTACAGTTCTAGCGATAATAACTGCATAATATGGGTAATAATGCACGTTACATTGCTAATAATATAAGTAATAAGTATAATTATTACAGTTCTAGCGATAATAACTGCATAATATGGGTAACAATGCATGTTATATTGATAATAATATAAGTAATAAGTATAATTATTACGGTTCTAGCGATAATAACTGTATTATATGTGTAATAATGCATGTTATATTGATAATAATAAAAGTCATAAGTATAACTATTACAGTTCTAGCGATAATAACTGCATTGTATGGGTAATAATGCACGTTATATTGCTAATAATATAAGTAATAAGTATAATTATTACGGTTCTAGCGATAATAACTGTATTACATGGGTAATAATGCATGTTATATTGATAATAATAAAAGTAATAAGTATATTTATTATAGTTCTATCGATAATAACTGCATAATATGGGTAATAATGCACGTTATATTGATGATAATAAAAGTAGTAAGTATATTTATTATAGTTCTACCGATTATAACTGCATAATATGGGTAAAATGCATGTTATATTGAGAATAATATAAGTAATAAGTAGAATTATTACAGTTCTAGCGATAATAACTGCATTATTTGGGTAATAATGGATGTTATATTGATAATATCGGGAGTAATCAGTATAATTATTACAGTTCTAGCGATAATACTAGTAAAATATGGCTAAGAGTGCCTGTTAATATTGATAATAATAAAAGTAATAAGTATATTTATTATAGTTCTATCGATAATAACTGCATAATATGGGTAATAATGCACGTTATATTGATGATAATAAAAGTAGTAAGTATATTTATTATAGTTCTACCGATTATAACTGCATAATATGGGTAATAATGCATGTTATATTGAGAATAATATAAGTAATAAGTATAATTACTATAGTTCTAGGGATAATAATAGTGCAATATGGCTAATAGTGCATGTTCTATTGATAATAATAAAAGTAATAAGTATATTTATTATAGTTCTGTCGATAATAACTGCATAATATGGGTAACAATGCATGTTATATTGAGAATAATATAAGTAATAAGTATAATTATTACATTTCTAGCGATAATAACTGCATTATATGCGTAATAATGCATGTTATATTGATAATATCGGGAGTAATAAGTATAATTATTATAGTTCTAGCGATAATAATAGTAAAATATGGCTAATAGTGCATGTTATATTGATAATAATAAAAGTAATAAGTATATTTATTACAGTTCTATCGATAGAAATTGCATAATATGGGTAATAATGCATGTTATATTGATGATAATAAAAGTAATACGTATATTTATTATAGTTCTATCGATAATAACTGCATAATATGGGTAATAATGCACGTTATATTGATGATAATAAAAGTAGTAAGTATATTTATTATAGTTCTACCGATTATAACTGCATAATATGGGTAATAATTCATGTTATATTGAGAATAATATAAGTAATAAGTATAATTATTACAGTTCTAGCGATAATAACTGCATTATTTGGGTAATAATGGATGTTATATTGATAATATCGGGAGTAATAAGTATAATTATTACAGTTCTAGCGATAATACTAGTAAAATATGGCTAAGAGTGCCTGTTATATTGATAATAATAAAAGTAATAAGTATATTTATTATACTTCTGTGGATAATAACCGCATAATATGGGTAACAATGCATGTTATATTGAGAATAATATAAGTAATAAGTATAATTATTACAGTTCTAGCGATAATAACTGCATAATATGGGTAATAATGCACGTTACATTGCTAATAATATAAGTAATAAGTATAATTATTACAGTTCTAGCGATAATAACTGCATAATATGGGTAACAATGCATGTTATATTGATAATAATATAAGTAATAAGTATAATTATTACGGTTCTAGCGATAATAACTGTATTATATGTGTAATAATGCATGTTATATTGATAATAATAAAAGTCATAAGTATAATTATTACAGTTCTAGCGATAATAACTGCATTGTATGGGTAATAATGCACGTTATATTGCTAATAATATAAGTAATAAGTATAATTATTACGGTTCTAGCGATAATAACTGTATTACATGGGTAATAATGCATGTTATATTGATAATAATAAAAGTAATAAGTATATTTATTATAGTTCTATCGATAATAACTGCATAATATGGGTAATAATGCACGTTATATTGATGATAATAAAAGTAGTAAGTATATTTATTATAGTTCTACCGATTATAACTGCATAATATGGGTAAAATGCATGTTATATTGAGAATAATATAAGTAATAAGTAGAATTATTACAGTTCTAGCGATAATAACTGCATTATTTGGGTAATAATGGATGTTATATTGATAATATCGGGAGTAATCAGTATAATTATTACAGTTCTAGCGATAATACTAGTAAAATATGGCTAAGACTGCCTGTTAATATTGATAATAATAAAAGTAATAAGTATATTTATTATAGTTCTATCGATAATAACTGCATAATATGGGTAATAATGCACGTTATATTGATGATAATAAAAGTAGTAAGTATATTTATTATAGTTCTACCGATTATAACTGCATAATATGGGTAATAATGCATGTTATATTGAGAATAATATAAGTAATAAGTATAATTACTATAGTTCTAGGGATAATAATAGTGCAATATGGCTAATAGTGCATGTTCTATTGATAATAATAAAAGTAATAAGTATATTTATTATAGTTCTGTCGATAATAACTGCATAATATGGGTAACAATGCATGTTATATTGAGAATAATATAAGTAATAAGTATAATTATTACATTTCTAGCGATAATAACTGCATAATATGGGTAATAATGCATGTTTTATTGATGATAATAAAAGTAATACGTATATTTATTATAGTTATAGGGATAATAACTGCATAATATGTGTAATAATGCATGTTATATTGCTAGTAATATAAGTAATAAGTATAATTATTACGGTTCTAGCAATAATAACTGCATTATATGGGTAATAATGCATGTTATATTGATAATATCGGGAGTAATAAATATAATAATTACAGTTCTTGCGATAATAATAGTAAAATATGGCTAATAGTGCATGTTATATTGATAATAATGAAAGTAATAAGTATATTTATTATACTTCTGTCGATAATAACTGCATTATATGGGTAATAATGCATGTTATATTGAGAATAATATAAGTAATAAGTATAATTATTACAGATCTAGCGATAATAACTGCATTATATGCGTAATAATGCATGTTATATTGATAATATCGGGCGTAATAAGTATAATTATTATAGTTCCAGCGATAATAATAGTAAAATATGGCTAATAGTGCATGTTATATTGATAATAATAAAAGTAATACGTATATTTATTATAGTTCTACCGATTATAACTGCATAATATGGGTAATAATTCATGTTATATTGAGAATAATATAAGTAATAAGTATAATTATTACAGTTCCAGCGATAATAACTGCATTATTTGGGTAATAATGGATGTTATATTGATAATATCGGGAGTAATAAGTATAATTATTACAGTTCTAGCGATAATACTAGTAAAATACGGCTAAGAGTGCCTGTTATATTGATAATAATAAAAGTAATAAGTATATTTATTATACTTCTGTCGATAATAGCTGCATTATATGGGTAATAGTGCATGTTATATTGATAATAATAAAAGTAATAAGTATATTTATTACAGTTCTATCGATAATAACTGCATAATATGCTTAATAATGCATGTTATATTGACGATAATAAAAGTAATACGTATATTTATTATTGTTCTAGCGATAATAACTGCATAATATGCGTAATAATGCACGTTATATTGCTAATAATATAAGTAATAAGTAAAATTATTACGGTTCTTGCGATAATAACTGCATAATATGCATAATAATTCATGTTATATTGATAATATCGGGAGTAATAAGTATAATTATTACAGTTCTAGCGATAATAACTGCATAATATGCGTAATAATGCACGTTATATTGCTAATAATATAAGTAATAAGTAAAATTATTACGGTTCTAGCGATAATAACTGCATAATATGGGTAATAATGCACGTTACATTGCTAATAATATAAGTAATAAGTATAATTATTACAGTTCTAGCGATAATAACTGCATTATATGGGTAATAATGCATGTTATATTGATAATATCGGGAGTAATAAGTATAATTATTATAGTTCTAGCGATAATAATAGTAAAATATGGCTAATAGTGCATGTTCTATTGATAATAATAAAAGTAATAAGTATATTTATTACAGTTCTATCGATAATAACTGCATAATATGGGTAACAATGCATGTTATATTGAGAATAATGTAAGTAATAAGTATAATTATTACAGTTCTAGCGATAATAACTGCATAATATGGGTAATAATGCACGTTACATTGCTAATAATATAAGTAATAAGTATAATTATTACAGTTCTAGCGATAATAACTGCATTATATGGGTAATAATGCATGTTATATTGATAATATCGGGAGTAATAAGTATAATTATTATAGTTCTAGCGATAATAATAGTAAAATATGGCTAATAGTGCATGTTATATTGATAATAATAAAAGTAATAAGTATAATTATTACAGTTCTAGCGATAATAACTGCATAATATGGGTAACAATGCATGTTATATTGAGAATACTATAAGTAAAAAGTATAATTATTACAGTTCTAGCGATAATAACTGCAAATATGGGTAATAATGCACGTTACATTGCTAATAATATAAGTAATAAGTATAATTATTACAGTTCTAGCGATAATAACTGCATTATATGGCTAATAGTGCATGTTCTATTGGTAATAATAAAAGTAATAAGTATATTTATTATAGTTCTGTCGATAATAACTGCATAATATGGGTAACAATGCATGTTATATTGAGAATAATATAAGTAATAAGTATAATTATTACAGTTCTAGCGATAATAACTGCATAATATGGGTAATAATGCACGTTACATTGCTAATAATATAAGTAATAAGTATAATTATTACAGTTCTAGCGATAATAACTGCATAATATGGGTAACAATGCATGTTATATTGATAATAATATAAGTAATAAGTATAATTATTACGGTTCTAGCGATAATAACTGTATTATATGTGTAATAATGCATGTTATATTGATAATAATAAAAGTCATAAGTATAACTATTACAGTTCTAGCGATAATAACTGCATTGTATGGGTAATAATGCACGTTATATTGCTAATAATATAAGTAATAAGTATAATTATTACGGTTCTAGCGATAATAACTGTATTACATGGGTAATAATGCATGTTATATTGATAATAATAAAAGTAATAAGTATATTTATTATAGTTCTATCGATAATAACTGCATAATATGGGTAATAATGCACGTTATATTGATGATAATAAAAGTAGTAAGTATATTTATTATAGTTCTACCGATTATAACTGCATAATATGGGTAAAATGCATGTTATATTGAGAATAATATAAGTAATAAGTAGAATTATTACAGTTCTAGCGATAATAACTGCATTATTTGGGTAATAATGGATGTTATATTGATAATATCGGGAGTAATCAGTATAATTATTACAGTTCTAGCGATAATACTAGTAAAATATGGCTAAGAGTGCCTGTTAATATTGATAATAATAAAAGTAATAAGTATATTTATTATAGTTCTATCGATAATAACTGCATAATATGGGTAATAATGCACGTTATATTGATGATAATAAAAGTAGTAAGTATATTTATTATAGTTCTACCGATTATAACTGCATAATATGGGTAATAATGCATGTTATATTGAGAATAATATAAGTAATAAGTATAATTACTATAGTTCTAGGGATAATAATAGTGCAATATGGCTAATAGTGCATGTTCTATTGATAATAATAAAAGTAATAAGTATATTTATTATAGTTCTGTCGATAATAACTGCATAATATGGGTAACAATGCATGTTATATTGAGAATAATATAAGTAATAAGTATAATTATTACATTTCTAGCGATAATAACTGCATTATATGCGTAATAATGCATGTTATATTGATAATATCGGGAGTAATAAGTATAATTATTATAGTTCTAGCGATAATAATAGTAAAATATGGCTAATAGTGCATGTTATATTGATAATAATAAAAGTAATAAGTATATTTATTACAGTTCTATCGATAGAAATTGCATAATATGGGTAATAATGCATGTTATATTGATGATAATAAAAGTAATACGTATATTTATTATAGTTCTATCGATAATAACTGCATAATATGGGTAATAATGCACGTTATATTGATGATAATAAAAGTAGTAAGTATATTTATTATAGTTCTACCGATTATAACTGCATAATATGGGTAATAATTCATGTTATATTGAGAATAATATAAGTAATAAGTATAATTATTACAGTTCTAGCGATAATAACTGCATTATTTGGGTAATAATGGATGTTATATTGATAATATCGGGAGTAATAAGTATAATTATTACAGTTCTAGCGATAATACTAGTAAAATATGGCTAAGAGTGCCTGTTATATTGATAATAATAAAAGTAATAAGTATATTTATTATACTTCTGTGGATAATAACCGCATAATATGGGTAACAATGCATGTTATATTGAGAATAATATAAGTAATAAGTATAATTATTACAGTTCTAGCGATAATAACTGCATAATATGGGTAATAATGCACGTTACATTGCTAATAATATAAGTAATAAGTATAATTATTACAGTTCTAGCGATAATAACTGCATAATATGGGTAACAATGCATGTTATATTGATAATAATATAAGTAATAAGTATAATTATTACGGTTCTAGCGATAATAACTGTATTATATGTGTAATAATGCATGTTATATTGATAATAATAAAAGTCATAAGTATAATTATTACAGTTCTAGCGATAATAACTGCATTGTATGGGTAATAATGCACGTTATATTGCTAATAATATAAGTAATAAGTATAATTATTACGGTTCTAGCGATAATAACTGTATTACATGGGTAATAATGCATGTTATATTGATAATAATAAAAGTAATAAGTATATTTATTATAGTTCTATCGATAATAACTGCATAATATGGGTAATAATGCACGTTATATTGATGATAATAAAAGTAGTAAGTATATTTATTATAGTTCTACCGATTATAACTGCATAATATGGGTAAAATGCATGTTATATTGAGAATAATATAAGTAATAAGTAGAATTATTACAGTTCTAGCGATAATAACTGCATTATTTGGGTAATAATGGATGTTATATTGATAATATCGGGAGTAATCAGTATAATTATTACAGTTCTAGCGATAATACTAGTAAAATATGGCTAAGACTGCCTGTTAATATTGATAATAATAAAAGTAATAAGTATATTTATTATAGTTCTATCGATAATAACTGCATAATATGGGTAATAATGCACGTTATATTGATGATAATAAAAGTAGTAAGTATATTTATTATAGTTCTACCGATTATAACTGCATAATATGGGTAATAATGCATGTTATATTGAGAATAATATAAGTAATAAGTATAATTACTATAGTTCTAGGGATAATAATAGTGCAATATGGCTAATAGTGCATGTTCTATTGATAATAATAAAAGTAATAAGTATATTTATTATAGTTCTGTCGATAATAACTGCATAATATGGGTAACAATGCATGTTATATTGAGAATAATATAAGTAATAAGTATAATTATTACATTTCTAGCGATAATAACTGCATAATATGGGTAATAATGCATGTTTTATTGATGATAATAAAAGTAATACGTATATTTATTATAGTTATAGGGATAATAACTGCATAATATGTGTAATAATGCATGTTATATTGCTAGTAATATAAGTAATAAGTATAATTATTACGGTTCTAGCAATAATAACTGCATTATATGGGTAATAATGCATGTTATATTGATAATATCGGGAGTAATAAATATAATAATTACAGTTCTTGCGATAATAATAGTAAAATATGGCTAATAGTGCATGTTATATTGATAATAATGAAAGTAATAAGTATATTTATTATACTTCTGTCGATAATAACTGCATTATATGGGTAATAATGCATGTTATATTGAGAATAATATAAGTAATAAGTATAATTATTACAGTTCTAGCGATAATAACTGCATTATATGCGTAATAATGCATGTTATATTGATAATATCGGGCGTAATAAGTATAATTATTATAGTTCCAGCGATAATAATAGTAAAATATGGCTAATAGTGCATGTTATATTGATAATAATAAAAGTAATACGTATATTTATTATAGTTCTACCGATTATAACTGCATAATATGGGTAATAATTCATGTTATATTGAGAATAATATAAGTAATAAGTATAATTATTACAGTTCCAGCGATAATAACTGCATTATTTGGGTAATAATGGATGTTATATTGATAATATCGGGAGTAATAAGTATAATTATTACAGTTCTAGCGATAATACTAGTAAAATACGGCTAAGAGTGCCTGTTATATTGATAATAATAAAAGTAATAAGTATATTTATTATACTTCTGTCGATAATAGCTGCATTATATGGGTAATAGTGCATGTTATATTGATAATAATAAAAGTAATAAGTATATTTATTACAGTTCTATCGATAATAACTGCATAATATGCTTAATAATGCATGTTATATTGACGATAATAAAAGTAATACGTATATTTATTATTGTTCTAGCGATAATAACTGCATAATATGCGTAATAATGCACGTTATATTGCTAATAATATAAGTAATAAGTAAAATTATTACGGTTCTTGCGATAATAACTGCATAATATGCATAATAATTCATGTTATATTGATAATATCGGGAGTAATAAGTATAATTATTACAGTTCTAGCGATAATAACTGCATAATATGCGTAATAATGCACGTTATATTGCTAATAATATAAGTAATAAGTAAAATTATTACGGTTCTAGCGATAATAACTGCATAATATGCATAATAATTCATGTTATATTGATAATATCGGGAGTAATAAGTATAATTATTACAGTTCTAGCGATAATAACTGCATAATATGCGTAATAATGCATGTTATATTGATGATAATAAAAGTACTAAGTATATTTATTATAGTTCTATCGATAATAACTGCATTATATGGGTAATAATGCATGTTATATTGATAATAATATAAGTAATAAGTATAATTATTACAGTTCTAGCGATAATAACTGCATTATTTGGGTATTAATGCACGTTGGATTGCTAATAATATAAGTAATAAGTATAATTATTACAGTTCTAGCGATAATAACTGCATTATATGGGTAATAATGCATGTTATATTGATAACATTGGGAGTAATAAGTATAATTATTTTAGTTCCAGCGATAATAATAGTAAAATATGGCTAATAGTGCATGTTATATTGATAATAATAAAAGTAATAAGTATATTTATTATACTTCTGTCCATAATAACTGCATTCTATGGGTAATAATGCATGTTATATTGATAATAATATAAGTAATAAGTATAGTTATTACAGTTCTATCGATAATAACTGCATTACATGCGTAATAATGCATGTTATATTGATAATATCGGGAGTAATCAGTATAATTATTACAGTTCTAGCGATAATACTAGTAAAATATGGCTAAGAGTGCCTGTTATATTGATAATAATAAAAGTAATAAGTATATTTATTATAGTTCTATCGATAATAACTGCATAATATGGGTAATAATGCACGTTATGTTGATGATAATAAAAGTAGTAAGTATATTTATTATAGTTCTACCGATTATAACTGTATAATATGGGTAATAATGCATGTTATATTGAGAATAATATAAGTAATAAGTATAACTACTATAGTTCTAGGGATAATAATAGTGCAATATGGCTAATAGTGCATGTTCTATTGATAATAATAAAAGTAATAAGTATATTTATTATAGTTCTGTCGATAATAACTGCATAATATGGGTAACA
Organism: Megachile leachella; assembly: GCA_963576845.1. Taxonomy (NCBI): domain Eukaryota; kingdom Metazoa; phylum Arthropoda; class Insecta; order Hymenoptera; family Megachilidae; genus Megachile; species Megachile leachella. The sequence continues at coordinate 464,761 of CAUYWW010000082.1, forward strand.
ATGCATGTTATATTGAGAATAATATAAGTAATAAGTATAATTATTACATTTCTAGCGATAATAACTGCATTATATGCGTAATAATGCATGTTATATTGATAATATCGGGAGTAATAAGTATAATTATTATAGTTCTAGCGATAATAATAGTAAAATATGGCTAATAGTGCATGTTATATTGATAATAATAAAAGTAATAAGTATATTTATTACAGTTCTATCGATAGAAATTGCATAATATGGGTAATAATGCATGTTATATTGATGATAATAAAAGTAATACGTATATTTATTATAGTTCTATCGATAATAACTGCATAATATGGGTAATAATGCACGTTATATTGATGATAATAAAAGTAGTAAGTATATTTATTATAGTTCTACCGATTATAACTGCATAATATGGGTAATAATTCATGTTATATTGAGAATAATATAAGTAATAAGTATAATTATTACAGTTCTAGCGATAATAACTGCATTATTTGGGTAATAATGGATGTTATATTGATAATATCGGGAGTAATAAGTATAATTATTACAGTTCTAGCGATAATACTAGTAAAATATGGCTAAGAGTGCCTGTTATATTGATAATAATAAAAGTAATAAGTATATTTATTATACTTCTGTGGATAATAACCGCATAATATGGGTAACAATGCATGTTATATTGAGAATAATATAAGTAATAAGCATAATTATTACAGTTCCAGCGATAATAACTGCATTATATGCGTAATAATGCATGTTATATTGATAATATCGGGAGTAATAAGTATAATTATTATAGTTCTAGCGATAATAATAGTAAAATATGGCTAATAGTGCATGTTATATTGATAATAATAAAAGTAATAAGTATATTTGTTACAGTTCTATCGATAGAAACTGCATAATATGGGTAATAATGCATGTTATATTGATGATAATAAAAGTAATACGTATATTTATTATAGTTCTAGCGATAATAACTGCATAATATGGCTAATAATGCATGTTATATTGATAATAATAAAAGTAATAAGTATATTTATTATAGTTCTATCGATAATAACTGCATAATATGGGTAATAATGCACGTTATATTGATGATAATAAAAGTAGTAAGTATATTTATTATAGTTCTATCGATAATAACTGCATAATATGGGTAATAATGCACGTTATATTGATGATAATAAAAGTCGTAAGTATATTTATTATAGTTCTACCGATTATAACTGCATAATATGGGTAATAATTCATGTTATATTGAGAATAATATAAGTAATAAGTATAATTATTACAGTTCTAGCGATAATAACTGCATTATTTGGGTAATAATGGATGTTATATTGATAATATCGGGAGTAATAAGTATAATTATTACAGTTCTAGCGATAATACTAGTAAAATATGGCTAAGAGTGCCTGTTATATTGATAATAATAAAAGTAATAAGTATATTTATTATACTTCTGTCGATAATAACTGCATAATATGGGTAACAATGCATGTTATATTGAGAATAATATAAGTAATAAGCATAATTATTACAGTTCTAGCGATAATAACTGCATTATATGCGTAATAATGCATGTTATATTGATAATATCGGGAGTAATAAGTATAATTATTATAGTTCTAGCGATAATAATAGTAAAATATGGCTAATAGTGCATGTTCTATTGATAATAATAAAAGTAATAAGTATATTTATTACAGTTCTATCGATAATAACTGCATAATATGGGTAACAATGCATGTTATATTGAGAATAATGTAAGTAATAAGTATATTTATTATAGTTCTATCGATAATAACTGCATAATATGGGTAATAATGCACGTTATATTGATGATAATAAAAGTAGTAAGTATATTTATTATAGTTCTATCGATAATAACTGCATAATATGGGTAATAATGCACGTTATATTGATGATAATAAAAGTAGTAAGTATATTTATTATAGTTCTATCGATAATAACTGCATAATATGGGTAACAATGCATGTTATATTGAGAATAATATAAGTAATAAGTATAATTATTACAGTTCTAGCGATAATAACTGTATTATATGTGTAATAATGCATGTTATATTGAGAATAATATAAGTAATAAGTAGAATTATTACAGTTCTAGCGATAATAACTGCATTATTTGGGTAATAATGGATGTTATATTGATAATATCGGGAGTAATCAGTATAATTATTACAGTTCTAGCGATAATACTAGTAAAATATGGCTAAGAGTGCCTGTTAATATTGATAATAATAAAAGTAATAAGTATATTTATTATAGTTCTATCGATAATAGCTGCATAATATGGGTAATAATGCACGTTATATTGATGATAATAAAAGTAGTAAGTATATTTATTATAGTTCTACCGATTATAACTGCATAATATGGGTAATAATGCATGTTATATTGAGAATAATATAAGTAATAAGTATAATTACTATAGTTCTAGGGATAATAATAGTGCAATATGGCTAATAGTGCATGTTCTATTGATAATAATAAAAGTAATAAGTATATTTATTATAGTTCTGTCGATAATAACTGCATAATATGGGTAACAATGCATGTTATATTGAGAATAATATAAGTAATAAGTATAATTATTACATTTCTAGCGATAATAACTGCATAATATGGGTAATAATGCATGTTTTATTGATGATAATAAAAGTAATACGTATATTTATTATAGTTATAGCGATAATAACTGCATAATATGTGTAATAATGCATGTTATATTGCTAGTAATATAAGTAATAAGTATAATTATTACGGTTCTAGCAATAATAACTGCATTATATGGGTAATAATGCATGTTATATTGATAATATCGGGAGTAATAAATATAATAATTACAGTTCTTGCGATAATAATAGTAAAATATGGCTAATAGTGCATGTTCTATTGATAATAATAAAAGTAATATGTATATTTATTACAGTTCTATCGATAATAACTGCATTATTTGGGTAATAATGGATGTTATATTGATAATATCGGGAGTAATAAGTATAATTATTACAGTTCTAGCGATAATACTAGTAAAATACGGCTAAGAGTGCCTGTTATATTGATAATAATAAAAGTCATAAGTATATTTATTATACTTCTGTCGATAATAGCTGCATTATATGGGTAATAGTGCATGTTATATTGATAATAATAAAAGTAATAAGTATATTTATTACAGTTCTACCGATAATAACTGCATAATATGCTTAATAATGCATGTTATATTGACGATAATAAAAGTAATACGTATATTTATTATTGTTCTAGCGATAATAACTGCATAATATGCGTAATAATGCACGTTACATTGCTAATAATATAAGTAATAAGTAAAATTATTACGGTTCTAGCGATAATAACTGCATAATATGCATAATAATTCATGTTATATTGATAATATCGGGAGTAATAAGTATAATTATTACAGTTCTAGCGATAATAACTGCATAATATGCGTAATAATGCACGTTATATTGCTAATAATATAAGTAATAAGTAAAATTATTACGGTTCTAGCGATAATAACTGCATAATATGCATAATAATTCATGTTATATTGATAATATCGGGAGTAATAAGTATATTTATTATAGTTCTAGCAATAATAACTGCATAATATGGGTAATAATGCATGTTATATTGATAATAATATAAGTTTTAAGTATATTTATTACAGTTCTATCGATAATAACTGCATAATATGGGTAATAGTGCATGTTATATTGATAATAATAAAAGTAATAAGTATATTTATTATAGATCTAGCGATAATAACTGCATTATATGGGTAATAATGCATGTTATATTGAGAATAATATAAGTAATAAGTATAATTATTACAGTCCGAGCGATAATAACTGCATTAAATGGGTAATAATGCATGTTATATTGATAATATCGGGAGTAATAAGTATAATTATTATAGTTCTAGCGATAATAATAGTAACATATGGCTAATAGTGCATGTTATATTGATAATAATATTAGTAATATGTATAATTGTTACGGTTCTAGCGATAATAACTGCATTATATGGGTAATAATGCAGGTTATATTGATAATATCGGGAGTAATAAGTATCATTATTACAGTTCTAGCGACAATACTAGTAAAATATGGCTAAGAGTGCCTGTTATATTGATATTAATAAAAGTAATAAGTATATTTATTATACCTCCGTCGATGATAACTGCATTATATGGGTAATAATGCATGTTATATTGATAATAATGTAAGTAATAAGTAAAATTATTACAGTTCTAGCGATAATAACTCCATTATATGGGTAATAATGCATGTTATATTGATAATAATATTAGTAATAAGTATAGTTGTTACGGTTCTAGCGATAATAACTGCATTATATGGGTAATAATGCATGTTATATTGACAATATCGGGAGTAGTAAGCATAATTATTATAGTTCCAGCGATAATACTAGTAAAATATGGCTAAGAGTGCCTGTTATATTGATAATAATAAAAGTAATAAGTATATTTATTATACCTCTGTCGATAATAACTGCATTATATGGGTAATAATGCATGTTATATTGATGATAATAAAAGTAATACGTATATTTATTATTGTTCTAGCGATAATAACTGCATAATATGCGTAATAATGGATGTTATATTGATAACAATATAAGCAATAAGTATAATTATTACAGTTCTAGCGATAATAACTGCATAATATGCGTAATAATGCATGTTATATTGATAATATCGGGAGTAATAAGTATAATTATTACAGTTCTAGCGATAATAACTGCATAATATGCGTAATAATGCATGTTATATTGATGATAATAAAAGTACTAAGTATATTTATTATAGTTCTATCGATAATAACTGCATAATATGGGTAATAATGCATGTTATATTGATGATAATAAAAGTACTAAGTATATTTATTATAGTTCTAGCTATTACAACTGCATTATTTGGGTATTAATGCACGTTGGATTGCTAATAATATAAGTAATAAGTATAATTATTACAGTTCTAGCGATAATAACTGCATTATATGGGTAATAATGCATGTTATATTGATAACATTGGGAGTAATAAGTATAATTATTTTAGTTCCAGCGATAATAATAGTAAAATATGGCTAATAGTGCATGTTATATTGATAATAATAAAAGTAATAAGTATATTTATTATACTTCTGTCCATAATAACTGCATTCTATGGGTAATAATGCATGTTATATTGATAATAATATAAGTAATAAGTATAGTTATTACAGTTCTAGCGATAATAACTGCATTACATGCGTAATAATGCATGTTATATTGATAATGTCGGGAGTAATAAGTATAATTATTATAGTTCTAGCGATAATAATAGTAAAATATGGCTAATAGTGCATGTTATATTGATAATAATAAAAGTAATAAGTATATTTATTACAGTTCTATCGATAGAAACTGCATAATATGGGTAATAATGCATGTTATATTGATGATAATAAAAGTAATACGTATATTTATTATATTTCTAGCGATAATAACTGCATAATATGGCTAATAATGCATGTTACATTGATAATAATGAAAGTAATAAGTATATTTATTATAGTTCTATCGATAATAACTGCATAACATGGGTAATAATGCACGTTATATTGATAATAATAAAAGTAATAAGTATATTTATTACAGTTCTATCGATAATAACTGCATAATATGGGTAACAATGCATGTTATATTGAGAATAATATAAGTAATAAGTATAATTATTACAGTTCTAGCGATAATAACTGCATTATATGGGTAATAATGCATGTTATATTGATAATATAGGGAGTAATAAGTATAATTATTATAGTTCTAGCGATAATAATAGTACAATATGGCTAATAGTGCATATTATATTGATAATAATAAAAGTAATAAGTATATTTATTACAGTTCTGGCGATAATAACTGCATTATATTGGTAATAATGCATGTTATATTGATGATAATATAAGTAATAAGAATAATTATTACAGTTCTAGCGATAATAACTGCATTATATGGGTAATAATGCAGGTTATATTGATAATATCGGGAGTAATAAGTATCATTATTACAGTTCTAGCGACAATACTAGTAAAATATGGCTAAGAGTGCCTGTTATATTGATATTAATAAAAGTAATAAGTATATTTATTATACCTCCGTCGATGATAACTGCATTATATGGGTAATAATGCATGTTATATTGATAATAATGTAAGTAATAAGTAAAATTATTACAGTTCTAGCGATAATAACTCCATTATATGGGTAATAATGCATGTTATATTGATAATAATATTAGTAATAAGTATAGTTGTTACGGTTCTAGCGATAATAACTGCATTATATGGGTAATAATGCATGTTATATTGACAATATCGGGAGTAGTAAGCATAATTATTATAGTTCCAGCGATAATACTAGTAAAATATGGCTAAGAGTGCCTGTTATATTGATAATAATAAAAGTAATAAGTATATTTATTATACCTCTGTCGATAATAACTGCATTATATGGGTAATAATGCATGTTATATTGATGATAATAAAAGTAATACGTATATTTATTATTGTTCTAGCGATAATAACTGCATAATATGCGTAATAATGGATGTTATATTGATAATAATATAAGCAATAAGTATAATTATTACAGTTCTAGCGATAATAACTGCATAATATGCGTAATAATGCATGTTATATTGATAATATCGGGAGTAATAAGTATAATTATTACAGTTCTAGCGATAATAACTGCATAATATGCGTAATAATGCATGTTATATTGATGATAATAAAAGTACTAAGTATATTTATTATAGTTCTATCGATAATAACTGCATAATATGGGTAATAATGCATGTTATATTGATGATAATAAAAGTACTAAGTATATTTATTATAGTTCTAGCTATTACAACTGCATTATTTGGGTATTAATGCACGTTGGATTGCTAATAATATAAGTAATAAGTATAATTATTACAGTTCTAGCGATAATACCTGCATTATATGGGTAATAATGCATGTTATATTGATAACATTGGGAGTAATAAGTATAATTATTTTAGTTCCAGCGATAATAATAGTAAAATATGGCTAATAGTGCATGTTATATTGATAATAATAAAAGTAATAAGTATATTTATTATACTTCTGTCCATAATAACTGCATTCTATGGGTAATAATGCATGTTATATTGATAATAATATAAGTAATAAGTATAGTTATTACAGTTCTAGCGATAATAACTGCATTACATGCGTAATAATGCATGTTATATTGATAATATCGGGAGTAATAAGTATAATTATTATAGTTCTAGCGATAATAATAGTAAAATATGGCTAATAGTGCATGTTATATTGATAATAATAAAAGTAATAAGTATATTTATTACAGTTCTATCGATAGAAACTGCATAATATGGGTAATAATGCATGTTATATTGATGATAATAAAAGTAATACGTATATTTATTATATTTCTAGCGATAATAACTGCATAATATGGCTAATAATGCATGTTACATTGATAATAATGAAAGTAATAAGTATATTTATTATAGTTCTATCGATAATAACTGCATAATATGGGTAATAATGCACGTTATATTGATAATAATAAAAGTAATAAGTATATTTATTACAGTTCTATCGATAATAACTGCATAATATGGGTAACAATGCATGTTATATTGAGAATAATATAAGTAATAAGTATAATTATTACAGTTCTAGCGATAATAACTGCATTATATGGGTAATAATGCATGTTATATTGATAATATAGGGAGTAATAAGTATAATTATTATAGTTCTAGCGATAATAATAGTACAATATGGCTAATAGTGCATATTATATTGATAATAATAAAAGTAATAAGTATATTTATTACAGTTCTGGCGATAATAACTGCATTATATTGGTAATAATGCATGTTATATTGATGATAATATAAGTAATAAGAATAATTATTACAGTTCTAGCGATAATAACTGCATTATATGGGTAATAATGCACGTTATATTGCTAATAATATAAGTAATGAGTACAATTATTACAGTTCTAGCGATAATAACTGCATTATATGGGTAATAATGCACGTTATATTGCTAATAATATAAGTAATAAGTATAATTATTACAGTTCTAGCGATAATAACTGCATTATATGGGTAATAATGCATGTTATATTGATAATATCGGGAGTAATAAGTATAATTATTATAGTTCTAGCGATAATAATAGTAAAATGTGGCAAATAGTGCATGTTATATTGATAATAATAAAAGAAATAAATATATTTATTACAGTTCTATCAATAATAACTGCATTATATTGGTAATAATGCATGTTATATTGATGATAATATAAGTAATAAGAATAATTATTACAGTTCTAGCGATAATAACTGCATTATATGGGTAATAATGCACGTCATATTGCTAATAATATAAGTAATAAGTATAATTATTACAGTTCTAGCGATAATAACTGCATTATATGGGTAATAATGCATGTTATATTGATAATATCGGGAGTAATAAGTATAATTATTATAGTTCTAGCGATAATAATAGTAAAATGTGGCAAATAGTGCATGTTATATTGATAATAATAAAAGAAATAAATATATTTATTACAGTTCTATCAATAATAACTGCATAATATGGGTAATAATGCATGTTATATTGATGATAATAAAAGTAATACGTATATTTATTATAGTTCTAGCGATAATAACTGCATAATATGGGTAATAATGCATGTTATATTGATAATAATCTAAGTAATAAGTATAATTATTACAGTTCTAGCGATAATAACTGCATTATATGGGTAATAATGCACGTTATATTGCTAATAATATAAGTAATAAGTATAAGTATTACAGTTCTAGCGATAATAACTGCATTATATGGGTAATAATGCATGTTATATCGATAATATCGGGAGTAATAAGTATAATTATTATAGTTCTAGCGATAATAATAGTAAAATGTGGCAAATAGTGCATGTTATATTGATAATAATAAAAGTAATAAATATATTTATTACAGTTCTATCAATAATAACTGCATAATATGGGTAATAATGCATGTTATATTGATGATAATAAAAGTAATACGTATATTTATTATAGTTCTAGCGATAATAACTGCATAATATGGGTAATAATGCATGTTATATTGATAATAATCTAAGTAATAAGTATAATTATTACAGTTCTAGCGATAATAACTGCATTATATGGGTAATAATGCACGTTATATTGCTAACAATATAAGTAATAAGTATAATTATTACAGTTCTAGCGATAATAACTGCATTATATGGGTAATAATGCATGTTATATTGATGATAATGAAAGTAATACGTATATTTGTTATAGTTCTAGCGATAATAACTGCATAATATGGGTAATAATGCATGTTATATTGAGAATAATATAAGTAATAAGTATAATTATTACAGTTCTGGCGATAATAACTGCATTATATGGGTAATAATGCACGTTATATTGCTAATAGTATAAGTAATAAGTATAATTATTACAGTTCTAGCGATAATATCTCCATTATATTGGTAATAATGCATGTTATATTGATAATGATATAAGTAATAAGTATAATTATTACAGTTCTAGCGATAATAACTGCATAATATGGGTAATAATGCATGTTATATTGATAATAATATAAGTAATAAGTATAATTATTACAGTTCTAGCGATAATAACTGCATTATATGGGTAATAATGCATGTCATATTGATAATATCGGGAGTAATAAGTATAATTATTATAGTTCCAGCGATAATAATAGTAAAATAAGGCAAATAGTGCATGTTATATTGATAATAATAAAAGTAATAAGTATATTTATTACAGTTCTATCGATAATAACTGCATAATATGGGTAATGATGCATGTTATATTGATGATAATAAAAGTAATACGTATATTTATTATAGTTCTAGCGATAATAACTGCATAATATGGGTAATAATGCATGTTATATTGATAATAATCTAAGTAATAAGTATAATTATTACAGTTCTAGCGATAATAACTGCATTATATGGGTAATAATGCACGTTATATTGCTAACAATATAAGTAATAAGTATAATTATTACAGTTCTAGCGATAATAACTGCATAATATGGGTAATAATGCACGTTATATTGCTAATAATATAAGTAATGAGTACAATTATTACAGTTCTAGCGATAATAACTGCATTATATGGGTAATAATGCATGTTATATTGATAATATCGGGAGTAATAAGTATAATTATTACAGTTCTAGCGATAATAACTGCATAATATGCGTAATAATGCATGTTATATTGATGATAATAAAAGTACTAAGTATATTTATTATAGTTCTAGCTATTACAACTGCATTATTTGGGTATTAATGCACGTTGGATTGCTAATAATATAAGTAATAAGTATAATTATTACAGTCCTAGCGATAATAACTGCATTATATGGGTAATAATGCATGTTATATTGATAACATTGGGAGTAATAAGTATAATTATTTTAGTTCCAGCGATAATAATAGTAAAATATGGCTAATAGTGCATGTTATATTGATAATAATAAAAGTAATAAGTATATTTATTATACTTCTGTCCATAATAACTGCATTCTATGGGTAATAATGCATGTTATATTGATAATAATATAAGTAATAAGTATAGTTATTACAGTTCTAGCGATAATAACTGCATTACATGCGTAATAATGCATGTTATATTGATAATATCGGGAGTAATAAGTATAATTATTATAGTTCTAGCGATAATAATAGTAAAATATGGCTAATAGTGCATGTTATATTGATAATAATAAAAGTAATAAGTATATTTATTACAGTTCTATCGGTAGAAACTGCATAATATGGGTAATAATGCATGTTATATTGATGATAATAAAAGTAATACGTATATTTATTATATTTCTAGCGATAATAACTGCATAATATGGCTAATAATGCATGTTACATTGATAATAATGAAAGTAATAAGTATATTTATTATAGTTCTATCGATAATAACTGCATAATATGGGTAATAATGCACGTTATATTGATAATAATAAAAGTAATAAGTATATTTATTACAGTTCTATCGATAATAACTGCATAATATGGGTAACAATGCATGTTATATTGAGAATAATATAAGTAATAAGTATAATTATTACAGTTCTAGCGATAATAACTGCATTATATGGGTAATAATGCATGTTATATTGATAATATAGGGAGTAATAAGTATAATTATTATAGTTCTAGCGATAATAATAGTACAATATGGCTAATAGTGCATATTATATTGATAATAGTAAAAGTAATAAGTATATTTATTACAGTTCCGGCGATAATAACTGCATTATATTGGTAATAATGCATGTTATATTGATGATAATATAAGTAATAAGAATAATTATTACAGTTCTAGCGATAATAACTGCATTATATGGGTAATAATGCACGTTATATTGCTAATAATATAAGTAATGAGTACAATTATTACAGTTCTAGCGATAATAACTGCATTATATGGGTAATAATGCACGTTATATTGCTAATAATATAAGTAATAAGTATAATTATTACAGTTCCAGCGATAATAACTGCATTATATGGGTAATAATGCATGTTATATTGATAATATCGGGAGTAATAAGTATAATTATTATAGTTCTAGCGATAATAATAGTAAAATGTGGCAAATAGTGCATGTTATATTGATAATAATAAAAGAAATAAATATATTTATTACAGTTCTATCAATAATAACTGCATAATATGGGTAATAATGCATGTTATATTGATGATAATAAAAGTAATACGTATATTTATTATAGTTCTAGCGATAATAACTGCATAATATGGGTAATAATGCATGTTATATTGATAATAATCTAAGTAATAAGTATAATTATTACAGTTCTAGCGATAATAACTGCATTATATGGATAATAATGCACGTTATATTGCTAATAATATAAGTAATAAGTATAATTATTACAGTTCTAGCGATAATAACTGCATTATATGGGTAATAATGCATGTTATATTGATAATATCGGGAGTAATAAGTATAATTATTATAGTTCTAGCGATAATAATAGTAAAATGTGGCAAATAGTGCATGTTATATTGATAATAATAAAAGTAATAAATATATTTATTACAGTTCTATCAATAATAACTGCATAATATGGGTAATAATGCATGTTATATTGATGATAATAAAAGTAATACGTATATTTATTATAGTTCTAGCGATAATAACTGCATAATATGGGTAATAATGCATGTTATATTGATAATAATCTAAGTAATAAGTATAATTATTACAGTTCTAGCGATAATAACTGCATTATATGGGTAATAATGCACGTTATATTGCTAACAATATAAGTAATAAGTATAATTATTACAGTTCTAGCGATAATAACTGCATTATATGGGTAATAATGCATGTTATATTGATGATAATGAAAGTAATACGTATATTTGTTATAGTTCTAGCGATAATAACTGCATAATATGGGTAATAATGCATGTTATATTGAGAATAATATAAGTAATAAGTATAATTATTACAGTTCTGGCGATAATAACTGCATTATATGGGTAATAATGCACGTTATATTGCTAATAGTATAAGTAATAAGTATAATTATTACAGTTCTAGCGATAATATCTCCATTATATTGGTAATAATGCATGTTATATTGATAATGATATAAGTAATAAGTATAATTATTACAGTTCTAGCGATAATAACTGCATAATATGGGTAATAATGCATGTTATATTGATAATAATATAAGTAATAAGTATAATTATTACAGTTCTAGCGATAATAACTGCATTATATGGGTAATAATGCATGTTATATTGATAATATCGGGAGTAATAAGTATAATTATTATAGTTCCAGCGATAATAATAGTAAAATAAGGCAAATAGTGCATGTTATATTGATAATAATAAAAGTAATAAGTATATTTATTACAGTTCTATCGATAATAACTGCATAATATGGGTAATGATGCATGTTATATTGATGATAATAAAAGTAATACGTATATTTATTATAGTTCTAGCGATAATAACTGCATAATATGGGTAATAATGCATGTTATATTGATAATAATATAAGTAATAAGTATAATTATTACAGTTCTAGCGATAATAACTGCATTATATGGGTAATAATGCATGTTATATTGATAATATCGGGAGTAATAAGTATAATTATTATAGTTCCAGCGATAATAACTGCATAATATGGGTAATAATGCATGTTATATTGATGATAATAAAAGTAATACGTATATTTATTATAGTTCTAGCGATAATAACTGCATAATATGGGTAATAATGCATGTTATATTGATAATAATCTAAGTAATAAGTATAATTATTACAGTTCTAGCGATAATAACTGCATTATATGGGTAATAATGCACGTTATATTGCTAACAATATAAGTAATGAGTACAATTATTACAGTTCTAGCGATAATAACTGCATTATATGGGTAATAATGCATGTTATATTGATAATATCGGGAGTAATAAGTATAATTATTACAGTTCTAGCGATAATAACTGCATAATATGCGTAATAATGCATGTTATATTGATGATAATAAAAGTACTAAGTATATTTATTATAGTTCTAGCTATTACAACTGCATTATTTGGGTATTAATGCACGTTGGATTGCTAATAATATAAGTAATAAGTATAATTATTACAGTTCTAGCGATAATAACTGCATTATATGGGTAATAATGCATGTTATATTGATAACATTGGGAGTAATAAGTATAATTATTTTAGTTCCAGCGATAATAATAGTAAAATATGGCTAATAGTGCATGTTATATTGATAATAATAAAAGTAATAAGTATATTTATTATACTTCTGTCCATAATAACTGCATTCTATGGGTAATAATGCATGTTATATTGATAATAATATAAGTAATAAGTATAGTTATTACAGTTCTAGCGATAATAACTGCATTACATGCGTAATAATGCATGTTATATTGATAATATCGGGAGTAATAAGTATAATTATTATAGTTCTAGCGATAATAATAGTAAAATATGGCTAATAGTGCATGTTATATTGATAATAATAAAAGTAATAAGTATATTTATTACAGTTCTATCGGTAGAAACTGCATAATATGGGTAATAATGCATGTTATATTGATGATAATAAAAGTAATACGTATATTTATTATATTTCTAGCGATAATAACTGCATAATATGGCTAATAATGCATGTTACATTGATAATAATGAAAGTAATAAGTATATTTATTATAGTTCTATCGATAATAACTGCATAATATGGGTAATAATGCACGTTATATTGATAATAATAAAAGTAATAAGTATATTTATTACAGTTCTATCGATAATAACTGCATAATATGGGTAACAATGCATGTTATATTGAGAATAATATAAGTAATAAGTATAATTATTGCAGTTCTAGCGATAATAACTGCATTATATGGGTAATAATGCATGTTATATTGATAATATAGGGAGTAATAAGTATAATTATTATAGTTCTAGCGATAATAATAGTACAATATGGCTAATAGTGCATATTATATTGATAATAATAAAAGTAATAAGTATATTTATTACAGTTCTGGCGATAATAACTGCATTATATTGGTAATAATGCATGTTATATTGATGATAATATAAGTAATAAGAATAATTATTACAGTTCTAGCGATAATAACTGCATTATATGGGTAATAATGCACGTTATATTGCTAATAATATAAGTAATGAGTACAATTATTACAGTTCTAGCGATAATAACTGCATTATATGGGTAATAATGCACGTTATATTGCTAATAATATAAGTAATAAGTATAATTATTACAGTTCTAGCGATAATAACTGCATTATATGGGTAATAATGCATGTTATATTGATAATATCGGGAGTAATAAGTATAATTATTATAGTTCTAGCGATAATAATAGTAAAATGTGGCAAATAGTGCATGTTATATTGATAATAATAAAAGAAATAAATATATTTATTACAGTTCTATCAATAATAACTGCATAATATGGGTAATAATGCATGTTATATTGATAATAATATAAGTAATAAGTATAATTATTACAGTTCTAGCGATAATAACTGCATTATATGGGTAATAATGCATGTTATATTGATAATATCGGGAGTAATAAGTATAATTATTATAGTTCCAGCGATAATAATAGTAAAATAAGGCAAATAGTGCATGTTATATTGATAATAATAAAAGTAATAAGTATATTTATTACAGTTCTATCGATAATAACTGCATAATATGGGTAATGATGCATGTTATATTGATGATAATAAAAGTAATACGTATATTTATTATAGTTCTAGCGATAATAACTGCATAATATGGGTAATAATGCATGTTATATTGATAATAATATAAGTAATAAGTATAATTATTACAGTTCTAGCGATAATAACTGCATTATATGGATAATAATGCACGTTATATTGCTAATAATATAAGTAATAAGTATAATTATTACAGTTCTAGCGATAATAACTGCATTATATGGGTAATAATGCATGTTATATTGATAATATCGGGAGTAATAAGTATAATTATTATAGTTCTAGCGATAATAATAGTAAAATGTGGCAAATAGTGCATGTTATATTGATAATAATAAAAGTAATAAATATATTTATTACAGTTCTATCAATAATAACTGCATAATATGGGTAATAATGCATGTTATATTGATGATAATAAAAGTAATACGTATATTTATTATAGTTCTAGCGATAATAACTGCATAATATGGGTAATAATGCATGTTATATTGATAATAATCTAAGTAATAAGTATAATTATTACAGTTCTAGCGATAATAACTGCATTATATGGGTAATAATGCACGTTATATTGCTAACAATATAAGTAATAAGTATAATTATTACAGTTCTAGCGATAATAACTGCATTATATGGGTAATAATGCATGTTATATTGATGATAATGAAAGTAATACGTATATTTGTTATAGTTCTAGCGATAATAACTGCATAATATGGGTAATAATGCATGTTATATTGAGAATAATATAAGTAATAAGTATAATTATTACAGTTCTGGCGATAATAACTGCATTATATGGGTAATAATGCACGTTATATTGCTAATAGTATAAGTAATAAGTATAATTATTACAGTTCTAGCGATAATATCTCCATTATATTGGTAATAATGCATGTTATATTGATAATGATATAAGTAATAAGTATAATTATTACAGTTCTAGCGATAATAACTGCATAATATGGGTAATAATGCATGTTATATTGATAATAATATAAGTAATAAGTATAATTATTACAGTTCTAGCGATAATAACTGCATTATATGGGTAATAATGCATGTTATATTGATAATATCGGGAGTAATAAGTATAATTATTATAGTTCCAGCGATAATAATAGTAAAATAAGGCAAATAGTGCATGTTATATTGATAATAATAAAAGTAATAAGTATATTTATTACAGTTCTATCGATAATAACTGCATAATATGGGTAATGATGCATGTTATATTGATGATAATAAAAGTAATACGTATATTTATTATAGTTCTAGCGATAATAACTGCATAATATGGGTAATAATGCATGTTATATTGATAATAATATAAGTAATAAGTATAATTATTACAGTTCTAGCGATAATAACTGCATTATATGGGTAATAATGCATGTTATATTGATAATATCGGGAGTAATAAGTATAATTATTATAGTTCCAGCGATAATAACTGCATAATATGGGTAATAATGCATGTTATATTGATGATAATAAAAGTAATACGTATATTTATTATAGTTCTAGCGATAATAACTGCATAATATGGGTAATAATGCATGTTATATTGATAATAATCTAAGTAATAAGTATAATTATTACAGTTCTAGCGATAATAACTGCATTATATGGGTAATAATGCACGTTATATTGCTAACAATATAAGTAATGAGTACAATTATTACAGTTCTAGCGATAATAACTGCATTATATGGGTAATAATGCATGTTATATTGATAATATCGGGAGTAATAAGTATAATTATTACAGTTCTAGCGATAATAACTGCATAATATGCGTAATAATGCATGTTATATTGATGATAATAAAAGTACTAAGTATATTTATTATAGTTCTAGCTATTACAACTGCATTATTTGGGTATTAATGCACGTTGGATTGCTAATAATATAAGTAATAAGTATAATTATTACAGTTCTAGCGATAATAACTGCATTATATGGGTAATAATGCATGTTATATTGATAACATTGGGAGTAATAAGTATAATTATTTTAGTTCCAGCGATAATAATAGTAAAATATGGCTAATAGTGCATGTTATATTGATAATAATAAAAGTAATAAGTATATTTATTATACTTCTGTCCATAATAACTGCATTCTATGGGTAATAATGCATGTTATATTGATAATAATATAAGTAATAAGTATAGTTATTACAGTTCTAGCGATAATAACTGCATTACATGCGTAATAATGCATGTTATATTGATAATATCGGGAGTAATAAGTATAATTATTATAGTTCTAGCGATAATAATAGTAAAATATGGCTAATAGTGCATGTTATATTGATAATAATAAAAGTAATAAGTATATTTATTACAGTTCTATCGGTAGAAACTGCATAATATGGGTAATAATGCATGTTATATTGATGATAATAAAAGTAATACGTATATTTATTATATTTCTAGCGATAATAACTGCATAATATGGCTAATAATGCATGTTACATTGATAATAATGAAAGTAATAAGTATATTTATTATAGTTCTATCGATAATAACTGCATAATATGGGTAATAATGCACGTTATATTGATAATAATAAAAGTAATAAGTATATTTATTACAGTTCTATCGATAATAACTGCATAATATGGGTAACAATGCATGTTATATTGAGAATAATATAAGTAATAAGTATAATTATTGCAGTTCTAGCGATAATAACTGCATTATATGGGTAATAATGCATGTTATATTGATAATATAGGGAGTAATAAGTATAATTATTATAGTTCTAGCGATAATAATAGTACAATATGGCTAATAGTGCATATTATATTGATAATAATAAAAGTAATAAGTATATTTATTACAGTTCTGGCGATAATAACTGCATTATATTGGTAATAATGCATGTTATATTGATGATAATATAAGTAATAAGAATAATTATTACAGTTCTAGCGATAATAACTGCATTATATGGGTAATAATGCACGTTATATTGCTAATAATATAAGTAATGAGTACAATTATTACAGTTCTAGCGATAATAACTGCATTATATGGGTAATAATGCACGTTATATTGCTAATAATATAAGTAATAAGTATAATTATTACAGTTCTAGCGATAATAACTGCATTATATGGGTAATAATGCATGTTATATTGATAATATCGGGAGTAATAAGTATAATTATTATAGTTCTAGCGATAATAATAGTAAAATGTGGCAAATAGTGCATGTTATATTGATAATAATAAAAGAAATAAATATATTTATTACAGTTCTATCAATAATAACTGCATAATATGGGTAATAATGCATGTTATATTGATAATAATATAAGTAATAAGTATAATTATTACAGTTCTAGCGATAATAACTGCATTATATGGGTAATAATGCATGTTATATTGATAATATCGGGAGTAATAAGTATAATTATTATAGTTCCAGCGATAATAATAGTAAAATAAGGCAAATAGTGCATGTTATATTGATAATAATAAAAGTAATAAGTATATTTATTACAGTTCTATCGATAATAACTGCATAATATGTGTAATGATGCATGTTATATTGATGATAATAAAAGTAATACGTATATTTATTATAGTTCTAGCGATAATAACTGCATAATATGGGTAATAATGCATGTTATATTGATAATAATATAAGTAATAAGTATAATTATTACAGTTCTAGCGATAATAACTGCATTATATGGGTAATAATGCACGTTATATTGCTAATAATATAAGTAATGA
The DNA here is from genome assembly GCA_963576845.1 of Megachile leachella. Lineage (NCBI taxonomy): Eukaryota > Metazoa > Arthropoda > Insecta > Hymenoptera > Megachilidae > Megachile > Megachile leachella. The sequence continues at coordinate 483,969 of CAUYWW010000082.1, forward strand.
GTACAATTATTACAGTTCTAGCGATAATAACTGCATTATATGGGTAATAATGCACGTTATATTGCTAACAATATAAGTAATAAGTATAATTATTACAGTTCTAGCGATAATAACTGCATAATATGGGTAATAATGCACGTTATATTGCTAATAATATAAGTAATGAGTACAATTATTACAGTTCTAGCGATAATAACTGCATTATATGGGTAATAATGCATGTTATATTGATAATATCGGGAGTAATAAGTATAATTATTACAGTTCTAGCGATAATAACTGCATAATATGCGTAATAATGCATGTTATATTGATAACATTGGGAGTAATAAGTATAATTATTTTAGTTCCAGCGATAATAATAGTAAAATATGGCTAATAGTGCATGTTATATTGATAATAATAAAAGTAATAAGTATATTTATTATACTTCTGTCCATAATAACTGCATTCTATGGGTAATAATGCATGTTATATTGATAATAATATAAGTAATAAGTATAGTTATTACAGTTCTAGCGATAATAACTGCATTACATGCGTAATAATGCATGTTATATTGATAATATCGGGAGTAATAAGTATAATTATTATAGTTCTAGCGATAATAATAGTAAAATATGGCTAATAGTGCATGTTATATTGATAATAATAAAAGTAATAAGTATATTTATTACAGTTCTATCGGTAGAAACTGCATAATATGGGTAATAATGCATGTTATATTGATGATAATAAAAGTAATACGTATATTTATTATATTTCTAGCGATAATAACTGCATAATATGGCTAATAATGCATGTTACATTGATAATAATGAAAGTAATAAGTATATTTATTATAGTTCTATCGATAATAACTGCATAATATGGGTAATAATGCACGTTATATTGATAATAATAAAAGTAATAAGTATATTTATTACAGTTCTATCGATAATAACTGCATAATATGGGTAACAATGCATGTTATATTGAGAATAATATAAGTAATAAGTATAATTATTACAGTTCTAGCGATAATAACTGCATTATATGGGTAATAATGCATGTTATATTGATAATATAGGGAGTAATAAGTATAATTATTATAGTTCTAGCGATAATAATAGTACAATATGGCTAATAGTGCATATTATATTGATAATAATAAAAGTAATAAGTATATTTATTACAGTTCTGGCGATAATAACTGCATTATATTGGTAATAATGCATGTTATATTGATGATAATATAAGTAATAAGAATAATTATTACAGTTCTAGCGATAATAACTGCATTATATGGGTAATAATGCACGTTATATTGCTAATAATATAAGTAATGAGTACAATTATTACAGTTCTAGCGATAATAACTGCATTATATGGGTAATAATGCACGTTATATTGCTAATAATATAAGTAATGAGTACAATTATTACAGTTCTAGCGATAATAACTGCATTATATGGGTAATAATGCATGTTATATTGATAATATCGGGAGTAATAAGTATAATTATTATAGTTCTAGCGATAATAATAGTAAAATGTGGCAAATAGTGCATGTTATATTGATAATAATAAAAGTAATAAATATATTTATTACAGTTCTATCAATAATAACTGCATAATATGGGTAATAATGCATGTTATATTGATGATAATAAAAGTAATACGTATATTTATTATAGTTCTAGCGATAATAACTGCATAATATGGGTAATAATGCATGTTATATTGATAATAATCTAAGTAATAAGTATAATTATTACAGTTCTAGCGATAATAACTGCATTATATGGGTAATAATGCACGTTATATTGCTAACAATATAAGTAATAAGTATAATTATTACAGTTCTAGCGATAATAACTGCATTATATGGGTAATAATGCATGTTATATTGATGATAATGAAAGTAATACGTATATTTGTTATAGTTCTAGCGATAATAACTGCATAATATGGGTAATAATGCATGTTATATTGAGAATAATATAAGTAATAAGTATAATTATTACAGTTCTGGCGATAATAACTGCATTATATGGGTAATAATGCACGTTATATTGCTAATAGTATAAGTATAATTATTACAGTTCTAACGATAATATCTCCATTATATTGGTAATAATGCATGTTATATTGATAATGGTATAAGTAATAAGTATAATTATTACAGTTCTAGCGATAATAACTGCATAATATGGGTAATAATGCATGTTATATTGATAATAATATAAGTAATAAGTATAATTATTACAGTTCTAGCGATAATAACTGCATTATATGGGTAATAATGCATGTTATATTGATAATATCGGGAGTAATAAGTATAATTATTATAGTTCTAGCGATAATATTAGTAAAATATGGCAAATAGTGCATGTTATATTGATAATAATAAAAGTAATAAGTATATTTATTACAGTTCTATCGATAATAACTGCATAATATGGGTAATAATGCATGTTATATTGATGATAATAAAAGTAATACGTATATTTATTATAGTTCCAGCGATAATAACTGCATAATATGGGTAATAATGCATGTTATATTGATAATAACATAAGTAATAAGTATAATTATTACAGTTCTAGCGATAATAACTGCATTATATGGGTAATAATGCACGTTATATTGCTAATAATATAAGTAATGAGTACAATTATTACAGTTCTAGCGATAATAACTGCATTATATGGGTAATAATGCACGTTATATTGCTAATAATATAAGTAATAAGTATAATTATTACAGTTCTAGCGATAATAACTGCATTATATGGGTAATAATGCATGTTATATTGATAATATCGGGAGTAATAAGTATAATTATTATAGTTCTAGCGATAATAACTGCATAATATGGGTAATAATGCATGTTATATTGATGATAATAAAAGTAATACGTATATTTATTATAGTTCTAGCGATAATAACTGCATAATATGGGTAATAATGCATGTTATATTGATAATAATCTAAGTAATAAGTATAATTATTACAGTTCTAGCGATAATAACTGCATTATATGGGTAATAATGCACGTTATATTGCTAACAATATAAGTAATAAGTATAATTATTACAGTTCTAGCGATAATAACTGCATTATATGGGTAATAATGCATGTTATATTGATGATAATGAAAGTAATACGTATATTTGTTATAGTTCTAGCGATAATAACTGCATAATATGGGTAATAATGCATGTTATATTGAGAATAATATAAGTAATAAGTATAATTATTACAGTTCTGGCGATAATAACTGCATTATATGGGTAATAATGCACGTTATATTGCTAATAGTATAAGTAATAAGTATAATTATTACAGTTCTAGCGATAATACCTCCATTATATGGGTAATAATGCATGTTATATTGATAATGATATAAGTAATAAGTATAATTATTACAGTTCTAGCGATAATAACTGCATAATATGGGTAATAATGCACGTTATATTGCTAATAATATAAGTAATGAGTACAATTATTACAGTTCTAGCGATAATAACTGCATTATATGGGTAATAATGCACGTTATATTGCTAATAATATAAGTAATGAGTATAATTATTACAGTTCTAGCGATAATAACTGCATTATATGGGTAATAATGCATGTTATATTGATAATATCGGGAGTAATAAGTATAATTATTATAGTTCTAGCGATAATAATAGTAAAATGTGGCAAATAGTGCATGTTACATTGATAATAATAAAAGTAATAAATATATTTATTACAGTTCTATCAATAATAACTGCATAATATGGGTAATAATGCATGTTATATTGATGATAATAAAAGTAATACGTATATTTATTATAGTTCTAGCGATAATAACTGCATAATATGGGTAATAACGCATGTTATATTGATAATAATCTAAGTAATAAGTATAATTATTACAGTTCTAGCGATAATAACTGCATTATGTGGGTAATAATGCACGTTATATTGTTAATAATATAAGTAATAAGTATAATTATTACAGTTCTAGCGATAATAACTGCATTATATGGGTAATAATGCATGTTATATTGATAATATCGGGAGTAATAAGTATAATTATTATAGTTCCAGCGATAATAATAGTAAAATAAGGCAAATAGTGCATGTTATATTGATAATAATAAAAGTAATAAGTATATTTATTACAGTTCTATCGATAATAACTGCATAATATGGGTAATGATGCATGTTATATTGATGATAATAAAAGTAATACGTATATTTATTATAGTTCTAGCGATAATAACTGCATAATATGGGTAATAATGCATGTTATATTGATAATAATATAAGTAATAAGTATAATTATTACAGTTCTAGCGATAATAACTGCATTATATGGGTAATAATGCACGTTATATTGCTAATAATATAAGTAATGAGTACAATTATTACAGTTCTAGCGATAATAACTGCATTATATGGGTAATAATGCACGTTATATTGCTAATAATATAAGTAATAAGTATAATTATTACAGTTCTAGCGATAATAACTGCATTATATGGGTAATAATGCATGTTATATTGATAATATCGGGAGTAATAAGTATAATTATTATAGTTCTAGCGATAATAACTGCATAATATGGGTAATAATGCATGTTATATTGATGATAATAAAAGTAATACGTATATTTATTATAGTTCTAGCGATAATAACTGCATAATATGGGTAATAATGCATGTTATATTGATAATAATCTAAGTAATAAGTATAATTATTACAGTTCTAGCGATAATAACTGCATTATATGGGTAATAATGCACGTTATATTGCTAACAATATAAGTAATAAGTATAATTATTACAGTTCTAGCGATAATAACTGCATAATATGGGTAATAATGCACGTTATATTGCTAATAATATAAGTAATGAGTATAATTATTACAGTTCTAGCGATAATAACTGCATTATATGGGTAATAATGCACGTTATATTGTTAATAATATAAGTAATAAGTATAATTATTACAGTTCTAGCGATAATAACTGCATTATATGGGTAATAATGCATGTTATATTGATAACATCGGGAGTAATAAGTATAATTATTATAGTTCCAGCGATAATAATAGTAAAATAAGGCAAATAGTGCATGTTATATTGATAATAATAAAAGTAATAAGTATATTTATTACAGTTCTATCGATAATAACTGCATAATATGGGTAATGATGCATGTTATATTGATGATAATAAAAGTAATACGTATATTTATTATAGTTCTAGCGATAATAACTGCATAATATGGGTAATAATGCATGTTATATTGATAATAATATAAGTAATAAGTATAATTATTACAGTTCTAGCGATAATAACTGCATTATATGGGTAATAATGCACGTTATATTGCTAATAATATAAGTAATGAGTACAATTATTACAGTTCTAGCGATAATAACTGCATTATATGGGTAATAATGCACGTTATATTGCTAATAATATAAGTAATAAGTATAATTATTACAGTTCTAGCGATAATAACTGCATTATATGGGTAATAATGCATGTTATATTGATAATATCGGGAGTAATAAGTATAATTATTATAGTTCTAGCGATAATAACTGCATAATATGGGTAATAATGCATGTTATATTGATGATAATAAAAGTAATACGTATATTTATTATAGTTCTAGCGATAATAACTGCATAATATGGGTAATAATGCATGTTATATTGATAATAATCTAAGTAATAAGTATAATTATTACAGTTCTAGCGATAATAACTGCATTATATGGGTAATAATGCACGTTATATTGCTAACAATATAAGTAATAAGTATAATTATTACAGTTCTAGCGATAATAACTGCATAATATGGGTAATAATGCACGTTATATTGCTAATAATATAAGTAATGAGTACAATTATTACAGTTCTAGCGATAATAACTGCATTATATGGGTAATAATGCATGTTATATTGATAATAATATAAGTAATAAGAATAATTATTACAGTTCTAGCGATAATAACTGCATTATATGGGTAATAATGCATGTTATATTGATAATATCGGGAGTAATAAGTATAATTATTATAGTTCTAGCGATAATAATAGTAAAACATGGCAAATAGTGCCTGTTATATTGATAATAATAAAAGTAATAAGTATACTTATTACAGTTCTATCGATAATAACTGCATAATATGGGTAATAATGCATGTTATATTGATGATAATAAAAGTAATACGTATATTTATTATAGTTCTAGCGATAATAACTGCATAATATGGGTAATAATGCATGTTATATTGATAATAATATAAGTAATAAGTATAATTATTACAGTTCTAGCAATAATAACTGCATTATATGGGTAATAATGCATGTTACATTGATAATATTGGGAGTAATAAGTATATTTATTATAGTTCTGGCGATCATAACTGCATAATAAGGGTAATAATGCATGTTATATTGATAATAATATAAGTAATAAGTATAATTATTACAGTTCTAGCAATAATACCTCCATTATATGGGTAATAATGCATGTTATATTGATGATAATGAAAGTAATACGTATATTTATTATAGTTCTTGCGATAATAACTGCATAATATCGGTAATAATGCATGTTATATTGAAAATAATATAAGTAATAAGTATAATTATTACAGTTCTAGCGATAATAACTGCATTATATGGGTAATAATGCACGTCATATTGCTAACAATATAAGTAATAAGTATAATTATTACAGTTCTAGCGATAATAACTGCATGATACGGGTAAAAATGCATGTTATATTGATAATATTGGGAGTAATAAGTATATTTATTATGGTTCTAGAGATAATAACTGCATAATATGGGTAATAATGCATGTTGTATTGATAATAATATAAGTAATGAGTACAATTATTACAGTTCTAGCGATAATAACTGCATTATATGGGTAATAATGCACGTTATATTGCTAATAATATAAGTAATAAGTATAATTATTAGAGTTCTAGCGATAATAACTGCATTATATGGGTAATAATGCATGTTATATTGATAATATCGGGAGTAATAAGTATAATTATTATAGTTCTAGCGATAATAATAGTAAAACATGGCAAATAGTGCCTGTTATATTGATAATAATAAAAGTAATAAGTATACTTATTACAGTTCTATCGATAATAACTGCATAATATGGGTAATAATGCATGTTATATTGATGATAATAAAAGTAATACGTATATTTATTATAGTTCTAGCGATAATAACTGCATAATATGGGTAATAATGCATGTTATATTGATAATAATATAAGTAATAAGTATAATTATTACAGTTCTAGCAATAATAACTGCATTATATGGGTAATAATGCATGTTACATTGATAATATTGGGAGTAATAAGTATATTTATTATAGTTCTGGCGATCATAACTGCATAATAAGGGTAATAATGCATGTTATATTGATAATAATATAAGTAATAAGTATAATTATTACAGTTCTAGCAATAATACCTCCATTATATGGGTAATAATGCATGTTATATTGATGATAATGAAAGTAATACGTATATTTATTATAGTTCTTGCGATAATAACTGCATAATATCGGTAATAATGCATGTTATATTGAAAATAATATAAGTAATAAGTATAATTATTACAGTTCTAGCGATAATAACTGCATTATATGGGTAATAATGCACGTCATATTGCTAACAATATAAGTAATAAGTATAATTATTACAGTTCTAGCGATAATAACTGCATGATACGGGTAAAAATGCATGTTATATTGATAATATTGGGAGTAATAAGTATATTTATTATGGTTCTAGAGATAATAACTGCATAATATGGGTAATAATGCATGTTATATTGATAACAATATAAGTAATGAGTACAATTATTACAGTTCTAGCGATAATAACTGCATTATATGGGTAATAATGCACGTTATATTGCTAATAATATAAGTAATAAGTATAATTATTAGAGTTCTAGCGATAATAACTGCATTATATGGGTAATAATGCATGTTATATTGATAATATCGGGAGTAATAAGTATAATTATTATAGTTCTAGCGATAATAACTGCATAATATGGGTAATAATGCATGTTATATTGATGATAATAAAAGTAATACGTATATTTATTATAGTTCTAGCGATAATAACTGCATAATATGGGTAATAATGCATGTTATATTGATAATAATCTAAGTAATAAGTATAATTATTACAGTTCTAGCGATAATAACTGCATTATATGGGTAATAATGCACGTTATATTGCTAACAATATAAGTAATAAGTATAATTATTACAGTTCTAGCGATAATAACTGCATAATATGGGTAATAATGCACGTTATATTGCTAATAATATAAGTAATGAGTACAATTATTACAGTTCTAGCGATAATAACTGCATTATATGGGTAATAATGCATGTTATATTGATAATAATATAAGTTATAAGAATAATTATTACAGTTCTAGCGATAATAACTGCATTATATGGGTAATAATGCATGTTATATTGATAATATCGGGAGTAATAAGTATAATTATTACAGTTCTAGCGATAATAACTGCATTATATGGGTAATAATGCACGTTATATTGCTAATAATATAAGTAATAAGTATAATTATTACAGTTCTAGCGATAATAACTGCATTATATGGGTAATAATGCATGTTATATTGATAATATCGGGAGTAATAAGTATAATTATTATAGTTCTAGCGATAATAATAGTAAAATGTGGCAAATAGTGCATGTTATATTGATAATAATAAAAGAAATAAATATATTTATTACAGTTCTATCAATAATAACTGCATAATATGGGTAATAATGCATGTTATATTGATGATAATAAAAGTAATAGGTATATTTATTATAGTTCTAGCGATAATAACTGCATAATATGGGTAATAATGCATGTTATATTGATAATAATCTAAGTAATAAGTATAATTATTACAGTTCTAGCGATAATAACTGCATTATATGGGTAATAATGCACGTTATATTGCTAATAATATAAGTAATAAGTATAATTATTACAGTTCTAGCGATAATAACTGCATTATATGGGTAATAATGCATGTTATATTGATAATATCGGGAGTAATAAGTATAATTATTATAGTTCTAGCGATAATAATAGTAAAATGTGGCAAATAGTGCATGTTATATTGATAATAATAAAAGTAATAAATATATTTATTACAGTTCTATCAATAATAACTGCATAATATGGGTAATAATGCATGTTATATTGATGATAATAAAAGTAATACGTATATTTATTATAGTTCTAGCGATAATAACTGCATAATATGGGTAATAATGCATGTTATATTGATAATAATCTAAGTAATAAGTATAATTATTACAGTTCTAGCGATAATAACTGCATTATATGGGTAATAATGCACGTTATATTGCTAACAATATAAGTAATAAGTATAATTATTACAGTTCTAGCGATAATAACTGCATTATATGGGTAATAATGCATGTTATATTGATGATAATGAAAGTAATACGTATATTTGTTATAGTTCTAGCGATAATAACTGCATAATATGGGTAATAATGCATGTTATATTGAGAATAATATAAGTAATAAGTATAATTATTACAGTTCTGGCGATAATAACTGCATTATATGGGTAATAATGCACGTTATATTGCTAATAGTATAAGTAATAAGTATAATTATTACAGTTCTAGCGATAATACCTCCATTATATTGGTAATAATGCATGTTATATTGATAATGATATAAGTAATAAGTATAATTATTACAGTTCTAGCGATAATAACTGCATAATATGGGTAATAATGCATGTTATATTGATAATAATATAAGTAATAAGTATAATTATTACAGTTCTAGCGATAATAACTGCATTATATGGGTAATAATGCATGTTATATTGATAATATCGGGAGTAATAAGTATAATTATTATAGTTCTAGCGATAATATTAGTAAAATATGGCAAAGAGTGCATGTTATATTGATAATAATAAAAGTAATAAGTATATTTATTACAGTTCTATCGATAATAACTGCATAATATGGGTAATAATGCATGTTATATTGATGATAATAAAAGTAATACGTATATTTATTATAGTTCTAGCGATAATAACTGCATAATATGGGTAATAATGCATGTCATATTGATAATAATATAAGTAATAAGTATAATTATTACAGTTCTAGTGATAATAACTGCATTATATGGGTAATAATGCACGTTATATTGCTAACAATATAAGTAATAAGTATAATTATTACAGTTCTAGCGATAATAACTGCATTATATGGGTAATAATGCATGTTATATTGATAATATCGGGAGTAATAAGTATAATTATTATAGTTCTAGCGATAATAATAGTAAAATATGGCAAATAGTGCATGTTATATTGATAATAATAAAAGTAATAAGTATATTTATTACAGTTCTATCGATAATAACTGCATAATATGGGTAATAATGCATGTTATATTGAGAATAATATAAGTAATAAGTATAATTATTACAGTTCTAGCGATAATAACTGCATTATATGGGTAAAAATGCATGTTATATTGATAATATTGGGAGTAATAAGTATATTTATTATGGTTCTAGAGATAATAATAGTAAAATATGGCAAATAGTGCATGTTATATTGATAATAATGAAAGTAATAAGTATATTTATTACAGTTCTATCGATAATAACTGCATAATATGGGTAATAATGCATGTTATATTGATGATAATAAAAGTAATACGTATATTTATTATAGTTCTAGCGATAATAACTGCATAATATGGGTAATAATGCATGTTATATTGATAATAATATAAGTAATAAGTATAATTATTACAGTTCTAGTGATAATAACTGCATTATATGGGTAATAATGCACGTTATATTGCTAACAATATAAGTAATAAGTATAATTATTACAGTTCTAGCGATAATAACTGCATTATATGGGTAAAAATGCATGTTATATTGATAATATTGGGAGTAATAAGTATATTTATTATGGTTCTAGAGATAATAATAGTAAAATATGGCAAATAGTGCATGTTATATTGATAATAATAAAAGTAATAAGTATATTTATTACAGTTCTATCGATAATAACTGCATAATATGGGTAATAATGCATGTTATATTGAGAATAATATAAGTAATAAGTATAATTATTACAGTTCTTGCGATAATACCTCCAAGATATGGGTAATAATGCATGTTATATTGATAATAATATAAGTAATAAGTATAATTATTACAGTTCCAGCGATAATAACTGCATTATATGGGTAATAATGCACGTTATATTGCTAATAATATAAGTAATAAGTATAATTATTACAGTTCTAGCGATAATAACTGCATTATATGGGTAAAAATGCATGTTATATTGATGATATTGGGAGTAATAAGTATATTTATTATGGTTCTAGAGATAATAATAGTAAAATATGGCAAATAGTGCATGTCATATTGATAATAATGAAAGTAATAAGTATATTTATTACAGTTCTATCGATAATAACTGCATAATATGGGTAATAATGCATGTTATATTGATGATAATAAAAGTAATACGTATATTTATTATAGTTCTAGCGATAATAACTGCATAATATGGGTAATAATGCATGTTATATTGATATTAATATTAGTAATAAGTATAATTATTACAGTTCTAGTGTTAATAACTGCATTATATGGGTAATAATGCACGTTATATTGCTAACAATATAAGTAATAAGTATAATTATTACAGTTCTAGCGATAATAACTGCATTATATGGGTAATAATGCATGTTATATTGATAATAATATAAGTAATAAGTATAATTATTAGAGTTCTAGTGATAATAACTGCATTATATGGGTAATAATGCACGTTATATTGCTAACAATATAAGTAATAAGTATAATTATTACAGTTCTAGCGATAATAACTGCATTATATGGGTAATAATGCATGTTATATTGATAATATCGGGAGTAATAAGTATAATTATTATAGTTCTAGCGATAATAATAGTAAAATATGGCAAATAGTGCATGTTATATTGATAATAATAAAAGTAATAAGTATATTTATTACAGTTCTATCGATAATAACTGCATAATATGGGTAATAATGCATGTTATATTGAGAATAATATAAGTAATAAGTATAATTATTACAGTTCTAGCGATAATAACTGCATTATATGGGTAAAAATGCATGTTATATTGATAATATTGGGAGTAATAAGTATATTTATTATGGTTCTAGAGATAATAATAGTAAAATATGGCAAATAGTGCATGTTATATTGATAATAATGAAAGTAATAAGTATATTTATTACAGTTCTATCGATAATAACTGCATAATATGGGTAATAATGCATGTTATATTGATGATAATAAAAGTAATACGTATATTTATTATAGTTCTAGCGATAATAACTGCATAATATGGGTAATAATGCATGTTATATTGATAATAATATAAGTAATAAGTATAATTATTACAGTTCTAGTGATAATAACTGCATTATATGGGTAATAATGCACGTTATATTGCTAACAATATAAGTAATAAGTATAATTATTACAGTTCTAGCGATAATAACTGCATTATATGGGTAAAAATGCATGTTATATTGATAATATTGGGAGTAATAAGTATATTTATTATGGTTCTAGAGATAATAATAGTAAAATATGGCAAATAGTGCATGTTATATTGATAATAATAAAAGTAATAAGTATATTTATTACAGTTCTATCGATAATAACTGCATAATATGGGTAATAATGCATGTTATATTGAGAATAATATAAGTAATAAGTATAATTATTACAGTTCTTGCGATAATACCTCCAAGATATGGGTAATAATGCATGTTATATTGATAATAATATAAGTAATAAGTATAATTATTACAGTTCCAGCGATAATAACTGCATTATATGGGTAATAATGCACGTTATATTGCTAATAATATAAGTAATAAGTATAATTATTACAGTTCTAGCGATAATAACTGCATTATATGGGTAAAAATGCATGTTATATTGATGATATTGGGAGTAATAAGTATATTTATTATGGTTCTAGAGATAATAATAGTAAAATATGGCAAATAGTGCATGTCATATTGATAATAATGAAAGTAATAAGTATATTTATTACAGTTCTATCGATAATAACTGCATAATATGGGTAATAATGCATGTTATATTGATGATAATAAAAGTAATACGTATATTTATTATAGTTCTAGCGATAATAACTGCATAATATGGGTAATAATGCATGTTATATTGATATTAATATAAGTAATAAGTATAATTATTACAGTTCTAGTGTTAATAACTGCATTATATGGGTAATAATGCACGTTATATTGCTAACAATATAAGTAATAAGTATAATTATTACAGTTCTAGCGATAATAACTGCATTATATGGGTAAAAATGAATGTTATATTGATAATATTGGGAGTAATAAGTATATTTATTATGGTTCTAGAGATAATAATAGTAAAATATGGCAAATAGTGCATGTTATATTGATAATAATAAAAGTAATAAGTATATTTATTACAGTTCTATCGATAATAACTGCATAATATGGGTAATAATGCATGTTATATTGAGAATAATATAAGTAATAAGTATAATTATTACAGTTCTTGCGATAATACCTCCATTATATGGGTAATAATGCATGTTATATTGCTAATAATATAAGTAATAAGTATAATTATTACAGTTCTAGCGATAATAACTGCATTATATGGGTAAAAATGCATGTTATATTGATAATATTGGGAGTAATAAGTATATTTATTATGGTTCTAGAGATAATAATAGTAAAATATGGCAAATAGTGCATGTTATATTGATAATAATGAAAGTAATAAGTATATTTATTACAGTTCTATCGGTAATAACTGCATAATATGGGTAATAATGCATGTTATATTGATGATAATAAAAGTAATACGTATATTTATTATAGTTCTAGCGATAATAACTGCATAATATGGGTAATAATGCATGTTATATTGATAATAATATAAGTAATAAGTATAATTATTACAGTTCTAGTGATAATAACTGCATTATATGGGTAATAATGCACGTTATATTGCTAACAATATAAGTAATAAGTATAATTATTACAGTTCCAGCGATAATAACTGCATTATATGGGTAATAATGCACGTTATATTGCTAATAATATAAGTAATAAGTATAATTATTACAGTTCTAGCGATAATAACTGCATTATATGGGTAAAAATGCATGTTATATTGATAATATTGGGAGTAATAAGAATATTTATTATGGTTCTAGAGATAATAATAGTAAAATATGGCATATAGTGCATGTTATATTGATAATAATGAAAGTAATAAGTATATTTATTACAGTTCTATCGATAATAACTGCATAATATGGGTAATAATGCATGTTATATTGATGATAATAAAAGTAATACGTATATTTATTATAGTTCTAGCGATAATAACTGCATAATATGGGTAATAATGCATGTTATATTGATAATAATATAAGTAATAAGTATAATTATTACAGTTCTAGTGATAATAACTGCATTATATGGGTAATAATGCACGTTATATTGCTAACAATATAAGTAATAAGTATAATTATTACAGTTCTAGCGATAATAACTGCATTATATGGGTAAAAATGCATGTTATATTGATAATATTGGGAGTAATAAGTATATTTATTATGGTTCTAGAGATAATAATAGTAAAATATGGCAAATAGTGCATGTTATATTGATAATAATAAAAGTAATAAGTATATTTATTACAGTTCTATCGATAATAACTGCATAATATGGGTAATAATGCATGTTATATTGAGAATAATATAAGTAATAAGTATAATTATTACAGTTCTTGCGATAATACCTCCAAGATATGGGTAATAATGCATGTTATATTGATAATAATATAAGTAATAAGTATAATTATTACAGTTCCAGCGATAATAACTGCATTATATGGGTAATAATGCACGTTATATTGCTAACAATATAAGTAATAAGTATAATTATTACAGTTCTAGCGATAATAACTGCATTATATGGGTAAAAATGCATGTTATATTGATGATATTGGGAGTAATAAGTATATTTATTATGGTTCTAGAGATAATAATAGTAAAATATGGCAAATAGTGCATGTCATATTGATAATAATGAAAGTAATAAGTATATTTATTACAGTTCTATCGATAATAACTGCATAATATGGGTAATAATGCATGTTATATTGATGATAATAAAAGTAATACGTATATTTATTATAGTTCTAGCGATAATAACTGCATAATATGGGTAATAATGCATGTTATATTGATATTAATATAAGTAATAAGTATAATTATTACAGTTCTAGTGTTAATAACTGCATTATATGGGTAATAATGCACGTTATATTGCTAACAATATAAGTAATAAGTATAATTATTACAGTTCTAGCGATAATAACTGCATTATATGGGTAAAAATGCATGTTATATTGATAATATTGGGAGTAATAAGTATATTTATTATGGTTCTAGAGATAATAATAGTAAAATATGGCAAATAGTGCATGTTATATTGATAATAATAAAAGTAATAAGTATATTTATTACAGTTCTATCGATAATAACTGCATAATATGGGTAATAATGCATGTTATATTGAGAATAATATAAGTAATAAGTATAATTATTACAGTTCTTGCGATAATACCTCCATTATATGGGTAATAATGCATGTTATATTGCTAATAATATAAGTAATAAGTATAATTATTACAGTTCTAGCGATAATAACTGCATTATATGGGTAAAAATGCATGTTATATTGATAATATTGGGAGTAATAAGTATATTTATTATGGTTCTAGAGATAATAATAGTAAAATATGGCAAATAGTGCATGTTATATTGATAATAATGAAAGTAATAAGTATATTTATTACAGTTCTATCGGTAATAACTGCATAATATGGGTAATAATGCATGTTATATTGATGATAATAAAAGTAATACGTATATTTATTATAGTTCTAGCGATAATAACTGCATAATATGGGTAATAATGCATGTTATATTGATAATAATATAAGTAATAAGTATAATTATTACAGTTCTAGTGATAATAACTGCATTATATGGGTAATAATGCACGTTATATTGCTAACAATATAAGTAATAAGTATAATTATTACAGTTCCAGCGATAATAACTGCATTATATGGGTAATAATGCACGTTATATTGCTAATAATATAAGTAATAAGTATAATTATTACAGTTCTAGCGATAATAACTGCATTATATGGGTAAAAATGCATGTTATATTGATAATATTGGGAGTAATAAGAATATTTATTATGGTTCTAGAGATAATAATAGTAAAATATGGCATATAGTGCATGTTATATTGATAATAATGAAAGTAATAAGTATATTTATTACAGTTCTATCGATAATAACTGCATAATATGGGTAATAATGCATGTTATATTGATGATAATAAAAGTAATACGTATATTTATTATAGTTCTAGCGATAATAACTGCATAATATGGGTAATAATGCATGTTATATTGATAATAATATAAGTAATAAGTATAATTATTACAGTTCTAGTGATAATAACTGCATTATATGGGTAATAATGCACGTTATATTGCTAACAATATAAGTAATAAGTATAATTATTACAGTTCTAGCGATAATAACTGCATTATATGGGTAAAAATGCATGTTATATTGATAATATTGGGAGTAATAAGTATATTTATTATGGTTCTAGAGATAATAATAGTAAAATATGGCAAATAGTGCATGTTATATTGATAATAATAAAAGTAATAAGTATATTTATTACAGTTCTATCGATAATAACTGCATAATATGGGTAATAATGCATGTTATATTGAGAATAATATAAGTAATAAGTATAATTATTACAGTTCTTGCGATAATACCTCCATTATATGGGTAATAATGCATGTTATATTGATAATAATATAAGTAATAAGTATAATTATTACAGTTCCAGCGATAATAACTGCATTATATGGGTAATAATGCACGTTATATTGCTAATAATATAAGTAATAAGTATAATTATTACAGTTCTAGCGATAATAACTGCATTACATGGGTAATAATGCATGTTATATTGATAAGATCGGGAGTAATAAGTATAATTATTATAGTTCTAGCGATAATAATAGTAAAATATGGCAAATAGTGCATGTTACATTGATAATAATAAAAGTAATAAGTATATTTATTACAGTTCTATCGATAGTAACTGCATAATATGGGTAATAATGCATGTTATATTGATGATAATAAAAGTAATACGTATATTTATTATAGTTCTGGCGATAATAACTGCATAATATGGGTAATAATGCATGTTATATTGAGAATAATATAAGTAATAAGTATAATTATTACAGTTCTAGCGATAATAACTGCATTATATGGGTAATAATGCACGTTATATTGCTAGTGGTATAAGTAATAAGTATAATTATTACAGTTCTAGCGATAATAACTGCATTATATGGGTAATAATGCATGTTACATTGATAATATTGGGAGTAATAAGTGTATTTATTATAGTTCTATCGATAATAACTGCATAATATGGGTAATAATGCATGTTATATTGAGAATAATATAAGTAATAAGTATAATTATTACAGTTCTAGCGATAATAACTGCATTATATGGGTAATAATGCACGTTATATTGCTAGTGGTATAAGTAATAAGTATAATTATTACAGTTCTAGCGATAATAACTGCATTATATGGGTAATAATGCATGTTACATTGATAATATTGGGAGTAATAAGTGTATTTATTATAGTTCTATCGATAATAACTGCATAATATGGGTAATAATGCATGTTATATTGATGATAATAAAAGTAATACGTATATTTATTATAGTTCTAGCGATAATAACTGCATAATATGGGTAATAATGCATGTTATATTGAGAATAATATAAGTAATAAGTATATTTATTACAGTTCTATCGATAATAACTGCATAATATGGGTAATAATGCATGTTATATTGATAATAATATAAGTAATAAGTATAATTATTACAGTTCCAGCGATAATAACTGCATTATATGGGTAATAATGCACGTTATATTGCTAATAATATAAGTAATAAGTATAATTATTACAGTTCTAGCGATAATAACTGCATTATATGGGTAAAAATGCATGTTATATTGATGATATTGGGAGTAATAAGTATATTTATTATGGTTCTAGAGATAATAATAGTAAAATATGGCAAATAGTGCATGTCATATTGATAATAATGAAAGTAATAAGTATATTTATTACAGTTCTATCGATAATAACTGCATAATATGGGTAATAATGCATGTTATATTGATGATAATAAAAGTAATACGTATATTTATTATAGTTCTAGCGATAATAACTGCATAATATGGGTAATAATGCATGTTATATTGATATTAATATAAGTAATAAGTATAATTATTACAGTTCTAGTGTTAATAACTGCATTATATGGGTAATAATGCACGTTATATTGCTAACAATATAAGTAATAAGTATAATTATTACAGTTCTAGCGATAATAACTGCATTATATGGGTAATAATGCATGTTATATTGATAATAATATAAGTAATAAGTATAATTATTAGAGTTCTAGTGATAATAACTGCATTATATGGGTAATAATGCACGTTATATTGCTAACAATATAAGTAATAAGTATAATTATTACAGTTCTAGCGATAATAACTGCATTATATGGGTAATAATGCATGTTATATTGATAATATCGGGAGTAATATGTATAATTATTATAGTTCTAGCGATAATAATAGTAAAATATGGCAAATAGTGCATGTTATATTGATAATAATAAAAGTAATAAGTATATTTATTACAGTTCTATCGATAATAACTGCATAATATGGGTAATAATGCATGTTATATTGAGAATAATATAAGTAATAAGTATAATTATTACAGTTCTAGCGATAATAACTGCATTATATGGGTAAAAATGCATGTTATATTGATAATATTGGGAGTAATAAGTATATTTATTATGGTTCTAGAGATAATAATAGTAAAATATGGCAAATAGTGCATGTTATATTGATAATAATGAAAGTAATAAGTATATTTATTACAGTTCTATCGATAATAACTGCATAATATGGGTAATAATGCATGTTATATTGATGATAATAAAAGTAATACGTATATTTATTATAGTTCTAGCGATAATAACTGCATAATATGGGTAATAATGCATGTTATATTGATAATAATATAAGTAATAAGTATAATTATTACAGTTCTAGTGATAATAACTGCATTATATGGGTAATAATGCACGTTATATTGCTAACAATATAAGTAATAAGTATAATTATTACAGTTCTAGCGATAATAACTGCATTATATGGGTAAAAATGCATGTTATATTGATAATATTGGGAGTAATAAGTATATTTATTATGGTTCTAGAGATAATAATAGTAAAATATGGCAAATAGTGCATGTTATATTGATAATAATAAAAGTAATAAGTATATTTATTACAGTTCTATCGATAATAACTGCATAATATGGGTAATAATGCATGTTATATTGAGAATAATATAAGTAATAAGTATAATTATTACAGTTCTTGCGATAATACCTCCAAGATATGGGTAATAATGCATGTTATATTGATAATAATATAAGTAATAAGTATAATTATTACAGTTCCAGCGATAATAACTGCATTATATGGGTAATAATGCACGTTATATTGCTAATAATATAAGTAATAAGTATAATTATTACAGTTCTAGCGATAATAACTGCATTATATGGGTAAAAATGCATGTTATATTGATGATATTGGGAGTAATAAGTATATTTATTATGGTTCTAGAGATAATAATAGTAAAATATGGCAAATAGTGCATGTCATATTGATAATAATGAAAGTAATAAGTATATTTATTACAGTTCTATCGATAATAACTGCATAATATGGGTAATAATGCATGTTATATTGATGATAATAAAAGTAATACGTATATTTATTATAGTTCTAGCGATAATAACTGCATAATATGGGTAATAATGCATGTTATATTGATATTAATATAAGTAATAAGTATAATTATTACAGTTCTAGTGTTAATAACTGCATTATATGGGTAATAATGCACGTTATATTGCTAACAATATAAGTAATAAGTATAATTATTACAGTTCTAGCGATAATAACTGCATTATATGGGTAAAAATGAATGTTATATTGATAATATTGGGAGTAATAAGTATATTTATTATGGTTCTAGAGATAATAATAGTAAAATATGGCAAATAGTGCATGTTATATTGATAATAATAAAAGTAATAAGTATATTTATTACAGTTCTATCGATAATAACTGCATAATATGGGTAATAATGCATGTTATATTGAGAATAATATAAGTAATAAGTATAATTATTACAGTTCTTGCGATAATACCTCCATTATATGGGTAATAATGCATGTTATATTGCTAATAATATAAGTAATAAGTATAATTATTACAGTTCTAGCGATAATAACTGCATTATATGGGTAAAAATGCATGTTATATTGATAATATTGGGAGTAATAAGTATATTTATTATGGTTCTAGAGATAATAATAGTAAAATATGGCAAATAGTGCATGTTATATTGATAATAATGAAAGTAATAAGTATATTTATTACAGTTCTATCGGTAATAACTGCATAATATGGGTAATAATGCATGTTATATTGATGATAATAAAAGTAATACGTATATTTATTATAGTTCTAGCGATAATAACTGCATAATATGGGTAATAATGCATGTTATATTGATAATAATATAAGTAATAAGTATAATTATTACAGTTCTAGTGATAATAACTGCATTATATGGGTAATAATGCACGTTATATTGCTAACAATATAAGTAATAAGTATAATTATTACAGTTCCAGCGATAATAACTGCATTATATGGGTAATAATGCACGTTATATTGCTAATAATATAAGTAATAAGTATAATTATTACAGTTCTAGCGATAATAACTGCATTATATGGGTAAAAATGCATGTTATATTGATAATATTGGGAGTAATAAGAATATTTATTATGGTTCTAGAGATAATAATAGTAAAATATGGCATATAGTGCATGTTATATTGATAATAATGAAAGTAATAAGTATATTTATTACAGTTCTATCGATAATAACTGCATAATATGGGTAATAATGCATGTTATATTGATGATAATAAAAGTAATACGTATATTTATTATAGTTCTAGCGATAATAACTGCATAATATGGGTAATAATGCATGTTATATTGATAATAATATAAGTAATAAGTATAATTATTACAGTTCTAGTGATAATAACTGCATTATATGGGTAATAATGCACGTTATATTGCTAACAATATAAGTAATAAGTATAATTATTACAGTTCTAGCGATAATAACTGCATTATATGGGTAAAAATGCATGTTATATTGATAATATTGGGAGTAATAAGTATATTTATTATGGTTCTAGAGATAATAATAGTAAAATATGGCAAATAGTGCATGTTATATTGATAATAATAAAAGTAATAAGTATATTTATTACAGTTCTATCGATAATAACTGCATAATATGGGTAATAATGCATGTTATATTGAGAATAATATAAGTAATAAGTATAATTATTACAGTTCTTGCGATAATACCTCCAAGATATGGGTAATAATGCATGTTATATTGATAATAATATAAGTAATAAGTATAATTATTACAGTTCCAGCGATAATAACTGCATTATATGGGTAATAATGCACGTTATATTGCTAACAATATAAGTAATAAGTATAATTATTACAGTTCTAGCGATAATAACTGCATTATATGGGTAAAAATGCATGTTATATTGATGATATTGGGAGTAATAAGTATATTTATTATGGTTCTAGAGATAATAATAGTAAAATATGGCAAATAGTGCATGTCATATTGATAATAATGAAAGTAATAAGTATATTTATTACAGTTCTATCGATAATAACTGCATAATATGGGTAATAATGCATGTTATATTGATGATAATAAAAGTAATACGTATATTTATTATAGTTCTAGCGATAATAACTGCATAATATGGGTAATAATGCATGTTATATTGATATTAATATAAGTAATAAGTATAATTATTACAGTTCTAGTGTTAATAACTGCATTATATGGGTAATAATGCACGTTATATTGCTAACAATATAAGTAATAAGTATAATTATTACAGTTCTAGCGATAATAACTGCATTATATGGGTAAAAATGCATGTTATATTGATAATATTGGGAGTAATAAGTATATTTATTATGGTTCTAGAGATAATAATAGTAAAATATGGCAAATAGTGCATGTTATATTGATAATAATAAAAGTAATAAGTATATTTATTACAGTTCTATCGATAATAACTGCATAATATGGGTAATAATGCATGTTATATTGAGAATAATATAAGTAATAAGTATAATTATTACAGTTCTTGCGATAATACCTCCATTATATGGGTAATAATGCATGTTATATTGCTAATAATATAAGTAATAAGTATAATTATTACAGTTCTAGCGATAATAACTGCATTATATGGGTAAAAATGCATGTTATATTGATAATATTGGGAGTAATAAGTATATTTATTATGGTTCTAGAGATAATAATAGTAAAATATGGCAAATAGTGCATGTTATATTGATAATAATGAAAGTAATAAGTATATTTATTACAGTTCTATCGATAATAACTGCATAATATGGGTAATAATGCATGTTATATTGATGATAATAAAAGTAATACGTATATTTATTATAGTTCTAGCGATAATAACTGCATAATATGGGTAATAATGCATGTTATATTGATAATAATATAAGTAATAAGTATAATTATTACAGTTCTAGTGATAATAACTGCATTATATGGGTAATAATGCACGTTATATTGCTAACAATATAAGTAATAAGTATAATTATTACAGTTCTAGCGATAATAACTGCATTATATGGGTAAAAATGCATGTTATATTGATAATATTGGGAGTAATAAGTATATTTATTATGGTTCTAGAGATAATAATAGTAAAATATGGCAAATAGTGCATGTTATATTGATAATAATAAAAGTAATAAGTATATTTATTACAGTTCTATCGATAATAACTGCATAATATGGGTAATAATGCATGTTATATTGAGAATAATATAAGTAATAAGTATAATTATTACAGTTCTTGCGATAATACCTCCATTATATGGGTAATAATGCATGTTATATTGATAATAATATAAGTAATAAGTATAATTATTACAGTTCCAGCGATAATAACTGCATTATATGGGTAATAATGCACGTTATATTGCTAATAATATAAGTAATAAGTATAATTATTACAGTTCTAGCGATAATAACTGCATTACATGGGTAATAATGCATGTTATATTGATAAGATCGGGAGTAATAAGTATAATTATTATAGTTCTAGCGATAATAATAGTAAAATATGGCAAATAGTGCATGTTACATTGATAATAATAAAAGTAATAAGTATATTTATTACAGTTCTATCGATAGTAACTGCATAATATGGGTAATAATGCATGTTATATTGATGATAATAAAAGTAATACGTATATTTATTATAGTTCTGGCGATAATAACTGCATAATATGGGTAATAATGCATGTTATATTGAGAATAATATAAGTAATAAGTATAATTATTACAGTTCTAGCGATAATAACTGCATTATATGGGTAATAATGCACGTTATATTGCTAGTGGTATAAGTAATAAGTATAATTATTACAGTTCTAGCGATAATAACTGCATTATATGGGTAATAATGCATGTTACATTGATAATATTGGGAGTAATAAGTGTATTTATTATAGTTCTATCGATAATAACTGCATAATATGGGTAATAATGCATGTTATATTGAGAATAATATAAGTAATAAGTATAATTATTACAGTTCTAGCGATAATAACTGCATTATATGGGTAATAATGCACGTTATATTGCTAGTGGTATAAGTAATAAGTATAATTATTACAGTTCTAGCGATAATAACTGCATTATATGGGTAATAATGCATGTTACATTGATAATATTGGGAGTAATAAGTGTATTTATTATAGTTCTATCGATAATAACTGCATAATATGGGTAATAATGCATGTTATATTGATGATAATAAAAGTAATACGTATATTTATTATAGTTCTAGCGATAATAACTGCATAATATGGGTAATAATGCATGTTATATTGAGAATAATATAAGTAATAAGTATAATTATTACAGTTCTAGTGATAATAACTGCATAATATGGGTAATAATGCATGTTATATTGATAATAGTATAAGTAATAAGTATAATTATTACAGTTCTAGTGATAATAACTGCATTATATGGGTAATAATGCACGTTATATTGCTAACAATATAAGTAATAAGTATAATTATTACAGTTCTAGCGATAATAACTGCATTATATGGGTAAAAATGCATGTTATATTGATAATATTGGGAGTAATAAGTATATTTATCATGGTTCTAGAGATAATAACTGCATAATATGGGTAATAATGCATGTTATATTAATAATAATATAAGTAATAAGTATATTTATTACAGTTCTAGCGATAATACCTCCATTATATGGGTAATAATGCATGTTATATTGATGATAATGAAAGTAATACGAATATTTATTATAGTTCTAGCGATAATAACTGCATAATATGGGTAATAATGCATGTTATATTGAGAATAATATAAGTAATATGTATATTTATTACAGTTCTATCGATAATAACTGCATAATATGGGTAATAATGCATGTTATATTGAGAATAATATAAGTAATAAGTATAATTATTACAGTTCTTGCGATAATACCTCCATTATATGGGTAATAATGCATGTTATATTGATAATAATATAAGTAATAAGTATAATTATTACAGTTGCAGCGATAATAACTGCATTATATGGGTAATAATGCACGTTATATTGCTAATAATATAAGTAATAAGTATAATTATTACAGTTCTAGCGATAATAACTGCATTATATGGGTAAAAATGCATGTTATATTGATAATATTGGGAGTAATAAGTATATTTATTATGGTTCTAGAGATAATAATAGTAAAATATGGCAAATAGTGCATGTTATATTGATAATAATGAAAGTAATAAGTATATTTATTACAGTTCTATCGATAATAACTGCATAATATGGGTAACAATGCATGTTATATTGATGATAATAAAAGTAATACGTATATTTATTATAGTTCTAGCGATAATAACTGCATAATATGGGTAATAATGCATGTTATATTGATAATAATATAAGTAATAAGTATAATTATTACAGTTCTAGTGATAATAACTGCATTATATGGGTAATAATGCACGTTATATTGCTAACAATATAAGTAATAAGTATAATTATTACAGTTCCAGCGATAATAACTGCATTATATGGGTAATAATGCACGTTATATTGCTAATAATATAAGTAATAAGTATAATTATTACAGTTCTAGCGATAATAACTGCATTATATGGGTAAAAATGCATGTTATATTGATAATATTGGGAGTAATAAGTATATTTATTATGGTTCTAGAGATAATAATAGTAAAATATGGCAAATAGTGCATGTTATATTGATAATAATGAAAGTAATAAGTATATTTATTACAGTTCTATCGATAATAACTGCATAATATGGGTAATAATGCATGTTATATTGATGATAATAAAAGTAATACGTATATTTATTATAGTTCTAGCGATAATAACTGCATAATATGGGTAATAATGCATGTTATATTGATAATAATATAAGTAATAAGTATAATTATTACAGTTCTAGTGATAATAACTGCATTATATGGGTAATAATGCACGTTATATTGCTAACAATATAAGTAATAAGTATAATTATTACAGTTCTAGCGATAATAACTGCATTATATGGGTAAAAATGCATGTTATATTGATAATATTGGGAGTAATAAGTATATTTATTATGGTTCTAGAGATAATAATAGTAAAATATGGCAAATAGTGCATGTTATATTGATAATAATAAAAGTAATAAGTATATTTATTACAGTTCCATCGATATTAACTGCATAATATGGGTAATAATGCATGTTATATTGATGATAATAAAAGTAATACGTATATTTATTATAGTTCTAGCGATAATAACTGCATAATATGGGTAATAATGCATGTTATATTGATAATAATATAAGTAATAAGTATAATTATTACAGTTCTAGTGATAATAACTGCATTATATGGGTAATAATGCACGTTATATTGCTAACAATATAAGTAATAAGTATAATTATTACAGTTCTAGCGATAATAACTGCATTATATGGGTAAAAATGCATGTTATATTGATAATATTGGGAGTAATAAGTATATTTATTATGGTTCTAGAGATAATAATAGTAAAATATGGCAAATAGTGCATGTTATATTGATAATAATAAAAGTAATAAGTATATTTATTACAGTTCTATCGATAGTAACTGCATAATATGGGTAATAATGCATGTTATATTGATGATAATAAAAGTAATACGTATATTTATTATAGTTCTAGCGATAATAACTGCATAATATGGGTAATAATGCATGTTATATTGAGAATAATATAAGTAATAAGTATAATTATTACAGTTCTAGCGATAATAACTGCATTATATGGGTAATAATGCACGTTATATTGCTAGTGGTATAAGTAATAAGTATAATTATTACAGTTCTAGCGATAATAACTGCATTATATGGGTAATAATGCATGTTACATTGATAATATTGGGAGTAATAAGTGTATTTATTATAGTTCTATCGATAATAACTGCATAATATGGGTAATAATGCATGTTATATTGATGATAATAAAAGTAATACGTATATTTATTATAGTTCTAGCGATAATAACTGCATAATATGGGTAATAATGCATGTTATATTGAGAATAATATAAGTAATAAGTATAATTATTACAGTTCTAGTGATAATAACTGCATTATATGGGTAATAATGCACGTTATATTGCTAACAATATAAGTAATAAGTATAATTATTACAGTTCTAGCGATAATAACTGCATTATATGGGTAATAATGAACGTTATATTGCTAACAATATAAGTAATAAGTATAATTATTACAGTTCTAGTGATAATAACTGCATTATATGGGTAATAATGCACGTTATATTGCTACCAATATAAGTAATAAGTATAATTATTACAATTCTAGCGATAATAACTGCATTATATGGGTAAAAATGCATGTTATATTGATAATATTGGGAGTAATAAGTATATTTATTATGGTTCTAGAGATAATAATAGTAAAATATGGCAAATAGTGCATGTTATATTGATAATAATAAAAGTAATAAGTATATTTATTACAGTTCTATCGATAATAACTGCATAATATGGGTAATAATGCATGTTATATTGATAATATTGGGAGTAATAAGTATATTTATCATGGTTCTAGAGATAATAACTGCATAATATGGGTAATAATGCATGTTATATTAATAATAATATAAGTAATAAGTATATTTATTACAGTTCTAGCGATAATAACTGCATTATATGGGTAAAAATGCATGTTATATTGATAATATTGGGAGTAATAAGTATATTTATTATGGTTCTAGAGATAATAATAGTAAAATATGGCAAATAGTGCATGTTATATTGATAATAATGAAAGTAATAAGTATATTTATTACAGTTCTATCGATAATAACTGCATAATATGGGTAATAATGCATGTTATATTGATGATAATAAAAGTAATACGTATATTTATTATAGTTCTAGCGATAATAACTGCATAATATGGGTAATAATGCATGTTATATTGATAATAATATAAGTAATAAGTATAATTATTACAGTTCTAGTGATAATAACTGCATTATATGGGTAATAATGCACGTTATATTGCTAACAATATAAGTAATAAGTATAATTATTACAGTTCTAGCGATAATAACTGCATTATATGGGTAAAAATGCATGTTATATTGATAATATTGGGAGTAATAAGTATATTTATTATGGTTCTAGAGATAATAATAGTAAAATATGGCAAATAGTGCATGTTATATTGATAATAATAAAAGTAATAAGTATATTTATTACAGTTCCATCGATATTAACTGCATAATATGGGTAATAATGCATGTTATATTGATGATAATAAAAGTAATACGTATATTTATTATAGTTCTAGCGATAATAACTGCATAATATGGGTAATAATGCACGTTATATTGCTAACAATATAAGTAATAAGTATAATTATTACAGTTCTAGCGATAATAACTGCATTATATGGGTAAAAATGCATGTTATATTGATAATATTGGGAGTAATAAGTATATTTATTATGGTTCTAGAGATAATAATAGTAAAATATGGCAAATAGTGCATGTTATATTGATAATAATAAAAGTAATAAGTATATTTATTACAGTTCTATCGATAGTAACTGCATAATATGGGTAATAATGCATGTTATATTGATGATAATAAAAGTAATACGTATATTTATTATAGTTCTAGCGATAATAACTGCATAATATGGGTAATAATGCATGTTATATTGAGAATAATATAAGTAATAAGTATAATTATTACAGTTCTAGCGATAATAACTGCATTATATGGGTAATAATACACGTTATATTGCTAGTGGTATAAGTAATAAGTATAATTATTACAGTTCTAGCGATAATAACTGCATTATATGGGTAATAATGCATGTTACATTGATAATATTGGGAGTAATAAGTGTATTTATTATAGTTCTATCGATAATAACTGCATAATATGGGTAATAATGCATGTTATATTGATGATAATAAAAGTAATACGTATATTTATTATAGTTCTAGCGATAATAACTGCATAATATGGGTAATAATGCATGTTATATTGAGAATAATATAAGTAATAAGTATAATTATTACAGTTCTAGTGATAATAACTGCATAATATGGGTAATAATGCATGTTATATTGATAATAATATAAGTAATAAGTATAATTATTACAGTTCTAGTGATAATAACTGCATTATATGGGTAATAATGCACGTTATATTGCTAACAATATAAGTAATAAGTATAATTATTACAGTTCTAGCGATAATAACTGCATTATATGGGTAAAAATGCATGTTATATTGATAATATTGGGAGTAATAAGTATATTTATCATGGTTCTAGAGATAATAACTGCATAATATGGGTAATAATGCATGTTATATTAATAATAATATAAGTAATAAGTATATTTATTACAGTTCTAGCGATAATACCTCCATTATATGGGTAATAATGCATGTTATATTGATGATAATGAAAGTAATACGAATATTTATTATAGTTCTAGCGATAATAACTGCATAATATGGGTAATAATGCATGTTATATTGAGAATAATATAAGTAATAAGTATATTTATTACAGTTCTATCGATAATAACTGCATAATATGGGTAATAATGCATGTTATATTGAGAATAATATAAGTAATAAGTATAATTATTACAGTTCTTGCGATAATACCTCCATTATATGGGTAATAATGCATGTTATATTGATAATAATATAAGTAATAAGTATAATTATTACAGTTGCAGCGATAATAACTGCATTATATGGGTAATAATGCACGTTATATTGCTAATAATATAAGTAATAAGTATAATTATTACAGTTCTAGCGATAATAACTGCATTATATGGGTAAAAATGCATGTTATATTGATAATATTGGGAGTAATAAGTATATTTATTATGGTTCTAGAGATAATAATAGTAAAATATGGCAAATAGTGCATGTTATATTGATAATAATGAAAGTAATAAGTATATTTATTACAGTTCTATCGATAATAACTGCATAATATGGGTAACAATGCATGCTATATTGATGATAATAAAAGTAATACGTATATTTATTATAGTTCTAGCGATAATAACTGCATAATATGGGTAATAATGCATGTTATATTGATAATAATATAAGTAATAAGTATAATTATTACAGTTCTAGTGATAATAACTGCATTATATGGGTAATAATGCACGTTATATTGCTAACAATATAAGTAATAAGTATAATTATTACAGTTCCAGCGATAATAACTGCATTATATGGGTAATAATGCACGTTATATTACTAATAATATAAGTAATAAGTATAATTATTACAGTTCTAGCGATAATAACTGCATTATATGGGTAAAAATGCATGTTATATTGATAATATTGGGAGTAATAAGTATATTTATTATGGTTCTAGAGATAATAATAGTAAAATATGGCAAATAGTGCATGTTATATTGATAATAATAAAAGTAATAAGTATATTTATTACAGTTCTATCGATAATAACTGCATAATATGGGTAATAATGCATGTTATATTGATGATAATAAAAGTAATACGTATATTTATTATAGTTCTAGCGATAATAACTGCATAATATGGGTAATAATGCATGTTATATTGATAATAATATAAGTAATAAGTATAATTATTACAGTTCTAGTGATAATAACTGCATTATATGGGTAATAATGCACGTTATATTGCTAACAATATAAGTAATAAGTATAATTATTACAGTTCTAGCGATAATAACTGCATTATATGGGTAAAAATGCATGTTATATTGATGATAATAAAAGTAATACGTATATTTATTATAGTTCTAGCGATAATAACTGCATAATATGGGTAATAATGCATGTTATATTGATAATAATATAAGTAATAAGTATAATTATTACAGTTCTAGTGATAATAACTGCATTATATGGGTAATAATGCACGTTATATTGCTAACAATATAAGTAATAAGTATAATTATTACAGTTCTAGCGATAATAACTGCATTATATGGGTAAAAATGCATGTTATATTGATAATATTGGGAGTAATAAGTATATTTATTATGGTTCTAGAGATAATAATAGTAAAATATGGCAAATAGTGCATGTAATATTGATAATAATAAAAGTAATAAGTATATTTATTACAGTTCCATCGATATTAACTGCATAATATGGGTAATAATGCATGTTATATTGATGATAATAAAAGTAATACGTATATTTATTATAGTTCTAGCGATAATAACTGCATAATATGGGTAATAATGCATGTTATATTGATAATAATATAAGTAGTAAGTATAATTATTACAGTTCTAGTGATAATAACTGCATTATATGGGTAATAATGCATGTTATATTGATAATATTGGGAGTAATAAGTATATCTATTATGGTTCTAGAGATAATAACTGCATAATATGGGTAATAATGCATGTTATATTGATAATAATATAAGTAATAAGTATAATTATTACAGTTCTAGTGATAATAACTGCATTATATGGGTAATAATGCACGTTATATTGCTAACAATATAAGTAATAAGTATAATTATTACAGTTCTAGCGATAATAACTGCATTATATGGGTAAAAATGCATGTTATATTGATAATATTGGGAGTAATAAGTATATTTATCATGGTTCTAGAGATAATAACTGCATAATATGGGTAATAATGCATGTTATATTAATAATAATATAAGTAATAAGTATATTTATTACAGTTCTAGCGATAATACCTCCATTATATGGGTAATAATG
This sequence comes from Megachile leachella, assembly GCA_963576845.1. Classification (NCBI taxonomy): domain Eukaryota; kingdom Metazoa; phylum Arthropoda; class Insecta; order Hymenoptera; family Megachilidae; genus Megachile; species Megachile leachella. Next base: position 515,886 of record CAUYWW010000082.1, read on the forward strand.
CATGTTATATTGATGATAATGAAAGTAATACGAATATTTATTATAGTTCTAGCGATAATAACTGCATAATATGGGTAATAATGCATGTTATATTGAGAATAATATAAGTAATAAGTATATTTATTACAGTTCTATCGATAATAACTGCATAATATGGGTAATAATGCATGTTATATTGAGAATAATATAAGTAATAAGTATAATTATTACAGTTCTTGCGATAATACCTCCATTATATGGGTAATAATGCATGTTATATTGATAATAATATAAGTAATAAGTATAATTATTACAGTTGCAGCGATAATAACTGCATTATATGGGTAATAATGCACGTTATATTGCTAATAATATAAGTAATAAGTATAATTATTACAGTTCTAGCGATAATAACTGCATTATATGGGTAAAAATGCATGTTATATTGATAATATTGGGAGTAATAAGTATATTTATTATGGTTCTAGAGATAATAATAGTAAAATATGGCAAATAGTGCATGTTATATTGATAATAATGAAAGTAATAAGTATATTTATTACAGTTCTATCGATAATAACTGCATAATATGGGTAACAATGCATGCTATATTGATGATAATAAAAGTAATACGTATATTTATTATAGTTCTAGCGATAATAACTGCATAATATGGGTAATAATGCATGTTATATTGATAATAATATAAGTAATAAGTATAATTATTACAGTTCTAGTGATAATAACTGCATTATATGGGTAATAATGCACGTTATATTGCTAACAATATAAGTAATAAGTATAATTATTACAGTTCCAGCGATAATAACTGCATTATATGGGTAATAATGCACGTTATATTGCTAATAATATAAGTAATAAGTATAATTATTACAGTTCTAGCGATAATAACTGCATTATATGGGTAAAAATGCATGTTATATTGATAATATTGGGAGTAATAAGTATATTTATTATGGTTCTAGAGATAATAATAGTAAAATATGGCAAATAGTGCATGTTATATTGATAATAATGAAAGTAATAAGTATATTTATTACAGTTCTATCGATAATAACTGCATAATATGGGTAATAATGCATGTTATATTGATGATAATAAAAGTAATACGTATATTTATTATAGTTCTAGCGATAATAACTGCATAATATGGGTAATAATGCATGTTATATTGATAATAATATAAGTAATAAGTATAATTATTACAGTTCTAGTGATAATAACTGCATTATATGGGTAATAATGCACGTTATATTGCTAACAATATAAGTAATAAGTATAATTATTACAGTTCTAGCGATAATAACTGCATTATATGGGTAAAAATGCATGTTATATTGATAATATTGGGAGTAATAAGTATATTTATTATGGTTCTAGAGATAATAATAGTAAAATATGGCAAATAGTGCATGTAATATTGATAATAATAAAAGTAATAAGTATATTTATTACAGTTCCATCGATATTAACTGCATAATATGGGTAATAATGCATGTTATATTGATGATAATAAAAGTAATACGTATATTTATTATAGTTCTAGCGATAATAACTGCATAATATGGGTAATAATGCATGTTATATTGATAATAATATAAGTAATAAGTATAATTATTACAGTTCTAGTGATAATAACTGCATTATATGGGTAATAATGCATGTTATATTGATAATATTGGGAGTAATAAGTATATCTATTATGGTTCTAGAGATAATAACTGCATAATATGGGTAATAATGCATGTTATATTAATAATAATATAAGTAATAAGTATATTTATTACAGTTCTAGCGATAATACCTCCATTATATGGGTAATAATGCATGTTATATTGATGATAATGAAAGTAATACGAATATTTATTATAGTTCTAGCGATAATAACTGCATAATATGGGTAATAATGCATGTTATATTGAGAATAATATAAGTAATAAGTATATTTATTACAGTTCTATCGATAATAACTGCATAATATGGGTAATAATGCATGTTATATTGAGAATAATATAAGTAATAAGTATAATTATTACAGTTCTTGCGATAATACCTCCATTATATGGGTAATAATGCATGTTATATTGATAATAATATAAGTAATAAGTATAATTCTTACAGTTGCAGCGATAATAACTGCATTATATGGGTAATAATGCACGTTATATTGCTAATAATATAAGTAATAAGTATAATTATTACAGTTCTAGCGATAATAACTGCATTATATGGGTAAAAATGCATGTTATATTGATAATATTGGGAGTAATAAGTATATTTATTATGGTTCTAGAGATAATAATAGTAAAATATGGCAAATAGTGCATGTTATATTGATAATAATGAAAGTAATAAGTATATTTATTACAGTTCTATCGATAATAACTGCATAATATGGGTAATAATGCATGTTATATTGATGATAATAAAAGTAATACGTATATTTATTATAGTTCTAGCGATAATAACTGCATAATATGGGTAATAATGCATGTTATATTGATAATAATATAAGTAATAAGTATAATTATTACAGTTCTAGTGATAATAACTGCATTATATGGGTAATAATGAACGTTATATTGCTAACAATATAAGTAATAAGTATAATTATTACAGTTCTACTGATAATAACTGCATTATATGGGTAATAATGCACGTTTTATTGCTACCAATATAAGTAATAAGTATAATTATTACAGTTCTAGCGATAATAACTGCATTATATGGGTAAAAATGCATGTTATATTGATAATATTGGGAGTAATAAGTATATTTATTATGGTTCTAGAGATAATAATAGTAAAATATGGCAAATAGTGCATGTTATATTGATAATAATAAAAGTAATAAGTATATTTATTACAGTTCTATCGATAATAACTGCATAATATGGGTAATAATGCATGTTATATTGATGATAATAAAAGTAATACGTATATTTATTATAGTTCTAGCGATAATAACTGCATAATATGGGTAATAATGCATGTTATATTGATAATAATATAAGTAATAAGTATAATTATTACAGTTCTAGTGATAATAACTGCATTATATGGGTAATAATGCACGTTATATTGCTAACAATATAAGTAATAAGTATAATTATTACAGTTCTAGCGATAATAACTGCATTATATGGGTAAAAATGCATGTTATATTGATGATAATAAAAGTAATACGTATATTTATTATAGTTCTATCGATAATAACTGCATAATATGGGTAATAATGCATGTTATATTGAGAATAATATAAGTAATAAGTATAATTATTACAGTTCTAGTGATAATAACTGCATAATATGGGTAATAATGCATGTTATATTGATAATAATATAAGTAATAAGTATAATTATTACAGTTCTAGTGATAATAACTGCATTATATGGGTAATAATGCACGTTATATTGCTAACAATATAAGTAATAAGTATAATTATTACAGTTCTAGCGATAATAACTGCATTATATGGGTAAAAATGCATGTTATATTGATAATATTGGGAGTAATAAGTATATTTATTATGGTTCTAGAGATAATAATAGTAAAATATGGCAAATAGTGCATGTTATATTGATAATAATAAAAGTAATAAGTATATTTATTACAGTTCCATCGATAATAACTGCATAATATGGGTAATAATGCATGTTATATTGATGATAATAAAAGTAATACGTATATTTACTATAGTTCTAGCGATAATAACTGCATAATATGGGTAATAATGCATGTTATATTGATAATAATATAAGTAATAAGTATAATTATTACAGTTCTAGTGATAATAACTGCATTATATGGGTAATAATGCACGTTATATTGCTAACAATATAAGTAATAAGTATAATTATTACAGTTCTAGCGATAATAACTGCATTATATGGGTAAAATGCATGTTATATTGATAATATTGGGAGTAATAAGTATATTTATTATGGTTCTAGAGATAATAATAGTAAAATATGGCAAATAGTGCATGTTATATTGATAATAATAAAAGTAATAAGTATATTTATTACAGTTCCATCGATAATAACTGCATAATATGGGTAATAATGCATGTTATATTGATGATAATAAAAGTAATACGTATATTTATTATAGTTCTAGCGATAATAACTGCATAATATGGGTAATAATGCATGTTATATTGATAATAATATAAGTAATAAGTATATTTATTACAGTTCTATCGATAATAACTGCATAATATGGGTAATAATGCATGTTATATTGAGAATAATATAAGTAATAAGTATAATTATTACAGTTCTTGCGATAATACCTCCATTATATGGGTAATAATGCATGTTATATTGATAATAATATAAGTAATAAGTATAATTATTACAGTTCTTGCGATAATACCTCCATTATATGGGTAATAATGCATGTTATATTGATAATAATATAAGTAATAAGTATAATTCTTACAGTTGCAGCGATAATAACTGCATTATATGGGTAATAATGCACGTTATATTGCTAATAATATAAGTAATAAGTATAATTATTACAGTTCTAGCGATAATAACTGCATTATATGGGTAAAAATGCATGTTATATTGATAATATTGGGAGTAATAAGTATATTTATTATGGTTCTAGAGATAATAATAGTAAAATATGGCAAATAGTGCATGTAATATTGATAATAATAAAAGTAATAAGTATATTTATTACAGTTCCATCGATATTAACTGCATAATATGGGTAATAATGCATGTTATATTAATAATAATATAAGTAATAAGTATATTTATTACAGTTCTAGCGATAATACCTCCATTATATGGGTAATAATGCATGTTATATTGATGATAATGAAAGTAATACGAATATTTATTATAGTTCTAGCGATAATAACTGCATAATATGGGTAATAATGCATGTTATATTGAGAATAATATAAGTAATAAGTATATTTATTACAGTTCTATCGATAATAACTGCATAATATGGGTAATAATGCATGTTATATTGAGAATAATATAAGTAATAAGTATAATTATTACAGTTCTCGCGATAATACCTCCATTATATGGGTAATAATGCATGTTATACTGATAATAATATAAGTAATAAGTATAATTATTACAGTTGCAGCGATAATAACTGCATTATATGGGTAATAATGCACGTTATATTGCTAATAATATAAGTAATAAGTATAATTATTACAGTTCTAGCGATAATAACTGCATTATATGGGTAAAAATGCATGTTATATTGATAATATTGGGAGTAATAAGTATATTTATTATGGTTCTAGAGATAATAATAGTAAAATATGGCAAATAGTGCATGTTATATTGATAATAATGAAAGTAATAAGTATATTTATTACAGTTCTATCGATAATAACTGCATAATATGGGTAACAATGCATGTTATATTGATGATAATAAAAGTAATACGTATATTTATTATAGTTCTAGCGATAATAACTGCATAATATGGGTAATAATGCATGTTATATTGATAATAATATAAGTAATAAGTATAATTATTACAGTTCTAGTGATAATAACTGCATTATATGGGTAATAATGCACGTTATATTGCTAACAATATAAGTAATAAGTATAATTATTACAGTTCCAGCGATAATAACTGCATAATATGGGTAATAATGCATGTTATATTGATAATAATATAAGTAATAAGTATAATTATTACAGTTCTAGCGATAATAACTGCATTATATGGGTAAAAATGCATGTTATATTGATAATATTGGGAGTAATAAGTATATTTATTATGGTTCTAGAGATAATAATAGTAAAATATGGCAAATAGTGCATGTTATATTGATAATAATAAAAGTAATAAGTATATTTATTACAGTTCCATCGATATTAACTGCATAATATGGGTAATAATGCATGTTATATTGATGATAATAAAAGTAATACGTATATTTATTATAGTTCTAGCGATAATAACTGCATAATATGGGTAATAATGCACGTTATATTGCTAACAATATAAGTAATAAGTATAATTATTACAGTTCTAGCGATAATAACTGCATTATATGGGTAAAAATGCATGTTATATTGATAATATTGGGAGTAATAAGTATATTTATTATGGTTCTAGAGATAATAATAGTAAAATATGGCAAATAGTGCATGTTATATTGATAATAATAAAAGTAATAAGTATATTTATTACAGTTCTATCGATAGTAACTGCATAATATGGGTAATAATGCATGTTATATTGATGATAATAAAAGTAATACGTATATTTATTATAGTTCTAGCGATAATAACTGCATAATATGGGTAATAATGCATGTTATATTGAGAATAATATAAGTAATAAGTATAATTATTACAGTTCTAGCGATAATAACTGCATTATATGGGTAATAATGCACGTTATATTGCTAGTGGTATAAGTAATAAGTATAATTATTACAGTTCTAGCGATAATAACTGCATTATATGGGTAATAATGCATGTTACATTGATAATATTGGGAGTAATAAGTGTATTTATTATAGTTCTATCGATAATAACTGCATAATATGGGTAATAATGCATGTTATATTGATGATAATAAAAGTAATACGTATATTTATTATAGTTCTAGCGATAATAACTGCATAATATGGGTAATAATGCATGTTATATTAATAATAATATAAGTAATAAGTATATTTATTACAGTTCTAGCGATAATACCTCCATTATATGGGTAATAATGCATGTTATATTGATGATAATGAAAGTAATACGAATATTTATTATAGTTCTAGCGATAATAACTGCATAATATGGGTAATAATGCATGTTATATTGAGAATAATATAAGTAATAAGTATATTTATTACAGTTCTATCGATAATAACTGCATAATATGGGTAATAATGCATGTTATATTGAGAATAATATAAGTAATAAGTATAATTATTACAGTTCTTGCGATAATACCTCCATTATATGGGTAATAATGCATGTTATATTGATAATAATATAAGTAATAAGTATAATTATTACAGTTGCAGCGATAATAACTGCATTATATGGGTAATAATGCACGTTATATTGCTAATAATATAAGTAATAAGTATAATTATTACAGTTCTAGCGATAATAACTGCATTATATGGGTAAAAATGCATGTTATATTGATAATATTGGGAGTAATAAGTATATTTATTATGGTTCTAGAGATAATAATAGTAAAATATGGCAAATAGTGCATGTTATATTGATAATAATGAAAGTAATAAGTATATTTATTACAGTTCTATCGATAATAACTGCATAATATGGGTAACAATGCATGCTATATTGATGATAATAAAAGTAATACGTATATTTATTATAGTTCTAGCGATAATAACTGCATAATATGGGTAATAATGCATGTTATATTGATAATAATATAAGTAATAAGTATAATTATTACAGTTCTAGTGATAATAACTGCATTATATGGGTAATAATGCACGTTATATTGCTAACAATATAAGTAATAAGTATAATTATTACAGTTCCAGCGATAATAACTGCATTATATGGGTAATAATGCACGTTATATTGCTAATAATATAAGTAATAAGTATAATTATTACAGTTCTAGCGATAATAACTGCATTATATGGGTAAAAATGCATGTTATATTGATAATATTGGGAGTAATAAGTATATTTATTATGGTTCTAGAGATAATAATAGTAAAATATGGCAAATAGTGCATGTTATATTGATAATAATGAAAGTAATAAGTATATTTATTACAGTTCTATCGATAATAACTGCATAATATGGGTAATAATGCATGTTATATTGATGATAATAAAAGTAATACGTATATTTATTATAGTTCTAGCGATAATAACTGCATAATATGGGTAATAATGCATGTTATATTGATAATAATATAAGTAATAAGTATAATTATTACAGTTCTAGTGATAATAACTGCATTATATGGGTAATAATGCACGTTATATTGCTAACAATATAAGTAATAAGTATAATTATTACAGTTCTAGCGATAATAACTGCATTATATGGGTAAAAATGCATGTTATATTGATAATATTGGGAGTAATAAGTATATTTATTATGGTTCTAGAGATAATAATAGTAAAATATGGCAAATAGTGCATGTTATATTGATAATAATGAAAGTAATAAGTATATTTATTACAGTTCTATCGATAATAACTGCATAATATGGGTAACAATGCATGTTATATTGATGATAATAAAAGTAATACGTATATTTATTATAGTTCTAGCGATAATAACTGCATAATATGGGTAATAATGCATGTTATATTGATAATAATATAAGTAATAAGTATAATTATTACAGTTCTAGTGATAATAACTGCATTATATGGGTAATAATGCACGTTATATTGCTAACAATATAAGTAATAAGTATAATTATTACAGTTCCAGCGATAATAACTGCATTATATGGGTAATAATGCACGTTATATTGCTAATAATATAAGTAATAAGTATAATTATTACAGTTCTAGCGATAATAACTGCATTATATGGGTAAAAATGCATGTTATATTGATAATATTGGGAATAATAAGTATATTTATTATGGTTCTAGAGATAATAATAGTAAAATATGGCAAATAGTGCATGTTATATTGATAATAATGAAAGTAATAAGTATATTTATTACAGTTCAATCGATAATAACTGCATAATATGGGTAATAATGCATGTTATATTGATGATAATAAAAGTAATACGTATATTTATTATAGTTCTAGCGATAATAACTGCATAATATGGGTAATAATGCATGTTATATTGATAATAATATAAGTAATAAGTATAATTATTACAGTTCTAGTGATAATAACTGCATTATATGGGTAATAATGCACGTTATATTGCTAACAATATAAGTAATAAGTATAATTATTACAGTTCTAGCGATAATAACTGCATTATATGGGTAAAAATGCATGTTATATTGATAATATTGGGAGTAATAAGTATATTTATTATGGTTCTAGAGATAATAATAGTAAAATATGGCAAATAGTGCATGTTATATTGATAATAATAAAAGTAATAAGTATATTTATTACAGTTCCATCGATATTAACTGCATAATATGGGTAATAATGCATGTTATATTGATGATAATAAAAGTAATACGTATATTTATTATAGTTCTAGCGATAATAACTGCATAATATGGGTAATAATGCACGTTATATTGCTAACAATATAAGTAATAAGTATAATTATTACAGTTCTAGCGATAATAACTGCATTATATGGGTAAAAATGCATGTTATATTGATAATATTGGGAGTAATAAGTATATTTATTATGGTTCTAGAGATAATAATAGTAAAATATGGCAAATAGTGCATGTTATATTGATAATAATAAAAGTAATAAGTATATTTATTACAGTTCTATCGATAGTAACTGCATAATATGGGTAATAATGCATGTTATATTGATGATAATAAAAGTAATACGTATATTTATTATAGTTCTAGCGATAATAACTGCATAATATGGGTAATAATGCATGTTATATTGAGAATAATATAAGTAATAAGTATAATTATTACAGTTCTAGCGATAATAACTGCATTATATGGGTAATAATGCACGTTATATTGCTAGTGGTATAAGTAATAAGTATAATTATTACAGTTCTAGCGATAATAACTGCATTATATGGGTAATAATGCATGTTACATTGATAATATTGGGAGTAATAAGTGTATTTATTATAGTTCTATCGATAATAACTGCATAATATGGGTAATAATGCATGTTATATTGATGATAATAAAAGTAATACGTATATTTATTATAGTTCTAGCGATAATAACTGCATAATATGGGTAATAATGCATGTTATATTAATAATAATATAAGTAATAAGTATATTTATTACAGTTCTAGCGATAATACCTCCATTATATGGGTAATAATGCATGTTATATTGATGATAATGAAAGTAATACGAATATTTATTATAGTTCTAGCGATAATAACTGCATAATATGGGTAATAATGCATGTTATATTGAGAATAATATAAGTAATAAGTATATTTATTACAGTTCTATCGATAATAACTGCATAATATGGGTAATAATGCATGTTATATTGAGAATAATATAAGTAATAAGTATAATTATTACAGTTCTTGCGATAATACCTCCATTATATGGGTAATAATGCATGTTATATTGATAATAATATAAGTAATAAGTATAATTATTACAGTTGCAGCGATAATAACTGCATTATATGGGTAATAATGCACGTTATATTGCTAATAATATAAGTAATAAGTATAATTATTACAGTTCTAGCGATAATAACTGCATTATATGGGTAAAAATGCATGTTATATTGATAATATTGGGAGTAATAAGTATATTTATTATGGTTCTAGAGATAATAATAGTAAAATATGGCAAATAGTGCATGTTATATTGATAATAATGAAAGTAATAAGTATATTTATTACAGTTCTATCGATAATAACTGCATAATATGGGTAACAATGCATGCTATATTGATGATAATAAAAGTAATACGTATATTTATTATAGTTCTAGCGATAATAACTGCATAATATGGGTAATAATGCATGTTATATTGATAATAATATAAGTAATAAGTATAATTATTACAGTTCTAGTGATAATAACTGCATTATATGGGTAATAATGCACGTTATATTGCTAACAATATAAGTAATAAGTATAATTATTACAGTTCCAGCGATAATAACTGCATTATATGGGTAATAATGCACGTTATATTGCTAATAATATAAGTAATAAGTATAATTATTACAGTTCTAGCGATAATAACTGCATTATATGGGTAAAAATGCATGTTATATTGATAATATTGGGAGTAATAAGTATATTTATTATGGTTCTAGAGATAATAATAGTAAAATATGGCAAATAGTGCATGTTATATTGATAATAATGAAAGTAATAAGTATATTTATTACAGTTCTATCGATAATAACTGCATAATATGGGTAATAATGCATGTTATATTGATGATAATAAAAGTAATACGTATATTTATTATAGTTCTAGCGATAATAACTGCATAATATGGGTAATAATGCATGTTATATTGATAATAATATAAGTAATAAGTATAATTATTACAGTTCTAGTGATAATAACTGCATTATATGGGTAATAATGCACGTTATATTGCTAACAATATAAGTAATAAGTATAATTATTACAGTTCTAGCGATAATAACTGCATTATATGGGTAAAAATGCATGTTATATTGATAATATTGGGAGTAATAAGTATATTTATTATGGTTCTAGAGATAATAATAGTAAAATATGGCAAATAGTGCATGTTATATTGATAATAATAAAAGTAATAAGTATATTTATTACAGTTCCATCGATATTAACTGCATAATATGGGTAATAATGCATGTTATATTGATGATAATAAAAGTAATACGTATATTTATTATAGTTCTAGCGATAATAACTGCATAATATGGGTAATAATGCACGTTATATTGCTAACAATATAAGTAATAAGTATAATTATTACAGTTCTAGCGATAATAACTGCATTATATGGGTAAAAATGCATGTTATATTGATAATATTGGGAGTAATAAGTATATTTATTATGGTTCTAGAGATAATAATAGTAAAATATGGCAAATAGTGCATGTTATATTGATAATAATAAAAGTAATAAGTATATTTATTACAGTTCTATCGATAGTAACTGCATAATATGGGTAATAATGCATGTTATATTGATGATAATAAAAGTAATACGTATATTTATTATAGTTCTAGCGATAATAACTGCATAATATGGGTAATAATGCATGTTATATTGAGAATAATATAAGTAATAAGTATAATTATTACAGTTCTAGCGATAATAACTGCATTATATGGGTAATAATGCACGTTATATTGCTAGTGGTATAAGTAATAAGTATAATTATTACAGTTCTAGCGATAATAACTGCATTATATGGGTAATAATGCATGTTACATTGATAATATTGGGAGTAATAAGTGTATTTATTATAGTTCTATCGATAATAACTGCATAATATGGGTAATAATGCATGTTATATTGATGATAATAAAAGTAATACGTATATTTATTATAGTTCTAGCGATAATAACTGCATAATATGGGTAATAATGCATGTTATATTAATAATAATATAAGTAATAAGTATATTTATTACAGTTCTAGCGATAATACCTCCATTATATGGGTAATAATGCATGTTATATTGATGATAATGAAAGTAATACGAATATTTATTATAGTTCTAGCGATAATAACTGCATAATATGGGTAATAATGCATGTTATATTGAGAATAATATAAGTAATAAGTATATTTATTACAGTTCTATCGATAATAACTGCATAATATGGGTAATAATGCATGTTATATTGAGAATAATATAAGTAATAAGTATAATTATTACAGTTCTTGCGATAATACCTCCATTATATGGGTAATAATGCATGTTATATTGATAATAATATAAGTAATAAGTATAATTATTACAGTTGCAGCGATAATAACTGCATTATATGGGTAATAATGCACGTTATATTGCTAATAATATAAGTAATAAGTATAATTATTACAGTTCTAGCGATAATAACTGCATTATATGGGTAAAAATGCATGTTATATTGATAATATTGGGAGTAATAAGTATATTTATTATGGTTCTAGAGATAATAATAGTAAAATATGGCAAATAGTGCATGTTATATTGATAATAATGAAAGTAATAAGTATATTTATTACAGTTCTATCGATAATAACTGCATAATATGGGTAACAATGCATGCTATATTGATGATAATAAAAGTAATACGTATATTTATTATAGTTCTAGCGATAATAACTGCATAATATGGGTAATAATGCATGTTATATTGATAATAATATAAGTAATAAGTATAATTATTACAGTTCTAGTGATAATAACTGCATTATATGGGTAATAATGCACGTTATATTGCTAACAATATAAGTAATAAGTATAATTATTACAGTTCCAGCGATAATAACTGCATTATATGGGTAATAATGCACGTTATATTGCTAATAATATAAGTAATAAGTATAATTATTACAGTTCTAGCGATAATAACTGCATTATATGGGTAAAAATGCATGTTATATTGATAATATTGGGAGTAATAAGTATATTTATTACAGTTCTATCGATAATAACTGCATAATATGGGTAATAATGCATGTTATATTGATGATAATAAAAGTAATACGTATATTTATTATAGTTCTAGCGATAATAACTGCATAATATGGGTAATAATGCATGTTATATTGATAATAATATAAGTAATAAGTATAATTATTACAGTTCTAGTGATAATAACTGCATTATATGGGTAATAATGCACGTTATATTGCTAACAATATAAGTAATAAGTATAATTATTACAGTTCTAGCGATAATAACTGCATTATATGGGTAAAAATGCATGTTATATTGATAATATTGGGAGTAATAAGTATATTTATTATGGTTCTAGAGATAATAATAGTAAAATATGGCAAATAGTGCATGTAATATTGATAATAATAAAAGTAATAAGTATATTTATTACAGTTCCATCGATATTAACTGCATAATATGGGTAATAATGCATGTTATATTGATGATAATAAAAGTAATACGTATATTTATTATAGTTCTAGCGATAATAACTGCATAATATGGGTAATAATGCATGTTATATTGAAAATAATATAAGTAATAAGTATAATTATTACAGTTCTAGTGATAATAACTGCATTATATGGGTAATAATGCATGTTATATTGATAATATTGGGAGTAATAAGTATATCTATTATGGTTCTAGAGATAATAACTGCATAATATGGGTAATAATGCATGTTATATTAATAATAATATAAGTAATAAGTATATTTATTACAGTTCTAGCGATAATACCTCCATTATATGGGTAATAATGCATGTTATATTGATGATAATGAAAGTAATACGAATATTTATTATAGTTCTAGCGATAATAACTGCATAATATGGGTAATAATGCATGTTATATTGAGAATAATATAAGTAATAAGTATATTTATTACAGTTCTATCGATAATAACTGCATAATATGGGTAATAATGCATGTTATATTGAGAATAATATAAGTAATAAGTATAATTATTACAGTTCTTGCGATAATACCTCCATTATATGGGTAATAATGCATGTTATATTGATAATAATATAAGTAATAAGTATAATTCTTACAGTTGCAGCGATAATAACTGCATTATATGGGTAATAATGCACGTTATATTGCTAATAATATAAGTAATAAGTATAATTATTACAGTTCTAGCGATAATAACTGCATTATATGGGTAAAAATGCATGTTATATTGATAATATTGGGAGTAATAAGTATATTTATTATGGTTCTAGAGATAATAATAGTAAAATATGGCAAATAGTGCATGTTATATTGATAATAATGAAAGTAATAAGTATATTTATTACAGTTCTATCGATAATAACTGCATAATATGGGTAATAATGCATGTTATATTGATGATAATAAAAGTAATACGTATATTTATTATAGTTCTAGCGATAATAACTGCATAATATGGGTAATAATGCATGTTATATTGATAATAATATAAGTAATAAGTATAATTATTACAGTTCTAGTGATAATAACTGCATTATATGGGTAATAATGAACGTTATATTGCTAACAATATAAGTAATAAGTATAATTATTACAGTTCTACTGATAATAACTGCATTATATGGGTAATAATGCACGTTTTATTGCTACCAATATAAGTAATAAGTATAATTATTACAGTTCTAGCGATAATAACTGCATTATATGGGTAAAAATGCATGTTATATTGATAATATTGGGAGTAATAAGTATATTTATTACAGTTCTATCGATAATAACTGCATAATATGGGTAATAATGCATGTTATATTGATGATAATAAAAGTAATACGTATATTTATTATAGTTCTAGCGATAATAACTGCATAATATGGGTAATAATGCATGTTATATTGATAATAATATAAGTAATAAGTATAATTATTACAGTTCTAGTGATAATAACTGCATTATATGGGTAATAATGCACGTTATATTGCTAACAATATAAGTAATAAGTATAATTATTACAGTTCTAGCGATAATAACTGCATTATATGGGTAAAAATGCATGTTATATTGATGATAATAAAAGTAATACGTATATTTATTATAGTTCTATCGATAATAACTGCATAATATGGGTAATAATGCATGTTATATTGAGAATAATATAAGTAATAAGTATAATTATTACAGTTCTAGTGATAATAACTGCATAATATGGGTAATAATGCATGTTATATTGATAATAATATAAGTAATAAGTATAATTATTACAGTTCTAGTGATAATAACTGCATTATATGGGTAATAATGCACGTTATATTGCTAACAATATAAGTAATAAGTATAATTATTACAGTTCTAGCGATAATAACTGCATTATATGGGTAAAAATGCATGTTATATTGATAATATTGGGAGTAATAAGTATATTTATTATGGTTCTAGAGATAATAATAGTAAAATATGGCAAATAGTGCATGTTATATTGATAATAATAAAAGTAATAAGTATATTTATTACAGTTCCATCGATAATAACTGCATAATATGGGTAATAATGCATGTTATATTGATAATAATATAAGTAATAAGTATAATTATTACAGTTCTAGTGATAATAACTGCATTATATGGGTAATAATGCACGTTATATTGCTAACAATATAAGTAATAAGTATAATTATTACAGTTCTAGCGATAATAACTGCATTATATGGGTAAAATGCATGTTATATTGATAATATTGGGAGTAATAAGTATATTTATTATGGTTCTAGAGATAATAATAGTAAAATATGGCAAATAGTGCATGTTATATTGATAATAATAAAAGTAATAAGTATATTTATTACAGTTCCATCGATAATAACTGCATAATATGGGTAATAATGCATGTTATATTGATGATAATAAAAGTAATACGTATATTTATTATAGTTCTAGCGATAATAACTGCATAATATGGGTAATAATGCATGTTATATTGATAATAATATAAGTAATAAGTATATTTATTACAGTTCTATCGATAATAACTGCATAATATGGGTAATAATGCATGTTATATTGAGAATAATATAAGTAATAAGTATAATTATTACAGTTCTTGCGATAATACCTCCATTATATGGGTAATAATGCATGTTATATTGATAATAATATAAGTAATAAGTATAATTATTACAGTTCTTGCGATAATACCTCCATTATATGGGTAATAATGCATGTTATATTGATAATAATATAAGTAATAAGTATAATTCTTACAGTTGCAGCGATAATAACTGCATTATATGGGTAATAATGCACGTTATATTGCTAATAATATAAGTAATAAGTATAATTATTACAGTTCTAGCGATAATAACTGCATTATATGGGTAAAAATGCATGTTATATTGATAATATTGGGAGTAATAAGTATATTTATTATGGTTCTAGAGATAATAATAGTAAAATATGGCAAATAGTGCATGTTATATTGATAATAATAAAAGTAATAAGTATATTTATTACAGTTCTTGCGATAATACCTCCATTATATGGGTAATAATGCATGTTATATTGATAATAATATAAGTAATAAGTATAATTATTACAGTTCTTGCGATAATACCTCCATTATATGGGTAATAATGCATGTTATATTGCTAACAATATAAGTAATAAGTATAATTATTACAGTTCTAGTGATAATAACTGCATTATATGGGTAATAATGCACGTTTTATTGCTACCAATATAAGTAATAAGTATAATTATTACAGTTCTAGCGATAATAACTGCATTATATGGGTAAAAATGCATGTTATATTGATGATAATAAAAGTAATACGTATATTTATTATAGTTCTAGCGATAATAACTGCATAATATGGGTAATAATGCATGTTATATTGAGAATAATATAAGTAATAAGTATAATTATTACAGTTCTAGCGATAATAACTGCATTATATGGGTAATAATGCACGTTATATTGCTAGTGGTATAAGTAATAAGTATAATTATTACAGTTCTAGCGATAATAACTGCATTATATGGGTAATAATGCATGTTACATTGATAATATTGGGAGTAATAAGTGTATTTATTATAGTTCTATCGATAATAACTGCATAATATGGGTAATAATGCATGTTATATTGAGAATAATATAAGTAATAAGTATAATTATTACAGTTCTAGTGATAATAACTGCATAATATGGGTAATAATGCATGTTATATTGATAATAATATAAGTAATAAGTATAATTATTACAGTTCTAGTGATAATAACTGCATTATATGGGTAATAATGCACGTTATATTGCTAACAATATAAGTAATAAGTATAATTATTACAGTTCTAGCGATAATAACTGCATTATATGGGTAAAATGCATGTTATATTGATAATATTGGGAGTAATAAGTATATTTATTATGGTTCTAGAGATAATAATAGTAAAATATGGCAAATAGTGCATGTTATATTGATAATAATAAAAGTAATAAGTATATTTATTACAGTTCCATCGATAATAACTGCATAATATGGGTAATAATGCATGTTATATTGATGATAATAAAAGTAATACGTATATTTATTATAGTTCTAGCGATAATAACTGCATAATATGGGTAATAATGCATGTTATATTGATAATAATATAAGTAATAAGTATATTTATTACAGTTCTATCGATAATAACTGCATAATATGGGTAATAATGCATGTTATATTGAGAATAATATAAGTAATAAGTACAATTATTACAGTTCTTGCGATAATACCTCCATTATATGGGTAATAATGCATGTTATATTGATAATAATATAAGTAATAAGTATAATTATTACAGTTGCAGCCATAATAACTGCATTATATGGGTAATAATGCACGTTATATTGCTAATAATATAAGTAATAAGTATAATTATTACAGTTCTAGCGATAATAACTGCATTATATGGGTAAAAATGCATGTTATATTGATAATATTGGGAGTAATAAGTATATTTATTATGGTTCTAGAGATAATAATAGTAAAATATGGCAAATAGTGCATGTTATATTGATAATAATAAAAGTAATAAGTATATTTATTACAGTTCTATCGATGATAACTGCATAATATGGGTAATAATGCATGTTATATTGATGATAATAAAAGTAATACGTATATTTATTATAGTTCTAGCGATAATAACTGCATAATATGGGTAATAATGCATGTTATATTGATAATAATATAAGTAATAAGTATAATTATTACAGTTCTAGTGATAATAACTGCATTATATGGGTAATAATGCACGTTATATTGCTAACAATATAAGTAATAAGTATAATTATTACAGTTCTAGCGATAATAACTGCATTATATGGGTAAAATGCATGTTATATTGATAATATTGGGAGTAATAAGTATATTTATTATGGTTCTAGAGATAATAATAGTAAAATATGGCAAATAGTGCATGTTATATTGATAATAATAAAAGTAATAAGTATATTTATTACAGTTCCATCGATAATAACTGCATAATATGGGTAATAATGCATGTTATATTGATGATAATAAAAGTAATACGTATATTTATTATAGTTCTAGCGATAATAACTGCATAATATGGGTAATAATGCATGTTATATTGATAATAATATAAGTAATAAGTATATTTATTACAGTTCTATCGATAATAACTGCATAATATGGGTAATAATGCATGTTATATTGAGAATAATATAAGTAATAAGTATAATTATTACAGTTCTTGCGATAATACCTCCATTATATGGGTAATAATGCATGTTATATTGATAATAATATAAGTAATAAGTATAATTATTACAGTTCTTGCGATAATACCTCCATTATATGGGTAATAATGCATGTTATATTGATAATAATATAAGTAATAAGTATAATTCTTACAGTTGCAGCGATAATAACTGCATTATATGGGTAATAATGCACGTTATATTGCTAATAATATAAGTAATAAGTATAATTATTACAGTTCTAGCGATAATAACTGCATTATATGGGTAAAAATGCATGTTATATTGATAATATTGGGAGTAATAAGTATATTTATTATGGTTCTAGAGATAATAATAGTAAAATATGGCAAATAGTGCATGTTATATTGATAATAATAAAAGTAATAAGTATATTTATTACAGTTCTATCGATAATAACTGCATAATATGGGTAATAATGCATGTTATATTGATGATAATAAAAGTAATACGTATATTTATTATAGTTCTAGCGATAATAACTGCATAATATGGGTAATAATGCATGTTATATTGATAATAATATAAGTAATAAGTATAATTATTACAGTTCTAGTGATAATAACTGCATTATATGGGTAATAATGCACGTTATATTGCTAACAATATAAGTAATAAGTATAATTATTACAGTTCTAGCGATAATAACTGCATTATATGGGTAAAATGCATGTTATATTGATAATATTGGGAGTAATAAGTATATTTATTATGGTTCTAGAGATAATAATAGTAAAATATGGCAAATAGTGCATGTTATATTGATAATAATAAAAGTAATAAGTATATTTATTACAGTTCTATCGATAATAACTGCATAATATGGGTAATAATGCATGTTATATTGAGAATAATATAAGTAGTAAGTATAATTATTACAGTTCTTGCGATAATACCTCCATTATATGGGTAATAATGCATGTTATATTGATAATAATATAAGTAATAAGTATAATTATTACAGTTCTAGCGATAATAACTGCATTATATGGGTAGAAATGCATGTTATATTGATAATATTGGGAGTAATAAGTATATTTATTATGGTTCTAGAGATAATAACTGCATAATATGGGTAATAATGCATGTTATATTGATGATAATGAAAGTAATACGTATATTTATTATAGTTCTGGCGATAATAACTGCATAATATGGGTAATAATGCATGTTATATTGAGAATAATATAAGTAATAAGTATAATTATTACAGTTCTGGCGATAATAACTGCATTATATGGGTAATAATGCACGTTATATTGCTAACAGTATAAGTAATAAGTATAATTATTACAGTTCTAGCGATAATAACTGCATTATATGGGTAATAATGCACGTTATATTGCTAACAATATAAGAAATAAGTATAATTATTACAGTTCTAGCGATAATAACTGCATTATGTGGGTAATAATGCATGTTACATTGATAATATTGGGAGTAATAAGTGTATTTATTATAGTTCTATCGATAATAACTGCATAATATGGGTAATAATGCATGTTATATTGATGATAATAAAAGTAATACGTATATTTATTATAGTTCTAGCGATAATAGCTGCATAATATGGGTAATAATGCATGTTATATTGATAATAATATAAGTAATAAGTATAATTATTACAGTTCTAGTGATAATAACTGCATTATATGGGTAATAATGCACGTTATATTGCTAACAATATAAGTAATAAGTATAATTATTACAGTTCTAGCGATAATAACTGCATTATATGGGTAAAAATGCATGTTATATTGATAATATTGGGAGTAATAAGTATATTTATTATGGTTTTAGAGATAATAATAGTAAAATATGGCAAATAGTGCATGTTATATTGATAATAATAAAAGTAATAAGTATATTTATTACAGTTCTATCGATAATAACTGCATAATATGGGTAATAATGCATGTTATATTGATGATAATATAAGTAATAAGTATAATTATTACAGTTCTAGCGATAATAACTGCATTATATGGGTAATAATGCACGTTATATTGCTAACAATATAAGTAATAAGTATAATTATTACAGTTCTAGCGATAATAACTGCATTATATGGGTAAAATGCATGTTATATTGATAATATTGGGAGTAATAAGTATATTTATTATGGTTCTAGAGATAATAATAGTAAAATATGGCAAATAGTGCATGTTATATTGATAATAATAAAAGTAATAAGTATATTTATTACAGTTCCATCGATAATAACTGCATAATATGGGTAATAATGCATGTTATATTGATGATAATAAAAGTAATACGTATATTTATTATAGTTCTAGCGATAATAACTGCATAATATGGGTAATAATGCATGTTATATTGATAATAATATAAGTAATAAGTATATTTATTACAGTTCTATCGATAATAACTGCATAATATGGGTAATAATGCATGTTATATTGAGAATAATATAAGTAATAAGTATAATTATTACAGTTCTTGCGATAATACCTCCATTATATGGGTAATAATGCATGTTATATTGATAATAATATAAGTAATAAGTATAATTATTACAGTTGCAGCGATAATAACTGCATTATATGGGTAATAATGCACGTTATATTGCTAATAATATAAGTAATAAGTATAATTATTACAGTTCTAGCGATAATAACTGCATTATATGGGTAAAAATGCATGTTATATTGATAATATTGGGAGTAATAAGTATATTTATTATGGTTGTAGAGATAATAATAGTAAAATATGGCAAATAGTGCATGTTATATTGATAATAATAAAAGTAATAAGTATATTTATTACAGTTCTATCGATGATAACTGCATAATATGGGTAATAATGCATGTTATATTGATGATAATAAAAGTAATACGTATATTTATTATAGTTCTAGCGATAATAACTGCATAATATGGGTAATAGTGCATGTTATATTGATAATAATATAAGTAATAAGTATAATTATTACAGTTCTAGTGATAATAACTGCATTATATGGGTAATAATGCACGTTATATTGCTAACAATATAAGTAATAAGTATAATTATTACAGTTCTAGCGATAATAACTGCATTATATGGGTAAAATGCATGTTATATTGATAATATTGGGAGTAATAAGTATATTTATTATGGTTCTAGAGATAATAATAGTAAAATATGGCAAATAGTGCATGTTATATTGATAATAATAAAAGTAATAAGTATATTTATTACAGTTCTATCGATAATAACTGCATAATATGGGTAATAATGCATGTTATATTGAGAATAATATAAGTAGTAAGTATAATTATTACAGTTCTTGCGATAATACCTCCATTATATGGGTAATAATGCATGTTATATTGATAATAATATAAGTAATAAGTATAATTATTACAGTTCTAGCGATAATAACTGCATTATATGGGTAGAAATGCATGTTATATTGATAATATTGGGAGTAATAAGTATATTTATTATGGTTCTAGAGATAATAACTGCATAATATGGGTAATAATGCATGTTATATTGATGATAATGAAAGTAATACGTATATTTATTATAGTTCTGGCGATAATAACTGCATAATATGGGTAATAATGCATGTTATATTGAGAATAATATAAGTAATAAGTATAATTATTACAGTTCTGGCGATAATAACTGCATTATATGGGTAATAATGCACGTTATATTGCTAAGAGTATAAGTAATAAGTATAATTATTACAGTTCTAGCGATAATAACTGCATTATATGGGTAATAATGCACGTTATATTGCTAACAATATAAGAAATAAGTATAATTATTACAGTTCTAGCGATAATAACTGCATTATATGGGTAATAATGCATGTTACATTGATAATATTGGGAGTAATAAGTGTATTTATTATAGTTCTATCGATAATAACTGCATAATATGGGTAATAATGCATGTTATATTGATGATAATAAAAGTAATACGTATATTTATTATAGTTCTAGCGATAATAGCTGCATAATATGGGTAATAATGCATGTTATATTGATAATAATATAAGTAATAAGTATAATTATTACAGTTCTAGTGATAATAACTGCATTATATGGGTAATAATGCACGTTATATTGCTAACAATATAAGTAATAAGTATAATTATTACAGTTCTAGCGATAATAACTGCATTATATGGGTAAAAATGCATGTTATATTGATAATATTGGGAGTAATAAGTATATTTATTATGGTTTTAGAGATAATAATAGTAAAATATGGCAAATAGTGCATGTTATATTGATAATAATAAAAGTAATAAGTATATTTATTACAGTTCTATCGATAATAACTGCATAATATGGGTAATAATGCATGTTATATTGATGATAATATAAGTAATAAGTATAATTATTACAGTTCTAGCGATAATAACTGCATTATGTGGGTAATAATGCACGTTATATTGCTAACAATATAAGTAAAAAGTATAATTATTACAGTTCTAGCGATAATAACTGCATTATATGGGTAATAATGCATGTTATATTGATAATATTGGGAGTAATAAGTATATCTATTATGGTTCTAGAGATAATAACTGCATAATATGGGTAATAATGCATGTTATATTGATAATAATATAAGTAATAAGTATATTTATTACAGTTCCATCGATAATAACTGCATAATATGGGTAATAATGCATGTTATATTGATGATAATAAAAGTAATACGTATATTTATTATAGTTCTAGCGATAATAACTGCATAATATGGGTAATAATGCATGTTATATTGATAATAATATAAGTAATAAGTATAATTATTACAGTTCTAGTGATAATAACTGCATTATATGGGTAATAATGCACGTTATATTGCTAACAATATAAGTAATAAGTATAATTATTACAGTTCTAGCGATAATAACTGCATTATATGGGTAAAAATGCATGTTATATTGATAATATTGGGAGTAATAAGTATATTTATTATGGTTCTAGAGATAATAATAGTAAAATATGGCAAATAGTGCATGTTATATTGATAATAATAAAAGTAATAAGTATATTTATTACAGTTCTATCGATAATAACTGCATAATATTGGTAATAATGCATGTTATATTGAGAATAATATAAGTAATAAGTATAATTATTACAGTTCTTGCGATAATACCTCCATTATATGGGTAATAATGCATGTTATATTGATAATAATATAAGTAATAAGTATAATTATTACAGTTCCAGCGATAATAACTGCATTATATGGGTAATAATGCACGTTATATTGCTAATAATATAAGTAATAAGTATAATTATTACAGTTCTAGCGATAATAACTGCATTATATGGGTAAAAATGCATGTTATATTGATAATATTGGGAGTAATAAGTATAATTATTATAGTTCTAGCGATAATAATAGTAAAATATGGCAAATAGTGCATGTTATATTGATAATAATAAAAGTAATAAGTATATTTATTACAGTTCTATCGATAATAACTGCATAATATGGGTAATAATGCATGTTATATTGATGATAATAAAAGTAATACGTATATTTATTATAGTTCTAGCGATAATAACTGCATAATATGGGTAATAATGCATGTTATATTGATAATAATATAAGTAATAAGTATAATTATTACAGTTCTAGCGATAATAACTGCATTATATGGGTAATAATGCATGTTATATTGATAGTAATATAAGTAATAAGAATAATTATTACAGTTCTAGCGATAATAACTGCATTATATGGGTAATAATGCATGTTATATTGATAATATCGGGAGTAATAAGTATAATTATTATAGTTCTAGCGATAATAATAGTAAAATATGGCAAATAGTGCATGTTATATTGATAATAATAAAAGTAATAAGTATATTTATTACAGTTCTATCGATAATAACTGCATAATATGGGTACTAATGCATGTTATATTGATGATAATAAAAGTAATACGTATATTTATTATAGTTCTAGCGATAATAACTGCATAATATGGGTAATAATGCATGTTATATTGAGAATAATATAAGTAATAAGTATAATTATTACAGTTCTAGCGATAATAACTGCATTATATGGGTAATAATGCACGTTATATTGCTAGTGGTATAAGTAATAAGTATAATTATTACAGTTCTATCGATAATAACTGCATAATATGGGTAATAATGCATGTTATATTGATGATAATAAAAGTAATACGTATATTTATTATAGTTCTAGCGATAATAACTGCATAATATGGGTAATAATGCATGTTATATTGATAATAATATAAGTAATAAGTATAATTATTACAGTTCTAGTGATAATAACTGCATTATATGGGTAATAATGCACGTTATATTGCTAACAATATAAGTAATAAGTATAATTATTACAGTTCTAGCGATAATAACTGCATTATATGGGTAATAATGCATGTTATATTGATAATATTGGGAGTAATAAGTATATCTTTATGGTTCTAGAGATAGTAACTGCATAATACGGGTAATAATGCATGTTATAATGATAATAATATAAGTAATAAGTATATTTATTACAGTTCTAGCGATAATACCTCCATTATATGGGTAATAATGCATGTTATATTGATGATAATGATAGTAATACGAATATTTATTACAGTTCCATCGATAATAACTGCATAATATGGGTAATAATGCATGTTATATTGATGATAATAAAAGTAATACGTATATTTATTATAGTTCTAGCGATAATAACTGCATACTATGGGTAATAATGCATGTTATATTGATAATAATATAAGTAATAAGTATAATTATTACAGTTCTAGTGATAATAACTGCATTATATGGGCAATAATGCACGTTATATTGCTAACAATATAAGTAATAAGTATAATTATTACAGTTCTAGCGATAATAACTGCATTATATGGGTAAAAATGCATGTTATATTGATAATATTGGGAGTAATAAGTATATTTATTATGGTTCTAGAGATAATAATAGTAAAATATGGCAAATAGTGCATGTTATATTGATAATAATAAAAGTAATAAGTATATTTATTACAGTTCTATCGATAATAACTGCATAATATGGGTAATAATGCATGTTATATTGATGATAATAAAAGTAATTCGTATATTTATTATAGTTCTAGCGATAATAACTGCATAATATGGGTAATAATGCATGTTATATTGATAATAATATAAGTAATAAGTATAATTATTACAGTTCTAGCGATAATAACTGCATTATATGGGTAATAATGCACGTTATATTGCTAATAATATAAGTAATGAGTACAATTATTACAGTTCTAGCGATAATAACTGCATTATATGGGTAATAATGCACGTTATATTGCTAATAATATAAGTAATAAGTATAATTATTACAGTTCTAGCGATAATAACTGCATTATATGGGTAATAATGCATGTTATATTGATAATATCGGGAGTAATAAGTATAATTATTATAGTTCTAGCGATAATAATAGTAAAATGTGGCAAATAGTGCATGTTATATTGATAATAATAAAAGTAATAAATATATTTATTACAGTTCTATCAATAATAACTGCATAATATGGGTAATAATGCATGTTATATTGATGATAATAAAAGTAATACGTATATTTATTATAGTTCTAGCGATAATAACTGCATAATATGGGTAATAATGCATGTTATATTGATAATAATCTAAGTAATAAGTATAATTATTACAGTTCTAGCGATAATAACTGCATAATATGGGTAATAATGCACGTTATATTGCTAATAATATAAGTAATGAGTACAATTATTACAGTTCTAGCGATAATATCTGCATTATATGGGTAATAATGCATGTTATATTGATAGTAATATAAGTAATAAGAATAATTATTACAGTTCTAGCGATAATAACTGCATTATATGGGTAATAATGCATGTTATATTGATAATATCGGGAGCAATAAGTATAATTATTATAGTTCTAGCGATAATAATAGTAAAATATGGCAAATAGTGCATGTTAGATTGATAATAATAAAAGTAATAAGTATATTTATTACAGTTCTATCGATAATAACTGCATAATATGGGTAATAATGCATGTTATATTGATGATAATAAAAGTAATACGTATATTTATTATAGTTCTAGCGATAATAACTGCATAATATGGGTAATAATGCATGTTATATTGATAATAATATAAGTAATAAGTATAATTATTACAGTTCCAGCGATAATAACTGCATTATATGGGTAATAA
The DNA here is from genome assembly GCA_963576845.1 of Megachile leachella. Lineage (NCBI taxonomy): Eukaryota > Metazoa > Arthropoda > Insecta > Hymenoptera > Megachilidae > Megachile > Megachile leachella. The sequence goes on from CAUYWW010000082.1 coordinate 543,100, forward strand.
AGCACGTTATATTGCTAACAATATAAGTAATAAGTATAATTATTACAGTTCTAGCGATAATAACTGCATTATATGGGTAGAAATGCATGTTATATTGATAATATTGGGAGTAATAAGTATATTTATTATGGTTCTAGAGATAATAACTGCATAATATGGGTAATAATGCATGTTATATTGATGATAATGAAAGTAATACGTATATTTATTATAGTTCTGGCGATAATAACTGCATAATATGGGTAATAATGCATGTTATATTGAGAATAATATAAGTAATAAGTATAATTATTACAGTTCTGGCGATAATAACTGCATTATATGGGTAATAATGCACGTTATATTGCTAAAAGTATAAGTAATAAGTATAATTATTACAGTTCTAGCGATAATAACTGCATTATATGGGTAATAATGCACGTTATATTGCTAACAATATAAGTAATAAGTATAATTATTACAGTTCTAGCGATAATAACTGCATAATATGGGTAATAATGCATGTTATATTGAGAATAGTATAAGTAATAAGTATAATTATTACAGTTCTAGCGATAATAACTGCATTATATGGGTAATAAAGCACGTTATATTGCTAACAATATAAGTAATAAGTATAATTATTACAGTTCTAGCGATAATAACTGCATTATATGGGTAGAAATGCATGTTATATTGATAATATTGGGAGTAATAAGTATATTTAGTATGGTTCTGGAGATAATAACTGCATAATATGGGTAATAATGCATGTTATATTGATGATAATGAAAGTAATACGTATATTTATTATAGTTCTGGCGATAATAACTGCATAATGTGGGTAATAATGCATGTTATATTGAGAATAATATAAGTAATAAGTATAATTATTACAGTTCTGGCGATAATAACTGCATTATATGGGTAATAATGCACGTTATATTGCTAATAGTATAAGTAATAAGTATAATTATTACAGTTCTAGCGATAATAACTGCATTATATGGGTAATAATGCACGTTATATTGCTAACAATATAAGTAATAAGTATAATTATTACAGTTCTAGCGATAATACCTCCATTATATGGGTAATAATGCATGTTATATTGATGATAATGAAAGTAATACGTATATTTATTATAGTTCCAGCGATAATAACTGCATAATATGGGTAATAATGCATGTTATATTGAGAATAGTATAAGTAATAAGTATAATTATTACAGTTCTAGCGATAATAACTGCATTATATGGTTAATAATGCATGTTATATTGATAATATCGGGAGTAATAAGTATAATTATTATAGTTCTAGCGATAATAATAGTAAAATATGGCAAATAGTGCATGTTATATTGATAAAAATAAAAGTAATAAGTATATTTATTACAGTTCTATCGATAATAACTGCATAATATGGGTAATAATGCATGTTATATTGATGATAATAAAAGTAATACGTATATTTATTATAGTTCTAGCGATAATAACTGCATAATATGGGTAATAATGCATGTTATATTGATAATAATATAAGTAATAAGTATAATTATTACAGTTCTAGCGATAATAACTGCATTATATGGGTCATAATGCACGTTATATTGCTACTAATATAAGTAATGCGTACAATTATTACAGTTCTAGCGATAATAACTGCATAATATGTGTAATAATGCATGTTATATTGATAATAGTATAAGTAATAAGTATAATTATTACAGTTCTGGCGATAATAACTGCATTATATGGGTAACAATGCACGTTATATTGCTAATAGTATAAGTAATAAGTACAATCATTACAGTTCTAGCAATAATACCTCCATTATATGGGTAATAATGGATGTTATATTGATAATAATATAAGTAATAAGTAAAATTATTACAGTTCTAGCGATAATAACTGCATTATATGGGTAATAATGCATGTTATATTGATAATATTGGGAGTAATAAGTATAATTATTATAGTTCTAGCGATAATAATAGTAAAATATGGCAAATAGTGCATGTTATATTGATAATAATAAAAGTAATAAATATATTTATTACAGTTCTACCGATAATAACTGCATAATATGTGTAATAATGCATGTTATATTGATAATAATCTAAGTAATAAGTATAATTATTACAGTTCTAGCGGTAATAACTGCATTATGTGGGTAATAATGCACGTTATATTGCTAACAATATAAGTAATAAGTATAATTATTACAGTTCTAGCGATAATAACTGCATTATATGGGTAATAATGCATGTTATATTGATGATAATGAAAGTAATACGAATATTTATTATAGTTCTAGCGATAATAACTGCATAATATGGGTAATAATGCATGTTATATTGATGATAATAAAAGTAATACGTATATTTATTATAGTTCTAGCGATAATAACTGCATAATATGGGTAATAATGCATGTTATATTGATGGTAATGAAAGTAATACGAATATTTATTATAGTTCTAGCGATAATAACTGCATAATATGGGTAATAATGCATGTTATATTGAGAATAATATAAGTAATAAGTATAATTATTACAGTTCTGGCGATAATAACTGCATTATATGGGTAATAATGCACGTTATATTGCTAATAGTATAAGCAATAAGTATAATTATTACAGTTCTAGCGATAATACCTCCATTATATGGGTAATAATGCATGTTATATTGATAATGATATAAGTAATAAGTATAATTATTACAGTTCTAGCGATAATAACTGCATAATATGGGTAATAATGCACGTTATATTGCTAATAATTTAAGTAATGAGTACAATGATTACAGTTCTAGCGATAATAACTGCATTATATGGGTAATAATGCATGTGATATTGATAATAATATAAGTAATAAGTATAATTATTACAGTTCTAGCGATAATAACTGCATTATATGGGTAATAATGCACGTTATATTGCTAATAATATAAGTAATGATTACAATTATTACAGTTCTAGCGATAATAACTGCATTATATGGGTAATAATGCACGTTATATTGCTAATAATATAAGTAATAAGTATAATTATTACTGTTCTAGCGATAATAACTGCATTATATGGGTAATAATGCATGTTACATTGATAATATTGGGAGTAATAAGTGTATTTATTATAGGTCTAGCGATAATAACTGCATAATATGGGTAATAATGCATGTTATATTGATAATAATATAAGTAATAAGTATAATTATTACAGTTCTAGCAATAATACCTCCTTTATATGGGTAATAATGCATGTTATATTGATGATAATGAAAGTAATACGTATATTTATTATAGTTCTTGCGATAATAACTGCATAATATGGGTAATAATGCATGTTATATTGAGAATAATATAAGCAATAAGTATAATTATTACAGTTCTGGCGATAATAACTGCATTATATGGTTAACAATGCACGTTCTATTGCTAATAGTATAAGTAATAAGTATAATTATTACAGTTCTAGCAATAATACCTGCATTATATGGGTAATAATGCATGTTATATTGATAATAATAAAAGTAATAAATATATTTATTACAGTTCTATCGATAATAACTGCATAATATGGGTAATAATGCATGTTATATTGATGATAATAAAAGTAATACGTATATTTATTATAGTTCTAGCGATAATAACTGCATAATATGGGTAATAATGCATGTTATATTGATAATAATCTAAGTAATAAGTATAATTATTACAGTTCTAGCGATAATAACTGCATTATATGGGTAATAATGCACGTTATATTGCTAACAATATAAGTAATAAGTATAATTATTACAGTTCGAGCGATAATAACTGCATTATATGGGTAATAATGCATGTTATATTGATGATAATGAAAGTGATACGTATATTTATTATAGTTCTAGCGATAATAACTGCATAATATGGGTAATAATGCATGTTATATTGAGAATAGTATAAGTAATAAGTATAATTATTACAGTTCTGGCGATAATAACTGCATTATATGGGTAAGAATGCACGTTATATTGCTAATAGTATAAGTAATAAGTATAATTATTACAGTTCTAGCGATAATACCTCCATAATATGGGTAATAATGCATGTTATATTGATAATGATATAAGTAATAAGTATAATTATTACAGTTCTAGCGATAATAACTGCATTATATGGGTAATAATGCACGTTATATTGCTAATAATATAAGTAATAAGTATAATTATTACAGTTCTAGCGATAATAACTGCATTATATGGGTAGAAATGCATGTTATATTGATAATATTGGGAGTAATAAGTATATTTATTATGGTTCTAGAGATAATAACTGCATAATATGGGTAATAATGCATGTTATATTGATGATAATGAAAGTAATACGTATATTTATTATAGTTCTGGCGATAATAACTGCATAATATGGGTAATAATGTTTGTTATATTGAGAATAATATAAGTAATAAGTATAATTATTACAGTTCTGGCGATAATAACTGCATTATATGGGTAATAATGCACGTTATATTGCAAATAATATAAGTAATAAGTATAATTATTACTGTTCTAGCGATAATAACTGCATTATATGGGTAATAATGCATGTTACATTGATAATATTGGGAGTAATAAGTGTATTTATTATAGGTCTAGCGATAATAACTGCATAATATGGGTAATAATGCATGTGATATTGATAATAATATAAGTAATAAGTATAATTATTACTGTTCTAGCGATAATAACTGCATTATATGGGTAATAATGCATGTTACATTGATAATATTGGGAGTAATAAGTGTATTTATTATAGGTCTAGCGATAATAACTGCATAATATGGGTAATAATGCATGTTATATTGATAATAATATAAGTAATAAGTATAATTATTACAGTTCTAGCAATAATACCTCCTTTATATGGGTAATAATGCATGTTATATTGATGATAATGAAAGTAATACGTATATTTATTATAGTTCTTGCGATAATAACTGCATAATATGGGTAATAATGCATGTTATATTGAGAATAATATAAGCAATAAGTATAATTATTACAGTTCTGGCGATAATAACTGCATTATATGGTTAACAATGCACGTTCTATTGCTAATAGTATAAGTAATAAGTATAATTATTACAGTTCTAGCAATAATACCTGCATTATATGGGTAATAATGCATGTTATATTGATAATAATAAAAGTAATAAATATATTTATTACAGTTCTATCGATAATAACTGCATAATATGGGTAATAATGCATGTTATATTGATGATAATAAAAGTAATACGTATATTTATTATAGTTCTAGCGATAATAACTGCATAATATGGGTAATAATGCATGTTATATTGATGGTAATGAAAGTAATACGAATATTTATTATAGTTCTAGCGATAATAACTGCATAATATGGGTAATAATGCATGTTATATTGAGAATAATATAAGTAATAAGTATAATTATTACAGTTCTGGCGATAATAACTGCATTATATGGGTAATAATGCACGTTATATTGCTAACAATATAAGTAATAAGTATAATTATTACAGTTCTAGCGATAATAACTGCATTATATGGGTAATAATGCATGTTATATTGATGATAATGAAAGTAATACGAATATTTATTATAGTTCTAGCGATAATAACTGCATAATATGGGTAATAATGCATGTTATATTGATGATAATAAAAGTAATACGTATATTTATTATAGTTCTAGCGATAATAACTGCATAATATGGGTAATAATGCATGTTATATTGATGGTAATGAAAGTAATACGAATATTTATTATAGTTCTAGCGATAATAACTGCATAATATGGGTAATAATGCATGTTATATTGAGAATAATATAAGTAATAAGTATAATTATTACAGTTCTGGCGATAATAACTGCATTATATGGGTAATAATGCACGTTATATTGCTAATAGTATAAGCAATAAGTATAATTATTACAGTTCTAGCGATAATACCTCCATTATATGGGTAATAATGCATGTTATATTGATAATGATATAAGTAATAAGTATAATTATTACAGTTCTAGCGATAATAACTGCATAATATGGGTAATAATGCACGTTATATTGCTAATAATTTAAGTAATGAGTACAATGATTACAGTTCTAGCGATAATAACTGCATTATATGGGTAATAATGCATGTGATATTGATAATAATATAAGTAATAAGTATAATTATTACAGTTCTAGCGATAATAACTGCATTATATGGGTAACAATGCACGTTATATTGCTAATAGTATAAGTAATAAGTACAATCATTACAGTTCTAGCAATAATACCTCCATTATATGGGTAATAATGGATGTTATGTTGATAATAATATAAGTAATAAGTAAAATTATTACAGTTCTAGCGATAATAACTGCATTATATGGGTAATAATGCATGTTATATTGATAATATTGGGAGTAATAAGTATAATTATTATAGTTCTAGCGATAATAATAGTAAAATATGGCAAATAGTGCATGTTATATTGATAATAATAAAAGTAATAAATATATTTATTACAGTTCTACCGATAATAACTGCATAATATGTGTAATAATGCATGTTATATTGATAATAATCTAAGTAATAAGTATAATTATTACAGTTCTAGCGATAATAACTGCATTATATGGGTAATAATGCACGTTATATTGCTAACAATATAAGTAATAAGTATAATTATTACAGTTCTAGCGATAATAACTGCATTATATGGGTAATAATGCATGTTATATTGATGATAATGAAAGTAATACGAATATTTATTATAGTTCTAGCGATAATAACTGCATAATATGGGTAATAATGCATGTTATATTGATGATAATAAAAGTAATACGTATATTTATTATAGTTCTAGCGATAATAACTGCATAATATGGGTAATAATGCATGTTATATTGATGGTAATGAAAGTAATACGAATATTTATTATAGTTCTAGCGATAATAACTGCATAATATGGGTAATAATGCATGTTATATTGAGAATAATATAAGTAATAAGTATAATTATTACAGTTCTGGCGATAATAACTGCATTATATGGGTAATAATGCACGTTATATTGCTAATAGTATAAGCAATAAGTATAATTATTACAGTTCTAGCGATAATACCTCCATTATATGGGTAATAATGCATGTTATATTGATAATGATATAAGTAATAAGTATAATTATTACAGTTCTAGCGATAATAACTGCATAATATGGGTAATAATGCACGTTATATTGCTAATAATTTAAGTAATGAGTACAATGATTACAGTTCTAGCGATAATAACTGCATTATATGGGTAATAATGCATGTGATATTGATAATAATATAAGTAATAAGTATAATTATTACAGTTCTAGCGATAATAACTGCATTATATGGGTAATAATGCACGTTATATTGCTAATAATATAAGTAATGATTACAATTATTACAGTTCTAGTGATAATAACTGCATTATATGGGTAATAATGCACGTTATATTGCTAATAATATAAGTAATAAGTATAATTATTACTGTTCTAGCGATAATAACTGCATTATATGGGTAATAATGCATGTTACATTGATAATATTGGGAGTAATAAGTGTATTTATTATAGGTCTAGCGATAATAACTGCATAATATGGGTAATAATGCATGTTATATTGATAATAATATAAGTAATAAGTATAATTATTACAGTTCTAGCAATAATACCTCCTTTATATGGGTAATAATGCATGTTATATTGATGATAATGAAAGTAATACGTATATTTATTATAGTTCTTGCGATAATAACTGCATAATATGGGTAATAATGCATGTTATATTGAGAATAATATAAGCAATAAGTATAATTATTACAGTTCTGGCGATAATAACTGCATTATATGGTTAACAATGCACGTTCTATTGCTAATAGTATAAGTAATAAGTATAATTATTACAGTTCTAGCAATAATACCTGCATTATATGGGTAATAATGCATGTTATATTGATAATAATAAAAGTAATAAATATATTTATTACAGTTCTATCGATAATAACTGCATAATATGGGTAATAATGCATGTTATATTGATGATAATAAAAGTAATACGTATATTTATTATAGTTCTAGCGATAATAACTGCATAATATGGGTAATAATGCATGTTATATTGATAATAATCTAAGTAATAAGTATAATTATTACAGTTCTAGCGATAATAACTGCATTATATGGGTAATAATGCACGTTATATTGCTAACAATATAAGTAATAAGTATAATTATTACAGTTCGAGCGATAATAACTGCATTATATGGGTAATAATGCATGTTATATTGATGATAATGAAAGTGATACGTATATTTATTATAGTTCTAGCGATAATAACTGCATAATATGGGTAATAATGCATGTTATATTGAGAATAGTATAAGTAATAAGTATAATTATTACAGTTCTGGCGATAATAACTGCATTATATGGGTAAGAATGCACGTTATATTGCTAATAGTATAAGTAATAAGTATAATTATTACAGTTCTAGCGATAATACCTCCATAATATGGGTAATAATGCATGTTATATTGATAATGATATAAGTAATAAGTATAATTATTACAGTTCTAGCGATAATAACTGCATTATATGGGTAATAATGCACGTTATATTGCTAATAATATAAGTAATAAGTATAATTATTACAGTTCTAGCGATAATAACTGCATTATATGGGTAGAAATGCATGTTATATTGATAATATTGGGAGTAATAAGTATATTTATTATGGTTCTAGAGATAATAACTGCATAATATGGGTAATAATGCATGTTATATTGATGATAATGAAAGTAATACGTATATTTATTATAGTTCTGGCGATAATAACTGCATAATATGGGTAATAATGCATGTTATATTGAGAATAATATAAGTAATAAGTATAATTATTACAGTTCTGGCGATAATAACTGCATTATATGGGTAATAATGCACGTTATATTGCAAATAATATAAGTAATAAGTATAATTATTACTGTTCTAGCGATAATAACTGCATTATATGGGTAATAATGCATGTTACATTGATAATATTGGGAGTAATAAGTGTATTTATTATAGGTCTAGCGATAATAACTGCATAATATGGGTAATAATGCATGTGATATTGATAATAATATAAGTAATAAGTATAATTATTACAGTTCTAGCGATAATAACTGCATTATATGGGTAATAATGCACGTTATATTGCTAATAATATAAGTAATGATTACAATTATTACAGTTCTAGCGATAATAACTGCATTATATGGGTAATAATGCACGTTATATTGCAAATAATATAAGTAATAAGTATAATTATTACTGTTCTAGCGATAATAACTGCATTATATGGGTAATAATGCATGTTACATTGATAATATTGGGAGTAATAAGTGTATTTATTATAGGTCTAGCGATAATAACTGCATAATATGGGTAATAATGCATGTTATATTGATAATAATATAAGTAATAAGTATAATTATTACAGTTCTAGCAATAATACCTCCTTTATATGGGTAATAATGCATGTTATATTGATGATAATGAAAGTAATACGTATATTTATTATAGTTCTTGCGATAATAACTGCATAATATGGGTAATAATGCATGTTATATTGAGAATAATATAAGCAATAAGTATAATTATTACAGTTCTGGCGATAATAACTGCATTATATGGGTAATAATGCACGTTATATTGCAAATAATATAAGTAATAAGTATAATTATTACTGTTCTAGCGATAATAACTGCATTATATGGGTAATAATGCATGTTACATTGATAATATTGGGAGTAATAAGTGTATTTATTATAGGTCTAGCGATAATAACTGCATAATATGGGTAATAATGCATGTGATATTGATAATAATATAAGTAATAAGTATAATTATTACTGTTCTAGCGATAATAACTGCATTATATGGGTAATAATGCATGTTACATTGATAATATTGGGAGTAATAAGTGTATTTATTATAGGTCTAGCGATAATAACTGCATAATATGGGTAATAATGCATGTTATATTGATAATAATATAAGTAATAAGTATAATTATTACAGTTCTAGCAATAATACCTCCTTTATATGGGTAATAATGCATGTTATATTGATGATAATGAAAGTAATACGTATATTTATTATAGTTCTTGCGATAATAACTGCATAATATGGGTAATAATGCATGTTATATTGAGAATAATATAAGCAATAAGTATAATTATTACAGTTCTGGCGATAATAACTGCATTATATGGTTAACAATGCACGTTCTATTGCTAATAGTATAAGTAATAAGTATAATTATTACAGTTCTAGCAATAATACCTGCATTATATGGGTAATAATGCATGTTATATTGATAATAATAAAAGTAATAAATATATTTATTACAGTTCTATCGATAATAACTGCATAATATGGGTAATAATGCATGTTATATTGATGATAATAAAAGTAATACGTATATTTATTATAGTTCTAGCGATAATAACTGCATAATATGGGTAATAATGCATGTTATATTGATGGTAATGAAAGTAATACGAATATTTATTATAGTTCTAGCGATAATAACTGCATAATATGGGTAATAATGCATGTTATATTGAGAATAATATAAGTAATAAGTATAATTATTACAGTTCTGGCGATAATAACTGCATTATATGGGTAATAATGCACGTTATATTGCTAACAATATAAGTAATAAGTATAATTATTACAGTTCTAGCGATAATAACTGCATTATATGGGTAATAATGCATGTTATATTGATGATAATGAAAGTAATACGAATATTTATTATAGTTCTAGCGATAATAACTGCATAATATGGGTAATAATGCATGTTATATTGATGATAATAAAAGTAATACGTATATTTATTATAGTTCTAGCGATAATAACTGCATAATATGGGTAATAATGCATGTTATATTGATGGTAATGAAAGTAATACGAATATTTATTATAGTTCTAGCGATAATAACTGCATAATATGGGTAATAATGCATGTTATATTGAGAATAATATAAGTAATAAGTATAATTATTACAGTTCTGGCGATAATAACTGCATTATATGGGTAATAATGCACGTTATATTGCTAATAGTATAAGCAATAAGTATAATTATTACAGTTCTAGCGATAATACCTCCATTATATGGGTAATAATGCATGTTATATTGATAATGATATAAGTAATAAGTATAATTATTACAGTTCTAGCGATAATAACTGCATAATATGGGTAATAATGCACGTTATATTGCTAATAATTTAAGTAATGAGTACAATGATTACAGTTCTAGCGATAATAACTGCATTATATGGGTAATAATGCATGTGATATTGATAATAATATAAGTAATAAGTATAATTATTACAGTTCTAGCGATAATAACTGCATTATATGGGTAACAATGCACGTTATATTGCTAATAGTATAAGTAATAAGTACAATCATTACAGTTCTAGCAATAATACCTCCATTATATGGGTAATAATGGATGTTATGTTGATAATAATATAAGTAATAAGTAAAATTATTACAGTTCTAGCGATAATAACTGCATTATATGGGTAATAATGCATGTTATATTGATAATATTGGGAGTAATAAGTATAATTATTATAGTTCTAGCGATAATAATAGTAAAATATGGCAAATAGTGCATGTTATATTGATAATAATAAAAGTAATAAATATATTTATTACAGTTCTACCGATAATAACTGCATAATATGTGTAATAATGCATGTTATATTGATAATAATCTAAGTAATAAGTATAATTATTACAGTTCTAGCGATAATAACTGCATTATATGGGTAATAATGCACGTTATATTGCTAACAATATAAGTAATAAGTATAATTATTACAGTTCTAGCGATAATAACTGCATTATATGGGTAATAATGCATGTTATATTGATGATAATGAAAGTAATACGAATATTTATTATAGTTCTAGCGATAATAACTGCATAATATGGGTAATAATGCATGTTATATTGATGATAATAAAAGTAATACGTATATTTATTATAGTTCTAGCGATAATAACTGCATAATATGGGTAATAATGCATGTTATATTGATGGTAATGAAAGTAATACGAATATTTATTATAGTTCTAGCGATAATAACTGCATAATATGGGTAATAATGCATGTTATATTGAGAATAATATAAGTAATAAGTATAATTATTACAGTTCTGGCGATAATAACTGCATTATATGGGTAATAATGCACGTTATATTGCTAATAGTATAAGCAATAAGTATAATTATTACAGTTCTAGCGATAATACCTCCATTATATGGGTAATAATGCATGTTATATTGATAATGATATAAGTAATAAGTATAATTATTACAGTTCTAGCGATAATAACTGCATAATATGGGTAATAATGCACGTTATATTGCTAATAATTTAAGTAATGAGTACAATGATTACAGTTCTAGCGATAATAACTGCATTATATGGGTAATAATGCATGTGATATTGATAATAATATAAGTAATAAGTATAATTATTACAGTTCTAGCGATAATAACTGCATTATATGGGTAATAATGCACGTTATATTGCTAATAATATAAGTAATGATTACAATTATTACAGTTCTAGTGATAATAACTGCATTATATGGGTAATAATGCACGTTATATTGCTAATAATATAAGTAATAAGTATAATTATTACTGTTCTAGCGATAATAACTGCATTATATGGGTAATAATGCATGTTACATTGATAATATTGGGAGTAATAAGTGTATTTATTATAGGTCTAGCGATAATAACTGCATAATATGGGTAATAATGCATGTTATATTGATAATAATATAAGTAATAAGTATAATTATTACAGTTCTAGCAATAATACCTCCTTTATATGGGTAATAATGCATGTTATATTGATGATAATGAAAGTAATACGTATATTTATTATAGTTCTTGCGATAATAACTGCATAATATGGGTAATAATGCATGTTATATTGAGAATAATATAAGCAATAAGTATAATTATTACAGTTCTGGCGATAATAACTGCATTATATGGTTAACAATGCACGTTCTATTGCTAATAGTATAAGTAATAAGTATAATTATTACAGTTCTAGCAATAATACCTGCATTATATGGGTAATAATGCATGTTATATTGATAATAATAAAAGTAATAAATATATTTATTACAGTTCTATCGATAATAACTGCATAATATGGGTAATAATGCATGTTATATTGATGATAATAAAAGTAATACGTATATTTATTATAGTTCTAGCGATAATAACTGCATAATATGGGTAATAATGCATGTTATATTGATAATAATCTAAGTAATAAGTATAATTATTACAGTTCTAGCGATAATAACTGCATTATATGGGTAATAATGCACGTTATATTGCTAACAATATAAGTAATAAGTATAATTATTACAGTTCGAGCGATAATAACTGCATTATATGGGTAATAATGCATGTTATATTGATGATAATGAAAGTGATACGTATATTTATTATAGTTCTAGCGATAATAACTGCATAATATGGGTAATAATGCATGTTATATTGAGAATAGTATAAGTAATAAGTATAATTATTACAGTTCTGGCGATAATAACTGCATTATATGGGTAAGAATGCACGTTATATTGCTAATAGTATAAGTAATAAGTATAATTATTACAGTTCTAGCGATAATACCTCCATAATATGGGTAATAATGCATGTTATATTGATAATGATATAAGTAATAAGTATAATTATTACAGTTCTAGCGATAATAACTGCATTATATGGGTAATAATGCACGTTATATTGCTAATAATATAAGTAATAAGTATAATTATTACAGTTCTAGCGATAATAACTGCATTATATGGGTAGAAATGCATGTTATATTGATAATATTGGGAGTAATAAGTATATTTATTATGGTTCTAGAGATAATAACTGCATAATATGGGTAATAATGCATGTTATATTGATGATAATGAAAGTAATACGTATATTTATTATAGTTCTGGCGATAATAACTGCATAATATGGGTAATAATGCATGTTATATTGAGAATAATATAAGTAATAAGTATAATTATTACAGTTCTGGCGATAATAACTGCATTATATGGGTAATAATGCACGTTATATTGCAAATAATATAAGTAATAAGTATAATTATTACTGTTCTAGCGATAATAACTGCATTATATGGGTAATAATGCATGTTACATTGATAATATTGGGAGTAATAAGTGTATTTATTATAGGTCTAGCGATAATAACTGCATAATATGGGTAATAATGCATGTGATATTGATAATAATATAAGTAATAAGTATAATTATTACAGTTCTAGCGATAATAACTGCATTATATGGGTAATAATGCACGTTATATTGCTAATAATATAAGTAATGATTACAATTATTACAGTTCTAGCGATAATAACTGCATTATATGGGTAATAATGCACGTTATATTGCAAATAATATAAGTAATAAGTATAATTATTACTGTTCTAGCGATAATAACTGCATTATATGGGTAATAATGCATGTTACATTGATAATATTGGGAGTAATAAGTGTATTTATTATAGGTCTAGCGATAATAACTGCATAATATGGGTAATAATGCATGTTATATTGATAATAATATAAGTAATAAGTATAATTATTACAGTTCTAGCAATAATACCTCCTTTATATGGGTAATAATGCATGTTATATTGATGATAATGAAAGTAATACGTATATTTATTATAGTTCTTGCGATAATAACTGCATAATATGGGTAATAATGCATGTTATATTGAGAATAATATAAGCAATAAGTATAATTATTACAGTTCTGGCGATAATAACTGCATTATATGGTTAACAATGCACGTTCTATTGCTAATAGTATAAGTAATAAGTATAATTATTACAGTTCTAGCAATAATACCTGCATTATATGGGTAATAATGCATGTTATATTGATAATAATAAAAGTAATAAATATATTTATTACAGTTCTATCGATAATAACTGCATAATATGGGTAATAATGCATGTTATATTGATGATAATAAAAGTAATACGTATATTTATTATAGTTCTAGCGATAATAACTGCATAATATGGGTAATAATGCATGTTATATTGATAATAATCTAAGTAATAAGTATAATTATTACAGTTCTAGCGATAATAACTGCATTATATGGGTAATAATGCACGTTATATTGCTAACAATATAAGTAATAAGTATAATTATTACAGTTCGAGCGATAATAACTGCATTATATGGGTAATAATGCATGTTATATTGATGATAATGAAAGTGATACGTATATTTATTATAGTTCTAGCGATAATAACTGCATAATATGGGTAATAATGCATGTTATATTGAGAATAGTATAAGTAATAAGTATAATTATTACAGTTCTGGCGATAATAACTGCATTATATGGGTAATAATGCACGTTATATTGCTAATAGTATAAGTAATAAGTATAATTATTACAGTTCTAGCGATAATACCTCC
The DNA here is from genome assembly GCA_963576845.1 of Megachile leachella. Taxonomy (NCBI): domain Eukaryota; kingdom Metazoa; phylum Arthropoda; class Insecta; order Hymenoptera; family Megachilidae; genus Megachile; species Megachile leachella. Next base: position 558,688 of record CAUYWW010000082.1, read on the forward strand.
ATAATATGGGTAATAATGCATGTTATATTGATAATGATATAAGTAATAAGTATAATTATTACAGTTCTAGCGATAATAACTGCATTATATGGGTAATAATGCACGTTATATTGCTAATAATATAAGTAATGAGTACAATTATTACAGTTCTAGCGATAATAACTGCATTATATGGGTAATAATGCACGTTATATTGCTAATAATATAAGTAATAAGTATAATTATTACAGTTCTAGCGATAATAACTGCATTATATGGGTAATAATGCATGTTACATTGATAATATTGGGAGTAATAACTGTATTTATTATAGTTCTAGCAATAATAACTACATAATATGGGTAATAATGCATGTTATATTGATAATAATATAAGTAATAAGTATAATTATTACAGTTCTAGCAATAATACCTCCTTTATATGGGTAATAATGCATGTTATATTGATGATAATGAAAGTAATACGTATATTTACTATAGTTCTTCCGATAATAACTGCATAATATGGGTAATAATGCATGTTATATTGAGAATAATATAAGTAATAAGTATAATTATTACAGTTCTAGCAATAATACCTCCTTTATATGGGTAATAATGCATGTTATATTGATGATAATGAAAGTGATACGTATATTTATTATAGTTCTAGCGATAATAACTGCATAATATGGGTAATAATGCATGTTATATTGATAATAATAAAAGTAATAAATATATTTATTACAGTTCTATCGATAATAACTGCATAATATGGGTAATAATGCATGTTATATTGATAATAATCTAAGTAGTAAGTATAATTATTACAGTTCTAGCGATAATAACGGCATTATATGGGTAATAATGCACGTTATATTGTTAACAATATAAGTAATAAGTATATTTATTACAGTTCTAGCGATAATAACTGCATTATATGGGTAATAATGCATGTTATATTGATGATAATGAAAGTAATACGTATATTTATTATAGTTCTAGCGATAATAACTGCATAATATGGGTAATAATGCATGTTATATTGAGAATAATATAAGTAATGAGTACAATTATTACAGTTCTAGCGATAATAACTGCATTATATGGGTAATAATGCACGTTATATTGCTAATAATATAAGTAATAAGTATAATTATTACAGTTCTAGCGATAATAACTGCATTATATGGGTAATAATGCATGTTACATTGATAATTTTGGGAGTAATAAGTGTATTTATTATAGTTCTAGCGATAATAACTGCATAATATGGGTAATAATGCATGTTATATTGATAATAATATAAGTAATAAGTATAATTATTACAGTTCTAGCAATAATACCTCCTTTATATGGGTAATAATGCATGTTATATTGATGATAATGAAAGTAATACGTATATTTATTATAGTTCTAGCGATAATAACTGCATAATATGGGTAATAATGCATGTTATATTGATAATAATCTAAGTAATAAGTATAATTATTACAGTTCTAGCGATAATAACGGCATTATATGGGTAATAATGCACGTTATATTGCTAACAATATAAGTAATAAGTATAATCATTACAGATCTAGCGATAATAACTGTATTATATGGGTAATAATGCACGTTATATTGCTAACAATATAAGTAATAAGTATAATTATTACAGTTCTAGCGATAATAACTGCATTATATGGGTAATAATGCATGTTATATTGATGATAATGAAAGTGATACGTATATTTATTATAGTTCTAGCGATAATAACTGCATAATATGGGTAATAATGCATGTTATATTGAGAATAGTATAAGTAATAAGTATAATTATTACAGTTCTGGCGATAATAACTGCATTATATGGGTAATAATGCACGTTATATTGCTAATAGTATAAGTAATAAGTATAATTATTACAGTTCTAGCAATAATACCTCCATAATATGGGTAATAATGCATGTTATATTGATAATGATATAAGTAATAAGTATAATTATTACAGTTCTAGCGATAATAACTGCATAATATGGGTAATAATGCACGTTATATTGCTAATAATATAAGTAATGAGCACAATGATTACAGTTCTAGCGATAATAACTGCATTATATGGGTAATAATGCATGTTATATTGATAATAATATAAGTAATAAGTATAATTATTACAGTTCTAGCGATAATAACTGCATTATATGGGTAATAATGCACGTTATATTGCTAATAATATAAGTAATATGTACAATTATTACAGTTCTAGCGATAATAACTGCATTATATGGGTAATAATGCACGTTATATTGCTAATAATATAAGTAATAAGTATAATTATTACAGTTCTAGCGATAATAACTGCATTATATGGGTAATAATGCATGTTACATTGATAATATTGGGAGTAATAACTGTATTTATTATAGTTCTAGCAATAATAACTGCATAATATGGGTAATAATGCATGTTATATTGATAATAATATAAGTAATAAGTATAATTATTACAGTTCTAGCAATAATACCTCCTTTATATGGGTAATAATGCATGTTATATTGATGATAATGAAAGTAATACGTATATTTATTATAGTTCTAGCGATAATAACTGCATAATATGGGTAATAATGCATGTTATATTGAGAATAATATAAGTAATAAGTATAATTATTACAGTTCTGGCGATAATAACTGCATTATATGGGTAATAATGCACGTTATATTGCTAATAGTATAAGTAATAAGTATAATTATTACAGTTCTAGCGATAATACCTCTATTATATGGGTAATAATGCATGTTATATTGATGATAATAAAAGTAATACGTATATTTATTATAGTTCTAGCGATAATAACTGCATAATATGGGTAAAAATGCATGTTATATTGATAATATCGGGAGTAATAAGTATAATTATTATAGCTCTAGCGATAATAATAGTAAAATATGGCAAATAGTGCATGTTATATTGATAATAATAAAAGTAATAAATATATTTATTACAGTTCTATCGATAATAACTGCATAATATGGGTAATAATGCATGTTATATTGATAATAATAAAAGTAATAAATATATTTATTACAGTTCTATCGATAATAACTGCATAATATGGGTAATAATGCATGTTATATTGATAATAATCTAAGTAGTAAGTATAAATATTACAGTTCTAGCGATAATAACGGCATTATATGGGTAATAATGCACGTTATATTGTTAACAATATAAGTAATAAGTATATTTATTACAGTTCTAGCGATAATAACTGCATTATATAGGTAATAATGCATGTTATATTGATGATAATGAAAGTAATACGTATATTTATTATAGTTCTAGCGATAATAACTGCATAATATGGGTAATAATGCATGTTATATTGAGAATAATATAAGTAATAAGTATAATTATTACAGTTCTGGCGATAATAACTGCATTATATGGGTAATAATGCACGTTCTATTGCTAATAGTATAAGTAATAAGTATAATTATTACAGTTCTAGCGATAATACCTCTATTATATGGGTAATAATGCATGTTATATTGATAATGATATAAGTAATAAGTATAATTATTACAGTTCTAGCGATAATAACTGCATTATATGGGTAATAATGCATGTTATATTGATAATATTGGGAGTAATAAGTATATTTATTATAGTTCTAGCGATAATAACTGCATAATATGTGTAATAATACATGTTATATTGATAATAGTATAACTAGTAAGTATAATTATTACAGTTCTGGCGATAATAACTGCATTATATGGGTAACAATGCACGTTATATTGCTAATAGTATAAGTAATAAGTATAATTATTACAGTTCTAGCAATAATACCTCCATTATATGGGTAATAATGGATGTTATATTGATAATAATATAAGTAATAAGTATAATTATTACAGTTCTAGCGATAATAACTGCATTATATGGGTAATAATGCATGTTATATTGATAATAATCTAAGTAATAAGTATAATTATTACAGTTCTAGCGATAATAACGTCATTATATGGGTAATAATGCACGTTATATTGCTAACAATATAAGTAATAAGTATAATTATTACAGTTCTAGCGATAATAACTGCATAATATGGGTAATAATGCACGTTATATTGCTAATAATATAAGTAGTGAGTACAATTATTACAGTTCTAGCGATAATAACTGCATTATATGGGTAATAATGCATGTTATATTGATAATAATATAAGTAATAAGTATAATTATTACAGTTCTAGCGATAATAACTGCATTATATGGGTAAAAATGCATGTTATATTGATAATATTGGGAGTAATAAGTATATTTATTATGGTTCTAGAGATAATAATAGTAAAATATGGCAAATAGTGCATGTTATATTGATAATAATAAAAGTAATAAGTATATTTATTACAGTTCTATCGATAATAACTGCATAATATGGGTAATAATGCATGTTATATTGATGATAATAAAAGTAATACGTATATTTATTATAGTTCTAGCGATAATAACTGCATAATATGGGTAATAATGCATGTTATATTGTTAATAATATAAGTAATAAGTATAATTATTACAGTTCTAGCGATAATAACTGCATTATATGGGTAATAATGCACGTTATATTGCTAATAAAATAAGTAATGAGTACAATTATTACAGTTCTAGCGATAATAACTGCATTATATGGGTAATAATGCACGTTATATTGCTAATAATATAAGTAATAAGTATAATTATTACAGTTCTAGCGATAATAACTGCATTATATGGGTAATAATGCATGTTATATTGATAATATCGGGAGTAATAAGTATAATTATTATAGTTCTAGCGATAATAATAGTAAAATGTGGCAAATAGTGCATGTTATATTGATAATAATAAAAGTAATAAATATATTTATTACAGTTCTATCAATAATAACTGCATAATATGGGTAATAATGCATGTTATATTGATGATAATAAAAGTAATACGTATATTTATTATAGTTCTAGCGATAATAACTGCATAATATGGGTAATAATGCATGTTATATTGATAATAATCTAAGTAATAAGTATAATTATTACAGTTCTAGCGATAATAACTGCATTATATGGGTAATAATGCACGTTATATTGCTAACAATATAAGTAATAAGTATAATTATTACAGTTCTAGCGATAATAACTGCATTATATGGGTAATAATGCATGTTATATTGATGATAATGAAAGTAATACGTATATTTATTATAGTTCTGGCGATAATAACTGCATAATATGGGTAATAATGCATGTTATATTGAGAATAATATAAGTAATAAGTATAATTATTACAGTTCTGGCGATAATAACTGCATTATATGGTTAATAATGCATGTTATATTGATAATATCGGGAGTAATAAGTATAATTATTATAGTTCTAGCGATAATAATAGTAAAATATGGCAAATAGTGCATGTTATATTGATAATAATAAAAGTAATAAGTATATTTATTACAGTTCTATCGATAATAACTGCATAATATGGGTAATAATGCATGTTATATTGATGATAATAAAAGTAATACGTATATTTATTATAGTTCTAGCGATAATAACTGCATAATATGGGTAATAATGCATGTTATATTGATAATAATATAAGTAATAAGTATAATTATTACAGTTCTAGCGATAATAACTGCATTATATGGGTCATAATGCACGTTATATTGCTACTAATATAAGTAATGAGTACAATTATTACAGTTCTAGCGATAATAACTGCATAATATGTGTAATAATGCATGTTATATTAATAATAGTATAAGTAATAAGTATAATTATTACAGTTCTGGCGATAATAACTGCATTATATGGGTAACAATGCACGTTATATTGCTAATAGTATAAGTAATAAGTATAATTATTACAGTTCTAGCAATAATACCTCCATTATATGGGTAATAATGGATGTTATATTGATAATAATATAAGTAATAAGTAAAATTATTACAGTTCTAGCGATAATAACTGCATTATATGGGTAATAATGCATGTTATATTGATAATATTGGGAGTAATAAGTATAATTATTATAGTTCTAGCGATAATAATAGTAAAATATGGCAAATAGTGCATGTTATATTGATAATAATAAAAGTAATAAATATATTTATTACAGTTCTACCGATAATAACTGCATAATATGGGTAATAATGCATGTTATATTGATAATAATCTAAGTAATAAGTATAATTATTACAGTTCTAGCGATAATAACTGCATTATATGGGTAATAATGCACGTTATATTGCTAACAATATAAGTAATAAGTATAATTATTACAGTTCTAGCGATAATAACTGCATTATATGGGTAATAATGCATGTTATATTGATGATAATGAAAGTAATACGAATATTTATTATAGTTCTAGCGATAATAACTGCATAATATGGGTAATAATGCATGTTATATTGATGATAATAAAAGTAATACGTATATTTATTATAGTTCTAGCGATAATAACTGCATAATATGGGTAATAATGCATGTTATATTGATGATAATGAAAGTAATACGTATATTTATTATAGTTCTGGCGATAATAACTGCATAATGTGGGTAATAATGCATGTTATATTGAGAATAATATAAGTAATAAGTATAATTATTACAGTTCTGGCGATAATAACTGCATTATATGGGTAATAATGCACGTTATATTGCTAATAGTATAAGTAATAAGTATAATTATTACAGTTCTAGCGATAATAACTGCATTATATGGGTAATAATGCACGTTATATTGCTAACAATATAAGTAATAAGTATTATTATTACAGTTCTAGCGATAATACCTCCATTATATGGGTAATAATGCATGTTATATTGATGATAATGAAAGTAATACGTATATTTATTATAGTTCCAGCGATAATAACTGCATAATATGGGTAATAATGCATGTTATATTGAGAATAGTATAAGTAATAAGTATAATTATTACAGTTCTAGCGATAATAACTGCATTATATGGTTAATAATGCATGTTATATTGATAATATCGGGAGTAATAAGTATAATTATTATAGTTCTAGCGATAATAATAGTAAAATATGGCAAATAGTGCATGTTATATTGATAATAATAAAAGTAATAAGTATATTTATTACAGTTCTATTGATAATAACTGCATAATATAGGTAATAATGCATGTTATATTGATGATAATAAAAGTAATACGTATATTTATTATAGTTCTAGCGATAATAACTGCATAATATGGGTAATAATGCATGTTATATTGATAATAATATAAGTAATAAGTATAATTATTACAGTTCTAGCGATAATAACTGCATTATATGGGTCATAATGCACGTTATATTGCTACTAATATAAGTAATGAGTACAATTATTACAGTTCTAGCGATAATAACTGCATAATATGTGTAATAATGCATGTTATATTAATAATAGTATAAGTAATAAGTATAATTATTACAGTTCTGGCGATAATAACTGCATTATATGGGCAACAATGCACGTTATATTGCTAATAGTATAAGTAATAAGTATAATTATTACAGTTCTAGCAATAATACCTCCATTATATGGGTAATAATGGATGTTATATTGATAATAATATAAGTAATAAGTAAAATTATTACAGTTCTAGCGATAATAACTGCATTATATGGGTAATAATGCATGTTATATTGATAATATTGGGAGTAATAAGTATAATTATTATAGTTCTAGCGATAATAATAGTAAAATATGGCAAATAGTGCATGTTATATTGATAATAATAAAAGTAATAAATATATTTATTACAGTTCTACCGATAATAACTGCATAATATGGGTAATAATGCATGTTATATTGCTAATAATCTAAGTAATAAGTATAATTATTACAGTTCTAGCGATAATAACTGCATTATATGGGTAATAATGCACGTTATATTGCTAACAATATAAGTAATAAGTATAATTATTACAGTTCTAGCGATAATAACTGCATTATATGGGTAATAATGCATGTTATATTGATGATAATGAAAGTAATACGAATATTTATTATAGTTCTAGCGATAATAACTGCATAATATGGGTAATAATGCATGTTATATTGATGATAATAAAAGTAATACGTATATTTATTATAGTTCTAGCGATAATAACTGCATAATATGGGTAATAATGCGTGTTATATTGATGGTAATGAAAGTAATACGAATATTTATTATAGTTCTAGCGATAATAACTGCATAATATGGGTAATAATGCATGTTATATTGAGAATAATATAAGTAATAAGTATAATTATTACAGTTCTGGCGATAATAACTGCATTATATGGGTAATAATGCACGTTATATTGCTAATAGTATAAGCAATAAGTATAATTATTACAGTTCTAGCGATAATACCTCCATTATATGGGTAATAATGCATGTTATATTGATAATGATATAAGTAATAAGTATAATTATTACAGTTCTAGCGATAATAACTGCATAATATGGGTAATAATGCACGTTATATTGATAATATTGGGAGTAATAAGTATAATTATTATAGTTCTAGCGATAATAATAGTAAAATATGGCAAATAGTGCATGTTATATTGATAATAATAAAAGTAATAAATATATTTATTACAGTTCTACCGATAATAACTGCATAATATGGGTAATAATGCATGTTATATTGATAATAATCTAAGTAATAAGTATAATTATTACAGTTCTAGCGATAATAACTGCATTATATGGGTAATAATGCACGTTATATTGCTAACAATATAAGTAATAAGTATAATTATTACAGTTCTAGCGATAATAACTGCATTATATGGGTAATAATGCATGTTATATTGATGATAATGAAAGTAATACGAATATTTATTATAGTTCTAGCGATAATAACTGCATAATATGGGTAATAATGCATGTTATATTGATGATAATAAAAGTAATACGTATATTTATTATAGTTCTAGCGATAATAACTGCATAATATGGGTAATAATGCATGTTATATTGATGGTAATGAAAGTAATACGAATATTTATTATAGTTCTAGCGATAATAACTGCATAATATGGGTAATAATGCATGTTATATTGAGAATAATATAAGTAATAAGTATAATTATTACAGTTCTGGCGATAATAACTGCATTATATGGGTAATAATGCACGTTATATTGCTAATAGTATAAGCAATAAGTATAATTATTACAGTTCTAGCGATAATACCTCCATTATATGGGTAATAATGCATGTTATATTGATAATGATATAAGTAATAAGTATAATTATTACAGTTCTAGCGATAATAACTGCATAATATGGGTAATAATGCACGTTATATTGCTAATAATTTAAGTAATGAGTACAATGATTACAGTTCTAGCGATAATAACTGCATTATATGGGTAATAATGCATGTTATATTGATAATAACAAAAGCAATAAGTATAATTATTACAGTTCTAGCGATAATAGCTCCATTATATGGGTAATAATGCATGTTATATTGATAATAATATAAGTAATGAGTACAATTATTACAGTTCTAGCGATAATAACTGCATTATATGGGTAATAATGCACGTTATATTGCTAATAATATAAGTAATAAGTATAATTATTACTGTTCTAGCGATAATAACTGCATTATATGGGTAATAATGCATGTTACATTGATAATATTGGGAGTAATAAGTGTATTTATTATAGTTCTAGCGATAATAACTGCATAATATGGGTAATAATGCATGTTATATTGATAATAATATAAGTAATAAGTATAATTATTACAGTTCTAGCAATAATACCTCCTTTATATGGGTAATAATGCATGTTATATTGATGATAATGAAAGTAATACGTATATTTATTATAGTTCTTGCGATAATAACTGCATAATATGGGTAATAATGCATGTTATATTGAGAATAATATAAGTAATAAGTATAATTATTACAGTTCTGGCGATAATAACTGCATTATATGGGTAACAATGCACGTTCTATTGCTAATAGTATAAGTAATAAGTATAATTATTACAGTTCTAGCAATAATACCTGCATTATATGGGTAATAATGCATGTTATATTGATAATAATAAAAGTAATAAATATATTTATTACAGTTCTATCGATAATAACTGCATAATATGGGTAATAATGCATGTTATATTGATGATAATAAAAGTAATACGTATATTTATTATAGTTCTAGCGATAATAACTGCATAATATGGGTAATAATGCATGTTATATTGATAATAATCTAAGTAATAAGTATAATTATTACAGTTCTAGCGATAATAACTGCATTATATGGGTAATAATGCACGTTATATTGCTAACAATATAAGTAATAAGTATAATTATTACAGTTCGAGCGATAATAACTGCATTATATGGGTAATAATGCATGTTATATTGATGATAATGAAAGTGATACGTATATTTATTATAGTTCTAGCGATAATAACTGCATAATATGGGTAATAATGCATGTTATATTGAGAATAGTATAAGTAATAAGTATAATTATTACAGTTCTGGCGATAATAACTGCATTATATGGGTAATAATGCACGTTATATTGCTAATAGTATAAGTAATAAGTATAATTATTACAGTTCTAGCGATAATACCTCCATAATATGGGTAATAATGCATGTTATATTGATAATGATATAAGTAATAAGTATAATTATTACAGTTCTAGCGATAATAACTGCATTATATGGGTAATAATGCACGTTATATTGCTAATAATATAAGTAACGAGTACAATTATTACAGTTCTAGCGATAATAACTGCATTATATGGGTAATAATGCACGTTATATTGCTTATAATATAAGTAATAAGTATAATTATTACAGTTCTAGCGATAATAACTGCATTATATGGGTAATAATGCATGTTACATTGATAATATTGGGAGTAATAACTGTATTTATTATAGTTCTAGCAATAATAACTGCATAATATGGGTAATAATGCATGTTATATTGATAATAATATAAGTAATAAGTATAATTATTACAGTTCTAGCAATAATACCTCCTTTATATGGGTAATAATGCATGTTATATTGATGATAATGAAAGTAATACGTATATTTATTATAGTTCTTGCGATAATAACTGCATAATATGGGTAATAATGCATGTTATATTGAGAATAATATAAGTAATAAGTATAATTATTACAGTTCTAGCAATAATACCTCCTTTATATGGGTAATAATGCATGTTATATTGATGATAATGAAAGTGATACGTATATTTATTATAGTTCTAGCGATAATAACTGCATAATATGGGTAATAATGCATGTTATATTGATAATAATAAAAGTAATAAATATATTTATTACAGTTCTATCGATAATAACTGCATAATATGGGTAATAATGCATGTTATATTGAGAATAATATAAGTAATAAGTATAATTATTACAGTTCTAGCAATAATACCTCCTTTATATGGGTAATAATGCATGTTATATTGATGATAATGAAAGTGATACGTATATTTATTATAGTTCTAGCGATAATAACTGCATAATATGGGTAATAATGCATGTTATATTGATAATAATAAAAGTAATAAATATATTTATTACAGTTCTATCGATAATAACTGCATAATATGGGTAATAATGCATGTTATATTGATAATAATCTAAGTAGTAAGTATAATTATTACAGTTCTAGCGATAATAACGGCATTATATGGGTAATAATGCACGTTATATTGTTAACAATATAAGTAATAAGTATATTTATTACAGTTCTAGCGATAATAACTGCATTATATGGGTAATAATGCATGTTATATTGATGATAATGAAAGTAATACGTATATTTATTATAGTTCTAGCGATAATAACTGCATAATATGGGTAATAATGCATGTTATATTGAGAATAATATAAGTAATGAGTACAATTATTACAGTTCTAGCGATAATAACTGCATTATATGGGTAATAATGCACGTTATATTGCTAATAATATAAGTAATAAGTATAATTATTACAGTTCTAGCGATAATAACTGCATTATATGGGTAATAATGCATGTTACATTGATAATATTGGGAGTAATAAGTGTATTTATTATAGTTCTAGCGATAATAACTGCATAATATGGGTAATAATGCATGTTATATTGATAATAATATAAGTAATAAGTATAATTATTACAGTTCTAGCAATAATACCTCCTTTATATGGGTAATAATGCATGTTATATTGATGATAATGAAAGTAATACGTATATTTATTATAGTTCTAGCGATAATAACTGCATAATATGGGTAATAATGCATGTTATATTGATAATAATCTAAGTAATAAGTATAATTATTACAGTTCTAGCGATAATAACGGCATTATATGGGTAATAATGCACGTTATATTGCTAACAATATAAGTAATAAGTATAATCATTACAGATCTAGCGATAATAACTGCATTATATGGGTAATAATGCACGTTATATTGCTAACAATATAAGTAATAAGTATAATTATTACAGTTCTATCGATAATAACTGCATTATATGGGTAATAATGCATGTTATATTGATGATAATGAAAGTAATACGTATATTTATTATAGTTCTAGCGATAATAACTGCATAATATGGGTAATAATGCATGCTATATTGAGAATAATATAAGTAATGAGTACAATTATTACAGTTCTAGCGATAATAACTGCATTATATGGGTAATAATGCACGTTATATTGCTAATAATATAAGTAATAAGTATAATTATTACAGTTCTAGCGATAATAACTGCATTATATGGGTAATAATGCATGTTACATTGATAATATTGGGAGTAATAAGTGTATTTATTATAGTTCTAGCGATAATAACTGCATAATATGGGTAATAATGCATGTTATATTGATAATAATATAAGTAATAAGTATAATTATTACAGTTCTAGCAATAATACCTCCTTTATATGGGTAATAATGCATGTTATATTGATGATAATGAAAGTAATACGTATATTTATTATAGTTCTTGCGATAATAACTGCATAATATGGGTAATAATGCATGTTATATTGAGAATAATATAAGTAATAAGTATAATTATTACAGTTCTGGCGATAATAACTGCATTATATGGGTAATAATGCACGTTATATTGCTAATAGTATAAGTAATAAGTATAATTATTACAGTTCTAGCGATAATACCTCTATTATATGGGTAATAATGCATGTTATATTGATGATAATAAAAGTAATGCGTATATTTGTTATAGTTCTAGCGATAATAACTGCATAATATGGGTAAAAATGCATGTTATATTGATAATATCGGGAGTAATAAGTATAATTATTATAGCTCTAGCGATAATAATAGTAAAATATGGCAAATAGTGCATGTTATATTGATAATAATAAAAGTAATAAATATATTTATTACAGTTCAATCGATAATAACTGCATAATATGGGTAATAATGCATGTTATATTGATAATAATAAAAGTAATAAATATATTTATTACAGTTCTATCGATAATAACTGCATAATATGGGTAATAATGCATGTTATATTGATAATAATCTAAGTAGTAAGTATAATTATTACAGTTCTAGCGATAATAACGGCATTATATGGGTAATAATGCACGTTATATTGTTAACAATATAAGTAATAAGTATATTTATTACAGTTCTAGCGATAATAACTGCATTATATGGGTAATAATGCATGTTATATTGATGATAATGAAAGTAATACGTATATTTATTATAGTTCTAGCGATAATAACTGCATAATATGGGTAATAATGCATGTTATATTTAGAGTAATATAAGTAATGAGTACAATTATTACAGTTCTAGCGATAATAACTGCATTATATGGGTAATAATGCACGTTATATTGCTAATAATATAAGTAATAGGTATAATTATTACAGTTCTAGCGATAATAACTGCATTATATGGGTAATAATGCATGTTACATTGATAATATTGGGAGTAATAAGTGTATTTATTATAGTTCTAGCGATAATAACTGCATAATATGGGTAATAATGCATGTTATATTGATAATAATATAAGTAATAAGTATAATTATTACAGTTCTAGCAATAATACCTCCTTTATATGGGTAATAATGCATGTTATATTGATGATAATGAAAGTAATACGTATATTTATTATAGTTCTTGCGATAATAACTGCATAATATGGGTAATAATGCATGTTATATTGAGAATAATATAAGTAATAAGTATAATTATTACAGTTCTAGCAATAATACCTCCTTTATATGGGTAATAATGCATGTTATATTGATGATAATGAAAGTGATACGTATATTTATTATAGTTCTAGCGATAATAACTGCATAATATGGGTAATAATGCATGTTATATTGATAATAATAAAAGTAATAAATATATTTATTACAGTTCTATCGATAATAACTGCATAATATGGGTAATAATGCATGTTATATTGATAATAATCTAAGTAGTAAGTAAAATTATTACAGTTCTAGCGATAATAACGGCATTATATGGGTAATAATGCACGTTATATTGTTAACAATATAAGTAATAAGTATATTTATTACAGTTCTAGCGATAATAACTGCATTATATGGGTAATAATGCATGTTATATTGATGATAATGAAAGTAATACGTATATTTATTATAGTTCTAGCGATAATAACTGCATAATATGGGTAATAATGCATGATATATTGAGAATAATATAAGTAATGAGTACAATTATTACAGTTCTAGCGATAATAACTGCATTATATGGGTAATAATGCACGTTATATTGCTAATAATATAAGTAATAAGTATAATTATTACAGTTCTAGCGATAATAACTGCATTATATGGGTAATAATGCATGTTACATTGATAATATTGGGAGTAATAAGTGTATTTATTATAGTTCTAGCGATAATAACTGCATAATATGGGTAATAATGCATGTTATATTGATAATAATATAAGTAATAAGTATAATTATTACAGTTCTAGCAATAATACCTCCTTTATATGGGTAATAATGCATGTTATATTGATGATAATGAAAGTAATACGTATATTTATTATAGTTCTAGCGATAATAACTGCATAATATGGGTAATAATGCATGTTATATTGATAATAATCTAAGTAATAAGTATAATTATTACAGTTCTAGCGATAATAACGGCATTATATGGGTAATAATGCACGTTATATTGCTAACAATATAAGTAATAAGTATAATCATTACAGATCTAGCGATAATAACTGCATTATATGGGTAATGATGCACGTTATATTGCTAATAATATAAGTAATAAGTATAATTATTACAGTTCTATCGATAATAACTGCATAATATGGGTAATAATGCATGTTATGTTGATGATAATGAAAGTAATACGTATGTTTATTATAGTTCTAGCGATAATAACTGCATAATATGGGTAATAATGCATGTTATATTGAGAATAATATAAGTAATAAGTATAATTATTACAGTTCTGGCGATAACAACTGCATAATATGGGTAATAATGCACGTTATATTGCTAATAGTATAAGTAATAAGTATAATTATTACAGTTCTAGCGATAATAACTGCATTATATGGGTAATAATGCACGTTATATTGCTAATAATATAAGTAATGAGTACAATGATTACAGTTCTAGCGATAATAACTGCATTATATGGGTAATAATGCATGTGATATTGATAATAATATAAGTAATAAGTATAATTATTACAGTTCTAGCGATAATAACTGCATTATATGGGTAATAATGCACGTTATATTGCTAATAATATAAGTAATGAGTACAATTATTACAGTTCTAGCGATAATAACTGCATTATATGGGTAATAATGCACGTTATATTGCTAATAATATAAGTAATAAGTATAATTATTACAGTTCTAGCGATAATAACTGCATTATATGGGTAATAATGCATGTTACATTGATAATATTGGGAGTAATAAGTGTATTTATTATAGTTCTAGCGATAATAACTGCATAATGTGGGTAATAATGCATGTTATATTGATAATAATATAAGTAATAAGTATAATTATTACAGTTCTAGCAATAATACCTCCTTTATATGGGTAATAATGCATGTTATATTGATGATAATGAAAGTAATACGTATATTTATTATAGTTCTTGCGATAATAACTGCATAATATGGGTAATAATGCATGTTATATTGAGAATAATATAAGTAATAAGTATAATTATTACAGTTCTGGCGATAATAACTGCATTATATGGGTAACAATGCACGTTCTATTGCTAATAGTATAAGTAATAAGTATAATTATTACAGTTCTAGCAATAATACCTGCATTATATGGGTAATAATGCATGTTATATTGATAATAATAAAAGTAATAAATATATTTATTACAGTTCTATCGATAATAACTGCATAATATGGGTAATAATGCATGTTATATTGATGATAATAAAAGTAATACGTATATTTATGATAGTTCTAGCGATAATAACTGCATAATATGGGTAATAATGCATGTTATATTGATAATAATCTAAGTAATAAGTATAATTATTACAGTTCTAGCGATAATAACTGCATTATATGGGTAATAATGCACGTTATATTGCTAATAGTATAAGTAATAAGTATAATTATTACAGTTCTAGCAATAATACCTCCATAATATGGGTAATAATGCATGTTATATTGATAATGATATAAGTAATAAGTATAATTATTACAGTTCTAGCGATAATAACTGCATAATATGGGTAATAATGCACGTTATATTGCTAATAATATAAGTAATGAGCACAATGATTACAGTTCTAGCGATAATAACTGCATTATATGGGTAATAATGCATGTTATATTGATAATAATATAAGTAATAAGTATAATTATTACAGTTCTAGCGATAATAACTGCATTATATGGGTAATAATGCACGTTATATTGCTAATAATATAAGTAATAAGTACAATTATTACAGTTCTAGCGATAATAACTGCATTATATGGGTAATAATGCACGTTATATTGCTAATAATATAAGTAATAAGTATAATTATTACAGTTCTAGCGATAATAACTGCATTATATGGGTAATAATGCATGTTACATTGATAATATTGGGAGTAATAACTGTATTTATTATAGTTCTAGCAATAATAACTGCATAATATGGGTAATAATGCATGTTATATTGATAATAATATAAGTAATAAGTATAATTATTACAGTTCTAGCAATAATACCTCCTTTATATGGGTAATAATGCATGTTATATTGATGATAATGAAAGTAATACGTATATTTATTATAGTTCTTGCGATAATAACTGCATAATATGGGTAATAATGCACGTTATATTGCTAATAATATAAGTAATGAGCACAATGATTACAGTTCTAGCGATAATAACTGCATTATATGGGTAATAATGCATGTTATATTGATAATAATATAAGTAATAAGTATAATTATTACAGTTCTAGCGATAATAACTGCATTATATGGGTAATAATGCACGTTATATTGCTAATAATATAAGTAATAAGTACAATTATTACAGTTCTAGCGATAATAACTGCATTATATGGGTAATAATGCACGTTATATTGCTAATAATATAAGTAATAAGTATAATTATTACAGTTCTAGCGATAATAACTGCATTATATGGGTAATAATGCATGTTACATTGATAATATTGGGAGTAATAACTGTATTTATTATAGTTCTAGCAATAATAACTGCATAATATGGGTAATAATGCATGTTATATTGATAATAATATAAGTAATAAGTATAATTATTACAGTTCTAGCAATAATACCTCCTTTATATGGGTAATAATGCATGTTATATTGATGATAATGAAAGTAATACGTATATTTATTATAGTTCTTGCGATAATAACTGCATAATATGGGTAATAATGCATGTTATATTGATGATAATGAAAGTAATACGTATATTTATTATAGTTCTAGCGATAATAACTGCATAATATGGGTAATAATGCATGTTATATTGAGAATAATATAAGTAATGAGTACAATTATTACAGTTCTAGCGATAATAACTGCATTATATGGGTAATAATGCACGTTATATTGCTAATAATATAAGTAATAAGTATAATTATTACAGTTCTAGCGATAATAACTGCATTATATGGGTAATAATGCATGTTATATTGATGATAATGAAAGTAATACGTATATTTATTATAGTTCTTGCGATAATAACTGCATAATATGGGTAATAATGCATGTTATATTGAGAATAATATAAGTAATAAGTATAATTATTACAGTTCTGGCGATAATAACTGCATTATATGGGTAATAATGCACGTTATATTGCTAATAGTATAAGTAATAAGTATAATTATTACAGTTCTAGCGATAATACCTCTATTATATGGGTAATAATGCATGTTATATTGATGATAATAAAAGTAATACGTATATTTGTTATAGTTCTAGCGATAATAACTGCATAATATGGGTAAAAATGCATGTTATATTGATAATATCGGGAGTAATAAGTATAATTATTATAGCTCTAGCGATAATAATAGTAAAATATGGCAAATAGTGCATGTTATATTGATAATAATAAAAGTAATAAATATATTTATTACAGTTCAATCGATAATAACTGCATAATATGGGTAATAATGCATGTTATATTGATAATAATAAAAGTAATAAATATATTTATTACAGTTCTATCGATAATAACTGCATTATATGGGTAATAATGCACGTTATATTGCTAATAATATAAGTAATAAGTATAATTATTACAGTTCTAGCGATAATAACTGCATTATATGGGTAATAATGCATGTTACATTGATAATATTGGGAGTAATAAGTGTATTTATTATAGTTCTAGCGATAATAACTGCATAATATGGGTAATAATGCATGTTATATTGATAATAATATAAGTAATAAGTATAATTATTACAGTTCTAGCAATAATACCTCATTTATATGGGTAATAATGCATGTTATATTGATGATAATGAAAGTAATACGTATATTTATTATAGTTCTTGCGATAATAACTGCATAATATGGGTAATAATGCATGTTATATTGAGAATAATATAAGTAATAAGTATAATTATTACAGTTCTAGCAATAATACCTCCTTTATATGGGTAATAATGCATGTTATATTGATGATAATGAAAGTGATACGTATATTTATTATAGTTCTAGCGATAATAACTGCATAATATGGGTAATAATGCATGTTATATTGATAATAATAAAAGTAATAAATATATTTATTACAGTTCTATCGATAATAACTGCATAATATGGGTAATAATGCATGTTATATTGATAATAATCTAAGTAGTAAGTATAATTATTACAGTTCTAGCGATAATAACGGCATTATATGGGTAATAATGCACGTTATATTGCTAATAATATAAGTAATGAGTACAATTATTACAGTTCTAGCGATAATAACTGCATTATATGGGTAATAATGCACGTTATATTGCTAATAATATAAGTAATAAGTATAATTATTACAGTTCTAGCGATAATAACTGCATTATATGGGTAATAATGCATGTTACATTGATAATATTGGGAGTAATAAGTGTATTTATTATAGTTCTAGCGATAATAACTGCATAATGTGGGTAATAATGCATGTTATATTGATAATAATATAAGTAATAAGTATAATTATTACAGTTCTAGCAATAATACCTCCTTTATATGGGTAATAATGCATGTTATATTGATGATAATGAAAGTAATACGTATATTTATTATAGTTCTTGCGATAATAACTGCATAATATGGGTAATAATGCATGTTATATTGAGAATAATATAAGTAATAAGTATAATTATTACAGTTCTGGCGATAATAACTGCATTATATGGGTAACAATGCACGTTCTATTGCTAATAGTATAAGTAATAAGTATAATTATTACAGTTCTAGCAATAATACCTGCATTATATGGGTAATAATGCATGTTATATTGATAATAATAAAAGTAATAAATATATTTATTACAGTTCTATCGATAATAACTGCATAATATGGGTAATAATGCATGTTATATTGATGATAATAAAAGTAATACGTATATTTATGATAGTTCTAGCGATAATAACTGCATAATATGGGTAATAATGCAGGTTATATTGATAATAATCTAAGTAATAAGTATAATTATTACAGTTCTAGCGATAATAACTGCATTATATGGGTAATAATGCACGTTATATTGCTAATAGTATAAGTAATAAGTATAATTATTACAGTTCTAGCAATAATACCTCCATAATATGGGTAATAATGCATGTTATATTGATAATGATATAAGTAATAAGTATAATTATTACAGTTCTAGCGATAATAACTGCATAATATGGGTAATAATGCACGTTATATTGCTAATAATATAAGTAATGAGCACAATGATTACAGTTCTAGCGATAATAACTGCATTATATGGGTAATAATGCATGTTATATTGATAATAATATAAGTAATAAGTATAATTATTACAGTTCTAGCGATAATAACTGCATTATATGGGTAATAATGCACGTTATATTGCTAATAATATAAGTAATAAGTACAATTATTACAGTTCTAGCGATAATAACTGCATTATATGGGTAATAATGCACGTTATATTGCTAATAATATAAGTAATAAGTATAATTATTACAGTTCTAGCGATAATAACTGCATTATATGGGTAATAATGCATTTTACATTGATAATATTGGGAGTAATAACTGTATTTATTATAGTTCTAGCAATAATAACTGCATAATATGGGTAATAATGCATGTTATATTGATAATAATATAAGTAATAAGTATAATTATTACAGTTCTAGCAATAATACCTCCTTTATATGGGTAACAATGCATGTTATATTGATGATAATGAAAGTAATACGTATATTTATTATAGTTCTAGCGATAATAACTGCATAATATGGGTAATAATGCATGTTATATTGAGAATAATATAAGTAATAAGTATAATTATTACAGTTCTGGCGATAATAACTGCATTATATGGGTAATAATGCACGTTATATTGCTAATAGTATAAGTAATAAGTATAATTATTACAGTTCTAGCGATAATACCTCTATTATATGGGTAATAATGCATGTTATATTGATGATAATAAAAGTAATACGTATATTTATTATAGTTCTAGCGATAATAACTGCATAATATGGGTAAAAATGCATGTTATATTGATAATATCGGGAGTAATAAGTATAATTATTATAGCTCTAGCGATAATAATAGTAAAATATGGCAAATAGTGCATGTTATATTGATAATAATAAAAGTAATAAATATATTTATTACAGTTCTATCGATAATAACTGCATAATATGGGTAATAATGCATGTTATATTGATAATAATAAAAGTAATAAATATATTTATTACAGTTCTATCGATAATAACTGCATAATATGGGTAATAATGCATGTTATATTGATAATAATCTAAGTAGTAAGTATAATTATTACAGTTCTAGCGATAATAACGGCATTATATGGGTAATAATGCACGTTATATTGTTAACAATATAAGTAATAAGTATATTTATTACAGTTCTAGCGATAATAACTGCATTATATAGGTAATAATGCATGTTATATTGATGATAATGAAAGTAATACGTATATTTATTATAGTTCTAGCGATAATAACTGCATAATATGGGTAATAATGCATGTTATATTGAGAATAATATAAGTAATAAGTATAATTATTACAGTTCTGGCGATAATAACTGCATTATATGGGTAATAATGCACGTTATATTGCTAATAGTATAAGTAATAAGTATAATTATTACAGTTCTAGCGATAATACCTCTATTATATGGGTAATAATGCATGTTATATTGATAATGATATAAGTAATAAGTATAATTATTACAGTTCTAGCGATAATAACTGCATTATATGGGTAATAATGCATGTTATATTGATAATATCGGGAGTAATAAGTATAATTATTATAGTTCTAGCGATAATAATAGTAAAATATGGCAAATAGTGCATGTTATATTGATAATAATAAAAGTAATAAGTATATTTATTACAGTTCTAGCGATAATAACTGCATAATATGGGTAATAATGCATGTTATATTGATAATAGTATAACTAGTAAGTATAATTATTACAGTTCTGGCGATAATAACTGCATTATATGGGTAACAATGCACGTTATATTGCTAATAGTATAAGTAATAAGTATAATTATTACAGTTCTAGCAATAATACCTCCATTATATGGGTAATAATGGATGTTATATTGATAATAATATAAGTAATAAGTATAATTATTACAGTTCTAGCGATAATAACTGCATAATATGGGTAATAATGCATGTTATATTGAGAATAATATAAGTAATAAGTATAATTATTACAGTTCTAGCAATAATACCTCATTTATATGGGTAATAATGCATGTTATATTGATGATAATGAAAGTAATACGTATATTTATTATAGTTCTTGCGATAATAACTGCATAATATGGGTAATAATGCATGTTATATTGAGAATAATATAAGTAATAAGTATAATTATTACAGTTCTAGCAATAATACCTCCTTTATATGGGTAATAATGCATGTTATATTGATGATAATGAAAGTGATACGTATATTTATTATAGTTCTAGCGATAATAACTGCATAATATGGGTAATAATGCATGTTATATTGATAATAATAAAAGTAATAAATATATTTATTACAGTTCTATCGATAATAACTGCATAATATGGGTAATAATGCATGTTATATTGATAATAATCTAAGTAGTAAGTATAATTATTACAGTTCTAGCGATAATAACGGCATTATATGGGTAATAATGCACGTTATATTGCTAATAATATAAGTAATGAGTACAATTATTACAGTTCTAGCGATAATAACTGCATTATATGGGTAATAATGCACGTTATATTGCTAATAATATAAGTAATAAGTATAATTATTACAGTTCTAGCGATAATAACTGCATTATATGGGTAATAATGCATGTTACATTGATAATATTGGGAGTAATAAGTGTATTTATTATAGTTCTAGCGATAATAACTGCATAATGTGGGTAATAATGCATGTTATATTGATAATAATATAAGTAATAAGTATAATTATTACAGTTCTAGCAATAATACCTCCTTTATATGGGTAATAATGCATGTTATATTGATGATAATGAAAGTAATACGTATATTTATTATAGTTCTTGCGATAATAACTGCATAATATGGGTAATAATGCATGTTATATTGAGAATAATATAAGTAATAAGTATAATTATTACAGTTCTGGCGATAATAACTGCATTATATGGGTAACAATGCACGTTCTATTGCTAATAGTATAAGTAATAAGTATAATTATTACAGTTCTAGCAATAATACCTGCATTATATGGGTAATAATGCATGTTATATTGATAATAATAAAAGTAATAAATATATTTATTACAGTTCTATCGATAATAACTGCATAATATGGGTAATAATGCATGTTATATTGATGATAATAAAAGTAATACGTATATTTATGATAGTTCTAGCGATAATAACTGCATAATATGGGTAATAATGCATGTTATATTGATAATAATCTAAGTAATAAGTATAATTATTACAGTTCTAGCGATAATAACTGCATTATATGGGTAATAATGCACGTTATATTGCTAATAGTATAAGTAATAAGTATAATTATTACAGTTCTAGCAATAATACCTCCATAATATGGGTAATAATGCATGTTATATTGATAATGATATAAGTAATAAGTATAATTATTACAGTTCTAGCGATAATAACTGCATAATATGGGTAATAATGCACGTTATATTGCTAATAATATAAGTAATGAGCACAATGATTACAGTTCTAGCGATAATAACTGCATTATATGGGTAATAATGCATGTTATATTGATAATAATATAAGTAATAAGTATAATTATTACAGTTCTAGCGATAATAACTGCATTATATGGGTAATAATGCGCGTTATATTGCTAATAATATAAGTAATAAGTACAATTATTACAGTTCTAGCGATAATAACTGCATTATATGGGTAATAATGCACGTTATATTGCTAATAATATAAGTAATAAGTATAATTATTACAGTTCTAGCGATAATAACTGCATTATATGGGTAATAATGCATTTTACATTGATAATATTGGGAGTAATAACTGTATTTATTATAGTTCTAGCAATAATAACTGCATAATATGGGTAATAATGCATGTTATATTGATAATAATATAAGTAATAAGTATAATTATTACAGTTCTAGCAATAATACCTCCTTTATATGGGTAACAATGCATGTTATATTGATGATAATGAAAGTAATACGTATATTTATTATAGTTCTAGCGATAATAACTGCATAATATGGGTAATAATGCATGTTATATTGAGAATAATATAAGTAATAAGTATAATTATTACAGTTCTGGCGATAATAACTGCATTATATGGGTAATAATGCACGTTATATTGCTAATAGTATAAGTAATAAGTATAATTATTACAGTTCTAGCGATAATACCTCTATTATATGGGTAATAATGCATGTTATATTGATGATAATAAAAGTAATACGTATATTTATTATAGTTCTAGCGATAATAACTGCATAATATGGGTAAAAATGCATGTTATATTGATAATATCGGGAGTAATAAGTATAATTATTATAGCTCTAGCGATAATAATAGTAAAATATGGCAAATAGTGCATGTTATATTGATAATAATAAAAGTAATAAATATATTTATTACAGTTCTATCGATAATAACTGCATAATATGGGTAATAATGCATGTTATATTGATAATAATAAAAGTAATAAATATATTTATTACAGTTCTATCGATAATAACTGCATAATATGGGTAATAATGCATGTTATATTGATAATAATCTAAGTAGTAAGTATAATTATTACAGTTCTAGCGAATAATAACGGCATTATATGGGTAATAATGCACGTTATATTGTTAACAATATAAGTAATAAGTATATTTATTACAGTTCTAGCGATAATAACTGCATTATATAGGTAATAATGCATGTTATATTGATGATAATGAAAGTAATACGTATATTTATTATAGTTCTAGCGATAATAACTGCATAATATGGGTAATAATGCATGTTATATTGAGAATAATATAAGTAATAAGTATAATTATTACAGTTCTGGCGATAATAACTGCATTATATGGGTAATAATGCACGTTATATTGCTAATAGTATAAGTAATAAGTATAATTATTACAGTTCTAGCGATAATACCTCTATTATATGGGTAATAATGCATGTTATATTGATAATGATATAAGTAATAAGTATAATTATTACAGTTCTAGCGATAATAACTGCATTATATGGGTAATAATGCATGTTATATTGATAATATCGGGAGTAATAAGTATAATTATTATAGTTCTAGCGATAATAATAGTAAAATATGGCAAATAGTGCATGTTATATTGATAATAATAAAAGTAATAAGTATATTTATTACAGTTCTAGCGATAATAACTGCATAATATGGGTAATAATGCATGTTATATTGATAATAGTATAACTAGTAAGTATAATTATTACAGTTCTGGCGATAATAACTGCATTATATGGGTAACAATGCACGTTATATTGCTAATAGTATAAGTAATAAGTATAATTATTACAGTTCTAGCAATAATACCTCCATTATATGGGTAATAATGGATGTTATATTGATAATAATATAAGTAATAAGTATAATTATTACAGTTCTAGCGATAATAACTGCATTATATGGGTAATAATGCATGTTATATTGATAATATCGGGAGTAATAAGTACAATTATTATAGTTCTAGCGATAATAATAGTAAAATATGGCAAATAGTGCATGTTATATTGATAATAATAAAAGTAATAAGTATATTTATTACAGTTCTATCGATAATAACTGCATAATATGGGTAATAATGCATGTTATATTGATGATGATAAAAGTAATACGTATATTTATTATAGTTCTAGCGATAATAACTGCATAATATGGGTAATAATGCATGTTATATTGATAATAATCTAAGTAATAAGTATAATTATTACAGTTCTAGCGATAATAACTGCATTACATGGGTAATAATGCACGTTATATTGCTAACAATATAAGTAATAAGTATAATTATTACAGTTCTAGCGATAATAACTGCATAATATGGGTAATAATGCACGTTATATTGCTAATAATATAAGTAATGAGTACAATTATTACAGTTCTAGCGATAATAACTGCATTATATGGGTAATAATGCATGTTATATTGATAATAATATAAGTAATAAGTATAATTATTACAGTTCTAGCGATAATAACTGCATTATATGGGTAATAATGCATGTTATATTGATAATACCGGGAGTAATAAGTACAATTATTATAGTTCTAGCGATAATAATAGTAAAATATGGCAAATAGTGCATGTTATATTGATAATAATAAAAGTAATAAGTATATTTATTACAGTTCTATCGATAATAACTGCATAATATGGGTAATAATGCATGTTATATTGATGATAATAAAAGTAATACGTATATTTATTATAGTTCTAGCGATAATAACTGCATAATATGGGTAATAATGCATGTTATATTGATAATAATATAAGTAATAAGTATAATTATTACAGTTCTAGCGATAATAACTGCATTATATGGGTAATAATGCACGTTATATTGCTAATAATATAAGTAATGAGTACAATTATTACAGTTCTAGCGATAATAACTGCATTATATGGGTAATAATGCACGTTATATTGCTTATAATATAAGTAATAAGTATAATTATTACAGTTCTAGCGATAATAACTGCATTATATGGGTAATAATGCATGTTACATTGATAATATTGGGAGTAATAACTGTATTTATTATAGTTCTAGCAATAATAACTGCATAATATGGGTAATAATGCATGTTATATTGATAATAATATAAGTAATAAGTATAATTATTACAGTTCTAGCAATAATACCTCCTTTATATGGGTAATAATGCATGTTATATTGATGATAATGAAAGTAATACGTATATTTATTATAGTTCTTGCGATAATAACTGCATAATATGGGTAATAATGCATGTTATATTGAGAATAATATAAGTAATAAGTATAATTATTACAGTTCTAGCAATAATACCTCCTTTATATGGGTAATAATGCATGTTATATTGATGATAATGAAAGTGATACGTATATTTATTATAGTTCTAGCGATAATAACTGCATAATATGGGTAATAATGCATGTTATATTGATAATAATAAAAGTAATAAATATATTTATTACAGTTCTATCGATAATAACTGCATAATATGGGTAATAATGCATGTTATATTGAGAATAATATAAGTAATAAGTATAATTATTACAGTTCTAGCAATAATACCTCCTTTATATGGGTAATAATGCATGTTATATTGATGATAATGAAAGTGATACGTATATTTATTATAGTTCTAGCGATAATAACTGCATAATATGGGTAATAATGCATGTTATATTGATAATAATAAAAGTAATAAATATATTTATTACAGTTCTATCGATAATAACTGCATAATATGGGTAATAATGCATGTTATATTGATAATAATCTAAGTAGTAAGTATAATTATTACAGTTCTAGCGATAACAACGGCATTATATGGGTAATAATGCACGTTATATTGTTAACAATATAAGTAATAAGTATATTTATTACAGTTCTAGCGATAATAACTGCATTATATGGGTAATAATGCATGTTATATTGATGATAATGAAAGTAATACGTATATTTATTATAGTTCTAGCGATAATAACTGCATAATATGGGTAATAATGCATGTTATATTGAGAATAATATAAGTAATGAGTACAATTATTACAGTTCTAGCGATAATAACTGCATTATATGGGTAATAATGCACGTTATATTGCTAATAATATAAGTAATAAGTATAATTATTACAGTTCTAGCGATAATAACTGCATTATATGGGTAATAATGCATGTTACATTGATAATATTGGGAGTAATAAGTGTATTTATTATAGTTCTAGCGATAATAACTGCATAATATGGGTAATAATGCATGTTATATTGATAATAATATAAGTAATAAGTATAATTATTACAGTTCTAGCAATAATACCTCCTTTATATGGGTAATAATGCATGTTATATTGATGATAATGAAAGTAATACGTATATTTATTATAGTTCTAGCGATAATAACTGCATAATATGGGTAATAATGCATGTTATATTGATAATAATCTAAGTAATAAGTATAATTATTACAGTTCTAGCGATAATAACGGCATTATATGGGTAATAATGCACGTTATATTGCTAACAATATAAGTAATAAGTATAATCATTACAGATCTAGCGATAATAACTGCATTATATGGGTAATAATGCATGTTATATTGATAATAATATAAGTAATAAGTATAATTATTACAGTTCTAGCAATAATACCTCCTTTATATGGGTAATAATGCATGTTATATTGATGATAATGAAAGTAATACGTATATTTATTATAGTTCTTGCGATAATAACTGCATAATATGGGTAATAATGCATGTTATATTGAGAATAATATAAGTAATAAGTATAATTATTACAGTTCTAGCAATAATACCTCCTTTATATGGGTAATAATGCATGTTATATTGATGATAATGAAAGTGATACGTATATTTATTATAGTTCTAGCGATAATAACTGCATAATATGGGTAATAATGCATGTTATATTGATAATAATAAAAGTAATAAATATATTTATTACAGTTCTATCGATAATAACTGCATAATATGGGTAATAATGCATGTTATATTGATAATAATCTAAGTAGTAAGTAAAATTATTACAGTTCTAGCGATAATAACGGCATTATATGGGTAATAATGCACGTTATATTGTTAACAATATAAGTAATAAGTATATTTATTACAGTTCTAGCGATAATAACTGCATTATATGGGTAATAATGCATGTTATATTGATGATAATGAAAGTAATACGTATATTTATTATAGTTCTAGCGATAATAACTGCATAATATGGGTAATAATGCATGTTATATTGAGAATAATATAAGTAATGAGTACAATTATTACAGTTCTAGCGATAATAACTGCATTATATGGGTAATAATGCACGTTATATTGCTAATAATATAAGTAATAAGTATAATTATTACAGTTCTAGCGATAATAACTGCATTATATGGGTAATAATGCATGTTACATTGATAATATTGGGAGTAATAAGTGTATTTATTATAGTTCTAGCGATAATAACTGCATAATATGGGTAATAATGCATGTTATATTGATAATAATCTAAGTAGTAAGTAAAATTATTACAGTTCTAGCGATAATAACGGCATTATATGGGTAATAATGCACGTTATATTGTTAACAATATAAGTAATAAGTATATTTATTACAGTTCTAGCGATAATAACTGCATTATATGGGTAATAATGCATGTTATATTGATGATAATGAAAGTAATACGTATATTTATTATAGTTCTAGCGATAATAACTGCATAATATGGGTAATAATGCATGTTATATTGAGAATAATATAAGTAATGAGTACAATTATTACAGTTCTAGCGATAATAACTGCATTATATGGGTAATAATGCACGTTATATTGCTAATAATATAAGTAATAAGTATAATTATTACAGTTCTAGCGATAATAACTGCATTATATGGGTAATAATGCATGTTACATTGATAATATTGGGAGTAATAAGTGTATTTATTATAGTTCTAGCGATAATAACTGCATAATATGGGTAATAATGCATGTTATATTGATAATAATATAAGTAATAAGTATAATTATTACAGTTCTAGCAATAATACCTCCTTTATATGGGTAATAATGCATGTTATATTGATGATAATGAAAGTAATACGTATATTTATTATAGTTCTAGCGATAATAACTGCATAATATGGGTAATAATGCATGTTATATTGAGAATAATATAAGTAATGAGTACAATTATTACAGTTCTAGCGATAATAACTGCATTATATGGGTAATAATGCACGTTATATTGCTAATAATATAAGTAATAAGTATAATTATTACAGTTCTAGCGATAATAACTGCATTATATGGGTAATAATGCATGTTATATTGATGATAATGAAAGTAATACGTATATTTATTATAGTTCTTGCGATAATAACTGCATAATATGGGTAATAATGCATGTTATATTGAGAATAATATAAGTAATAAGTATAATTATTACAGTTCTGGCGATAATAACTGCATTATATGGGTAATAATGCACGTTATATTGCTAATAGTATAAGTAATAAGTATAATTATTACAGTTCTAGCGATAATACCTCTATTATATGGGTAATAATGCATGTTATATTGATGATAATAAAAGTAATACGTATATTTGTTATAGTTCTAGCGATAATAACTGCATAATATGGGTAAAAATGCATGTTATATTGATAATATCGGGAGTAATAAGTATAATTATTATAGCTCTAGCGATAATAATAGTAAAATATGGCAAATAGTGCATGTTATATTGATAATAATAAAAGTAATAAATATATTTATTACAGTTCAATCGATAATAACTGCATAATATGGGTAATAATGCATGTTATATTGATAATAATAAAAGTAATAAATATATTTATTACAGTTCTATCGATAATAACTGCATTATATGGGTAATAATGCACGTTATATTGCTAATAATATAAGTAATAAGTATAATTATTACAGTTCTAGCGATAATAACTGCATTATATGGGTAATAATGCATGTTACATTGATAATATTGGGAGTAATAAGTGTATTTATTATAGTTCTAGCGATAATAACTGCATAATATGGGTAATAATGCATGTTATATTGATAATAATATAAGTAATAAGTATAATTATTACAGTTCTAGCAATAATACCTCATTTATATGGGTAATAATGCATGTTATATTGATGATAATGAAAGTAATACGTATATTTATTATAGTTCTTGCGATAATAACTGCATAATATGGGTAATAATGCATGTTATATTGAGAATAATATAAGTAATAAGTATAATTATTACAGTTCTAGCAATAATACCTCCTTTATATGGGTAATAATGCATGTTATATTGATGATAATGAAAGTGATACGTATATTTATTATAGTTCTAGCGATAATAACTGCATAATATGGGTAATAATGCATGTTATATTGATAATAATAAAAGTAATAAATATATTTATTACAGTTCTATCGATAATAACTGCATAATATGGGTAATAATGCATGTTATATTGATAATAATCTAAGTAGTAAGTATAATTATTACAGTTCTAGCGATAATAACGGCATTATATGGGTAATAATGCACGTTATATTGCTAATAATATAAGTAATGAGTACAATTATTACAGTTCTAGCGATAATAACTGCATTATATGGGTAATAATGCACGTTATATTGCTAATAATATAAGTAATAAGTATAATTATTACAGTTCTAGCGATAATAACTGCATTATATGGGTAATAATGCATGTTACATTGATAATATTGGGAGTAATAAGTGTATTTATTATAGTTCTAGCGATAATAACTGCATAATGTGGGTAATAATGCATGTTATATTGATAATAATATAAGTAATAAGTATAATTATTACAGTTCTAGCAATAATACCTCCTTTATATGGGTAATAATGCATGTTATATTGATGATAATGAAAGTAATACGTATATTTATTATAGTTCTTGCGATAATAACTGCATAATATGGGTAATAATGCATGTTATATTGAGAATAATATAAGTAATAAGTATAATTATTACAGTTCTGGCGATAATAACTGCATTATATGGGTAACAATGCACGTTCTATTGCTAATAGTATAAGTAATAAGTATAATTATTACAGTTCTAGCAATAATACCTGCATTATATGGGTAATAATGCATGTTATATTGATAATAATAAAAGTAATAAATATATTTATTACAGTTCTATCGATAATAACTGCATAATATGGGTAATAATGCATGTTATATTGATGATAATAAAAGTAATACGTATATTTATGATAGTTCTAGCGATAATAACTGCATAATATGGGTAATAATGCATGTTATATTGATAATAATCTAAGTAATAAGTATAATTATTACAGTTCTAGCGATAATAACTGCATTATATGGGTAATAATGCACGTTATATTGCTAATAGTATAAGTAATAAGTATAATTATTACAGTTCTAGCAATAATACCTCCATAATATGGGTAATAATGCATGTTATATTGATAATGATATAAGTAATAAGTATAATTATTACAGTTCTAGCGATAATAACTGCATAATATGGGTAATAATGCACGTTATATTGCTAATAATATAAGTAATGAGCACAATGATTACAGTTCTAGCGATAATAACTGCATTATATGGGTAATAATGCATGTTATATTGATAATAATATAAGTAATAAGTATAATTATTACAGTTCTAGCGATAATAACTGCATTATATGGGTAATAATGCGCGTTATATTGAGAATAATATAAGTAATAAGTATAATTATTACAGTTCTGGCGATAATAACTGCATTATATGGGTAATAATGCACGTTATATTGCTAATAGTATAAGTAATAAGTATAATTATTACAGTTCTAGCGATAATACCTCTATTATATGGGTAATAATGCATGTTATATTGATGATAATAAAAGTAATACGTATATTTATTATAGTTCTAGCGATAATAACTGCATAATATGGGTAAAAATGCATGTTATATTGATAATATCGGGAGTAATAAGTATAATTATTATAGCTCTAGCGATAATAATAGTAAAATATGGCAAATAGTGCATGTTATATTGATAATAATAAAAGTAATAAATATATTTATTACAGTTCTATCGATAATAACTGCATAATATGGGTAATAATGCATGTTATATTGATAATAATAAAAGTAATAAATATATTTATTACAGTTCTATCGATAATAACTGCATAATATGGGTAATAATGCATGTTATATTGATAATAATCTAAGTAGTAAGTATAATTATTACAGTTCTAGCGAATAATAACGGCATTATATGGGTAATAATGCACGTTATATTGTTAACAATATAAGTAATAAGTATATTTATTACAGTTCTAGCGATAATAACTGCATTATATAGGTAATAATGCATGTTATATTGATGATAATGAAAGTAATACGTATATTTATTATAGTTCTAGCGATAATAACTGCATAATATGGGTAATAATGCATGTTATATTGAGAATAATATAAGTAATAAGTATAATTATTACAGTTCTGGCGATAATAACTGCATTATATGGGTAATAATGCACGTTATATTGCTAATAGTATAAGTAATAAGTATAATTATTACAGTTCTAGCGATAATACCTCTATTATATGGGTAATAATGCATGTTATATTGATAATGATATAAGTAATAAGTATAATTATTACAGTTCTAGCGATAATAACTGCATTATATGGGTAATAATGCATGTTATATTGATAATATCGGGAGTAATAAGTATAATTATTATAGTTCTAGCGATAATAATAGTAAAATATGGCAAATAGTGCATGTTATATTGATAATAATAAAAGTAATAAGTATATTTATTACAGTTCTAGCGATAATAACTGCATAATATGGGTAATAATGCATGTTATATTGATAATAGTATAACTAGTAAGTATAATTATTACAGTTCTGGCGATAATAACTGCATTATATGGGTAACAATGCACGTTATATTGCTAATAGTATAAGTAATAAGTATAATTATTACAGTTCTAGCAATAATACCTCCATTATATGGGTAATAATGGATGTTATATTGATAATAATATAAGTAATAAGTATAATTATTACAGTTCTAGCGATAATAACTGCATTATATGGGTAATAATGCATGTTATATTGATAATATCGGGAGTAATAAGTACAATTATTATAGTTCTAGCGATAATAATAGTAAAATATGGCAAATAGTGCATGTTATATTGATAATAATAAAAGTAATAAGTATATTTATTACAGTTCTATCGATAATAACTGCATAATATGGGTAATAATGCATGTTATATTGATGATGATAAAAGTAATACGTATATTTATTATAGTTCTAGCGATAATAACTGCATAATATGGGTATTAATGCATGTTATATTGATAATAATCTAAGTAATAAGTATAATTATTACAGTTCTAGCGATAATAACTGCATTACATGGGTAATAATGCACGTTATATTGCTAACAATATAAGTAATAAGTATAATTATTACAGTTCTAGCGATAATAACTGCATAATATGGGTAATAATGCACGTTATATTGCTAATAATATAAGTAATGAGTACAATTATTACAGTTCTAGCGATAATAACTGCATTATATGGGTAATAATGCATGTTATATTGATAATAATATAAGTAATAAGTATAATTATTACAGTTCTAGCGATAATAACTGCATTATATGGGTAATAATGCATGTTATATTGATAATACCGGGAGTAATAAGTACAATTATTATAGTTCTAGCGATAATAATAGTAAAATATGGCAAATAGTGCATGTTATATTGATAATAATAAAAGTAATAAGTATATTTATTACAGTTCTATCGATAATAACTGCATAATATGGGTAATAATGCATGTTATATTGATGATAATAAAAGTAATACGTATATTTATTATAGTTCTAGCGATAATAACTGCATAATATGGGTAATAATGCATGTTATATTGATAATAATATAAGTAATAAGTATAATTATTACAGTTCTAGCGATAATAACTGCATTATAAGGGTAATAATGCACGTTATATTGCTAGTAGTATAAGTAATAAGTATAATTATTACAGTTCTAGCGATAATAACTGCATTATATGGGTAATAATGCATGTTACATTGATAATATTGGGAGTAATAAGTGTATTTATTATAGTTCTAGCGATAATAACTGCATAATATGGGTAATAATGCACGTTATATTGCTAATAGTATAAGTAATAAGTGTAATTATTACAGTTCTAGCGATAATACCTCCATTATATGGGTAGTAATGCATGTTATATTGATAATAATATAAGTAATCAGTATAATTATTACAGTTCTAGCGATAATAACTGCATAATATGGGTAATAATGCACGTTACATTGCTAATAATATAAGTAATGAGTACAATTATTACAGTTCTAGCGATAATAACTGCATTATATGGGTAATAATGCATGTTATATTGATAATAATATAAGTAATAAGTATAATAATTACAGTTCTAGCGATAATAACTGCATTATATGGGTAATAATGCATGTTATATTGATAATAATCTAAGTAATAAGTATAATTATTACAGTTCTAGCGATAATAACTGCATTATATGGGTAATAATGCACGTTATATTGCTAACAATATAAGTAATAAGTATAATTATTACAGTTCTAGCGATAATAACTGCATAATATGGGTAATAATGCACGTTACATTGCTAATAATATAAGTAATGAGTACAATTATTACAGTTCTAGCGATAATAACTGCATTATATGGGTAATAATGCATGTTATATTGATAATAATATAAGTAATAAGTATAATAATTACAGTTCTAGCGATAATAACTGCATTATATGGGTAATAATGCATGTTATATTGATAATATTGGGAGTAATAAGTATAATTATTATAGTTCTAGCGATAATAATAGTAAAATATGGCAAATAGTGCATGTTATATTGATAATAATAAAAGTAATAAATATATTTATTACAGTTCTATCGATAATAACTGCATAATATGGGTAATAATGCATGTTATATTGATGATAATAAAAGTAATACGTATATTTATTATAGTTCTAGCGATAATAACTGCATAATATGGGTAATAATGCATGTTATATTGATAATAATCTAAGTAATAAGTATAATTATTACAGTTCTAGCGATAATAACTGCATTATATGGGTAATAATGCATGTTATATTGATATTACCGGGAGTAATAAGTACAATTATTACAGTTCTAGCGATAATAATAGTAAAATATGGCAAATAGTGCATGTTATATTGATAATAATAAAAGTAATAAGTATATTTATTACAGTTCTATCGATAATAACTGCATAATATGGGTAATAATGCATGTTATATTGATGATAATAAAAGTAATACGTATATTTATTAGAGTTCTAGCGATAATAACTGCATTATATGGGTAATAATGCACGTTATATTGCTAACAATATAAGTAATAAGTATAATTATTACAGTTCTAGCGATAATAACTGCATAATATGGGTAATAATGCACGTTATATTGCTAATAATATAAGTAATGAGTACAATTATTACAGTTCTAGCGATAATAACTGCATTATATGGGTAATAATGCATGTTATATTGATAATAATATAAGTAATAAGTATAATTATTACAGTTCTAGCGATAATAACTGCATTATATGGGTAATAATGCATGTTATATTGATATTACCGGGAGTAATAAGTACAATTATTATAGTTCTAGCGATAATAATAGTAAAATATGGCAAATAGTGCATGTTATATTGATAATAATAAAAGTAATAAGTATATTTATTACAGTTCTATCGATAATAACTGCATAATATGGGTAATAATGCATGTTATATTGATGATAATAAAAGTAATACGTATATTTATTAGAGTTCTAGCGATAATAACTGCATAATATGGGTAATAATGCATGTTATATTGATAATAATATAAGTAATAAGTATAATTATTACAGTTCTAGCAATAATACCTCCTTTATATGGGTAATAATGCATGTTATATTGATGATAATGAAAGTAATACGTATATTTATTATAGTTCTTGCGATAATAACTGCATTATATGGGTAAAAATGCATGTTATAATGATAATAATATAAGTAATAATATAATTATTACAGTTCTAGCGATAATAACTGCATTATATGGGTAATAATGCATGTTATATTGATAATATCGGGAGTAATAAGTATAATTATTATAGTTCTAGCGATAATAATAGTAAAATATGGCAAATAGTGCATGTTATATTGATAATAATAAAAGTAATAAATATATTTATTACAGTTCTATCGATAATAACTGCATAATATGGGTAATAATGCATGTTATATTGATGATAATAAAAGTAATACGTATATTTATTATAGTTCTAGCGATAATAACTGCATAATATGGGTAATAATGCATGTTATATTGATAATAATCTAAGTAATAAGTATAATTATTACAGTTCTAGCGATAATAACTGCATTATATGGGTAATAATGCATGTTATATTGATATTACCGGGAGTAATAAGTACAATTATTACAGTTCTAGTGATAATAATAGTAAAATATGGCAAATAGTGCATGTTATATTGATAATAATAAAAGTAATAAGTATATTTATTACAGTTCTATCGATAATAACTGCATAATATGGGTAATAATGCATGTTATATTGATGATAATAAAAGTAATACGTATATTTATTAGAGTTCTAGCGATAATAACTGCATTATATGGGTAATAATGCACGTTATATTGCTAACAATATAAGTAATAAGTATAATTATTACAGTTCTAGCGATAATAACTGCATAATATGGGTAATAATGCACGTTATATTGCTAATAATATAAGTAATGAGTACAATTATTACAGTTCTAGCGATAATAACTGCATTATATGGGTAATAATGCATGTTATATTGATAATAATATAAGTAATAAGTATAATTATTACAGTTCTAGCAATAATACCTCCTTTATATGGGTAATAATGCATGTTATATTGATGATAATGAAAGTAATACGTATATTTATTATAGTTCTTGCGATAATAACTGCATTATATGGGTAAAAATGCATGTTATAATGATAATAATATAAGTAATAATATAATTATTACAGTTCTAGCGATAATAACTGCATTATATGGGTAATAATGCATGTTATATTGATAATATCGGGAGTAATAAGTATAATTATTATAGTTCTAGCGATAATAATAGTAAAATATGGCAAATAGTGCATGTTATATTGATAATAATAAAAGTAATAAGTATATTTATTACAGTTCTATCGATAATAACTGCATAATATGGGTAATAATGCATGTTATGTTGATGATAATGAAAGTAATACGTATGTTTATTATAGTTCTAGCGATAATAATTGCATAATATGGGTAATAATGCATGTTATATTGAGAATAATATAAGTAATAAGTATAATTATTACAGTTCTGGCGATAACAACTGCATTATATGGGTAATAATGCACGTTATATTGCTAATAGTATAAGTAATAAGTATAATTATTACAGTTCTAGCGATAATACCTCCATTATATGGGTAGTAATGCATGTTATATTGATAATAATATAAGTAATCAGTATAATTATTACAGTTCTAGCGATAATAACTGCATAATATGGGTAATAATGCACGTTACATTGCTAATAATATAAGTAATGAGTACAATTATTACAGTTCTAGCGATAATAACTGCATTATATGGGTAATAATGCATGTTATATTGATAATAATATAAGTAATAAGTATAATTATTACAGTACTAGCGATAATAACTGCATTATATGTGTAATAATGCATGTTATATTGATAATATCGGGAGTAATAAGTATAATTATTATAGTTCTAGCGATAATAATAGTAAAATATGGCAAATAGTGCATGTTATATTGATAATAATAAAAGTAATAAATATATTTATTACAGTTCTATCGATAATAACTGCATAATATGGGTAATAATGCATGTTATATTGATGATAATAAAAGTAATACGTATATTTATTATAGTTCTAGCGATAATAACTGCATAATATGGGTAATAATGCATGTTATATTGATAATAATCTAAGTAATAAGTATAATTATTACAGTTCTAGCGATAATAACTGCATTATATGGGTAATAATGCACGTTATATTGCTAACAATATAAGTAATAAGTATAATTATTACAGTTCTAGCGATAATAACTGCATAATATGGGTAATAATGCACGTTATATTGCTAATAATATAAGTAATGAGTACAATTATTACAGTTCTAGCGATAATAACTGCATTATATGGGTAATAATGCATGTTATATTGATAATAATATAAGTAATAAGTATAATTATTACAGTTCTAGCGATAATAACTGCATTATATGGGTAATAATGCATGTTATATTGATAATATCGGGAGTAATAAGTACAATTATTATAGTTCTAGCGATAATAATAGTAAAATATGGCAAATAGTGCATGATATATTGATAACAGTAAAAGTAATAAGTATATTTATTACAGTTCTATCGACTATAACTGCATAATATGGGTAATAATGCATGTTATGTTGATGATAATGAAAGTAATACGTATGTTTATTATAGTTCTAGCGATAATAACTGCATAATATGGGTAATAATGCATGTTATATTGATGATAATAAAAGTAATACGTATATTTATTATAGTTCTAGCGATAATAACTGCATAATATGGGTAATAATGCATGTTATATTGATAATAATATAAGTAATAAGTATAATTATTACAGTTCTAGCGATAATAACTGCATTATATGCGTAATAAGGCCTGTTATATTGATAATATCGGGAGTAATAAGTATAATTATTATAGTTCTAGCGATAATAATAGTAAAGTATGGCTAATAGTGCATGATATATTGATAACAGTAAAAGTAATAAGTATATTTATTACAGTTCTATCGATAATAACTGCATAATATGGGTAATAATGCATGTTATGTTGATGATAATGAAAGTAATACGTATGTTTATTATAGTTCTAGCGATAATAATTGCATAATATGGGTAATAATGCATGTTATATTGAGAATAATATAAGTAATAAGTATAATTATTACAGTTCTGGCGATAACAACTGCATTATATGGGTAATAATGCACGTTATATTGCTAATAGTATAAGTAATAAGTATAATTCTTACAGTTCTAGCGATAATACCTCCATTATATGGGTAGTAATGCATGTTATATTGATAATAATATAAGTAATCAGTATAATTATTACAGTTCTAGCGATAATAACTGCATAATATGGGTAATAATGCACGTTACATTGCTAATAATATAAGTAATGAGTACAATTATTACAGTTCTAGCGATAATAACTGCATTATATGGGTAATAATGCATGTTATATTGATAATAATATAAGTAATAAGTATAATTATTACAGTACTAGCGATAATAACTGCATTATATGGGTAATAATGCATGTTATATTGATAATATCGGGAGTAATAAGTATAATTATTATAGTTCTAGCGATAATAATAGTAAAATATGGCAAATAGTGCATGTTATATTGATAATAATAAAAGTAATAAATATATTTA
Source organism: Megachile leachella (assembly GCA_963576845.1). Taxonomy (NCBI): domain Eukaryota; kingdom Metazoa; phylum Arthropoda; class Insecta; order Hymenoptera; family Megachilidae; genus Megachile; species Megachile leachella. The sequence goes on from CAUYWW010000082.1 coordinate 599,333, forward strand.
TTACAGTTCTATCGATAATAACTGCATAATATGGGTAATAATGCATGTTATATTGATGATAATAAAAGTAATACGTATATTTATTATAGTTCTAGCGATAATAACTGCATAATATGGGTAATAATGCATGTTATATTGATAATAATCTAAGTAATAAGTATAATTATTACAGTTCTAGCGATAATAACTGCATTATATGGGTAATAATGCACGTTATATTGCTAACAATATAAGTAATAAGTATAATTATTACAGTTCTAGCGATAATAACTGCATAATATGGGTAATAATGCACGTTATATTGCTAATAATATAAGTAGTGAGTACAATTATTACAGTTCTAGCGATAATAACTGCATTATATGGGTAATAATGCATGTTATATTGATAATAATATAAGTAATAAGTATAATTATTACAGTTCTAGCGATAATAACTGCATTATATGGGTAATAATGCATGTTATATTGATAATATCGGGAGTAATAAGTACAATTATTATAGTTCTAGCGATAATAATAGTAAAATATGGCAAATAGTGCATGATATATTGATAACAGTAAAAGTAATAAGTATATTTATTACAGTTCTATCGACAATAACTGCATAATATGGGTAATAATGCATGTTATGTTGATGATAATGAAAGTAATACGTATGTTTATTATAGTTCTAGCGATAATAACTGCATAATATGGGTAATAATGCATGTTATATTGATGATAATAAAAGTAATACGTATATTTATTATAGTTCTAGCGATAATAACTGCATAATATGGGTAATAATGCATGTTATATTGATAATAATCTAAGTAATAAGTATAATTATTACAGTTCTAGCGATAATAACTGCATTATATGGGTAATAATGCACGTTATATTGCTAACAATATAAGTAATAAGTATAATTATTACAGTTCTAGCGATAATAACTGCATAATATGGGTAATAATGCACGTTATATTGCTAATAATATAAGTAATGAGTACAATTATTACAATTCGAGCGATAATAACTGCATTATATGGGTAATAATGCATGTTATATTGATAATAATATAAGTAATAAGTATAATTATTACAGTTCTAGCGATAATAACTGCATTATATGGGTAATAATGCATGTTATATTGATAATAATATAAGTAATAAGTATAATTATTACAGTTCTAGCGATAATAACTGCATTATATGGGTAATAATGCATGTTATATTGATAATATCGGGAGTAATAAGTATAATTATTATAGTTCTAGCGATAATAATAGTAAAATATGGCAAATAGTGCATGTTATATTGATAATAATAAAAGTAATAAATATATTTATTACAGTTCTATCGATAATAACTGCATAATATGGGTAATAATGCTTGTTATATTGATAATAATAAAAGTAATAAATATATTTATTACAGTTCTATCGATAATAACTGCATAATATGGGTAATAATGCATGTTATATTGATAATAATCTAAGTAGTAAGTATAATTATTACAGTTCTAGCGATAATAACGGCATTATATGGGTAATAATGCACGTTATATTGTTAACAATATAAGTAATAAGTATATTTATTACAGTTCTAGCGATAATAACTGCATTATATGGGTAATAATGCATGTTATATTGATAATAATATAAGTAATAAGTATAATTATTACAGTTCTAGCGATAATAACTGCATTATATGGGTAATAATGCATGTTATATTGATAATAATATAAGTAATAAGTATAATTATTACAGTTCTAGCGATAATAACTGCATTATATGGGTAATAATGCATGTTATATTGATGATAATGAAAGTAATACGTATATTTATTATAGTTCTAGCGATAATAACTGCATAATATGGGTAATAATGCATGTTATATTGAGAATAATATAAGTAATAAGTATAATTATTACAGTTCTGGCGATAATAACTGCATTATATGGGTAATAATGCACGTTATATTGCTAATAGTATAAGTAATAAGTATAATTATTACAGTTCTAGCGATAATACCTCTATTATATGGGTAATAATGCATGTTATATTGATAATGATATAAGTAATAAGTATAATTATTACAGTTCTAGCGATAATAACTGCATTATATGGGTAATAATGCATGTTATATTGATAATATCGGGAGCAATAAGTATAATTATTATAGTTCTAGCGATAATAATAGTAAAATATGGCAAATAGTGCATGTTATATTGATAATAATAAAAGTAATAAGTATATTTATTACAGTTCTATCGATAATAACTGCATAATATGGGTAATAATGCATGTTATATTGATGATATCGGGAGTAATAAGTACAATTATTATAGTTCTAGCGATAATAATAGTAAAATATGGCAAATAGTGCATGTTATATTGATAATAATAAAAGTATAAAGTATATTTATTACAGTTCTATCGATAATAACTGCATAATATGGGTAATAATGCATGTTATATTGATGATGATAAAAGTAATACGTATATTTATTATAGTTCTAGCGATAATAACTGCATAATATGGGTAATAATGCATGTTATATTGATAATAATCTAAGTAATAAGTATAATTATTACAGTTCTAGCGATAATAACTGCATTACATGGGTAATAATGCACGTTATATTGCTAACAATATAAGTAATAAGTATAATTATTACAGTTCTAGCGATAATAACTGCATAATATGGGTAATAATGCACGTTATATTGCTAATAATATAAGTAATGAGTACAATTATTACAGTTCTAGCGATAATAACTGCATTATATGGGTAATAATGCATGTTATATTGATAATAATATAAGTAATAAGTATAATTATTACAGTTCTAGCGATAATAACTGCATTATATGGGTAATAATGCATGTTACATTGATAATACCGGGAGTAATAAGTACAATTATTATAGTTCTAGCGATAATAATAGTAAAATATGGCAAATAGTGCATGTTATATTGATAATAATAAAAGTAATAAGTATATTTATTACAGTTCTATCGATAATAACTGCATAATATGGGTAATAATGCATGTTATATTGATGATAATAAAAGTAATACGTATATTTATTATAGTTCTAGCGATAATAACTGCATAATATGGGTAATAATGCATGTTATATTGATAATAATATAAGTAATAAGTATAATTATTACAGTTCTAGCGATAATAACTGCATTATATGGGTAATAATGCACGTTATATTGCTAGTAGTATAAGTAATAAGTATAATTATTACAGTTCTAGCGATAATAACTGCATTATATGGGTAATAATGCATGTTACATTGATAATATTGGGAGTAATAAGTGTATTTATTATAGTTCTAGTGATAATAACTGCATAATATGGGTAATAATGCATGTTATATTGATAATAATATAAGTAATAAGTATAATTATTACAGTTCTAGCAATAATACCTCCTTTATATGGGTAATAATGCATGTTATATTGATGATAATGAAAGTAATACGTATATTTATTATAGTTCTTGCGATAATAACTGCATTATATGGGTAAAAATGCATGTTATAATGATAATAATATAAGTAATAATATAATTATTACAGTTCTAGCGATAATAACTGCATAATATGGGTAATAATGCATGTTATGTTGATGATAATGAAAGTAATACGTATGTTTATTATAGTTCTAGCGATAATAATTGCATAATATGGGTAATAATGCATGTTATATTGAGAATAATATAAGTAATAAGTATAATTATTACAGTTCTGGCGATAACAACTGCATTATATGGGTAATAATGCACGTTATATTGCTAATAGTATAAGTAATAAGTATAATTATTACAGTTCTAGCGATAATACCTCCATTATATGGGTAGTAATGCATGTTATATTGATAATAATATAAGTAATCAGTATAATTATTACAGTTCTAGCGATAATAACTGCATAATATGGGTAATAATGCACGTTACATTGCTAATAATATAAGTAATGAGTACAGTTATTACAGTTCTAGCGATAATAACTGCATTATATGGGTAATAATGCATGTTATATTGATAATAATATAAGTAATAAGTATAATTATTACAGTACTAGCGATAATAACTGCATTATATGGGTCATAATGCATGTTATATTGATAATATCGGGAGTAATAAGTATAATTATTATAGTTCTAGCGATAATAATAGTAAAATATGGCAAATAGTGCATGTTATATTGATAATAATAAAAGTAATAAATATATTTATTACAGTTCTATCGATAATAACTGCATAATATGGGTAATAATGCATGTTATATTGATGATAATAAAAGTAATACGTATATTTATTATAGTTCTAGCGATAATAACTGCATAATATGGGTAATAATGCATGTTATATTGATAATAATCTAAGTAATAAGTATAATTATTACAGTTCTAGCGATAATAACTGCATTATATGGGTAATAATGCACGTTATATTGCTAACAATATAAGTAATAAGTATAATTATTACAGTTCTAGCGATAATAACTGCATAATATGGGTAATAATGCACGTTATATTGCTAATAATATAAGTAATGAGTACAATTATTACAGTTCTAGCGATAATAACTGCATTATATGGGTAATAATGCATGTTATATTGATAATAATATAAGTAATAAGTATAATTATTACAGTTCTAGCGATAATAACTGCATTATATGGGTAATAATGCATGTTATATTGATAATATCGGGAGTAATAAGTACAATTATTATAGTTCTAGCGATAATAATAGTAAAATATGGCAAATAGTGCATGATATATTGATAACAGTAAAAGTAATAAGTATATTTATTACAGTTCTATCGACAATAACTGCATAATATGGGTAATAATGCATGTTATGTTGATGATAATGAAAGTAATACGTATGTTTATTATAGTTCTAGCGATAATAACTGCATAATATGGGTAATAATGCATGTTATATTGATGATAATAAAAGTAATACGTATATTTATTATAGTTCTAGCGATAATAACTGCATAATATGGGTAATAATGCATGTTATATTGATAATAATCTAAGTAATAAGTATAATTATTACAGTTCTAGCGATAATAACTGCATTATATGGGTAATAATGCACGTTATATTGCTAACAATATAAGTAATAAGTATAATTATTACAGTTCTAGCGATAATAACTGCATAATATGGGTAATAATGCACGTTATATTGCTAATAATATAAGTAATGAGTACAATTATTACAATTCTAGCGATAATAACTGCATTATATGGGTAATAATGCATGTTATATTGATAATAATATAAGTAATGAGTATAATTATTACAGTTCTAGCGATAATAACTGCATTATATGGGTAATAATGCATGTTATATTGATAATATCGGGAGTAATAAGTATAATTATTATAGTTCTAGCGATAATAATAGTAAAATATGGCAAATAGTGCATGTTATATTGATAATAATAAAAGTAATAAATATATTTATTACAGTTCTATCGATAATAACTGCATAATATGGGTAATAATGCTTGTTATATTGATAATAATAAAAGTAATAAATATATTTATTACAGTTCTATCGATAATAACTGCATAATATGGGTAATAATGCATGTTATATTGATAATAATCTAAGTAGTAAGTATAATTATTACAGTTCTAGCGATAATAACGGCATTATATGGGTAATAATGCACGTTATATTGTTAACAATATAAGTAATAAGTATATTTATTACAGTTCTAGCGATAATAACTGCATTATATGGGTAATAATGCATGTTATATTGATGATAATGAAAGTAATACGTATATTTATTATAGTTCTAGCGATAATAACTGCATAATATGGGTAATAATGCATGTTATATTGAGAATAATATAAGTAATAAGTATAATTATTACAGTTCTGGCGATAATAACTGCATTATATGGGTAATAATGCACGTTATATTGCTAATAGTATAAGTACTAAGTATAATTATTACAGTTCTAGCGATAATACCTCTATTATATGGGTAATAATGCATGTTATATTGATAATGATATAAGTAATAAGTATAATTATTACAGTTCTAGCGATAATAACTGCATTATATGGGTAATAATGCATGTTATATTGATAATATCGGGAGCAATAAGTATAATTATTATAGTTCTAGCGATAATAATAGTAAAATATGGCAAATAGTGCATGTTATATTGATAATAATAAAAGTAATAAGTATATTTATTACAGTTCTATCGATAATAACTGCATAATATGGGTAATAATGCATGTTATATTGATGATATCGGGAGTAATAAGTACAATTATTATAGTTCTAGCGATAATAATAGTAAAATATGGCAAATAGTGCATGTTATATTGATAATAATAAAAGTATAAAGTATATTTATTACAGTTCTATCGATAATAACTGCATAATATGGGTAATAATGCATGTTATATTGATGATGATAAAAGTAATACGTATATTTATTATAGTTCTAGCGATAATAACTGCATAATATGGGTAATAATGCATGTTATATTGATAATAATCTAAGTAATAAGTATAATTATTACAGTTCTAGCGATAATAACTGCATTACATGGGTAATAATGCACGTTATATTGCTAACAATATAAGTAATAAGTATAATTATTACAGTTCTAGCGATAATAACTGCATAATATGGGTAATAATGCACGTTATATTGCTAATAATATAAGTAATGAGTACAATTATTACAGTTCTAGCGATAATAACTGCATTATATGGGTAATAATGCATGTTATATTGATAATAATATAAGTAATAAGTATAATTATTACAGTTCTAGCGATAATAACTGCATTATATGGGTAATAATGCATGTTATATTGATAATACCGGGAGTAATAAGTACAATTATTATAGTTCTAGCGATAATAATAGTAAAATATGGCAAATAGTGCATGTTATATTGATAATAATAAAAGTAATAAGTATATTTATTACAGTTCTATCGATAATAACTGCATAATATGGGTAATAATGCATGTTATATTGATAATAATAAAAGTAATAAATATATTTATTACAGTTCTATCGATAATAACTGCATAATATGGGTAATAATGCATGTTATATTGATAATAATCTAAGTAGTAAGTATAATTATTACAGTTCTGGCGATAATAACTGCATTATATGGGTAATAATGCACGTTATATTGCTAATAGTATAAGTAATAAGTATAATTATTACAGTTCTAGCGATAATACCTCTATTATATGGGTAATAATGCATGTTATATTGATAATGATATAAGTAATAAGTATAATTATTACAGTTCTAGCGATAATAACTGCATTATATGGGTAATAATGCATGTTATATTGATAATATCGGGAGTAATAAGTATAATTATTATAGTTCTAGCGATAATAATAGTAAAATATGGCAAATAGTGCATGTTATATTGATAATAATAAAAGTAATAAGTATATTTATTACAGTTCTATCGATAATAACTGCATTATATGCGTAATAAGGCATGTTATATTGATAATATCGGGAGTAATAAGTATAATTATTATAGTTCTAGCGATAATAATAGTAAAGTATGGCTAATAGTGCATGATATATTGATAACAGTAAAAGTAATAAGTATATTTATTACAGTTCTATCGATAATAACTGCATAATATGGGTAATAATGCATGTTATGTTGATGATAATGAAAGTAATACGTATGTTTATTATAGTTCTAGCGATAATAATTGCATAATATGGGTAATAATGCATGTTATATTGAGAATAATATAAGTAATAAGTATAATTATTACAGTTCTAGCGATAACACCTCCATTATATGGGTAGTAATGCATGTTATATTAATAATAATATAAGTAATCAGTATAATTATTACAGTTCTAGCGATAATAACTGCATAATATGGGTAATAATGCACGTTACATTGCTAATAATATAAGTAATGAGTACAATTATTACAGTTCTAGCGATAATAACTGCATTATATGGGTAATAATGCATGTTATATTGATAATAATATAAGTAATAAGTATAATAATTACAGTTCTAGCGATAATAACTGCATTATATGGGTAATAATGCATGTTATATTGATAATATCGGGAGTAATAAGTATAATTATTATAGTTCTAGCGATAATAATAGTAAAATATGGCAAATAGTGCATGTTATATTGATAATAATAAAAGTAATAAATATATTTATTACAGTTCTATCGATAATAACTGCATAATATGGGTAATAATGCATGTTATATTGATGATAATAAAAGTAATACGTATATTTATTATAGTTCTAGCGATAATAACTGCATAATATGGGTAATAATGCGTGTTATATTGATAATAATCTAAGTAATAAGTATAATTATTACAGTTCTAGCGATAATAACTGCATTATATGGGTAATAATGCACGTTATATTGCTAACAATATAAGTAATAAGTATAATTATTACAGTTCTAGCGATAATAACTGCATAATATGGGTAATAATGCACGTTATATTGCTAATAATATAAGTAATGAGTACAATTATTACAGTTCTAGCGATAATAACTGCATTACATGGGTAATAATGCATGTTATATTGATAATAATATAAGTAATAAGTATAATTATTACAGTTCTAGCGATAATAACTGCATTATATGGGTAATAATGCATGTTATATTGATATTACCGGGAGTAATAAGTACAATTATTATAGTTCTAGCGATAATAATAGTAAAATATGGCAAATAGTGCATGTTATATTGATAATAATAAAAGTAATAAGTATATTTATTACAGTTCTATCGATAATAACTGCATAATATGGGTAATAATGCATGTTATATTGATGATAATAAAAGTAATACGTATATTTGTTAGAGTTCTAGCGATAATAACTGCATAATATGGGTAATAATGCATGTTATATTGATAATAATATAAGTAATAAGTATAATTATTACAGTTCTAGCAATAATACCTCCTTTATATGGGTAATAATGCATGTTATATTGATGATAATGAAAGTAATACGTATATTTATTATAGTTCTTGCGATTATAACTGCATTATATGGGTAAAAATGCATGTTATAATGATAATAATATAAGTAATAATATAATTATTACAGTTCTAGCGATAATAACTGCATTATATGGGTAATAATGCATGTTATATTGATAATATCGGGAGTAATAAGTATAATTATTATAGTTCTAGCGATAATAATAGTAAAATATGGCAAATAGTGCATGTTATATTGATAATAATAAAAGTAATAAGTATATTTATTACAGTTCTATCGATAATAACTGCATTATATGCGTAATAAGGCATGTTATATTGATAATATCGGGAGTAATAAGTATAATTATTATAGTTCTAGCGATAATAATAGTAAAGTATGGCTAATAGTGCATGATATATTGATAACAGTAAAAGTAATAAGTATATTTATTACAGTTCTATCGATAATAACTGCATAATATGGGTAATAATGCATGTTATGTTGATGATAATGAAAGTAATACGTATGTTTATTATAGTTCTAGCGATAATAATTGCATAATATGGGTAATAATGCATGTTATATTGAGAATAATATAAGTAATAAGTATAATTATTACAGTTCTGGCGATAACAACTGCATTATATGGGTAATAATGCACGTTATATTGCTAATAGTATAAGTAATAAGTATAATTATTACAGTTCTAGCGATAATACCTCCATTATATGGGTAGTAATGCATGTTATATTGATAATAATATAAGTAATCAGTATAATTATTACAGTTCTAGCGATAATAACTGCATAATATGGGTAATAATGCACGTTACATTGCTAATAATATAAGTAATGAGTACAATTATTACAGTTCTAGCGATAATAACTGCATTATATGGGTAATAATGCATGTTATATTGATAATAATATAAGTAATAAGTATAATTATTACAGTACTAGCGATAATAACTGCATTATATGGGTAATAATGCATGTTATATTGATAATATCGGGAGTAATAAGTATAATTATTATAGTTCTAGCGATAATAATAGTAAAATATGGCAAATAGTGCATGTTATATTGATAATAATAAAAGTAATAAATATATTTATTACAGTTCTATCGATAATAACTGCATAATATGGGTAATAATGCATGTTATATTGATGATAATAAAAGTAATACGTATATTTATTATAGTTCTAGCGATAATAACTGCATAATATGGGTAATAATGCATGTTATATTGATAATAATCTAAGTAATAAGTATAATTATTACAGTTCTAGCGATAATAACTGCATTATATGGGTAATAATGCACGTTATATTGCTAACAATATAAGTAATAAGTATAATTATTACAGTTCTAGCGATAATAACTGCATAATATGGGTAATAATGCACGTTATATTGCTAATAATATAAGTAATGAGTACAATTATTACAGTTCTAGCGATAATAACTGCATTATATGGGTAATAATGCATGTTATATTGATAATAATTTAAGTAATAAGTATAATTATTACAGTTCTAGCGATAATAACTGCATTATATGGGTAATAATGCATGTTATATTGATAATAATATAAGTAATAAGTATAATTATTACAGTTCTAGCGATAATAACTGCATTATATGGGTAATAATGCATGTTATATTGATAATATCGGGAGTAATAAGTATAATTATTATAGTTCTAGCGATAATAATAGTAAAATATGGCAGATAGTGCATGTTATATTGATAATAATAAAAGTAATAAATATATTTATTACAGTTCTATCGATAATAACTGCATAATATGGGTAATAATGCTTGTTATATTGATAATAATAAAAGTAATAAATATATTTATTACAGTTCTATCGATAATAACTGCATAATATGGGTAATAATGCATGTTATATTGATAATAATCTAAGTAGTAAGTATAATTATTACAGTTCTAGCGATAATAACTGCATTATATGGGTAATAATGCACGTTATATTGCTAGTAGTATAAGTAATAAGTATAATTATTACAGTTCTAGCGATAATAACTGCATTATATGGGTAATAATGCACGTTATATTGCTAATAATATAAGTAATGAGTACAATTATTACAGTTCTAGCGATAATAACTGCATTATATGGGTAATAATGCATGTTATATTGATAATAATATAAGTAATAAGTATAATTATTACAGTTCTAGCGATAATAACTGCATTATATGGGTAATAATGCATGTTATATTGATAATACCGGGAGTAATAAGTACAATTATTATAGTTCTAGCGATAATAATAGTAAAATATGGCAAATAGTGCATGTTATATTGATAATAATAAAAGTAATAAGTATATTTATTACAGTTCTATCGATAATAACTGCATAATATGGGTAATAATGCATGTTATATTGATGATAATAAAAGTAATACGTATATTTATTATAGTTCTAGCGATAATAACTGCATAATATGGGTAATAATGCATGTTATATTGATAATAATATAAGTAATAAGTATAATTATTACAGTTCTAGCGATAATAACTGCATTATATGGGTAATAATGCACGTTATATTGCTAGTAGTATAAGTAATAAGTATAATTATTACAGTTCTAGCGATAATAACTGCATTATATGGGTAATAATGCATGTTACATTGATAATATTGGGAGTAATAAGTGTATTTATTATAGTTCTAGCGATAATAACTGCATAATATGGGTAATAATGCACGTTATATTGCTAATAGTATAAGTAATAAGTATAATTATTACAGTTCTAGCGATAATACCTCCATTATATGGGTAGTAATGCATGTTATATTGATAATAATATAAGTAATCAGTATAATTATTACAGTTCTAGCGATAATAACTGCATAATATGGGTAATAATGCACGTTACATTGCTAATAATATAAGTAATGAGTACAATTATTACAGTTCTAGCGATAATAACTGCATTATATGGGTAATAATGCATGTTATATTGATAATAATATAAGTAATAAGTATAATAATTACAGTTCTAGCGATAATAACTGCATTATATGGGTAATAATGCATGTTATATTGATAATAATCTAAGTAATAAGTATAATTATTACAGTTCTAGCGATAATAACTGCATTATATGGGTAATAATGCACGTTATATTGCTAACAATATAAGTAATAAGTATAATTATTACAGTTCTAGCGATAATAACTGCATAATATGGGTAATAATGCACGTTACATTGCTAATAATATAAGTAATGAGTACAATTATTAGAGTTCTAGCGATAATAACTGCATTATATGGGTAATAATGCATGTTATATTGATAATAATATAAGTAATAAGTATAATAATTACAGTTCTAGCGATAATAACTGCATTATATGGGTAATAATGCATGTTATATTGATAATATCGGGAGTAATAAGTATAATTATTATAGTTCTAGCGATAATAATAGTAAAATATGGCAAATAGTGCATGTTATATTGATAATAATAAAAGTAATAAATATATTTATTACAGTTCTATTGATAATAACTGCATAATATGGGTAATAATGCATGTTATATTGATGATAATAAAAGTAATACGTATATTTATTATAGTTCTAGCGATAATAACTGCATAATATGGGTAATAATGCATGTTATATTGATAATAATCTAAGTAATAAGTATAATTATTACAGTTCTAGCGATAATAACTGCATTATATGGGTAATAATGCATGTTATATTGATATTACCGGGAGTAATAAGTACAATTATTACAGTTCTAGCGATAATAATAGTAAAATATGGCAAATAGTGCATGTTATATTGATAATAATAAAAGTAATAAGTATATTTATTACAGTTCTATCGATAATAACTGCATAATATGGGTAATAATGCATGTTATATTGATGATAATAAAAGTAATACGTATATTTATTAGAGTTCTAGCGATAATAACTGCATTATATGGGTAATAATGCACGTTATATTGCTAACAATATAAGTAATAAGTATAATTATTACAGTTCTAGCGATAATAACTGCATAATATGGGTAATAATGCACGTTATATTGCTAATAATATAAGTAATGAGTACAATTATTACAGTTCTAGCGATAATAACTGCATTATATGGGTAATAATGCATGTTATATTGATAATAATATAAGTAATAAGTATAATTATTACAGTTCTAGCGATAATAACTGCATTATATGGGTAATAATGCATGTTATATTGATATTACCGGGAGTAATAAGTACAATTATTATAGTTCTAGCGATAATAATAGTAAAATATGGCAAATAGTGCATGTTATATTGATAATAATAAAAGTAATAAGTATATTTATTACAGTTCTATCGATAATAACTGCATAATATGGGTAATAATGCATGTTATATTGATGATAATAAAAGTAATACGTATATTTATTAGAGTTCTAGCGATAATAACTGCATAATATGGGTAATAATGCATGTTATATTGATAATAATATAAGTAATAAGTATAATTATTACAGTTCTAGCAATAATACCTCCTTTATATGGGTAATAATGCATGTTATATTGATGATAATGAAAGTAATACGTATATTTATTATAGTTCTTGCGATAATAACTGCATTATATGGGTAAAAATGCATGTTATAATGATAATAATATAAGTAATAATATAATTATTACAGTTCTAGCGATAATAACTGCATTATATGGGTAATAATGCATGTTATATTGATAATATCGGGAGTAATAAGTATAATTATTATAGTTCTAGCGATAATAATAGTAAAATATGGCAAATAGTGCATGTTATATTGATAATAATAAAAGTAATAAGTATATTTATTACAGTTCTATCGATAATAACTGCATAATATGGGTAATAATGCATGTTATGTTGATGATAATGAAAGTAATACGTATGTTTATTATAGTTCTAGCGATAATAATTGCATAATATGGGTAATAATGCATGTTATATTGAGAATAATATAAGTAATAAGTATAATTATTACAGTTCTGGCGATAACAACTGCATTATATGGGTAATAATGCACGTTATATTGCTAATAGTATAAGTAATAAGTATAATTATTACAGTTCTAGCGATAATACCTCCATTATATGGGTAGTAATGCATGTTATATTGATAATAATATAAGTAATCAGTATAATTATTACAGTTCTAGCGATAATAACTGCATAATATGGGTAATAATGCACGTTACATTGCTAATAATATAAGTAATGAGTACAATTATTACAGTTCTAGCGATACTAACTGCATTATATGGGTAATAATGCATGTTATATTGATAATAATATAAGTAATAAGTATAATTATTACAGTACTAGCGATAATAACTGCATTATATGGGTAATAATGCATGTTATATTGATAATATCGGGAGTAATAAGTATAATTATTATAGTTCTAGCGATAATAATAGTAAAATATGGCAAATAGTGCATGTTATATTGATAATAATAAAAGTAATAAATATATTTATTACAGTTCTATCGATAATAACTGCATAATATGGGTAATAATGCATGTTATATTGATGATAATAAAAGTAATACGTATATTTATTATAGTTCTAGCGATAATAACTGCATAATATGGGTAATAATGCATGTTATATTGATAATAATCTAAGTAATAAGTATAATTATTACAGTTCTAGCGATAATAACTGCATTATATGGGTAATAATGCACGTTATATTGCTAACAATATAAGTAATAAGTATAATTATTACAGTTCTAGCGATAATAACTGCATAATATGGGTAATAATGCACGTTATATTGCTAATAATATAAGTAATGAGTACAATTATTACAGTTCTAGCGATAATAACTGCATTATATGGGTAATAATGCATGTTATATTGATAATAATATAAGTAATAAGTATAATTATTACAGTTCTAGCGATAATAACTGCATTATATGGGTAATAATGCAAGTTATATTGATAATATCGGGAGTAATAAGTACAATTATTATAGTTCTAGCGATAATAATAGTAAAATATGGCAAATAGTGCATGATATATTGATAACAGTAAAAGTAATAAGTATATTTATTACAGTTCTATCGACTATAACTGCATAATATGGGTAATAATGCATGTTATGTTGATGATAATGAAAGTAATACGTATGTTTATTATAGTTCTAGCGATAATAACTGCATAATATGGGTAATAATGCATGTTATATTGATGATAATAAAAGTAATACGTATATTTATTATAGTTCTAGCGATAATAACTGCATAATATGGGTAATAATGCATGTTATATTGATAATAATATAAGTAATAATATAATTATTACAGTTCTAGCGATAATAACTGCATTATATGGGTAATAATGCATGTTATATTGATAATATCGGGAGTAATAAGTATAATTATTATAGTTCTAGCGATAATAATAGTAAAATATGGCAAATAGTGCATGTTATATTGATAATAATAAAAGTAATAAGTATATTTATTACAGTTCTATCGATAATAACTGCATAATATGGGTAATAATGCATGTTATGTTGATGATAATGAAAGTAATACGTATGTTTATTATAGTTCTAGCGATAATAATTGCATAATATGGGTAATAATGCATGTTATATTGAGAATAATATAAGTAATAAGTATAATTATTACAGTTCTGGCGATAACAACTGCATTATATGGGTAATAATGCACGTTATATTGCTAATAGTATAAGTAATAAGTATAATTATTACAGTTCTAGCGATAATACCTCCATTATATGGGTAGTAATGCATGTTATATTGATAATAATATAAGTAATCAGTATAATTATTACAGTTCTAGCGATAATAACTGCATAATATGGGTAATAATGCACGTTACATTGCTAATAATATAAGTAATGAGTACAATTATTACAGTTCTAGCGATAATAACTGCATTATATGGGTAATAATGCATGTTATATTGATAATAATATAAGTAATAAGTATAATTATTACAGTTCTAGCGATAATAACTGCATTATATGGGTAATAATGCATGTTATATTGATATTACCGGGAGTAATAAGTACAATTATTATAGTTCTAGCGATAATAATAGTAAAATATGGCAAATAGTGCATGTTATATTGATAATAATAAAAGTAATAAGTATATTTATTACAGTTCTATCGATAATAACTGCATAATATGGGTAATAATGCATGTTATATTGATGATAATAAAAGTAATACGTATATTTATTAGAGTTCTAGCGATAATAACTGCATAATATGGGTAATAATGCATGTTATATTGATAATAATATAAGTAATAAGTATAATTATTACAGTTCTAGCAATAATACCTCCTTTATATGGGTAATAATGCATGTTATATTGATGATAATGAAAGTAATACGAATATTTATTATAGTTCTTGCGATAATAACTGCATTATATGGGTAAAAATGCATGTTATAATGATAATAATATAAGTAATAATATAATTATTACAGTTCTAGCGATAATAACTGCATTATATGGGTAATAATGCATGTTATATTGATAATATCGGGAGTAATAAGTATAATTATTATAGTTCTAGCGATAATAATAGTAAAATATGGCAAATAGTGCATGTTATATTGATAATAATAAAAGTAATAAGTATATTTATTACAGTTCTATCGATAATAACTGCATAATATGGGTAATAATGCATGTTATGTTGATGATAATGAAAGTAATACGTATGTTTATTATAGTTCTAGCGATAATAATTGCATAATATGGGTAATAATGCATGTTATATTGAGAATAATATAAGTAATAAGTATAATTATTACAGTTCTGGCGATAACAACTGCATTATATGGGTAATAATGCACGTTATATTGCTAATAGTATAAGTAATAAGTATAATTATTACAGTTCTAGCGATAATACCTCCATTATATGGGTAGTAATGCATGTTATATTGATAATAATATAAGTAATCAGTATAATTATTACAGTTCTAGCGATAATAACTGCATAATATGGGTAATAATGCACGTTACATTGCTAATAATATAAGTAATGAGTACAATTATTACAGTTCTAGCGATAATAACTGCATTATATGGGTAATAATGCATGTTATATTGATAATAATATAAGTAATAAGTATAATTATTACAGTACTAGCGATAATAACTGCATTATATGGGTAATAATGCATGTTATATTGATAATATCGGGAGTAATAAGTATAATTATTATAGTTCTAGCGTTAATAATAGTAAAATATGGCAAATAGTGCATGTTATATTGATAATAATAAAAGTAATAAATATATTTATTACAGTTCTATCGATAATAACTGCATAATATGGGTAATAATGCATGTTATATTGATGATAATAAAAGTAATACGTATATTTATTATAGTTCTAGCGATAATAACTGCATAATATGGGTAATAATGCATGTTATATTGATAATAATCTAAGTAATAAGTATAATTATTACAGTTCTAGCGATAATAACTGCATTATATGGGTAATAATGCACGTTATATTGCTAACAATATAAGTAATAAGTATAATTATTACAGTTCTAGCGATAATAACTGCATAATATGGGTAATAATGCACGTTATATTGCTAATAATATAAGTAATGAGTACAATTATTACAGTTCTAGCGATAATAACTGCATTATATGGGTAATAATGCATGTTATATTGATAATAATATAAGTAATAAGTATAATTATTACAGTTCTAGCGATAATAACTGCATTATATGGGTAATAATGCAAGTTATATTGATAATATCGGGAGTAATAAGTACAATTATTATAGTTCTAGCGATAATAATAGTAAAATATGGCAAATAGTGCATGATATATTGATAACAGTAAAAGTAATAAGTATATTTATTACAGTTCTATCGACTATAACTGCATAATATGGGTAATAATGCATGTTATGTTGATGATAATGAAAGTAATACGTATGTTTATTATAGTTCTAGCGATAATAACTGCATAATATGGGTAATAATGCATGTTATATTGATGATAATAAAAGTAATACGTATATTTATTATAGTTCTAGCGATAATAACTGCATAATATGGGTAATAATGCATGTTATATTGATAATAATATAAGTAATAATATAATTATTACAGTTCTAGCGATAATAACTGCATTATATGGGTAATAATGCATGTTATATTGATAATATCGGGAGTAATAAGTATAATTATTATAGTTCTAGCGATAATAATAGTAAAATATGGCAAATAGTGCATGTTATATTGATAATAATAAAAGTAATAAGTATATTTATTACAGTTCTATCGATAATAACTGCATAATATGGGTAATAATGCATGTTATGTTGATGATAATGAAAGTAATACGTATGTTTATTATAGTTCTAGCGATAATAATTGCATAATATGGGTAATAATGCATGTTATATTGAGAATAATATAAGTAATAAGTATAATTATTACAGTTCTGGCGATAACAACTGCATTATATGGGTAATAATGCACGTTATATTGCTAATAGTATAAGTAATAAGTATAATTATTACAGTTCTAGCGATAATACCTCCATTATATGGGTAGTAATGCATGTTATATTGATAATAATATAAGTAATCAGTATAATTATTACAGTTCTAGCGATAATAACTGCATAATATGGGTAATAATGCACGTTACATTGCTAATAATATAAGTAATGAGTACAATTATTACAGTTCTAGCGATAATAACTGCATTATATGGGTAATAATGCATGTTATATTGATAATAATATAAGTAATAAGTATAATTATTACAGTACTAGCGATAATAACTGCATTATATGGGTAATAATGCATGTTATATTGATAATATCGGGAGTAATAAGTATAATTATTATAGTTCTAGCGATAATAATAGTAAAATATGGCAAATAGTGCATGTTATATTGATAATAATAAAAGTAATAAATATATTTATTACAGTTCTATCGATAATAACTGCATAATATGGGTAATAATGCATGTTATATTGATGATAATAAAAGTAATACGTATATTTATTATAGTTCTAGCGATAATAACTGCATAATATGGGTAATAATGCATGTTATATTGATAATAATCTAAGTAATAAGTATAATTATTACAGTTCTAGCGATAATAATAGTAAAGTATGGCTAATAGTGCATGATATATTGATAACAGTAAAAGTAATAAGTATATTTATTACAGTTCTATCGATAATAACTGCATAATATGGGTAATAATGCATGTTATGTTGATGATAATGAAAGTAATACGTATGTTTATTATAGTTCTAGCGATAATAATTGCATAATATGGGTAATAATGCATGTTATATTGAGAATAGTATAAGTAATAAGTATAATTATTACAGTTCTGGCGATAACAACTGCATTATATGGGTAATAATGCACGTTATATTGCTAATAGTATAAGTAATAAGTATAATTATTACAGTTCTAGCGATAATACCTCCATTATATGGGTAGTAATGCATGTTATATTGATAATAATATAAGTAATCAGTATAATTATTACAGTTCTAGCGATAATAACTGCATAATATGGGTAATAATGCACGTTACATTGCTAATAATATAAGTAATGAGTACAATTATTACAGTTCTAGCGATAATAACTGCATTATATGGGTAATAATGCATGTTATATTGATAATAATATAAGTAATAAGTATAATTATTACAGTACTAGCGATAATAACTGCATTATATGGGTAATAATGCATGTTATATTGATAATATCGGGAGTAATAAGTATAATTATTATAGTTCTAGCGATAATAATAGTAAAATATGGCAAATAGTGCATGTTATATTGATAATAATAAAAGTAATAAATATATTTATTACAGTTCTATCGATAATAACTGCATAATATGGGTAATAATGCATGTTATATTGATGATAATAAAAGTAATACGTATATTTATTATAGTTCTAGCGATAATAACTGCATAATATGGGTAATAATGCATGTTATATTGATAATAATCTAAGTAATAAGTATAATTATTACAGTTCTAGCGATAATAACTGCATTATATGGGTAATAATGCACGTTATATTGCTAACAATATAAGTAATAAGTATAATTATTACAGTTCTAGCGATAATAACTGCATAATATGGGTAATAATGCACGTTATATTGCTAATAATATAAGTAATGAGTACAATTATTACAGTTCTAGCGATAATAACTGCATTATATGGGTAATAATGCATGTTATATTGATAATAATATAAGTAATAAGTATAATTATTACAGTTCTAGCGATAATAACTGCATTATATGGGTAATAATGCATGTTATATTGATAATATCGGGAGTAATAAGTACAATTATTATAGTTCTAGCGATAATAATAGTAAAATATGGCAAATAGTGCATGATATATTGATAACAGTAAAAGTAATAAGTATATTTATTACAGTTCTATCGACAATAACTGCATAATATGGGTAATAATGCATGTTATGTTGATGATAATGAAAGTAATACGTATGTTTATTATAGTTCTAGCGATAATAACTGCATAATATGGGTAATAATGCATGTTATATTGATGATAATAAAAGTAATACGTATATTTATTATAGTTCTAGCGATAATAACTGCATAATATGGGTAATAATGCATGTTATATTGATAATAATCTAAGTAATAAGTATAATTATTACAGTTCTAGCGATAATAACTGCATTATATGGGTAATAATGCACGTTATATTGCTAACAATATAAGTAATAAGTATAATTATTACAGTTCTAGCGATAATAACTGCATAATATGGGTAATAATGCACGTTATATTGCTAATAATATAAGTAATGAGTACAATTATTACAATTCGAGCGATAATAACTGCATTATATGGGTAATAATGCATGTTATATTGATAATAATATAAGTAATAAGTATAATTATTACAGTTCTAGCGATAATAACTGCATTATATGGGTAATAATGCATGTTATATTGATAATAATATAAGTAATAAGTATAATTATTACAGTTCTAGCGATAATAACTGCATTATATGGGTAATAATGCATGTTATATTGATAATATCGGGAGTAATAAGTATAATTATTATAGTTCTAGCGATAATAATAGTAAAATATGGCAAATAGTGCATGTTATATTGATAATAATAAAAGTAATAAATATATTTATTACAGTTCTATCGATAATAACTGCATAATATGGGTAATAATGCTTGTTATATTGATAATAATAAAAGTAATAAATATATTTATTACAGTTCTATCGATAATAACTGCATAATATGGGTAATAATGCATGTTATATTGATAATAATCTAAGTAGTAAGTATAATTATTACAGTTCTAGCGATAATAACGGCATTATATGGGTAATAATGCACGTTATATTGTTAACAATATAAGTAATAAGTATATTTATTACAGTTCTAGCGATAATAACTGCATTATATGGGTAATAATGCATGTTATATTGATAATAATATAAGTAATAAGTATAATTATTACAGTTCTAGCGATAATAACTGCATTATATGGGTAATAATGCATCTTATATTGATAATAATATAAGTAATAAGTATAATTATTACAGTTCTAGCGATAATAACTGCATTATATGGGTAATAATGCATGTTATATTGATAATATCGGGAGTAATAAGTATAATTATTATAGTTCTAGCGATAATAATAGTAAAATATGGCAAATAGTGCATGTTATATTGATAATAATAAAAGTAATAAATATATTTATTACAGTTCTATCGATAATAACTGCATAATATGGGTAATAATGCTTGTTATATTGATAATAATAAAAGTAATAAATATATTTATTACAGTTCTATCGATAATAACTGCATAATATGGGTAATAATGCATGTTATATTGATAATAATCTAAGTAGTAAGTATAATTATTACAGTTCTAGCGATGATAACGGCATTATATGGGTAATAATGCACGTTATATTCTTAACAATATAAGTAATAAGTATATTTATTACAGTTCTAGCGATAATAACTGCATTATATGGGTAATAATGCATGTTATATTGATGATAATGAAAGTAATACGTATATTTATTATAGTTCTAGCGATAATAACTGCATAATATGGGTAATAATGCATGTTATATTGAGAATAATATAAGTAATAAGTATAATTATTACAGTTCTGGCGATAATAACTGCATTATATGGGTAATAATGCACGTTATATTGCTAATAGTATAAGTAATAAGTATAATTATTACAGTTCTAGCGATAATACCTCTATTATATGGGTAATAATGCATGTTATATTGATAATGATATAAGTAATAAGTATAATTATTACAGTTCTAGCGATAATAACTGCATTATATGGGTAATAATGCATGTTATATTGATAATATCGGGAGCAATAAGTATAATTATTATAGTTCTAGCGATAATAATAGTAAAATATGGCAAATAGTGCATGTTATATTGATAATAATAAAAGTAATAAGTATATTTATTACAGTTCTATCGATAATAACTGCATAATATGGGTAATAATGCATGTTATATTGATGATATCGGGAGTAATAAGTACAATTATTATAGTTCTAGCGATAATAATAGTAAAATATGGCAAATAGTGCATGTTATATTGATAATAATAAAAGTATAAAGTATATTTATTACAGTTCTATCGATAATAACTGCATAATATGGGTAATAATGCATGTTATATTGATGATGATAAAAGTAATACGTATATTTATTATAGTTCTAGCGATAATAACTGCATAATATGGGTAATAATGCATGTTATATTGATAATAATCTAAGTAATAAGTATAATTATTACAGTTCTAGCGATAATAACTGCATTACATGGGTAATAATGCACGTTATATTGCTAACAATATAAGTAATAAGTATAATTATTACAGTTCTAGCGATAATAACTGCATAATATGGGTAATAATGCACGTTATATTGCTAATAATATAAGTAATGAGTACAATTATTACAGTTCTAGCGATAATAACTGCATTATATGGGTAATAATGCATGTTATATTGATAATAATATAAGTAATAAGTATAATTATTACAGTTCTAGCGATAATAACTGCATTATATGGGTAATAATGCATGTTATATTGATAATACCGGGAGTAATAAGTACAATTATTATAGTTCTAGCGATAATAATAGTAAAATATGGCAAATAGTGCATGTTATATTGATAATAATAAAAGTAATAAGTATATTTATTACAGTTCTATCGATAATAACTGCATAATATGGGTAATAATGCATGTTATATTGATGATAATAAAAGTAATACGTATATTTATTATAGTTCTAGCGATAATAACTGCATAATATGGGTAATAATGCATGTTATATTGATAATAATATAAGTAATAAGTATAATTATTACAGTTCTAGCGATAATAACTGCATTATATGGGTAATAATGCACGTTATATTGCTAGTAGTATAAGTAATAAGTATAATTATTACAGTTCTAGCGATAATAACTGCATTATATGGGTAATAATGCATGTTACATTGATAATATTGGGAGTAATAAGTGTATTTATTATAGTTCTAGCGATAATAACTGCATAATATGGGTAATAATGCATGTTATATTGATAATAATATAAGTAATAAGTATAATTATTACAGTTCTAGCAATAATACCTCCTTTATATGGGTAATAATGCATGTTATATTGATGATAATGAAAGTAATACGTATATTTATTATAGTTCTTGCGATAATAACTGCATTATATGGGTAAAAATGCATGTTATAATGATAATAATATAAGTAATAATATAATTATTACAGTTCTAGCGATAATAACTGCATTATATGGGTAATAATGCATGTTATATTGATAATATCGGGAGTAATAAGTATAATTATTATAGTTCTAGCGATAATAATAGTAAAATATGGCAAATAGTGCATGTTATATTGATAATAATAAAAGTAATAAGTATATTTATTACAGTTCTATCGATAATAACTGCATTATATGGGTAATAATGCATGTTATATTGATAATACCGGGAGTAATAAGTACAATTATTATAGTTCTAGCGATAATAATAGTAAAATATGGCAAATAGTGCATGTTATATTGATAATAATAAAAGTAATAAGTATATTTATTACAGTTCTATCGATAATAACTGCATAATATGGGTAATAATGCATGTTATATTGATGATAATAAAAGTAATACGTATATTTATTATAGTTCTAGCGATAATAACTGCATAATATGGGTAATAATGCATGTTATATTGATAATAATATAAGTAATAAGTATAATTATTACAGTTCTAGCGATAATAACTGCATTATATGGGTAATAATGCATGTTATATTGATAATAATAAAAGTAATAAATATATTTATTACAGTTCTATCGATAATAACTGCATAATATGGGTAATAATGCATGTTATATTGATAATAATAAAAGTAATAAATATATTTATTACAGTTCTATCGATAATAACTGCATAATATGGGTAATAATGCATGTTATATTGATAATAATCTAAGTAGTAAGTATAATTATTACAGTTCTAGCGATAATAACGGCATTATATGGGTAATAATGCACGTTATATTGTTAACAATATAAGTAATAAGTATATTTATTACAGTTCTAGCGATAATAACTGCATTATATAGGTAATAATGCATGTTATATTGATGATAATGAAAGTAATACGTATATTTATTATAGTTCTAGCGATAATAACTGCATAATATGGGTAATAATGCATGTTATATTGAGAATAATATAAGTAATAAGTATAATTATTACAGTTCTGGCGATAATAACTGCATTATATGGGTAATAATGCACGTTATATTGCTAATAGTATAAGTAATAAGTATAATTATTACAGTTCTAGCGATAATACCTCTATTATATGGGTAATAATGCATGTTATATTGATAATGATATAAGTAATAAGTATAATTATTACAGTTCTAGCGATAATAACTGCATTATATGGGTAATAATGCATGTTATATTGATAATGATATAAGTAATAAGTATAATTATTACAGTTCTAGCGATAATAACTGCATTATATGGGTAATAATGCATGTTATATTGATAATATCGGGAGTAATAAGTATAATTATTATAGTTCTAGCGATAATAATAGTAAAATATGGCAAATAGTGCATGTTATATTGATAATAATAAAAGTAATAAGTATATTTATTACAGTTCTATCGATAATAACTGCATAATATGGGTAATAATGCATGTTATATTGATGATAATAAAAGTAATACGTATATTTATTATAGTTCTAGCGATAATAACTGCATAATATGGGTAATAATGCATGTTATATTGATAATAATATAAGTAATAAGTATAATTATTACAGTTCTAGCGATAATAACTGCATTATATGGGTAATAATGCATGTTATATTGATAATATTGGGAGTAATAAGTATATTTATTATAGTTCTAGCGATAATAACTGCATAATATGTGTAATAATGCATGTTATATTGATAATAGTATAACTAGTAAGTATAATTATTACAGTTCTGGCGATAATAACTGCATTATATGGGTAACAATGCACGTTATATTGCTAATAGTATAAGTAATAAGTATAATTATTACAGTTCTAGCAATAATACCTCCATTATATGGGTAATAATGGATGTTATATTGATAATAATATAAGTAATAAGTATAATTATTACAGTTCTAGCGATAATAACTGCATTATATGGGTAATAATGCATGTTATATTGATAATAATCTAAGTAATAAGTATAATTATTACAGTTCTAGCGATAATAACGTCATTATATGGGTAATAATGCACGTTATATTGCTAACAATATAAGTAATAAGTATAATTATTACAGTTCTGGCGATAACAACTGCATTATATGGGTAATAATGCACGTTATATTGCTAATAGTATAAGTAATAAGTATAATTATTACAGTTCTAGCGATAATACCTCCATTATATGGGTAGTAATGCATGTTATATTGATAATAATATAAGTAATCAGTATAATTATTACAGTTCTAGCGATAATAACTGCATAATATGGGTAATAATGCACGTTACATTGCTAATAATATAAGTAATGAGTACAGTTATTACAGTTCTAGCGATAATAACTGCATTATATGGGTAATAATGCATGTTATATTGATAATAATATAAGTAATAAGTATAATTATTACAGTACTAGCGATAATAACTGCATTATATGGGTCATAATGCATGTTATATTGATAATATCGGGAGTAATAAGTATAATTATTATAGTTCTAGCGATAATAATAGTAAAATATGGCAAATAGTGCATGTTATATTGATAATAATAAAAGTAATAAATATATTTATTACAGTTCTATCGATAATAACTGCATAATATGGGTAATAATGCATGTTATATTGATGATAATAAAAGTAATACGTATATTTATTATAGTTCTAGCGATAATAACTGCATAATATGGGTAATAATGCATGTTATATTGATAATAATCTAAGTAATAAGTATAATTATTACAGTTCTAGCGATAATAACTGCATTATATGGGTAATAATGCACGTTATATTGCTAACAATATAAGTAATAAGTATAATTATTACAGTTCTAGCGATAATAACTGCATAATATGGGTAATAATGCACGTTATATTGCTAATAATATAAGTAATGAGTACAATTATTACAGTTCTAGCGATAATAACTGCATTATATGGGTAATAATGCATGTTATATTGATAATAATATAAGTAATAAGTATAATTATTACAGTTCTAGCGATAATAACTGCATTATATGGGTAATAATGCATGTTATATTGATAATATCGGGAGTAATAAGTACAATTATTATAGTTCTAGCGATAATAATAGTAAAATATGGCAAATAGTGCATGATATATTGATAACAGTAAAAGTAATAAGTATATTTATTACAGTTCTATCGACAATAACTGCATAATATGGGTAATAATGCATGTTATGTTGATGATAATGAAAGTAATACGTATGTTTATTATAGTTCTAGCGATAATAACTGCATAATATGGGTAATAATGCATGTTATATTGATGATAATAAAAGTAATACGTATATTTATTATAGTTCTAGCGATAATAACTGCATAATATGGGTAATAATGCATGTTATATTGATAATAATCTAAGTAATAAGTATAATTATTACAGTTCTAGCGATAATAACTGCATTATATGGGTAATAATGCACGTTATATTGCTAACAATATAAGTAATAAGTATAATTATTACAGTTCTAGCGATAATAACTGCATAATATGGGTAATAATGCACGTTATATTGCTAATAATATAAGTAATGAGTACAATTATTACAATTCTAGCGATAATAACTGCATTATATGGGTAATAATGCATGTTATATTGATAATAATATAAGTAATAAGTATAATTATTACAGTTCTAGCGATAATAACCGCATTATATGCGTAATAATGCATGTTATATTGATAATATCGGGAGTAATAAGTATAATTATTATAGTTCTAGCGATAATAATAGTAAAATATGGCAAATAGTGCATGTTATATTGATAATAATAAAAGTAATAAATATATTTATTACAGTTCTATCGATAATAACTGCATAATATGGGTAATAATGCTTGTTATATTGATAATAATAAAAGTAATAAATATATTTATTACAGTTCTATCGATAATAACTGCATAATATGGGTAATAATGCATGTTATATTGATAATAATCTAAGTAGTAAGTATAATTATTACAGTTCTAGCGATAATAACGGCATTATATGGGTAATAATGCACGTTATATTGTTAACAATATAAGTAATAAGTATATTTATTACAGTTCTAGCGATAATAACTGCATTATATGGGTAATAATGCATGTTATATTGATGATAATGAAAGTAATACGTATATTTATTATAGTTCTAGCGATAATAACTGCATAATATGGGTAATAATGCATGTTATATTGAGAATAATATAAGTAATAAGTATAATTATTACAGTTCTAGCGATAATAACTGCATTATATGGGTAATAATGCATGTTATATTGATAATATTGGGAGTAATAAGTATATTTATTATAGTTCTAGCGATAATAACTGCATAATATGTGTAATAATGCATGTTATATTGATAATAGTATAACTAGTAAGTATAATTATTACAGTTCTGGCGATAATAACTGCATTATATGGGTAACAATGCACGTTATATTGCTAATAGTATAAGTAATAAGTATAATTATTACAGTTCTAGCAATAATACCTCCATTATATGGGTAATAATGGATGTTATATTGATAATAATATAAGTAATAAGTATAATTATTACAGTTCTAGCGATAATAACTGCATTATATGGGTAATAATGCATGTTATATTGATAATAATCTAAGTAATAAGTATAATTATTACAGTTCTAGCGATAATAACGTCATTATATGGGTAATAATGCACGTTATATTGCTAACAATATAAGTAATAAGTATAATTATTACAGTTCTAGCGATAATAACTGCATAATATGGGTAATAATGCACGTTATATTGCTAATAATATAAGTAGTGAGTACAATTATTACAGTTCTAGCGATAATAACTGCATTATATGGGTAATAATGCATGTTATATTGATAATAATATAAGTAATAAGTATAATTATTACAGTTCTAGCGATAATAACTGCATTATATGGGTAATAATGCATGTTATATTGATAATATCGGGAGTAATAAGTACAATTATTATAGTTCTAGCGATAATAATAGTAAAATATGGCAAATAGTGCATGTTATATTGATAATAATAAAAGTAATAAGTATATTTATTACAGTTCTATCGATAATAACTGCATTATATGGGTAATAATGCATGTTATATTGATGATAATAAAAGTAATACGTATATTTATTATAGTTCTAGCGATAATAACTGCATAATATGGGTAATAATGCATGTTATGTTGATGATAATGAAAGTAATACGTATGTTTATTATAGTTCTAGCGATAATAATTGCATAATATGGGTAATAATGCATGTTATATTGAGAATAATATAAGTAATAAGTATAATTATTACAGTTCTGGCGATAACAACTGCATTATATGGGTAATAATGCACGTTATATTGCTAATAGTATAAGTAATAAGTATAATTATTACAGTTCTAGCGATAATACCTCCATTATATGGGTAGTAATGCATGTTATATTGATAATAATATAAGTAATCAGTATAATTATTACAGTTCTAGCGATAATAACTGCATAATATGGGTAATAATGCACGTTACATTGCTAATAATATAAGTAATGAGTACAGTTATTACAGTTCTAGCGATAATAACTGCATTATATGGGTAATAATGCATGTTATATTGATAATAATATAAGTAATAAGTATAATTATTACAGTACTAGCGATAATAACTGCATTATATGGGTCATAATGCATGTTATATTGATAATATCGGGAGTAGTAAGTATAATTATTATAGTCCTAGCGATAATAATAGTAAAATATGGCAAATAGTGCATGTTATATTGATAATAATAAAAGTAATAAATATATTTATTACAGTTCTATCGATAATAACTGCATAATATGGGTAATAATGCATGTTATATTGATGATAATAAAAGTAATACGTATATTTATTATAGTTCTAGCGATAATAACTGCATAATATGGGTAATAATGCATGTTATATTGATAATAATCTAAGTAATAAGTATAATTATTACAGTTCTAGCGATAATAACTGCATTATATGGGTAATAATGCACGTTATATTGCTAACAATATAAGTAATAAGTATAATTATTACAGTTCTAGCGATAATAACTGCATAATATGGGTAATAATGCACGTTATATTGCTAATAATATAAGTAATGAGTACAATTATTACAGTTCTAGCGATAATAACTGCATTATATGGGTAATAATGCATGTTATATTGATAATAATATAAGTAATAAGTATAATTATTACAGTTCTAGCGATAATAACTGCATTATATGGGTAATAATGCATGTTATATTGATAATATCGGGAGTAATAAGTACAATTATTATAGTTCTAGCGATAATAATAGTAAAATATGGCAAATAGTGCATGATATATTGATGACAGTAAAAGTAATAAGTATATTTATTACAGTTCTATCGACAATAACTGCATAATATGGGTAATAATGCATGTTATGTTGATGATAATGAAAGTAATACGTATGTTTATTATAGTTCTAGCGATAATAACTGCATAATATGGGTAATAATGCATGTTATATTGATGATAATAAAAGTAATACGTATATTTATTATAGTTCTAGCGATAATAACTGCATAATATGGGTAATAATGCATGTTATATTGATAATAATCTAAGTAATAAGTATAATTATTACAGTTCTAGCGATAATAACTGCATTATATGGGTAATAATGCACGTTATATTGCTAACAATATAAGTAATAGGTATAATTATTACAGTTCTAGCGATAATAACTGCATAATATGGGTAATAATGCACGTTATATTGCTAATAATATAAGTAATGAGTACAATTATTACAATTCTAGCGATAATAACTGCATTATATGGGTAATAATGCATGTTATATTGATAATAATATAAGTAATAAGTATAATTATTACAGTTCTAGCGATAATAACTGCATTATATGGGTAATAATGCATGTTATATTGATAATATCGGGAGTAATAAGTATAATTATTATAGTTCTAGCGATAATAATAGTAAAATATGGCAAATAGTGCATGTTATATTGATAATAATAAAAGTAATAAATATATTTATTACAGTTCTATCGATAATAACTGCATAATATGGGTAATAATGCTTGTTATATTGATAATAATAAAAGTAATAAATATATTTATTACAGTTCTATCGATAATAACTGCATAATATGGGTAATAATGCATGTTATATTGATAATAATCTAAGTAGTAAGTATAATTATTACAGTTCTGGCGATAATAACTGCATTATATGGGTAATAATGCACGTTATATTGCTAATAGTATAAGTAATAAGTATAATTATTACAGTTCTAGCGATAATACCTCTATTATATGGGTAATAATGCATGTTATATTGATAATGATATAAGTAATAAGTATAATTATTACAGTTCTAGCGATAATAACTGCATTATATGGGTAATAATGCATGTTATATTGATAATATCGGGAGCAATAAGTATAATTATTATAGTTCTAGCGATAATAATAGTAAAATATGGCAAATAGTGCATGTTATATTGATAATAATAAAAGTAATAAGTATATTTATTACAGTTCTATCGATAATAACTGCATTATATGGGTAATAATGCATGTTATATTGATGATAATAAAAGTAATACGTATATTTATTATAGTTCTAGCGATAATAACTGCATAATATGGGTAATAATGCATGTTATATTGATAATAATCTAAGTAGTAAGTATAATTATTACAGTTCTAGCGATAATAACGTCATTATATGGGTAATAATGCACGATATATTGCTAACAATATAAGTAATAAGTATAATTATTACAGTTCTAGCGATAATAACTGCATAATATGGGTAATAATGCACGTTATATTGCTAATAATATAAGTAGTGAGTACAATTATTACAGTTCTAGCGATAATAACTGCATTATATGGGTAATAATGCATGTTATATTGATAATAATATAAGTAATAAGTATAATTATTACAGTTCTAGCGATAATAACTGCATTATATGGGTAATAATGCATGTTATATTGATAATATCGGGAGTAATAAGTACAATTATTATAGTTCTAGCGATAATAATAGTAAAATATGGCAAATAGTGCATGTTATATTGATAATAATAAAAGTAATAAGTATATTTATTACAGTTCTATCGATAATAACTGCATTATATGGGTAATAATGCATGTTATATTGATGATAATAAAAGTAATACGTATATTTATTATAGTTCTAGCGATAATAACTGCATAATATGGGTAATAATGCATGTTATGTTGATGATAATGAAAGTAATACGTATGTTTATTATAGTTCTAGCGATAATAATTGCATAATATGGGTAATAATGCATGTTATATTGAGAATAATATAAGTAATAAGTATAATTATTACAGTTCTGGCGATAACAACTGCATTATATGGGTAATAATGCACGTTATATTGCTAATAGTATAAGTAATAAGTATACTTATTACAGTTCTAGCGATAATACCTCCATTATATGGGTAGTAATGCATGTTATATTGATAATAATATAAGTAATCAGTATAATTATTACAGTTCTAGCGATAATAACTGCATAATATGGGTAATAATGCACGTTACATTGCTAATAATATAAGTAATGAGTACAGTTATTACAGTTCTAGCGATAATAACTGCATTATATGGGTAATAATGCATGTTATATTGATAATAATATAAGTAATAAGTATAATTATTACAGTACTAGCGATAATAACTGCATTATATGGGTCATAATGCATGTTATATTGATAATATCGGGAGTAATAAGTATAATTATTATAGTCCTAGCGATAATAATAGTAAAATATGGCAAATAGTGCATGTTATATTGATAATAATAAAAGTAATAAATATATTTATTACAGTTCTATCGATAATAACTGCATAATATGGGTAATAATGCATGTTATATTGATGATAATAAAAGTAATACGTATATTTATTATAGTTCTAGCGATAATAACTGCATAATATGGGTAATAATGCATGTTATATTGATAATAATCTAAGTAATAAGTATAATTATTACAGTTCTAGCGATAATAACTGCATTATATGGGTAATAATGCACGTTATATTGCTAACAATATAAGTAATAAGTATAATTATTACAGTTCTAGCGATAATAACTGCATAATATGGGTAATAATGCACGTTATATTGCTAATAATATAAGTAATGAGTACAATTATTACAGTTCTAGCGATAATAACTGCATTATATGGGTAATAATGCATGTTATATTGATAATAATATAAGTAATAAGTATAATTATTACAGTTCTAGCGATAATAACTGCATTATATGGGTAATAATGCATGTTATATTGATAATATCGGGAGTAATAAGTACAATTATTATAGTTCTAGCGATAATAATAGTAAAATATGGCAAATAGTGCATGATATATTGATGACAGTAAAAGTAATAAGTATATTTATTACAGTTCTATCGACAATAACTGCATAATATGGGTAATAATGCATGTTATGTTGATGATAATGAAAGTAATACGTATGTTTATTATAGTTCTAGCGATAATAACTGCATAATATGGGTAATAATGCATGTTATATTGATGATAATAAAAGTAATACGTA
Organism: Megachile leachella; assembly: GCA_963576845.1. Taxonomy (NCBI): domain Eukaryota; kingdom Metazoa; phylum Arthropoda; class Insecta; order Hymenoptera; family Megachilidae; genus Megachile; species Megachile leachella. The sequence goes on from CAUYWW010000082.1 coordinate 632,852, forward strand.
TATTTATTATAGTTCTAGCGATAATAACTGCATAATATGGGTAATAATGCATGTTATATTGATAATAATCTAAGTAATAAGTATAATTATTACAGTTCTAGCGATAATAACTGCATTATATGGGTAATAATGCACGTTATATTGCTAACAATATAAGTAATAGGTATAATTATTACAGTTCTAGCGATAATAACTGCATAATATGGGTAATAATGCACGTTATATTGCTAATAATATAAGTAATGAGTACAATTATTACAATTCTAGCGATAATAACTGCATTATATGGGTAATAATGCATGTTATATTGATAATAATATAAGTAATAAGTATAATTATTACAGTTCTAGCGATAATAACTGCATTATATGGGTAATAATGCATGTTATATTGATAATATCGGGAGTAATAAGTATAATTATTATAGTTCTAGCGATAATAATAGTAAAATATGGCAAATAGTGCATGTTATATTGATAATAATAAAAGTAATAAATATATTTATTACAGTTCTATCGATAATAACTGCATAATATGGGTAATAATGCTTGTTATATTGATAATAATAAAAGTAATAAATATATTTATTACAGTTCTATCGATAATAACTGCATAATATGGGTAATAATGCATGTTATATTGATAATAATCTAAGTAGTAAGTATAATTATTACAGTTCTAGCGATAATAACGGCATTATATGGGTAATAATGCACGTTATATTGTTAACAATATAAGTAATAAGTATATTTATTACAGTTCTAGCGATAATAACTGCATTATATGGGTAATAATGCATGTTATATTGATGATAATGAAAGTAATACGTATATTTATTATAGTTCTAGCGATAATAACTGCATAATATGGGTAATAATGCATGTTATATTGAGAATAATATAAGTAATAAGTATAATTATTACAGTTCTGGCGATAATAACTGCATTATATGGGTAATAATGCACGTTATATTGCTAATAGTATAAGTAATAAGTATAATTATTACAGTTCTAGCGATAATACCTCTATTATATGGGTAATAATGCATGTTATATTGATAATGATATAAGTAATAAGTATAATTATTACAGTTCTAGCGATAATAACTGCATTATATGGGTAATAATGCATGTTATATTGATGATATCGGGAGTAATAAGTACAATTATTATAGTTCTAGCGATAATAATAGTAAAATATGGCAAATAGTGCATGTTATATTGATAATAATAAAAGTATAAAGTATATTTATTACAGTTCTATCGATAATAACTGCATAATATGGGTAATAATGCATGTTATATTGATGATGATAAAAGTAATACGTATATTTATTATAGTTCTAGCGATAATAACTGCATAATATGGGTAATAATGCATGTTATATTGATAATAATCTAAGTAATAAGTATAATTATTACAGTTCTAGCGATAATAACTGCATTACATGGGTAATAATGCACGTTATATTGCTAACAATATAAGTAATAAGTATAATTATTACAGTTCTAGCGATAATAACTGCATAATATGGGTAATAATGCACGTTATATTGCTAATAATATAAGTAATGAGTACAATTATTACAGTTCTAGCGATAATAACTGCATTATATGGGTAATAATGCATGTTATATTGATAATAATATAAGTAATAAGTATAATTATTACAGTTCTAGCGATAATAACTGCATTATATGGGTAATAATGCATGTTATATTGATAATACCGGGAGTAATAAGTACAATTATTATAGTTCTAGCGATAATAATAGTAAAATATGGCAAATAGTGCATGTTATATTGATAATAATAAAAGTAATAAGTATATTTATTACAGTTCTATCGATAATAACTGCATAATATGGGTAATAATGCATGTTATATTGATGATAATAAAAGTAATACGTATATTTATTATAGTTCTAGCGATAATAACTGCATAATATGGGTAATAATGCATGTTATATTGATAATAATATAAGTAATAAGTATAATTATTACAGTTCTAGCGATAATAACTGCATTATATGGGTAATAATGCACGTTATATTGCTAGTAGTATAAGTAATAAGTATAATTATTACAGTTCTAGCGATAATAACTGCATTATATGGGTAATAATGCATGTTACATTGATAATATTGGGAGTAATAAGTGTATTTATTATAGTTCTAGCGATAATAACTGCATAATATGGGTAATAATGCATGTTATATTGATAATAATATAAGTAATAAGTATAATTATTACAGTTCTAGCAATAATACCTCCTTTATATGGGTAATAATGCATGTTATATTGATGATAATGAAAGTAATACGTATATTTATTATAGTTCTTGCGATAATAACTGCATTATATGGGTAAAAATGCATGTTATAATGATAATAATATAAGTAATAATATAATTATTACAGTTCTAGCGATAATAACTGCATTATATGGGTAATAATGCATGTTATATTGATAATATCGGGAGTAATAAGTATAATTATTATAGTTCTAGCGATAATAATAGTAAAATATGGCAAATAGTGCATGTTATATTGATAATAATAAAAGTAATAAGTATATTTATTACAGTTCTATCGATAATAACTGCATTATATGGGTAATAATGCATGTTATATTGATAATACCGGGAGTAATAAGTACAATTATTATAGTTCTAGCGATAATAATAGTAAAATATGGCAAATAGTGCATGTTATATTGATAATAATAAAAGTAATAAGTATATTTATTACAGTTCTATCGATAATAACTGCATAATATGGGTAATAATGCATGTTATATTGATGATAATAAAAGTAATACGTATATTTATTATAGTTCTAGCGATAATAACTGCATAATATGGGTAATAATGCATGTTATATTGATAATAATATAAGTAATAAGTATAATTATTACAGTTCTAGCGATAATAACTGCATTATATGGGTAATAATGCATGTTATATTGATAATAATAAAAGTAATAAATATATTTATTACAGTTCTATCGATAATAACTGCATAATATGGGTAATAATGCATGTTATATTGATAATAATAAAAGTAATAAATATATTTATTACAGTTCTATCGATAATAACTGCATAATATGGGTAATAATGCATGTTATATTGATAATAATCTAAGTAGTAAGTATAATTATTACAGTTCTAGCGATCATAACGGCATTATATGGGTAATAATGCACGTTATATTGTTAACAATATAAGTAATAAGTATATTTATTACAGTTCTAGCGATAATAACTGCATTATATAGGTAATAATGCATGTTATATTGATGATAATGAAAGTAATACGTATATTTATTATAGTTCTAGCGATAATAACTGCATAATATGGGTAATAATGCATGTTATATTGAGAATAATATAAGTAATAAGTATAATTATTACAGTTCTGGCGATAATAACTGCATTATATGGGTAATAATGCACGTTATATTGCTAATAGTATAAGTAATAAGTATAATTATTACAGTTCTAGCGATAATACCTCTATTATATGGGTAATAATGCATGTTATATTGATAATGATATAAGTAATAAGTATAATTATTACAGTTCTAGCGATAATAACTGCATTATATGGGTAATAATGCATGTTATATTGATAATATCGGGAGTAATAAGTATAATTATTATAGTTCTAGCGATCATAATAGTAAAATATGGCAAATAGTGCATGTTATATTGATAATAATAAAAGTAATAAGTATATTTATTACAGTTCTATCGATAATAACTGCATTATATGCGTAATAAGGCATGTTATATTGATAATATCGGGAGTAATAAGTATAATTATTATAGTTCTAGCGATAATAATAGTAAAGTATGGCTAATAGTGCATGATATATTGATAACAGTAAAAGTAATAAGTATATTTATTACAGTTCTATCGATAATAACTGCATAATATGGGTAATAATGCATGTTATGTTGATGATAATAAAAGTAATACGTATATTTATTATAGTTCTAGCGATAATAACTGCATAATATGGGTAATAATGCATGTTATATTGATAATAATATAAGTAATAAGTATAATTATTACAGTTCTAGCGATAATAACTGCATTATATGGGTAATAATGCACGTTATATTGCTAGTAGTATAAGTAATAAGTATAATTATTACAGTTCTAGCGATAATAACTGCATTATATGGGTAATAATGCATGTTACATTGATAATATTGGGAGTAATAAGTGTATTTATTATAGTTCTAGCGATAATAACTGCATAATATGGGTAATAATGCATGTTATATTGATAATAATATAAGTAATAAGTATAATTATTACAGTTCTAGCAATAATACCTCCTTTATATGGGTAATAATGCATGTTATATTGATGATAATGAAAGTAATACGTATATTTATTATAGTTCTTGCGATAATAACTGCATTATATGGGTAAAAATGCATGTTATAATGATAATAATATAAGTAATAATATAATTATTACAGTTCTAGCGATAATAACTGCATTATATGGGTAATAATGCATGTTATATTGATAATATCGGGAGTAATAAGTATAATTATTATAGTTCTAGCGATAATAATAGTAAAATATGGCAAATAGTGCATGTTATATTGATAATAATAAAAGTAATAAGTATATTTATTACAGTTCTATCGATAATAACTGCATTATATGGGTAATAATGCATGTTATATTGATAATACCGGGAGTAATAAGTACAATTATTATAGTTCTAGCGATAATAATAGTAAAATATGGCAAATAGTGCATGTTATATTGATAATAATAAAAGTAATAAGTATATTTATTACAGTTCTATCGATAATAACTGCATAATATGGGTAATAATGCATGTTATATTGATGATAATAAAAGTAATACGTATATTTATTATAGTTCTAGCGATAATAACTGCATAATATGGGTAATAATGCATGTTATATTGATAATAATATAAGTAATAAGTATAATTATTACAGTTCTAGCGATAATAACTGCATTATATGGGTAATAATGCATGTTATATTGATAATAATAAAAGTAATAAATATATTTATTACAGTTCTATCGATAATAACTGCATAATATGGGTAATAATGCATGTTATATTGATAATAATAAAAGTAATAAATATATTTATTACAGTTCTATCGATAATAACTGCATAATATGGGTAATAATGCATGTTATATTGATAATAATCTAAGTAGTAAGTATAATTATTACAGTTCTAGCGATCATAACGGCATTATATGGGTAATAATGCACGTTATATTGTTAACAATATAAGTAATAAGTATATTTATTACAGTTCTAGCGATAATAACTGCATTATATAGGTAATAATGCATGTTATATTGATGATAATGAAAGTAATACGTATATTTATTATAGTTCTAGCGATAATAACTGCATAATATGGGTAATAATGCATGTTATATTGAGAATAATATAAGTAATAAGTATAATTATTACAGTTCTGGCGATAATAACTGCATTATATGGGTAATAATGCACGTTATATTGCTAATAGTATAAGTAATAAGTATAATTATTACAGTTCTAGCGATAATACCTCTATTATATGGGTAATAATGCATGTTATATTGATAATGATATAAGTAATAAGTATAATTATTACAGTTCTAGCGATAATAACTGCATTATATGGGTAATAATGCATGTTATATTGATAATATCGGGAGTAATAAGTATAATTATTATAGTTCTAGCGATAATAATAGTAAAATATGGCAAATAGTGCATGTTATATTGATAATAATAAAAGTAATAAGTATATTTATTACAGTTCTATCGATAATAACTGCATTATATGCGTAATAAGGCATGTTATATTGATAATATCGGGAGTAATAAGTATAATTATTATAGTTCTAGCGATAATAATAGTAAAGTATGGCTAATAGTGCATGATATATTGATAACAGTAAAAGTAATAAGTATATTTATTACAGTTCTATCGATAATAACTGCATAATATGGGTAATAATGCATGTTATGTTGATGATAATGAAAGTAATACGTATGTTTATTATAGTTCTAGCGATAATAATTGCATAATATGGGTAATAATGCATGTTATATTGAGAATAATATAAGTAATAAGTATAATTATTACAGTTCTGGCGATAACAACTGCATTATATGGGTAATAATGCACGTTATATTGCTAATAGTATAAGTAATAAGTATAATTATTACAGTTCTAGCGATAATACCTCCATTATATGGGTAGTAATGCATGTTATATTGATAATAATATAAGTAATCAGTATAATTATTACAGTTCTAGCGATAATAACTGCATAATATGGGTAATAATGCACGTTACATTGCTAATAATATAAGTAATGAGTACAATTATTACAGTTCTAGCGATAATAACTGCATTATATGGGTAATAATGCATGTTATATTGATAATAATATAAGTAATAAGTATAATAATTACAGTTCTAGCGATAATAACTGCATTATATGGGTAATAATGCATGTTATATTGATAATATCGGGAGTAATAAGTATAATTATTATAGTTCTAGCGATAATAATAGTAAAATATGGCAAATAGTGCATGTTATATTGATAATAATAAAAGTAATAAATATATTTATTACAGTTCTATCAATAATAACTGCATAATATGGGTAATAATGCATGTTATATTGATGATAATAAAAGTAATACGTATATTTATTATAGTTCTAGCGATAATAACTGCATAATATGGGTAATAATGCGTGTTATATTGATAATAATCTAAGTAATAAGTATAATTATTACAGTTCTAGCGATAATAACTGCATTATATGGGTAATAATGCACGTTATATTGCTAACAATATAAGTAATAAGTATAATTATTACAGTTCTAGCGATAATAACTGCATAATATGGGTAATAATGCACGTTATATTGCTAATAATATAAGTAATGAGTACAATTATTACAGTTCTAGCGATAATAACTGCATTACATGGGTAATAATGCATGTTATATTGATAATAATATAAGTAATAAGTATAATTATTACAGTTCTAGCGATAATAACTGCATTATATGGGTAATAATGCATGTTATATTGATATTACCGGGAGTAATAAGTACAATTATTATAGTTCTAGCGATAATAATAGTAAAATATGGCAAATAGTGCATGTTATATTGATAATAATAAAAGTAATAAGTATATTTATTACAGTTCTATCGATAATAACTGCATAATATGGGTAATAATGCATGTTATATTGATGATAATAAAAGTAATACGTATATTTGTTAGAGTTCTAGCGATAATAACTGCATAATATGGGTAATAATGCATGTTATATTGATAATAATATAAGTAATAAGTATAATTATTACAGTTCTAGCAATAATACCTCCTTTATATGGGTAATAATGCATGTTATATTGATGATAATGAAAGTAATACGTATATTTATTATAGTTCTTGCGATTATAACTGCATTATATGGGTAAAAATGCATGTTATAATGATAATAATATAAGTAATAATATAATTATTACAGTTCTAGCGATAATAACTGCATTATATGGGTAATAATGCATGTTATATTGATAATATCGGGAGTAATAAGTATAATTATTATAGTTCTAGCGATAATAATAGTAAAATATGGCAAATAGTGCATGTTATATTGATAATAATAAAAGTAATAAGTATATTTATTACAGTTCTATCGATAATAACTGCATTATATGCGTAATAAGGCATGTTATATTGATAATATCGGGAGTAATAAGTATAATTATTATAGTTCTAGCGATAATAATAGTAAAGTATGGCTAATAGTGCATGATATATTGATAACAGTAAAAGTAATAAGTATATTTATTACAGTTCTATCGATAATAACTGCATAATATGGGTAATAATGCATGTTATGTTGATGATAATGAAAGTAATACGTATGTTTATTATAGTTCTAGCGATAATAATTGCATAATATGGGTAATAATGCATGTTATATTGAGAATAATATAAGTAATAAGTATAATTATTACAGTTCTGGCGATAACAACTGCATTATATGGGTAATAATGCACGTTATATTGCTAATAGTATAAGTAATAAGTATAATTATTACAGTTCTAGCGATAATACCTCCATTATATGGGTAGTAATGCATGTTATGTTGATAATAATATAAGTAATCAGTATAATTATTACAGTTCTAGCGATAATAACTGCATAATATGGGTAATAATGCACGTTACATTGCTAATAATATAAGTAATGAGTACAATTATTACAGTTCTAGCGATAATAACTGCATTATATGGGTAATAATGCATGTTATATTGATAATAATATAAGTAATAAGTATAATTATTACAGTACTAGCGATAATAACTGCATTATATGGGTAATAATGCATGTTATATTGATAATATCGGGAGTAATAAGTATAATTATTATAGTTCTAGCGATAATAATAGTAAAATATGGCAAATAGTGCATGTTATATTGATAATAATAAAAGTAATAAATATATTTATTACAGTTCTATCGATAATAACTGCATAATATGGGTAATAATGCATGTTATATTGATAATAATCTAAGTAATAAGTATAATTATTACAGTTCTAGCGATAATAACTGCATTATATGGGTAATAATGCACGTTATATTGCTAACAATATAAGTAATAAGTATAATTATTACAGTTCTAGCGATAATAACTGCATAATATGGGTAATAATGCACGTTATATTGCTAATAATATAAGTAATGAGTACAATTATTACAGTTCTAGCGATAATAACTGCATTATATGGGTAATAATGCATGTTATATTGATAATAATTTAAGTAATAAGTATAATTATTACAGTTCTAGCGATAATAACTGCATTATATGGGTAATAATGCATGTTATATTGATAATATCGGGAGTAATAAGTACAATTATTATAGTTCTAGCGATAATAATAGTAAAATATGGCAAATAGTGCATGATATATTGATAACAGTAAAAGTAATAAGTATATTTATTACAGTTCTATCGACAATAACTGCATAATATGGGTAATAATGCATGTTATGTTGATGATAATGAAAGTAATACGTATGTTTATTATAGTTCTAGCGATAATAACTGCATAATATGGGTAATAATGCATGTTATATTGATGATAATAAAAGTAATACGTATATTTATTATCGTTCTAGCGATAATAACTGCATAATATGGGTAATAATGCATGTTATATTGATAATAATCTAAGTAATAAGTATAATTATTACAGTTCTAGCGATAATAACTGCATTATATGGGTAATAATGCACGTTATATTGCTAACAATATAAGTGATAAGTATAATTATTACAGTTCTAGCGATAATAACTGCATAATATGGGTAATAATGCACGTTATATTGCTAATAATATAAGTAATGAGTACAATTATTACAATTCTAGCGATAATAACTGCATTATATGGGTAATAATGCATGTTATATTGATTATAATATAAGTAATAAGTATAATTATTACAGTTCTAGCGATAATAACTGCATTATATGGGTAATAATGCATGTTATATTGATAATAATATAAGTAATAAGTATAATTATTACAGTTCCAGCGATAATAACTGCATTATATGGGTAATAATGCATGTTATATTGATAATATCGGGAGTAATAAGTATAATTATTATAGTTCTAGCGATAATAATAGTAAAATATGGCAGATAGTGCATGTTATATTGATAATAATAAAAGTAATAAATATATTTATTACAGTTCTATCGATAATAACTGCATAATATGGGTAATAATGCTTGTTATATTGATAATAATAAAAGTAATAAATATATTTATTACAGTTCTATCGATAATAACTGCATAATATGGGTAATAATGCATGTTATATTGATAATAATCTAAGTAGTAAGTATAATTATTACAGTTCTAGCGATAATAACGGCATTATATGGGTAATAATGCACGTTATATTGTTAACAATATAAGTAATAAGTATATTTATTACAGTTCTAGCGATAATAACTGCATTATATGGGTAATAATGCATGTTATATTGATGATAATGAAAGTAATACGTATATTTATTATAGTTCTAGCGATAATAACTGCATAATATGGGTAATAATGCATGTTATATTGAGAATAATATGAGTAATAAGTATAATTATTACAGTTCTGGCGATAATAACTGCATTATATGGGTAATAATGCACGTTATATTGCTAATAGTATAAGTAATAAGTATAATTATTACAGTTCTAGCGATAATACCTCTATTATATGGGTAATAATGCATGTTATATTGATAATGATATAAGTAATAAGTATAATTATTACAGTTCTAGCGATAATAACTGCATTATATGGGTAATAATGCATGTTATATTGATAATATTGGGAGTAATAAGTATATTTATTATAGTTCTAGCGATAATAACTGCATAATATGTGTAATAATGCATGTTATATTGATAATAGTATAACTAGTAAGTATATCTATTACAGTTCTGGCGATAATAACTGCATTATATGGGTAACAATGCACGTTATATTGCTAATAGTATAAGTAATAAGTATAATTATTACAGTTCTAGCAATAATACCTCCATTATATGGGTAATAATGGATGTTATATTGATAATAATATAAGTAATAAGTATAATTATTACAGTTCTAGCGATAATAACTGCATTATATGGGTAATAATGCATGTTATATTGATAATAATCTAAGTAATAAGTATAATTATTACAGTTCTAGCGATAATAACGTCATTATATGGGTAATAATGCACGTTATATTGCTAACAATATAAGTAATAAGTATAATTATTACAGTTCTAGCGATAATAACTGCATAATATGGGTAATAATGCACGTTATATTGCTAATAATATAAGTAGTGAGTACAATTATTACAGTTCTAGCGATAATAACTGCATTATATGGGTAATAATGCATGTTATATTGATAATAATATAAGTAATAAGTATAATTATTACAGTTCTAGCGATAATAACTGCATTATATGGGTAATAATGCATGTTATATTGATAATATCGGGAGTAATAAGTACAATTATTATAGTTCTAGCGATAATAATAGTAAAATATGGCAAATAGTGCATGTTATATTGATAATAATAAAAGTAATAAGTATATTTATTACAGTTCTATCGATAATAACTGCATTATATGGGTAATAATGCATGTTATATTGATGATAATAAAAGTAATACGTATATTTATTATAGTTCTAGCGATAATAACTGCATAATATGGGTAATAATGCATGTTATGTTGATGATAATGAAAGTAATACGTATGTTTATTATAGTTCTAGCGATAATAATTGCATAATATGGGTAATAATGCATGTTATATTGAGAATAATATAAGTAATAAGTATAATTATTACAGTTCTGGCGATAACAACTGCATTATATGGGTAATAATGCACGTTATATTGCTAATAGTATAAGTAATAAGTATAATTATTACAGTTCTAGCGATAATACCTCCATTATATGGGTAGTAATGCATGTTATATTGATAATAATATAAGTAATCAGTATAATTATTACAGTTCTGGCGATAATAACTGCATAATATGGGTAATAATGCACGTTACATTGCTAATAATATAAGTAATGAGTACAATTATTACAGTTCTAGCGATAATAACTGCATTATATGGGTAATAATGCATGTTATATTGATAATAATATAAGTAATAAGTATAATTATTACAGTACTAGCGATAATAACTGCATTATATGGGTAATAATGCATGTTATATTGATAATATCGGGAGTAATAAGTATAATTATTATAGTTCTAGCGATAATAATAGTAAAATATGGCAAATAGTGCATGTTATATTGATAATAATAAAAGTAATAAATATATTTATTACAGTTCTATCGATAATAACTGCATAATATGGGTAATAATGCATGTTATATTGATGATAATAAAAGTAATACGTATATTTATTATAGTTCTAGCGATAATAACTGCATAATATGGGTAATAATGCATGTTATATTGATAATAATCTAAGTAATAAGTATAATTATTACAGTTCTAGCGATAATAACTGCATTATATGGGTAATAATGCACGTTATATTGCTAACAATATAAGTAATAAGTATAATTATTACAGTTCTAGCGATAATAACTGCATAATATGGGTAATAATGCACGTTATATTGCTAATAATATAAGTAATGAGTACAATTATTACAGTTCTAGCGATAATAACTGCATTATATGGGTAATAATGCATGTTATATTGATAATAATATAAGTAATAAGTATAATTATTACAGTTCTAGCGATAATAACTGCATTATATGGGTAATAATGCATGTTATATTGATAATATCGGGGGTAATAAGTACAATTATTATAGTTCTAGCGATAATAATAGTAAAATATGGCAAATAGTGCATGATATATTGATAACAGTAAAAGTAATGAGTATATTTATTACAGTTCTATCGACAATAACTGCATAATATGGGTAATAATGCATGTTATGTTGATGATAATGAAAGTAATACGTATGTTTATTATAGTTCTAGCGATAATAACTGCATAATATGGGTAATAATGCATGTTATATTGATGATAATAAAAGTAATACGTATATTTATTATAGTTCTAGCGATAATAACTGCATAATATGGGTAATAATGCATGTTATATTGATAATAATCTAAGTAATAAGTATAATTATTACAGTTCTGGCGATAATAACTGCATTATATGGGTAATAATGCATGTTATATTGATAATATCGGGAGTAATAAGTATAATTATTATAGTTCTAGCGATAATAATAGTAAAATATGGCAAATAGTGCATGTTATATTGATAATAATAAAAGTAATAAATATATTTATTACAGTTCTATCGATAATAACTGCATAATATGGGTAATAATGCATGATATCGGGAGTAATAAGTACAATTATTATAGTTCTAGCGATAATAATAGTAAAATATGGCAAATAGTGCATGTCATATTGATAATAATAAAAGTATAAAGTATATTTATTACAGTTCTATCGATAATAACTGCATAATATGGGTAATAATGCATGTTATATTGATGATGATAAAAGTAATACGTATATTTATTATAGTTCTAGCGATAATAACTGCATAATATGGGTAATAATGCATGTTATATTGATAATAATCTAAGTAATAAGTATAATTATTACAGTTCTAGCGATAATAACTGCATTACATGGGTAATAATGCACGTTATATTGCTAACAATATAAGTAATAAGTATAATTATTACAGTTCTAGCGATAATAACTGCATAATATGGGTAATAATGCACGTTATATTGCTAATAATATAAGTAATGAGTACAATTATTACAGTTCTAGCGATAATAACTGCATTATATGGGTAATAATGCATGTTATATTGATAATAATATAAGTAATAAGTATAATTATTACAGTTCTAGCGATAATAACTGCATTATATGGGTAATAATGCATGTTATATTGATAATACCGGGAGTAATAAGTACAATTATTATAGTTCTAGCGATAATAATAGTAAAATATGGCAAATAGTGCATGTTATATTGATAATAATAAAAGTAATAAGTATATTTATTACAGTTCTATCGATAATAACTGCATAATATGGGTAATAATGCATGTTATATTGATGATAATAAAAGTAATACGTATATTTATTATAGTTCTAGCGATAATAACTGCATAATATGGGTAATAATGCATGTTATATTGATAATAATATAAGTAATAAGTATAATTATTACAGTTCTAGCGATAATAACTGCATTATATGGGTAATAATGCACGTTATATTGCTAGTAGTATAAGTAATAAGTATAATTATTACAGTTCTAGCGATAATAACTGCATTATATGGGTAATAATGCATGTTACATTGATAATATTGGGAGTAATAAGTGTATTTATTATAGTTCTAGCGATAATAACTGCATAATATGGGTAATAATGCATGTTATATTGATAATAATATAAGTAATAAGTATAATTATTACAGTTCTAGCAATAATACCTCCTTTATATGGGTAATAATGCATGTTATATTGATGATAATGAAAGTAATACGTATATTTATTATAGTTCTTGCGATAATAACTGCATTATATGGGTAAAAATGCATGTTATAATGATAATAATATAAGTAATAATATAATTATTACAGTTCTAGCGATAATAACTGCATTATATGGGTAATAATGCATGTTATATTGATAATATCGGGAGTAATAAGTATAATTATTATAGTTCTAGCGATAATAATAGTAAAATATGGCAAATAGTGCATGTTATATTGATAATAATAAAAGTAATAAGTATATTTATTACAGTTCTATCGATAATAACTGCATTATATGGGTAATAATGCATGTTATATTGATAATACCGGGAGTAATAAGTACAATTATTATAGTTCTAGCGATAATAATAGTAAAATATGGCAAATAGTGCATGTTATATTGATAATAATAAAAGTAATAAGTATATTTATTACAGTTCTATCGATAATAACTGCATAATATGGGTAATAATGCATGTTATATTGATGATAATAAAAGTAATACGTATATTTATTATAGTTCTAGCGATAATAACTGCATAATATGGGTAATAATGCATGTTATATTGATAATAATATAAGTAATAAGTATAATTATTACAGTTCTATCGATAATAACTGCATAATATGGGTAATAATGCATGTTATATTGATAATAATAAAAGTAATAGATATATTTATTACAGTTCTATCGATAATAACTGCATAATATGGGTAATAATGCATGTTATATTGATAATAATCTAAGTAGTAAGTATAATTATTACAGTTCTAGCGATAATAACGGCATTATATGGGTAATAATGCACGTTATATTGTTAACAATATAAGTAATAAGTATATTTATTACAGTTCTAGCGATAATAACTGCATTATATAGGTAATAATGCATGTTATATTGATGATAATGAAAGTAATACGTATATTTATTATAGTTCTAGCGATAATAACTGCATAATATGGGTAATAATGCATGTTATATTGAGAATAATATAAGTAATAAGTATAATTATTACAGTTCTGGCGATAATAACTGCATTATATGGGTAATAATGCACGTTATATTGCTAATAGTATAAGTAATAAGTATAATTATTACAGTTCTAGCGATAATACCTCTATTATATGGGTAATAATGCATGTTATATTGATAATGATATAAGTAATAAGTATAATTATTACAGTTCTAGCGATAATAACTGCATTATATGGGTAATAATGCATGTTATATTGATAATATCGGGAGTAATAAGTATAATTATTATAGTTCTAGCGATAATAATAGTAAAATATGGCAAATAGTGCATGTTATATTGATAATAATAAAAGTAATAAGTATATTTATTACAGTTCTATCGATAATAACTGCATTATATGCGTAATAAGGCATGTTATATTGATAATATCGGGAGTAATAAGTATAATTATTATAGTTCTAGCGATAATAATAGTAAAGTATGGCTAATAGTGCATGATATATTGATAACAGTAAAAGTAATAAGTATATTTATTACAGTTCTATCGATAATAACTGCATAATATGGGTAATAATGCATGTTATGTTGATGATAATGAAAGTAATACGTATGTTTATTATAGTTCTAGCGATAATAATTGCATAATATGGGTAATAATGCATGTTATATTGAGAATAATATAAGTAATAAGTATAATTATTACAGTTCTGGCGATAACAACTGCATTATATGGGTAATAATGCACGTTATATTGCTAATAGTATAAGTAATAAGTATAATTATTACAGTTCTAGCGATAATACCTCCATTATATGGGTAGTAATGCATGTTATATTGATAATAATATAAGTAATCAGTATAATTATTACAGTTCTAGCGATAATAACTGCATAATATGGGTAATAATGCACGTTACATTGCTAATAATATAAGTAATGAGTACAATTATTACAGTTCTAGCGATAATAACTGCATTATATGGGTAATAATGCATGTTATATTGATAATAATATAAGTAATAAGTATAATTATTACAGTACTAGCGATAATAACTGCATTATATGGGTAATAATGCATGTTATATTGATAATATCGGGAGTAATAAGTATAATTATTATAGTTCTAGCCATAATAATAGTAAAATATGGCAAATAGTGCATGTTATATTGATAATAATAAAAGTAATAAATATATTTATTACAGTTCTATCGATAATAACTGCATAATATGGGTAATAATGCATGATATCGGGAGTAATAAGTACAATTATTATAGTTCTAGCGATAATAATAGTAAAATATGGCAAATAGTGCATGTCATATTGATAATAATAAAAGTATAAAGTATATTTATTACAGTTCTATCGATAATAACTGCATAATATGGGTAATAATGCATGTTATATTGATGATGATAAAAGTAATACGTATATTTATTATAGTTCTAGCGATAATAACTGCATAATATGGGTAATAATGCATGTTATATTGATAATAATCTAAGTAATAAGTATAATTATTACAGTTCTAGCGATAATAACTGCATTACATGGGTAATAATGCACGTTATATTGCTAACAATATTATTAATAAGTATAATTATTACAGTTCTAGCGATAATAACTGCATAATATGGGTAATAATGCACGTTATATTGCTAATAATATAAGTAATGAGTACAATTATTACAGTTCTAGCGATAATAACTGCATTATATGGGTAATAATGCATGTTATATTGATAATAATATAAGTAATAAGTATAATTATTACAGTTCTAGCGATAATAACTGCATTATATGGGTAATAATGCATGTTATATTGATAATACCGGGAGTAATAAGTACAATTATTATAGTTCTAGCGATAATAATAGTAAAATATGGCAAATAGTGCATGTTATATTGATAATAATAAAAGTAATAAGTATATTTATTACAGTTCTATCGATAATAACTGCATAATATGGGTAATAATGCATGTTATATTGATGATAATAAAAGTAATACGTATATTTATTATAGTTCTAGCGATAATAACTGCATAATATGGGTAATAATGCATGTTATATTGATAATAATATAAGTAATAAGTATAATTATTACAGTTCTAGCGATAATAACTGCATTATATGGGTAATAATGCACGTTATATTGCTAGTAGTATAAGTAATAAGTATAATTATTACAGTTCTAGCGATAATAACTGCATTATATGGGTAATAATGCATGTTACATTGATAATATTGGGAGTAATAAGTGTATTTATTATAGTTCTAGCGATAATAACTGCATAATATGGGTAATAATGCATGTTATATTGATAATAATATAAGTAATAAGTATAATTATTACAGTTCTAGCAATAATACCTCCTTTATATGGGTAATAATGCATGTTATATTGATGATAATGAAAGTAATACGTATATTTATTATAGTTCTTGCGATAATAACTGCATTATATGGGTAAAAATGCATGTTATAATGATAATAATATAAGTAATAATATAATTATTACAGTTCTAGCGATAATAACTGCATTATATGGGTAATAATGCATGTTATATTGATAATATCGGGAGTAATAAGTATAATTATTATAGTTCTAGCGATAATAATAGTAAAATATGGCAAATAGTGCATGTTATATTGATAATAATAAAAGTAATAAGTATATTTATTACAGTTCTATCGATAATAACTGCATTATATGGGTAATAATGCATGTTATATTGATAATACCGGGAGTAATAAGTACAATTATTATAGTTCTAGCGATAATAATAGTAAAATATGGCAAATAGTGCATGTTATATTGATAATAATAAAAGTAATAAGTATATTTATTACAGTTCTATCGATAATAACTGCATAATATGGGTAATAATGCATGTTATATTGATGATAATAAAAGTAATACGTATATTTATTATAGTTCTAGCGATAATAACTGCATAATATGGGTAATAATGCATGTTATATTGATAATAATATAAGTAATAAGTATAATTATTACAGTTCTAGCGATAATAACTGCATTATATGGGTAATAATGCATGTTATATTGATAATAATAAAAGTAATAAATATATTTATTACAGTTCTATCGATAATAACTGCATAATATGGGTAATAATGCATGTTATATTGATAATAATAAAAGTAATAGATATATTTATTACAGTTCTATCGATAATAACTGCATAATATGGGTAATAATGCATGTTATATTGATAATAATCTAAGTAGTAAGTATAATTATTACAGTTCTAGCGATAATAACGGCATTATATGGGTAATAATGCACGTTATATTGTTAACAATATAAGTAATAAGTATATTTATTACAGTTCTAGCGATAATAACTGCATTATATAGGTAATAATGCATGTTATATTGATGATAATGAAAGTAATACGTATATTTATTATAGTTCTAGCGATAATAACTGCATAATATGGGTAATAATGCATGTTATATTGAGAATAATATAAGTAATAAGTATAATTATTACAGTTCTGGCGATAATAACTGCATTATATGGGTAATAATGCACGTTATATTGCTAATAGTATAAGTAATAAGTATAATTATTACAGTTCTAGCGATAATACCTCTATTATATGGGTAATAATGCATGTTATATTGATAATGATATAAGTAATAAGTATAATTATTACAGTTCTAGCGATAATAACTGCATTATATGGGTAATAATGCATGTTATATTGATAATATCGGGAGTAATAAGTATAATTATTATAGTTCTAGCGATAATAATAGTAAAATATGGCAAATAGTGCATGTTATATTGATAATAATAAAAGTAATAAGTATATTTATTACAGTTCTATCGATAATAACTGCATTATATGCGTAATAAGGCATGTTATATTGATAATATCGGGAGTAATAAGTATAATTATTATAGTTCTAGCGATAATAATAGTAAAGTATGGCTAATAGTGCATGATATATTGATAACAGTAAAAGTAATAAGTATATTTATTACAGTTCTATCGATAATAACTGCATAATATGGGTAATAATGCATGTTATGTTGATGATAATGAAAGTAATACGTATGTTTATTATAGTTCTAGCGATAATAATTGCATAATATGGGTAATAATGCATGTTATATTGAGAATAATATAAGTAATAAGTATAATTATTACAGTTCTGGCGATAACAACTGCATTATATGGGTAATAATGCACGTTATATTGCTAATAGTATAAGTAATAAGTATAATTATTACAGTTCTAGCGATAATACCTCCATTATATGGGTAGTAATGCATGTTATATTGATAATAATATAAGTAATCAGTATAATTATTACAGTTCTAGCGATAATAACTGCATAATATGGGTAATAATGCACGTTACATTGCTAATAATATAAGTAATGAGTACAATTATTACAGTTCTAGCGATAATAACTGCATTATATGGGTAATAATGCATGTTATATTGATAATAATATAAGTAATAAGTATAATAATTACAGTTCTAGCGATAATAACTGCATTATATGGGTAATAATGCATGTTATATTGATAATATCGGGAGTAATAAGTATAATTATTATAGTTCTAGCGATAATAATAGTAAAATATGGCAAATAGTGCATGTTATATTGATAATAATAAAAGTAATAAATATATTTATTACAGTTCTATCGATAATAACTGCATAATATGGGTAATAATGCATGTTATATTGATGATAATAAAAGTAATACGTATATTTATTATAGTTCTAGCGATAATAACTGCATAATATGGGTAATAATGCATGTTATATTGATAATAATCTAAGTAATAAGTATAATTATTACAGTTCTAGCGATAATAACTGCATTATATGGGTAATAATGCACGTTATATTGCTAACAATATAAGTAATAAGTATAATTATTACAGTTCTAGCGATAATAACTGCATAATATGGGTAATAATGCACGTTATATTGCTAATAATATAAGTAATGAGTACAATTATTACAGTTCTAGCGATAATAACTGCATTACATGGGTAATAATGCATGTTATATTGATAATAATATAAGTAATAAGTATAATTATTACAGTTCTAGCGATAATAACTGCATTATATGGGTAATAATGCATGTTATATTGATATTACCGGGAGTAATAAGTACAATTATTATAGTTCTAGCGATAATAATAGTAAAATATGGCAAATAGTGCATGTTATATTGATAATAATAAAAGTAATAAGTATATTTATTACAGTTCTATCGATAATAACTGCATAATATGGGTAATAATGCATGTTATATTGATGATAATAAAAGTAATACGTATATTTGTTAGAGTTCTAGCGATAATAACTGCATAATATGGGTAATAATGCATGTTATATTGATAATAATATAAGTAATAAGTATAATTATTACAGTTCTAGCAATAATACCTCCTTTATATGGGTAATAATGCATGTTATATTGATGATAATGAAAGTAATACGTATATTTATTATAGTTCTTGCGATTATAACTGCATTATATGGGTAAAAATGCATGTTATAATGATAATAATATAAGTAATAATATAATTATTACAGTTCTAGCGATAATAACTGCATTATATGGGTAATAATGCATGTTATATTGATAATATCGGGAGTAATAAGTATAATTATTATAGTTCTAGCGATAATAATAGTAAAATATGGCAAATAGTGCATGTTATATTGATAATAATAAAAGTAATAAGTATATTTATTACAGTTCTATCGATAATAACTGCATTATATGCGTAATAAGGCATGTTATATTGATAATATCGGGAGTAATAAGTATAATTATTATAGTTCTAGCGATAATAATAGTAAAGTATGGCTAATAGTGCATGATATATTGATAACAGTAAAAGTAATAAGTATATTTATTACAGTTCTATCGATAATAACTGCATAATATGGGTAATAATGCATGTTATGTCGATGATAATGAAAGTAATACGTATGTTTATTATAGGTCTAGCGATAATAATTGCATAATATGGGTAATAATGCATGTTATATTGAGAATAATATAAGTAATAAGTATAATTATTACAGTTCTGGCGATAACAACTGCATTATATGGGTAATAATGCACGTTATATTGCTAATAGTATAAGTAATAAGTGTAATTATTACAGTTCTAGCGATAATACCTCCATTATATGGGTAGTAATGCATGTTATATTGATAATAATATAAGTAATCAGTATAATTATTACAGTTCTAGCGATAATAACTGCATAATATGGGTAATAATGCACGTTACATTGCTAATAATATAAGTAATGAGTACAATTATTACAGTTCTAGCGATAATAACTGCATTATATGGGTAATAATGCATGTTATATTGATAATAATATAAGTAATAAGTATAATTATTACAGTACTAGCGATAATAACTGCATTATATGGGTAATAATGCATGTTATATTGATAATATCGGGAGTAATAAGTATAATTATTATAGTTCTAGCGATAATAATAGTAAAATATGGCAAATAGTGCATGATATATTGATAACAGTAAAAGTAATAAGTATATTTATTACAGTTCTATCGATAATAACTGCATAATATGGGTAATAATGCATGTTATGTCGATGATAATGAAAGTAATACGTATGTTTATTATAGTTCTAGCGATAATAATTGCATAATATGGGTAATAATGCATGTTATATTGAGAATAATATAAGTAATAAGTATAATTATTACAGTTCTGGCGATAACAACTGCATTATATGGGTAATAATGCACGTTATATTGCTAATAGTATAAGTAATAAGTATAATTATTACAGTTCTAGCGATAATACCTCCATTATATGGGTAGTAATGCATGTTATATTGATAATAATATAAGTAATCAGTATAATTATTACAGTTCTAGCGATAATAACTGCATAATATGGGTAATAATGCACGTTACATTGCTAATAATATAAGTAATGAGTACAATTATTACAGTTCTAGCGATAATAACTGCATTATATGGGTAATAATGCATGTTATATTGATAATAATATAAGTAATAAGTATAATTATTACAGTACTAGCGATAATAACTGCATTATATGGGTAATAATGCATGTTATATTGATAATATCGGGAGTAATAAGTATAATTATTATAGTTCTAGCGATAATAATAGTAAAATATGGCAAATAGTGCATGTTATATTGATAATAATAAAAGTAATAAATATATTTATTACAGTTCTATCGATAATAACTGCATAATATGGGTAATA
The DNA here is from genome assembly GCA_963576845.1 of Megachile leachella. Classification (NCBI taxonomy): domain Eukaryota; kingdom Metazoa; phylum Arthropoda; class Insecta; order Hymenoptera; family Megachilidae; genus Megachile; species Megachile leachella. The sequence goes on from CAUYWW010000082.1 coordinate 655,280, forward strand.
ATGCATGTTATATTGATGATAATAAAAGTAATACGTATATTTATTATAGTTCTAGCGATAATAACTGCATAATATGGGTAATAATGCATGTTATATTGATAATAATCTAAGTAATAAGTATAATTATTACAGTTCTAGCGATAATAACTGCATTATATGGGTAATAATGCACGTTATATTGCTAACAATATAAGTAATAAGTATAATTATTACAGTTCTAGCGATAATAACTGCATAATATGGGTAATAATGCACGTTATATTGCTAATAATATAAGTAATGAGTACAATTATTACAGTTCTAGCGATAATAACTGCATTATATGGGTAATAATGCATGTTATATTGATAATAATTTAAGTAATAAGTATAATTATTACAGTTCTAGCGATAATAACTGCATTATATGGGTAATAATGCATGTTATATTGATAATATCGGGAGTAATAAGTACAATTATTATAGTTCTAGCGATAATAATAGTAAAATATGGCAAATAGTGCATGATATATTGATAACAGTAAAAGTAATAAGTATATTTATTACAGTTCTATCGACAATAACTGCATAATATGGGTAATAATGCATGTTATGTTGATGATAATGAAAGTAATACGTATGTTTATTATAGTTCTAGCGATAATAACTGCATAATATGGGTAATAATGCATGTTATATTGATGATAATAAAAGTAATAAGTATAATTATTACAGTTCTAGCGATAATAACTGCATTATATGGGTAATAATGCACGTTATATTGCTAACAATATAAGTAATAAGTATAATTATTACAGTTCTAGCGATAATAACTGCATAATATGGGTAATAATGCACGTTATATTGCTAATAATATAAGTAATGAGTACAATTATTACAATTCTAGCGATAATAACTGCATTATATGGGTAATAATGCATGTTATATTGATTATAATATAAGTAATAAGTATAATTATTACAGTTCTAGCGATAATAACTGCATTATATGGGTAATAATGCATGTTATATTGATAATAATATAAGTAATAAGTATAATTATTACAGTTCTAGCGATAATAACTGCATTATATGGGTAATAATGCATGTTATATTGATAATATCGGGAGTAATAAGTATAATTATTATAGTTCTAGCGATAATAATAGTAAAATATGGCAGATAGTGCATGTTATATTGATAATAATAAAAGTAATAAATATATTTATTACAGTTCTATCGATAATAACTGCATAATATGGGTAATAATGCTTGTTATATTGATAATAATAAAAGTAATAAATATATTTATTACAGTTCTATCGATAATAACTGCATAATATGGGTAATAATGCATGTTATATTGATAATAATCTAAGTAGTAAGTATAATTATTACAGTTCTAGCGATAATAACGGCATTATATGGGTAATAATGCACGTTATATTGTTAACAATATAAGTAATAAGTATATTTATTACAGTTCTAGCGATAATAACTGCATTATATGGGTAATAATGCATGTTATATTGATGATAATGAAAGTAATACGTATATTTATTATAGTTCTAGCGATAATAACTGCATAATATGGGTAATAATGCATGTTATATTGAGAATAATATAAGTAATAAGTATAATTATTACAGTTCTGGCGATAATAACTGCATTATATGGGTAATAATGCACGTTATATTGCTAATAGTATAAGTAATAAGTATAATTATTACAGTTCTAGCGATAATACCTCTATTATATGGGTAATAATGCATGTTATATTGATAATGATATAAGTAATAAGTATAATTATTACAGTTCTAGCGATAATAACTGCATTATATGGGTAATAATGCATGTTATATTGATAATATCGGGAGCAATAAGTATAATTATTATAGTTCTAGCGATAATAATAGTAAAATATGGCAAATAGTGCATGTTATATTGATAATAATAAAAGTAATAAGTATATTTATTACAGTTCTATCGATAATAACTGCATAATATGGGTAATAATGCATGTTATATTGATGATAATAAAAGTAATACGTATATTTGTTAGAGTTCTAGCGATAATAACTGCATAATATGGGTAATAATGCATGTTATATTGATAATAATATAAGTAATAAGTATAATTATTACAGTTCTAGCGATAATAACTGCATTATATGGGTAATAATGCATGTTATATTGATAATATTGGGAGTAATAAGTATATTTATTATAGTTCTAGCGATAATAACTGCATAATATGTGTAATAATGCATGTTATATTGATAATAGTATAACTAGTAAGTATAATTATTACAGTTCTGGCGATAATAACTGCATTATATGGGTAACAATGCACGTTATATTGCTAATAGTATAAGTAATAAGTATAATTATTACAGTTCTAGCAATAATACCTCCATTATATGGGTAATAATGGATGTTATATTGATAATAATATAAGTAATAAGTATAATTATTACAGTTCTAGCGATAATAACTGCATTATATGGGTAATAATGCATGTTATATTGATAATAATCTAAGTAATAAGTATAATTATTACAGTTCTAGCGATAATAACGTCATTATATGGGTAATAATGCACGTTATATTGCTAACAATATAAGTAATAAGTATAATTATTACAGTTCTAGCGATAATAACTGCATAATATGGGTAATAATGCACGTTATATTGCTAATAATATAAGTAGTGAGTACAATTATTACAGTTCTAGCGATAATAACTGCATTATATGGGTAATAATGCATGTTATATTGATAATAATATAAGTAATAAGTATAATTATTACAGTTCTAGCGATAATAACTGCATTATATGGGTAATAATGCATGTTATATTGATAATATCGGGAGTAATAAGTACAATTATTATAGTTCTAGCGATAATAATAGTAAAATATGGCAAATAGTGCATGTTATATTGATAATAATAAAAGTAATAAGTATATTTATTACAGTTCTATCGATAATAACTGCATTATATGGGTAATAATGCATGTTATATTGATGATAATAATAGTAATACGTATATTTATTATAGGTCTAGCGATAATAACTGCATAATATGGGTAATAATGCATGTTATGTTGATGATAATGAAAGTAATACGTATGTTTATTATAGTTCTAGCGATAATAATTGCATAATATGGGTAATAATGCATGTTATATTGAGAATAATATAAGTAATAAGTATAATTATTACAGTTCTGGCGATAACAACTGCATTATATGGGTAATAATGCACGTTATATTGCTAATAGTATAAGTAATAAGTATAATTATTACAGTTCTAGCGATAATACCTCCATTATATGGGTAGTAATGCATGTTATATTGATAATAATATAAGTAATCAGTATAATTATTACAGTTCTAGCGATAATAACTGCATAATATGGGTAATAATGCACGTTACATTGCTAATAATATAAGTAATGAGTACAATTATTACAGTTCTAGCGATAATAACTGCATTATATGGGTAATAATGCATGTTATATTGATAATAATATAAGTAATAAGTATAATTATTACAGTACTAGCGATAATAACTGCATTATATGGGTAATAATGCATGTTATATTGATAATATCGGGAGTAATAAGTATAATTATTATAGTTCTAGCGATAATAATAGTAAAATATGGCAAATAGTGCATGTTATATTGATAATAATAAAAGTAATAAATATATTTATTACAGTTCTAGCGATAATAACTGCATTATATGGGTAATAATGCATGTTATATTGATAATAATCTAAGTAATAAGTATAATTATTACAGTTCTAGCGATAATAACGTCATTATATGGGTAATAATGCACGTTATATTGCTAACAATATAAGTAATAAGTATAATTATTACAGTTCTAGCGATAATAACTGCATAATATGGGTAATAATGCACGTTATATTGCTAATAATATAAGTAGTGAGTACAATTATTACAGTTCTAGCGATAATAACTGCATTATATGGGTAATAATGCATGTTATATTGATAATAATATAAGTAATAAGTATAATTATTACAGTTCTAGCGATAATAACTGCATTATATGGGTAATAATGCATGTTATATTGATAATATCGGGAGTAATAAGTACAATTATTATAGTTCTAGCGATAATAATAGTAAAATATGGCAAATAGTGCATGTTATATTGATAATAATAAAAGTAATAAGTATATTTATTACAGTTCTATCGATAATAACTGCATTATATGGGTAATAATGCATGTTATATTGATGATAATAAAAGTAATACGTATATTTATTATAGTTCTAGCGATAATAACTGCATAATATGGGTAATAATGCATGTTATATTGATAATAATCTAAGTAATAAGTATAATTATTACAGTTCTAGCGATAATAACTGCATTATATGGGTAATAATGCACGTTATATTGCTAACAATATAAGTAATAAGTATAATTATTACAGTTCTAGCGACAATAACTGCATAATATGGGTAATAATGCACGTTATATTGCTAATAATATAAGTAATGAGTACAATTATTACAATTCTAGCGATAATAACTGCATTATATGGGTAATAATGCATGTTATATTGATAATAATATAAGTAATAAGTATAATTATTAAAGTTCTAGCGATAATAACTGCATTATATGGGTAATAATGCATGTTATATTGATAATAATATAAGTAATAAGTATAATTATTACAGTTCTAGCGATAATAACTGCATTATATGGGTAATAATGCATGTTATATTGATAATATCGGGAGTAATAAGTATAATTATTATAGTTCTAGCGATAATAATAGTAAAATATGGCAAATAGTGCATGTTATATTGATAATAATAAAAGTAATAAATATATTTATTACAGTTCTATCGATAATAACTGCATAATATGGGTAATAATGCTTGTTATATTGATAATAATAAAAGTAATAAATATATTTATTACAGTTCTATCGATAATAACTGCATAATATGGGTAATAATGCATGTTATATTGATAATAATCTAAGTAGTAAGTATAATTATTACAGTTCTAGCGATAATAACGGCATTATATGGGTAATAATGCACGTTATATTGTTAACAATATAAGTAATAAGTATATTTATTACAGTTCTAGCGATAATAACTGCATTATATGGGTAATAATGCATGTTATATTGATGATAATGAAAGTAATACGTATATTTATTATAGTTCTAGCGATAATAACTGCATAATATGGGTAATAATGCATGTTATATTGAGAATAATATAAGTAATAAGTATAATTATTACAGTTCTGGCGATAATAACTGCATTATATGGGTAATAATGCACGTTATATTGCTAATAGTATAAGTAATAAGTATAATTATTACAGTTCTAGCGATAATACCTCTATTATATGGGTAATAATGCATGTTATATTGATAATGATATAAGTAATAAGTATAAGTATTACAGTTCTAGCGATAATAACTGCATTATATGGGTAATAATGCATGTTATATTGATAATATCGGGAGCAATAAGTATAATTATTATAGTTCTAGCGATAATAATAGTAAAATATGGCAAATAGTGCATGTTATATTGATAATAATAAAAGTAATAAGTATATTTATTACAGTTCTATCGATAATAACTGCATAATATGGGTAATAATGCATGTTATATTGATGATAATAAAAGTAATACGTATATTTATTATAGTTCTAGCGATAATAACTGCATAATATGGGTAATAATGCATGTTATATTGATAATAATCTAAGTAATAAGTATAATTATTACAGTTCTAGCGATAATAACTGCATTATATGGGTAATAATGCACGTTATATTGCTAACAATATAAGTAATAAGTATAATTATTACAGTTCTAGCGATAATAACTGCATAATATGGGTAATAATGCACGTTATATTGCTAATAATATAAGTAATGAGTACAATTATTACAGTTCTAGCGATAATAACTGCATAATATGGGTAATAATGCACGTTATATTGCTAATAATATAAGTAATGAGTACAATTATTACAGTTCTAGCGATAATAACTGCATTATATGGGTAATAATGCATGTTATATTGATAATAATATAAGTAATAAGTATAATTATTAAAGTTCTAGCGATAATAACTGCATTATATGGGTAATAATGCATGTTATATTGATAATAATATAAGTAATAAGTATAATTATTACAGTTCTAGCGATAATAACTGCATTATATGGGTAATAATGCATGTTATATTGATAATATCGGGAGTAATAAGTATAATTATTATAGTTCTAGCGATAATAATAGTAAAATATGGCAAATAGTGCATGTTATATTGATAATAATAAAAGTAATAAATATATTTATTACAGTTCTATCGATAATAACTGCATAATATGGGTAATAATGCTTGTTATATTGATAATAATAAAAGTAATAAATATATTTATTACAGTTCTATCGATAATAACTGCATAATATGGGTAATAATGCATGTTATATTGATAATAATCTAAGTAGTAAGTATAATTATTACAGTTCTAGCGATAATAACGGCATTATATGGGTAATAATGCACGTTATATTGTTAACAATATAAGTAATAAGTATATTTATTACAGTTCTAGCGATAATAACTGCATTATATGGGTAATAATGCATGTTATATTGATGATAATGAAAGTAATACGTATATTTATTATAGTTCTAGCGATAATAACTGCATAATATGGGTAATAATGCATGTTATATTGAGAATAATATAAGTAATAAGTATAATTATTACAGTTCTGGCGATAACAACTGCATTATATGGGTAATAATGCACGTTATATTGCTAATAGTATAAGTAATAAGTATAATTATTACAGTTCTAGCGATAATACCTCCATTATATGGGTAGTAATGCATGTTATATTGATAATAATATAAGTAATCAGTATAATTATTACAGTTCTAGCGATAATAACTGCATAATATGGGTAATAATGCACGTTACATTGCTAATAATATAAGTAATGAGTACAATTATTACAGTTCTAGCGATAATAACTGCATTATATGGGTAATAATGCATGTTATATTGATAATAATATAAGTAATAAGTATAATTATTACAGTACTAGCGATAATAACTGCATTATATGGGTAATAATGCATGTTATATTGATAATATCGGGAGTAATAAGTATAATTATTATAGTTCTAGCGATAATAATAGTAAAATATGGCAAATAGTGCATGTTATATTGATAATAATAAAAGTAATAAATATATTTATTACAGTTCTATCGATAATAACTGCATAATATGGGTAATAATGCATGATATCGGGAGTAATAAGTACAATTATTATAGTTCTAGCGATAATAATAGTAAAATATGGCAAATAGTGCATGTCATATTGATAATAATAAAAGTATAAAGTATATTTATTACAGTTCTATCGATAATAACTGCATAATATGGGTAATAATGCATGTTATATTGATGATGATAAAAGTAATACGTATATTTATTATAGTTCTAGCGATAATAACTGCATAATATGGGTAATAATGCATGTTATATTGATAATAATCTAAGTAATAAGTATAATTATTACAGTTCTAGCGATAATAACTGCATTACATGGGTAATAATGCACGTTATATTGCTAACAATATAAGTAATAAGTATAATTATTACAGTTCTAGCGATAATAACTGCATAATATGGGTAATAATGCACGTTATATTGCTAATAATATAAGTAATGAGTACAATTATTACAGTTCTAGCGATAATAACTGCATTATATGGGTAATAATGCATGTTATATTGATAATAATATAAGTAATAAGTATAATTATTACAGTTCTAGCGATAATAACTGCATTATATGGGTAATAATGCATGTTATATTGATAATACCGGGAGTAATAAGTACAATTATTATAGTTCTAGCGATAATAATAGTAAAATATGGCAAATAGTGCATGTTATATTGATAATAATAAAAGTAATAAGTATATTTATTACAGTTCTATCGATAATAACTGCATAATATGGGTAATAATGCATGTTATATTGATGATAATAAAAGTAATACGTATATTTATTATAGTTCTAGCGATAATAACTGCATAATATGGGTAATAATGCATGTTATATTGATAATAATATAAGTAATAAGTATAATTATTACAGTTCTAGCGATAATAACTGCATTATATGGGTAATAATGCACGTTATATTGCTAGTAGTATAAGTAATAAGTATAATTATTACAGTTCTAGCGATAATAACTGCATTATATGGGTAATAATGCATGTTACATTGATAATATTGGGAGTAATAAGTGTATTTATTATAGTTCTAGCGATAATAACTGCATAATATGGGTAATAATGCATGTTATATTGATAATAATATAAGTAATAAGTATAATTATTACAGTTCTAGCAATAATACCTCCTTTATATGGGTAATAATGCATGTTATATTGATGATAATGAAAGTAATACGTATATTTATTATAGTTCTTGCGATAATAACTGCATTATATGGGTAAAAATGCATGTTATAATGATAATAATATAAGTAATAATATAATTATTACAGTTCTAGCGATAATAACTGCATTATATGGGTAATAATGCATGTTATATTGATAATATCGGGAGTAATAAGTATAATTATTATAGTTCTAGCGATAATAATAGTAAAATATGGCAAATAGTGCATGTTATATTGATAATAATAAAAGTAATAAGTATATTTATTACAGTTCTATCGATAATAACTGCATTATATGGGTAATAATGCATGTTATATTGATAATACCGGGAGTAATAAGTACAATTATTATAGTTCTAGCGATAATAATAGTAAAATATGGCAAATAGTGCATGTTATATTGATAATAATAAAAGTAATAAGTATATTTATTACAGTTCTATCGATAATAACTGCATAATATGGGTAATAATGCATGTTATATTGATGATAATAAAAGTAATACGTATATTTATTATAGTTCTAGCGATAATAACTGCATAATATGGGTAATAATGCATGTTATATTGATAATAATATAAGTAATAAGTATAATTATTACAGTTCTATCGATAATAACTGCATAATATGGGTAATAATGCATGTTATATTGATAATAATAAAAGTAATAGATATATTTATTACAGTTCTATCGATAATAACTGCATAATATGGGTAATAATGCATGTTATATTGATAATAATCTAAGTAGTAAGTATAATTATTACAGTTCTAGCGATAATAACGGCATTATATGGGTAATAATGCACGTTATATTGTTAACAATATAAGTAATAAGTATATTTATTACAGTTCTAGCGATAATAACTGCATTATATAGGTAATAATGCATGTTATATTGATGATAATGAAAGTAATACGTATATTTATTATAGTTCTAGCGATAATAACTGCATAATATGGGTAATAATGCATGTTATATTGAGAATAATATAAGTAATAAGTATAATTATTACAGTTCTGGCGATAATAACTGCATTATATGGGTAATAATGCACGTTATATTGCTAATAGTATAAGTAATAAGTATAATTATTACAGTTCTAGCGATAATACCTCTATTATATGGGTAATAATGCATGTTATATTGATAATGATATAAGTAATAAGTATAATTATTACAGTTCTAGCGATAATAACTGCATTATATGGGTAATAATGCATGTTATATTGATAATATCGGGAGTAATAAGTATAATTATTATAGTTCTAGCGATAATAATAGTAAAATATGGCAAATAGTGCATGTTATATTGATAATAATAAAAGTAATAAGTATATTTATTACAGTTCTATCGATAATAACTGCATTATATGGGTAATAATGCATGTTATATTGATAATACCGGGAGTAATAAGTACAATTATTATAGTTCTAGCGATAATAATAGTAAAATATGGCAAATAGTGCATGTTATATTGATAATAATAAAAGTAATAAGTATATTTATTACAGTTCTATCGATAATAACTGCATAATATGGGTAATAATGCATGTTATATTGATGATAATAAAAGTAATACGTATATTTATTATAGTTCTAGCGATAATAACTGCATAATATGGGTAATAATGCATGTTATATTGATAATAATATAAGTAATAAGTATAATTATTACAGTTCTATCGATAATAACTGCATAATATGGGTAATAATGCATGTTATATTGATAATAATAAAAGTAATAGATATATTTATTACAGTTCTATCGATAATAACTGCATAATATGGGTAATAATGCATGTTATATTGATAATAATCTAAGTAGTAAGTATAATTATTACAGTTCTAGCGATAATAACGGCATTATATGGGTAATAATGCACGTTATATTGTTAACAATATAAGTAATAAGTATATTTATTACAGTTCTAGCGATAATAACTGCATTATATAGGTAATAATGCATGTTATATTGATGATAATGAAAGTAATACGTATATTTATTATAGTTCTAGCGATAATAACTGCATAATATGGGTAATAATGCATGTTATATTGAGAATAATATAAGTAATAAGTATAATTATTACAGTTCTGGCGATAATAACTGCATTATATGGGTAATAATGCACGTTATATTGCTAATAGTATAAGTAATAAGTATAATTATTACAGTTCTAGCGATAATACCTCTATTATATGGGTAATAATGCATGTTATATTGATAATGATATAAGTAATAAGTATAATTATTACAGTTCTAGCGATAATAACTGCATTATATGGGTAATAATGCATGTTATATTGATAATATCGGGAGTAATAAGTATAATTATTATAGTTCTAGCGATAATAATAGTAAAATATGGCAAATAGTGCATGTTATATTGATAATAATAAAAGTAATAAGTATATTTATTACAGTTCTATCGATAATAACTGCATTATATGCGTAATAAGGCATGTTATATTGATAATATCGGGAGTAATAAGTATAATTATTATAGTTCTAGCGATAATAATAGTAAAGTATGGCTAATAGTGCATGATATATTGATAACAGTAAAAGTAATAAGTATATTTATTACAGTTCTATCGATAATAACTGCATAATATGGGTAATAATGCATGTTATGTTGATGATAATGAAAGTAATACGTATGTTTATTATAGTTCTAGCGATAATAATTGCATAATATGGGTAATAATGCATGTTATATTGAGAATAATATAAGTAATAAGTATAATTATTACAGTTCTGGCGATAACAACTGCATTATATGGGTAATAATGCACGTTATATTGCTAATAGTATAAGTAATAAGTATAATTATTACAGTTCTAGCGATAATACCTCCATTATATGGGTAGTAATGCATGTTATATTGATAATAATATAAGTAATCAGTATAATTATTACAGTTCTAGCGATAATAACTGCATAATATGGGTAATAATGCACGTTACATTGCTAATAATATAAGTAATGAGTACAATTATTACAGTTCTAGCGATAATAACTGCATTATATGGGTAATAATGCATGTTATATTGATAATAATATAAGTAATAAGTATAATTATTACAGTACTAGCGATAATAACTGCATTATATGGGTAATAATGCATGTTATATTGATAATATCGGGAGTAATAAGTATAATTATTATAGTTCTAGCGATAATAATAGTAAAATATGGCAAATAGTGCATGTTATATTGATAATAATAAAAGTAATAAATATATTTATTACAGTTCTATCGATAATAACTGCATAATATGGGTAATAATGCATGATATCGGGAGTAATAAGTACAATTATTATAGTTCTAGCGATAATAATAGTAAAATATGGCAAATAGTGCATGTCATATTGATAATAATAAAAGTATAAAGTATATTTATTACAGTTCTATCGATAATAACTGCATAATATGGGTAATAATGCATGTTATATTGATGATGATAAAAGTAATACGTATATTTATTATAGTTCTAGCGATAATAACTGCATAATATGGGTAATAATGCATGTTATATTGATAATAATCTAAGTAATAAGTATAATTATTACAGTTCTAGCGATAATAACTGCATTACATGGGTAATAATGCACGTTATATTGCTAACAATATAAGTAATAAGTATAATTATTACAGTTCTAGCGATAATAACTGCATAATATGGGTAATAATGCACGTTATATTGCTAATAATATAAGTAATGAGTACAATTATTACAGTTCTAGCGATAATAACTGCATTATATGGGTAATAATGCATGTTATATTGATAATAATATAAGTAATAAGTATAATTATTACAGTTCTAGCGATAATAACTGCATTATATGGGTAATAATGCATGTTATATTGATAATACCGGGAGTAATAAGTACAATTATTATAGTTCTAGCGATAATAATAGTAAAATATGGCAAATAGTGCATGTTATATTGATAATAATAAAAGTAATAAGTATATTTATTACAGTTCTATCGATAATAACTGCATAATATGGGTAATAATGCATGTTATATTGATGATAATAAAAGTAATACGTATATTTATTATAGTTCTAGCGATAATAACTGCATAATATGGGTAATAATGCATGTTATATTGATAATAATATAAGTAATAAGTATAATTATTACAGTTCTAGCGATAATAACTGCATTATATGGGTAATAATGCACGTTATATTGCTAGTAGTATAAGTAATAAGTATAATTATTACAGTTCTAGCGATAATAACTGCATTATATGGGTAATAATGCATGTTACATTGATAATATTGGGAGTAATAAGTGTATTTATTATAGTTCTAGCGATAATAACTGCATAATATGGGTAATAATGCATGTTATATTGATAATAATATAAGTAATAAGTATAATTATTACAGTTCTAGCAATAATACCTCCTTTATATGGGTAATAATGCATGTTATATTGATGATAATGAAAGTAATACGTATATTTATTATAGTTCTTGCGATAATAACTGCATTATATGGGTAAAAATGCATGTTATAATGATAATAATATAAGTAATAATATAATTATTACAGTTCTAGCGATAATAACTGCATTATATGGGTAATAATGCATGTTGTATTGATAATATCGGGAGTAATAAGTATAATTATTATAGTTCTGGCGATAATAATAGTAAAATATGGCAAATAGTGCATGTTATATTGATAATAATAAAAGTAATAAGTATATTTATTACAGTTCTATCGATAATAACTGCATTATATGGGTAATAATGCATGTTATATTGATAATACCGGGAGTAATAAGTACAATTATTATAGTTCTAGCGATAATAATAGTAAAATATGGCAAATAGTGCATGTTATATTGATAATAATAAAAGTAATAAGTATATTTATTACAGTTCTATCGATAATAACTGCATAATATGGGTAATAATGCATGTTATATTGATGATAATAAAAGTAATACGTATATTTATTATAGTTCTAGCGATAATAACTGCATAATATGGGTAATAATGCATGTTATATTGATAATAATATAAGTAATAAGTATAATTATTACAGTTCTAGCGATAATAACTGCATTATATGGGTAATAATGCATGTTATATTGATAATAATAAAAGTAATAAATATATTTATTACAGTTCTATCGATAATAACTGCATAATATGGGTAATAATGCATGTTATATTGATAATAATAAAAGTAATAGATATATTTATTACAGTTCTATCGATAATAACTGCATAATATGGGTAATAATGCATGTTATATTGATAATAATCTAAGTAGTAAGTATAATTATTACAGTTCTAGCGATAATAACGGCATTATATGGGTAATAATGCACGTTATATTGTTAACAATATAAGTAATAAGTATATTTATTACAGTTCTAGCGATAATAACTGCATTATATAGGTAATAATGCATGTTATATTGATGATAATGAAAGTAATACGTATATTTATTATAGTTCTAGCGATAATAACTGCATAATATGGGTAATAATGCATGTTATATTGAGAATAATATAAGTAATAAGTATAATTATTACAGTTCTGGCGATAATAACTGCATTATATGGGTAATAATGCACGTTATATTGCTAATAGTATAAGTAATAAGTATAATTATTACAGTTCTAGCGATAATACCTCTATTATATGGGTAATAATGCATGTTATATTGATAATGATATAAGTAATAAGTATAATTATTACAGTTCTAGCGATAATAACTGCATTATATGGGTAATAATGCATGTTATATTGATAATATCGGGAGTAATAAGTATAATTATTATAGTTCTAGCGATAATAATAGTAAAATATGGCAAATAGTGCATGTTATATTGATAATAATAAAAGTAATAAGTATATTTATTACAGTTCTATCGATAATAACTGCATTATATGCGTAATAAGGCATGTTATATTGATAATATCGGGAGTAATAAGTATAATTATTATAGTTCTAGCGATAATAATAGTAAAGTATGGCTAATAGTGCATGATATATTGATAACAGTAAAAGTAATAAGTATATTTATTACAGTTCTATCGATAATAACTGCATAATATGGGTAATAATGCATGTTATGTTGATGATAATGAAAGTAATACGTATGTTTATTATAGTTCTAGCGATAATAATTGCATAATATGGGTAATAATGCATGTTATATTGAGAATAATATAAGTAATAAGTATAATTATTACAGTTCTGGCGATAACAACTGCATTATATGGGTAATAATGAACGTTATATTGCTAATAGTATAAGTAATAAGTATAATTATTACAGTTCTAGCGATAATACCTCCATTATATGGGTAGTAATGCATGTTATATTGATAATAATATAAGTAATCAGTATAATTATTACAGTTCTAGCGATAATAACTGCATAATATGGGTAATAATGCATGTTATATTGATAATATCGGGAGTAATAAGTATAATTATTATAGTTCTAGCGATAATAATAGTAAAATATGGCAAATAGTGCATGTTATATTGATAATAATAAAAGTAATAAATATATTTATTACAGTTCTATCGATAATAACTGCATAATATGGGTAATAATGCATGTTATATTGATGATAATAAAAGTAATACGTATATTTATTATAGTTCTAGCGATAATAACTGCATAATATGGGTAATAATGCATGTTATATTGATAATAATCTAAGTAATAAGTATAATTATTACAGTTCTAGCGATAATAACTGCATTATATGGGTAATAATGCACGTTATATTGCTAACAATATAAGTAATAAGTATAATTATTACAGTTCTAGCGATAATAACTGCATAATATGGGTAATAATGCACGTTATATTGCTAATAATATAAGTAATGAGTACAATTATTACAGTTCTAGCGATAATAACTGCATTACATGGGTAATAATGCATGTTATATTGATAATAATATAAGTAATAAGTATAATTATTACAGTTCTAGCGATAATAACTGCATTATATGGGTAATAATGCATGTTATATTGATATTACCGGGAGTAATAAGTACAATTATTATAGTTCTAGCGATAATAATAGTAAAATATGGCAAATAGTGCATGTTATATTGATAATAATAAAAGTAATAAGTATATTTATTACAGTTCTATCGATAATAACTGCATAATATGGGTAATAATGCATGTTATATTGATGATAATAAAAGTAATACGTATATTTGTTAGAGTTCTAGCGATAATAACTGCATAATATGGGTAATAATGCATGTTATATTGATAATAATATAAGTAATAAGTATAATTATTACAGTTCTAGCAATAATACCTCCTTTATATGGGTAATAATGCATGTTATATTGATGATAATGAAAGTAATACGTATATTTATTATAGTTCTTGCGATTATAACTGCATTATATGGGTAAAAATGCATGTTATAATGATAATAATATAAGTAATAATATAATTATTACAGTTCTAGCGATAATAACTGCATTATATGGGTAATAATGCATGTTATATTGATAATATCGGGAGTAATAAGTATAATTATTATAGTTCTAGCGATAATAATAGTAAAATATGGCAAATAGTGCATGTTATATTGATAATAATAAAAGTAATAAGTATATTTATTACAGTTCTATCGATAATAACTGCATTATATGCGTAATAAGGCATGTTATATTGATAATATCGGGAGTAATAAGTATAATTATTATAGTTCTAGCGATAATAATAGTAAAGTATGGCTAATAGTGCATGATATATTGATAACAGTAAAAGTAATAAGTATATTTATTACAGTTCTATCGATAATAACTGCATAATATGGGTAATAATGCATGTTATGTCGATGATAATGAAAGTAATACGTATGTTTATTATAGGTCTAGCGATAATAATTGCATAATATGGGTAATAATGCATGTTATATTGAGAATAATATAAGTAATAAGTATAATTATTACAGTTCTGGCGATAACAACTGCATTATATGGGTAATAATGCACGTTATATTGCTAATAGTATAAGTAATAAGTATAATTATTACAGTTCTAGCGATAATACCTCCATTATATGGGTAGTAATGCATGTTATATTGATAATAATATAAGTAATCAGTATAATTATTACAGTTCTAGCGATAATAACTGCATAATATGGGTAATAATGCACGTTACATTGCTAATAATATAAGTAATGAGTACAATTATTACAGTTCTAGCGATAATAACTGCATTATATGGGTAATAATGCATGTTATATTGATAATAATATAAGTAATAAGTATAATTATTACAGTACTAGCGATAATAACTGCATTATATGGGTAATAATGCATGTTATATTGATAATATCGGGAGTAATAAGTATAATTATTATAGTTCTAGCGATAATAATAGTAAAATATGGCAAATAGTGCATGATATATTGATAACAGTAAAAGTAATAAGTATATTTATTACAGTTCTATCGATAATAACTGCATAATATGGGTAATAATGCATGTTATGTCGATGATAATGAAAGTAATACGTATGTTTATTATAGTTCTAGCGATAATAATTGCATAATATGGGTAATAATGCATGTTATATTGAGAATAATATAAGTAATAAGTATAATTATTACAGTTCTGGCGATAACAACTGCATTATATGGGTAATAATGCACGTTATATTGCTAATAGTATAAGTAATAAGTATAATTATTACAGTTCTAGCGATAATACCTCCATTATATGGGTAGTAATGCATGTTATATTGATAATAATATAAGTAATCAGTATAATTATTACAGTTCTAGCGATAATAACTGCATAATATGGGTAATAATGCACGTTACATTGCTAATAATATAAGTAATGAGTACAATTATTACAGTTCTAGCGATAATAACTGCATTATATGGGTAATAATGCATGTTATATTGATAATAATATAAGTAATAAGTATAATTATTACAGTACTAGCGATAATAACTGCATTATATGGGTAATAATGCATGTTATATTGATAATATCGGGAGTAATAAGTATAATTATTATAGTTCTAGCGATAATAATAGTAAAATATGGCAAATAGTGCATGTTATATTGATAATAATAAAAGTAATAAATATATTTATTACAGTTCTATCGATAATAACTGCATAATATGGGTAATAATGCATGTTATATTGATGATAATAAAAGTAATACGTATATTTATTATAGTTCTAGCGATAATAACTGCATAATATGGGTAATAATGCATGTTATATTGATAATATCGGGAGTAATAAGTACAATTATTATAGTTCTAGCGATAATAATAGTAAAATATGGCAAATAGTGCATGATATATTGATAACAGTAAAAGTAATAAGTATATTTATTACAGTTCTATCGACAATAACTGCATAATATGGGTAATAATGCATGTTATGTTGATGATAATGAAAGTAATACGTATGTTTATTATAGTTCTAGCGATAATAACTGCATAATATGGGTAATAATGCATGTTATATTGATGATAATAAAAGTAATAAGTATAATTATTACAGTTCTAGCGATAATAACTGCATTATATGGGTAATAATGCACGTTATATTGCTAACAATATAAGTAATAAGTATAATTATTACAGTTCTAGCGATAATAACTGCATAATATGGGTAATAATGCACGTTATATTGCTAATAATATAAGTAATGAGTACAATTATTACAATTCTAGCGATAATAACTGCATTATATGGGTAATAATGCATGTTATATTGATTATAATATAAGTAATAAGTATAATTATTACAGTTCTAGCGATAATAACTGCATTATATGGGTAATAATGCATGTTATATTGATAATAATATAAGTAATAAGTATAATTATTACAGTTCTAGCGATAATAACTGCATTATATGGGTAATAATGCATGTTATATTGATAATATCGGGAGTAATAAGTATAATTATTATAGTTCTAGCGATAATAATAGTAAAATATGGCAGATAGTGCATGTTATATTGATAATAATAAAAGTAATAAATATATTTATTACAGTTCTATCGATAATAACTGCATAATATGGGTAATAATGCTTGTTATATTGATAATAATAAAAGTAATAAATATATTTATTACAGTTCTATCGATAATAACTGCATAATATGGGTAATAATGCATGTTATATTGATAATAATCTAAGTAGTAAGTATAATTATTACAGTTCTAGCGATAATAACGGCATTATATGGGTAATAATGCACGTTATATTGTTAACAATATAAGTAATAAGTATATTTATTACAGTTCTAGCGATAATAACTGCATTATATGGGTAATAATGCATGTTATATTGATGATAATGAAAGTAATACGTATATTTATTATAGTTCTAGCGATAATAACTGCATAATATGGGTAATAATGCATGTTATATTGAGAATAATATAAGTAATAAGTATAATTATTACAGTTCTGGCGATAATAACTGCATTATATGGGTAATAATGCACGTTATATTGCTAATAGTATAAGTAATAAGTATAATTATTACAGTTCTAGCGATAATACCTCTATTATATGGGTAATAATGCATGTTATATTGATAATGATATAAGTAATAAGTATAATTATTACAGTTCTAGCGATAATAACTGCATTATATGGGTAATAATGCATGTTATATTGATAATATCGGGAGCAATAAGTATAATTATTATAGTTCTAGCGATAATAATAGTAAAATATGGCAAATAGTGCATGTTATATTGCTAATAATAAAAGTAATAAGTATATTTATTACAGTTCTATCGATAATAACTGCATAATATGGGTAATAATGCATGTTATATTGATGATAATAAAAGTAATACGTATATTTGTTAGAGTTCTAGCGATAATAACTGCATAATATGGGTAATAATGCATGTTATATTGATAATAATATAAGTAATAAGTATAATTATTACAGTTCTAGCGATAATAACTGCATTATATGGGTAATAATGCATGTTATATTGATAATATTGGGAGTAATAAGTATATTTATTATAGTTCTAGCGATAATAACTGCATAATATGTGTAATAATGCATGTTATATTGATAATAGTATAACTAGTAAGTATAATTATTACAGTTCTGGCGATAATAACTGCATTATATGGGTAACAATGCACGTTATATTGCTAATAGTATAAGTAATAAGTATAATTATTACAGTTCTAGCAATAATACCTCCATTATATGGGTAATAATGGATGTTATATTGATAATAATATAAGTAATAAGTATAATTATTACAGTTCTAGCGATAATAACTGCATTATATGGGTAATAATGCATGTTATATTGATAATAATCTAAGTAATAAGTATAATTATTACAGTTCTAGCGATAATAACGTCATTATATGGGTAATAATGCACGTTATATTGCTAACAATATAAGTAATAAGTATAATTATTACAGTTCTAGCGATAATAACTGCATAATATGGGTAATAATGCACGTTATATTGCTAATAATATAAGTAGTGAGTACAATTATTACAGTTCTAGCGATAATAACTGCATTATATGGGTAATAATGCATGTTATATTGATAATAATATAAGTAATAAGTATAATTATTACAGTTCTAGCGATAATAACTGCATTATATGGGTAATAATGCATGTTATATTGATAATATCGGGAGTAATAAGTACAATTATTATAGTTCTAGCGATAATAATAGTAAAATATGGCAAATAGTGCATGTTATATTGATAATAATAAAAGTAATAAGTATATTTATTACAGTTCTATCGATAATAACTGCATTATATGGGTAATAATGCATGTTATATTGATGATAATAATAGTAATACGTATATTTATTATAGGTCTAGCGATAATAACTGCATAATATGGGTAATAATGCATGTTATGTTGATGATAATGAAAGTAATACGTATGTTTATTATAGTTCTAGCGATAATAATTGCATAATATGGGTAATAATGCATGTTATATTGAGAATAATATAAGTAATAAGTATAATTATTACAGTTCTGGCGATAACAACTGCATTATATGGGTAATAATGCACGTTATATTGCTAATAGTATAAGTAATAAGTATAATTATTACAGTTCTAGCGATAATACCTCCATTATATGGGTAGTAATGCAAGTTATATTGATAATAATATAAGTAATCAGTATAATTATTACAGTTCTAGCGATAATAACTGCATAATATGGGTAATAATGCACGTTACATTGCTAATAATATAAGTAATGAGTACAATTATTACAGTTCTAGCGATAATAACTGCATTATATGGGTAATAATGCATGTTATATTGATAATAATATAAGTAATAAGTATAATTATTACAGTACTAGCGATAATAACTGCATTATATGGGTAATAATGCATGTTATATTGATAATATCGGGAGTAATAAGTATAATTATTATAGTTCTAGCGATAATAATAGTAAAATATGGCAAATAGTGCATGTTATATTGATAATAATAAAAGTAATAAATATATTTATTACAGTTCTATCGATAATAACTGCATAATATGGGTAATAATGCATGTTATATTGATGATAATAAAAGTAATACGTATATTTATTATAGTTCTAGCGATAATAACTGCATAATATGGGTAATAATGCATGTTATATTGATAATAATCTAAGTAATAAGTATAATTATTACAGTTCTAGCGATAATAACTGCATTATATGGGTAATAATGCACGTTATATTGCTAACAATATAAGTAATAAGTATAATTATTACAGTTCTAGCGATAATAACTGCATAATATGGGTAATAATGCACGTTATATTGCTAATAATATAAGTAATGAGTACAATTATTACAGTTCTAGCGATAATAACTGCATTATATGGGTAATAATGCATGTTATATTGATAATAATATAAGTAATAAGTATAATTATTACAGTTCTAGCGATAATAACTGCATTATATGGGTAATAATGCATGTTATATTGATAATATCGGGGGTAATAAGTAGAATTATTATAGTTCTAGCGATAATAATAGTAAAATATGGCAAATAGTGCATGATATATTGATAACAGTAAAAGTAATAAGTATATTTATTACAGTTCTATCGACAATAACTGCATAATATGGGTAATAATGCATGTTATGTTGATGATAATGAAAGTAATACGTATGTTTATTATAGTTCTAGCGATAATAACTGCATAATATGGGTAATAATGCATGTTATATTGATGATAATAAAAGTAATACGTATATTTATTATAGTTCTAGCGATAATAACTGCATAATATGGGTAATAATGCATGTTATATTGATAATAATCTAAGTAATAAGTATAATTATTACAGTTCTAGCGATAATAACTGCATTATATGGGTAATAATGCACGTTATATTGCTAACAATATAAGTAATAAGTATAATTATTACAGTTCTAGCGATAATAACTGCATAATATGGGTAATAATGCACGTTATATTGCTAATAATATAAGTAATGAGTACAATTATTACAATTCTAGCGATAATAACTGCATTATATGGGTAATAATGCATGTTATATTGATAATAATATAAGTAATAAGTATAATTATTAAAGTTCTAGCGATAATAACTGCATTATATGGGTAATAATGCATGTTATATTGATAATAATATAAGTAATAAGTATAATTATTACAGTTCTAGCGATAATAACTGCATTATATGGGTAATAATGCATGTTATATTGATAATATCGGGAGTAATAAGTATAATTATTATAGTTCTAGCGATAATAATAGTAAAATATGGCAAATAGTGCATGTTATATTGATAATAATAAAAGTAATAAATATATTTATTACAGTTCTATCGATAATAACTGCATAATATGGGTAATAATGCTTGTTATATTGATAATAATAAAAGTAATAAATATATTTATTACAGTTCTATCGATAATAACTGCATAATATGGGTAATAATGCATGTTATATTGATAATAATCTAAGTAGTAAGTATAATTATTACAGTTCTAGCGATAATAACGGCATTATATGGGTAATAATGCACGTTATATTGTTAACAATATAAGTAATAAGTATATTTATTACAGTTCTAGCGATAATAACTGCATTATATGGGTAATAATGCATGTTATATTGATGATAATGAAAGTAATACGTATATTTATTATAGTTCTAGCGATAATAACTGCATAATATGGGTAATAATGCATGTAATATTGAGAATAATATAAGTAATAAGTATAATTATTACAGTTCTGGCGATAATAACTGCATTATATGGGTAATAATGCACGTTATATTGCTAATAGTATAAGTAATAAGTATAATTATTACAGTTCTAGCGATAATACCTCTATTATATGGGTAATAATGCATGTTATATTGATAATGATATAAGTAATAAGTATAATTATTACAGTTCTAGCGATAATAACTGCATTATATGGGTAATAATGCATGTTATATTGATAATATCGGGAGTAATAAGTATAATTATTATAGTTCTAGCGATAATAATAGTAAAATATGGCAAATAGTGCATGTTATATTGATAATAATAAAAGTAATAAGTATATTTATTACAGTTCTATCGATAATAACTGCATTATATGCGTAATAAGGCATGTTATATTGATAATATCGGGAGTAATAAGTATAATTATTATAGTTCTAGCGATAATAATAGTAAAGTATGGCTAATAGTGCATGATATATTGATAACAGTAAAAGTAATAAGTATATTTATTACAGTTCTATCGATAATAGCTGCATAATATGGGTAATAATGCATGTTATGTTGATGATAATGAAAGTAATACGTATGTTTATTATAGTTCTAGCGATAATAATTGCATAATATGGGTAATAATGCATGTTATATTGAGAATAATATAAGTAATAAGTATAATTATTACAGTTCTGGCGATAACAACTGCATTATATGGGTAATAATGCACGTTATATTGCTAATAGTATAAGTAATAAGTATAATTATTACAGTTCTAGCGATAATACCTCCATTATATGGGTAGTAATGCATGTTATATTGATAATAATATAAGTAATCAGTATAATTATTACAGTTCTAGCGATAATAACTGCATAATATGGGTAATAATGCACGTTACATTGCTAATAATATAAGTAATGAGTACAATTATTACAGTTCTAGCGATAATAACTGCATTATATGGGTAATAATGCATGTTATATTGATAATAATATAAGTAATAAGTATAATAATTACAGTTCTAGCGATAATAACTGCATTATATGGGTAATAATGCATGTTATATTGATAATATCGGGAGTAATAAGTATAATTATTATAGTTCTAGCGATAATAATAGTAAAATATGGCAAATAGTGCATGTTATATTGATAATAATAAAAGTAATAAATATATTTATTACAGTTCTATCGATAATAACTGCATAATATGGGTAATAATGCATGTTATATTGATGATAATAAAAGTAATACGTATATTTATTATAGTTCTAGCGATAATAACTGCATAATATGGGTAATAATGCATGTTATATTGATAATAATCTAAGTAATAAGTATAATTATTACAGTTCTAGCGATAATAACTGCATTATATGGGTAATAATGCACGTTATATTGCTAACAATATAAGTAATAAGTATAATTATTACAGTTCTAGCGATAATAACTGCATAATATGGGTAATAATGCACGTTATATTGCTAATAATATAAGTAATGAGTACAATTATTACAGTTCTAGCGATAATAACTGCATTACATGGGTAATAATGCATGTTATATTGATAATAATATAAGTAATAAGTATAATTATTACAGTTCTAGCGATAATAACTGCATTATATGGGTAATAATGCATGTTATATTGATATTACCGGGAGTAATAAGTACAATTATTATAGTTCTAGCGATAATAATAGTAAAATATGGCAAATAGTGCATGTTATATTGATAATAATAAAAGTAATAAGTATATTTATTACAGTTCTATCGATAATAACTGCATAATATGGGTAATAATGCATGTTATATTGATGATAATAAAAGTAATACGTATATTTGTTAGAGTTCTAGCGATAATAACTGCATAATATGGGTAATAATGCATGTTATATTGATAATAATATAAGTAATAAGTATAATTATTACAGTTCTAGCAATAATACCTCCTTTATATGGGTAATAATGCATGTTATATTGATGATAATGAAAGTAATACGTATATTTATTATAGTTCTTGCGATTATAACTGCATTATATGGGTAAAAATGCATGTTATAATGATAATAATATAAGTAATAATATAATTATTACAGTTCTAGCGATAATAACTGCATTATATGGGTAATAATGCATGTTATATTGATAATATCGGGAGTAATAAGTATAATTATTATAGTTCTAGCGATAATAATAGTAAAATATGGCAAATAGTGCATGTTATATTGATAATAATAAAAGTAATAAGTATATTTATTACAGTTCTATCGATAATAACTGCATTATATGCGTAATAAGGCATGTTATATTGATAATATCGGGAGTAATAAGAATAATTATTATAGTTCTAGCGATAATAATAGTAAAGTATGGCTAATAGTGCATGATATATTGATAACAGTAAAAGTAATAAGTATATTTATTACAGTTCTATCGATAATAACTGCATAATATGGGTAATAATGCATGTTATGTCGATGATAATGAAAGTAATACGTATGTTTATTATAGGTCTAGCGATAATAATTGCATAATATGGGTAATAATGCATGTTATATTGAGAATAATATAAGTAATAAGTATAATTATTACAGTTCTGGCGATAACAACTGCATTATATGGGTAATAATGCACGTTATATTGCTAATAGTATAAGTAATAAGTATAATTATTACAGTTCTAGCGATAATACCTCCATTATATGGGTAGTAATGCATGTTATATTGATAACAATATAAGTAATCAGTATAATTATTACAGTTCTAGCGATAATAACTGCATAATATGGGTAATAATGCACGTTACATTGCTAATAATATAAGTAATGAGTACAATTATTACAGTTCTAGCGATAATAACTGCATTATATGGGTAATAATGCATGTTATATTGATAATAATATAAGTAATAAGTATAATTATTACAGTACTAGCGATAATAACTGCATTATATGGGTAATAATGCATGTTATATTGATAATATCGGGAGTAATAAGTATAATTATTATAGTTCTAGCGATAATAATAGTAAAATATGGCAAATAGTGCATGATATATTGATAACAGTAAAAGTAATAAGTATATTTATTACAGTTCTATCGATAATAACTGCATAATATGGGTAATAATGCATGTTATGTCGATGATAATGAAAGTAATACGTATGTTTATTATAGTTCTAGCGATAATAATTGCATAATATGGGTAATAATGCATGTTATATTGAGAATAATATAAGTAATAAGTATAATTATTACAGTTCTGGCGATAACAACTGCATTATATGGGTAATAATGCACGTTATATTGCTAATAGTATAAGTAATAAGTATAATTATTACAGTTCTAGCGATAATACCTCCATTATATGGGTAGTAATGCATGTTATATTGATAATAATATAAGTAATCAGTATAATTATTACAGTTCTAGCGATAATAACTGCATAATATGGGTAATAATGCACGTTACATTGCTAATAATATAAGTAATGAGTACAATTATTACAGTTCTAGCGATAATAACTGCATTATATGGGTAATAATGCATGTTATATTGATAATAATATAAGTAATAAGTATAATTATTACAGTACTAGCGATAATAACTGCATTATATGGGTAATAATGCATGTTATATTGATAATATCGGGAGTAATAAGTATAATTATTATAGTTCTAGCGATAATAATAGTAAAATATGGCAAATAGTGCATGTTATATTGATAATAATAAAAGTAATAAATATATTTATTACAGTTCTATCGATAATAACTGCATAATATGGGTAATAATGCATGTTATATTGATGATAATAAAAGTAATACGTATATTTATTATAGTTCTAGCGATAATAACTGCATAATATGGGTAATAATGCATGTTATATTGATAATAATCTAAGTAATAAGTATAATTATTACAGTTCTAGCGATAATAACTGCATTATATGGGTAATAATGCACGTTATATTGCTAACAATATAAGTAATAAGTATAATTATTACAGTTCTAGCGATAATAACTGCATAATATGGGTAATAATGCACGTTATATTGCTAATAATATAAGTAATGAGTACAATTATTACAGTTCTAGCGATAATAACTGCATTATATGGGTAATAATGCATGTTATATTGATAATAATTTAAGTAATAAGTATAATTATTACAGTTCTAGCGATAATAACTGCATTATATGGGTAATAATGCATGTTATATTGATAATATCGGGAGTAATAAGTACAATTATTATAGTTCTAGCGATAATAATAGTAAAATATGGCAAATAGTGCATGATATATTGATAACAGTAAAAGTAATAAGTATATTTATTACAGTTCTATCGACAATAACTGCATAATATGGGTAATAATGCATGTTATGTTGATGATAATGAAAGTAATACGTATGTTTATTATAGTTCTAGCGATAATAACTGCATAATATGGGTAATAATGCATGTTATATTGATGATAATAAAAGTAATACGTATATTTATTATCGTTCTAGCGATAATAACTGCATAATATGGGTAATAATGCATGTTATATTGATAATAATCTAAGTAATAAGTATAATTATTACAGTTCTAGCGATAATAACTGCATTATATGGGTAATAATGCACGTTATATTGCTAACAATATAAGTAATAAGTATAATTATTACAGTTCTAGCGATAATAACTGCATAATATGGGTAATAATGCACGTTATATTGCTAATAATATAAGTAATGAGTACAATTATTACAATTCTAGCGATAATAACTGCATTATATGGGTAATAATGCATGTTATATTGATTATAATATAAGTAATAAGTATAATTATTACAGTTCTAGCGATAATAACTGCATTATATGGGTAATAATGCATGTTATATTGATAATAATATAAGTAATAAGTATAATTATTACAGTTCTAGCGATAATAACTGCATTATATGGGTAATAATGCATGTTATATTGATAATATCGGGAGTAATAAGTATAATTATTATAGTTCTAGCGATAATAATAGTAAAATATGGCAGATAGTGCATGTTATATTGATAATAATAAAAGTAATAAATATATTTATTACAGTTCTATCGATAATAACTGCATAATATGGGTAATAATGCTTGTTATATTGATAATAATAAAAGTAATAAATATATTTATTACAGTTCTATCGATAATAACTGCATAATATGGGTAATAATGCATGTTATATTGATAATAATCTAAGTAGTAAGTATAATTATTACAGTTCTAGCGATAATAACGGCATTATATGGGTAATAATGCACGTTATATTGTTAACAATATAAGTAATAAGTATATTTATTACAGTTCTAGCGATAATAACTGCATTATATGGGTAATAATGCATGTTATATTGATGATAATGAAAGTAATACGTATATTTATTATAGTTCTAGCGATAATAACTGCATAATATGGGTAATAATGCATGTTATATTGAGAATAATATAAGTAATAAGTATAATTATTACAGTTCTGGCGATAATAACTGCATTATATGGGTAATAATGCACGTTATATTGCTAATAGTATAAGTAATAAGTATAATTATTACAGTTCTAGCGATAATACCTCTATTATATGGGTAATAATGCATGTTATATTGATAATGATATAAGTAATAAGTATAATTATTACAGTTCTAGCGATAATAACTGCATTATATGGGTAATAATGCATGTTATATTGATAATATCGGGAGCAATAAGTATAATTATTATAGTTCTAGCGATAATAATAGTAAAATATGGCAAATAGTGCATGTTATATTGATAATAATAAAAGTAATAAGTATATTTATTACAGTTCTATCGATAATAACTGCATAATATGGGTAATAATGCATGTTATATTGATGATAATAAAAGTAATACGTATATTTGTTAGAGTTCTAGCGATAATAACTGCATAATATGGGTAATAATGCATGTTATATTGATAATAATATAAGTAATAAGTATAATTATTACAGTTCTAGCGATAATAACTGCATTATATGGGTAATAATGCATGTTATATTGATAATATTGGGAGTAATAAGTATATTTATTATAGTTCTAGCGATAATAACTGCATAATATGTGTAATAATGCATGTTATATTGATAATAGTATAACTAGTAAGTATAATTATTACAGTTCTGGCGATAATAACTGCATTATATGGGTAACAATGCACGTTATATTGCTAATAGTATAAGTAATAAGTATAATTATTACAGTTCTAGCAATAATACCTCCATTATATGGGTAATAATGGATGTTATATTGATAATAATATAAGTAATAAGTATAATTATTACAGTTCTAGCGATAATAACTGCATTATATGGGTAATAATGCATGTTATATTGATAATAATCTAAGTAATAAGTATAATTATTACAGTTCTAGCGATAATAACTGCATTATATGGGTAATAATGCATGTTATATTGATAATATCGGGAGTAATAAGTATAATTATTATAGTTCTAGCGATAATAATAGTAAAATATGGCAAATAGTGCATGTTATATTGATAATAATAAAAGTAATAAATATATTTATTACAGTTCTATCGATAATAACTGCATAATATGGGTAATAATGCATGTTATATTGATGATAATAAAAGTAATACGTATATTTATTATAGTTCTAGCGATAATAACTGCATAATATGGGTAATAATGCATGTTATATTGATAATAATCTAAGTAATAAGTATAATTATTACAGTTCTAGCGATAATAACTGCATTATATGGGTAATAATGCACGTTATATTGCTAACAATATAAGTAATAAGTATAATTATTACAGTTCTAGCGATAATAACTGCATAATATGGGTAATAATGCACGTTATATTGCTAATAATATAAGTAATGAGTACAATTATTACAGTTCTAGCGATAATAACTGCATTACATGGGTAATAATGCATGTTATATTGATAATAATATAAGTAATAAGTATAATTATTACAGTTCTAGCGATAATAACTGCATTATATGGGTAATAATGCATGTTATATTGATATTACCGGGAGTAATAAGTACAATTATTATAGTTCTAGCGATAATAATAGTAAAATATGGCAAATAGTGCATGTTATATTGATAATAATAAAAGTAATAAGTATATTTATTACAGTTCTATCGATAATAACTGCATAATATGGGTAATAATGCATGTTATATTGATGATAATAAAAGTAATACGTATATTTGTTAGAGTTCTAGCGATAATAACTGCATAATATGGGTAATAATGCATGTTATATTGATAATAATATAAGTAATAAGTATAATTATTACAGTTCTAGCAATAATACCTCCTTTATATGGGTAATAATGCATGTTATATTGATGATAATGAAAGTAATACGTATATTTATTATAGTTCTTGCGATTATAACTGCATTATATGGGTAAAAATGCATGTTATAATGATAATAATATAAGTAATAATATAATTATTACAGTTCTAGCGATAATAACTGCATTATATGGGTAATAATGCATGTTATATTGATAATATCGGGAGTAATAAGTATAATTATTATAGTTCTAGCGATAATAATAGTAAAATATGGCAAATAGTGCATGTTATATTGATAATAATAAAAGTAATAAGTATATTTATTACAGTTCTATCGATAATAACTGCATTATATGCGTAATAAGGCATGTTATATTGATAATATCGGGAGTAATAAGTATAATTATTATAGTTCTAGCGATAATAATAGTAAAGTATGGCTAATAGTGCATGATATATTGATAACAGTAAAAGTAATAAGTATATTTATTACAGTTCTATCGATAATAACTGCATAATATGGGTAATAATGCATGTTATGTCGATGATAATGAAAGTAATACGTATGTTTATTATAGGTCTAGCGATAATAATTGCATAATATGGGTAATAATGCATGTTATATTGAGAATAATATAAGTAATAAGTATAATTATTACAGTTCTGGCGATAACAACTGCATTATATGGGTAATAATGCACGTTATATTGCTAATAGTATAAGTAATAAGTATAATTATTACAGTTCTAGCGATAATACCTCCATTATATGGGTAGTAATGCATGTTATATTGATAATAATATAAGTAATCAGTATAATTATTACAGTTCTAGCGATAATAACTGCATAATATGGGTAATAATGCACGTTACATTGCTAATAATATAAGTAATGAGTACAATTATTACAGTTCTAGCGATAATAACTGCATTATATGGGTAATAATGCATGTTATATTGATAATAATATAAGTAATAAGTATAATTATTACAGTACTAGCGATAATAACTGCATTATATGGGTAATAATGCATGTTATATTGATAATATCGGGAGTAATAAGTATAATTATTATAGTTCTAGCGATAATAATAGTAAAATATGGCAAATAGTGCATGATATATTGATAACAGTAAAAGTAATAAGTATATTTATTACAGTTCTATCGATAATAACTGCATAATATGGGTAATAATGCATGTTATGTCGATGATAATGAAAGTAATACGTATGTTTATTATAGTTCTAGCGATAATAATTGCATAATATGGGTAATAATGCATGTTATATTGAGAATAATATAAGTAATAAGTATAATTATTACAGTTCTGGCGATAACAACTGCATTATATGGGTAATAATGCACGTTATATTGCTAATAGTATAAGTAATAAGTATAATTATTACAGTTCTAGCGATAATACCTCCATTATATGGGTAGTAATGCATGTTATATTGATAATAATATAAGTAATCAGTATAATTATTACAGTTCTAGCGATAATAACTGCATAATATGGGTAATAATGCACGTTACATTGCTAATAATATAAGTAATGAGTACAATTATTACAGTTCTAGCGATAATAACTGCATTATATGGGTAATAATGCATGTTATATTGATAATAATATAAGTAATAAGTATAATTATTACAGTACTAGCGATAATAACTGCATTATATGGGTAATAATGCATGTTATATTGATAATATCGGGAGTAATAAGTATAATTATTATAGTTCTAGCGATAATAATAGTAAAATATGGCAAATAGTGCATGTTATATTGATAATAATAAAAGTAATAAATATATTTATTACAGTTCTATCGATAATAACTGCATAATATGGGTAATAATGCATGTTATATTGATGATAATAAAAGTAATACGTATATTTATTATAGTTCTAGCGATAATAACTGCATAATATGGGTAATAATGCATGTTATATTGATAATAATCTAAGTAATAAGTATAATTATTACAGTTCTAGCGATAATAACTGCATTATATGGGTAATAATGCACGTTATATTGCTAACAATATAAGTAATAAGTATAATTATTACAGTTCTAGCGATAATAACTGCATAATATGGGTAATAATGCACGTTATATTGCTAATAATATAAGTAATGAGTACAATTATTACAGTTCTAGCGATAATAACTGCATTATATGGGTAATAATGCATGTTATATTGATAATAATTTAAGTAATAAGTATAATTATTACAGTTCTAGCGATAATAACTGCATTATATGGGTAATAATGCATGTTATATTGATAATATCGGGAGTAATAAGTACAATTATTATAGTTCTAGCGATAATAATAGTAAAATATGGCAAATAGTGCATGATATATTGATAACAGTAAAAGTAATAAGTATATTTATTACAGTTCTATCGACAATAACTGCATAATATGGGTAATAATGCATGTTATGTTGATGATAATGAAAGTAATACGTATGTTTATTATAGTTCTAGCGATAATAACTGCATAATATGGGTAATAATGCATGTTATATTGATGATAATAAAAGTAATACGTATATTTATTATCGTTCTAGCGATAATAACTGCATAATATGGGTAATAATGCATGTTATATTGATAATAATCTAAGTAATAAGTATAATTATTACAGTTCTAGCGATAATAACTGCATTATATGGGTAATAATGCACGTTATATTGCTAACAATATAAGTAATAAGTATAATTATTACAGTTCTAGCGATAATAACTGCATAATATGGGTAATAATGCACGTTATATTGCTAATAATATAAGTAATGAGTACAATTATTACAATTCTAGCGATAATAACTGCATTATATGGGTAATAATGCATGTTATATTGATTATAATATAAGTAATAAGTATAATTATTACAGTTCTAGCGATAATAACTGCATTATATGGGTAATAATGCATGTTATATTGATAATAATATAAGTAATAAGTATAATTATTACAGTTCTAGCGATAATAACTGCATTATATGGGTAATAATGCATGTTATATTGATAATATCGGGAGTAATAAGTATAATTATTATAGTTCTAGCGATAATAATAGTAAAATATGGCAGATAGTGCATGTTATATTGATAATAATAAAAGTAATAAATATATTTATTACAGTTCTATCGATAATAACTGCATAATATGGGTAATAATGCTTGTTATATTGATAATAATAAAAGTAATAAATATATTTATTACAGTTCTATCGATAATAACTGCATAATATGGGTAATAATGCATGTTATATTGATAATAATCTAAGTAGTAAGTATAATTATTACAGTTCTAGCGATAATAACGGCATTATATGGGTAATAATGCACGTTATATTGTTAACAATATAAGTAATAAGTATATTTATTACAGTTCTAGCGATAATAACTGCATTATATGGGTAATAATGCATGTTATATTGATGATAATGAAAGTAATACGTATATTTATTATAGTTCTAGCGATAATAACTGCATAATATGGGTAATAATGCATGTTATATTGAGAATAATATAAGTAATAAGTATAATTATTACAGTTCTGGCGATAATAACTGCATTATATGGGTAATAATGCACGTTATATTGCTAATAGTATAAGTAATAAGTATAATTATTACAGTTCTAGCGATAATACCTCTATTATATGGGTAATAATGCATGTTATATTGATAATGATATAAGTAATAAGTATAATTATTACAGTTCTAGCGATAATAACTGCATTATATGGGTAATAATGCATGTTATATTGATAATATCGGGAGCAATAAGTATAATTATTATAGTTCTAGCGATAATAATAGTAAAATATGGCAAATAGTGCATGTTATATTGATAATAATAAAAGTAATAAGTATATTTATTACAGTTCTATCGATAATAACTGCATAATATGGGTAATAATGCATGTTATATTGATGATAATAAAAGTAATACGTATATTTGTTAGAGTTCTAGCGATAATAACTGCATAATATGGGTAATAATGCATGTTATATTGATAATAATATAAGTAATAAGTATAATTATTACAGTTCTAGCGATAATAACTGCATTATATGGGTAATAATGCATGTTATATTGATAATATTGGGAGTAATAAGTATATTTATTATAGTTCTAGCGATAATAACTGCATAATATGTGTAATAATGCATGTTATATTGATAATAGTATAACTAGTAAGTATAATTATTACAGTTCTGGCGATAATAACTGCATTATATGGGTAACAATGCACGTTATATTGCTAATAGTATAAGTAATAAGTATAATTATTACAGTTCTAGCAATAATACCTCCATTATATGGGTAATAATGGATGTTATATTGATAATAATATAAGTAATAAGTATAATTATTACAGTTCTAGCGATAATAACTGCATTATATGGGTAATAATGCATGTTATATTGATAATAATCTAAGTAATAAGTATAATTATTACAGTTCTAGCGATAATAACGTCATTATATGGGTAATAATGCACGTTATATTGCTAACAATATAAGTAATAAGTATAATTATTACAGTTCTAGCGATAATAACTGCATAATATGGGTAATAATGCACGTTATATTGCTAATAATATAAGTAGTGAGTACAATTATTACAGTTCTAGCGATAATAACTGCATTATATGGGTAATAATGCATGTTATATTGATAATAATATAAGTAATAAGTATAATTATTACAGTTCTAGCGATAATAACTGCATTATATGGGTAATAATGCATGTTATATTGATAATATCGGGAGTAATAAGTACAATTATTATAGTTCTAGCGATAATAATAGTAAAATATGGCAAATAGTGCATGTTATATTGATAATAATAAAAGTAATAAGTATATTTATTACAGTTCTATCGATAATAACTGCATTATATGGGTAATAATGCATGTTATATTGATGATAATAATAGTAATACGTATATTTATTATAGGTCTAGCGATAATAACTGCATAATATGGGTAATAATGCATGTTATGTTGATGATAATGAAAGTAATACGTATGTTTATTATAGTTCTAGCGATAATAATTGCATAATATGGGTAATAATGCATGTTATATTGAGAATAATATAAGTAATAAGTATAATTATTACAGTTCTGGCGATAACAACTGCATTATATGGGTAATAATGCACGTTATATTGCTAATAGTATAAGTAATAAGTATAATTATTACAGTTCTAGCGATAATACCTCCATTATATGGGTAGTAATGCATGTTATATTGATAATAATATAAGTAATCAGTATAATTATTACAGTTCTAGCGATAATAACTGCATAATATGGGTAATAATGCACGTTACATTGCTAATAATATAAGTAATGAGTACAATTATTACAGTTCTAGCGATAATAACTGCATTATATGGGTAATAATGCATGTTATATTGATAATAATATAAGTAATAAGTATAATTATTGCAGTACTAGCGATAATAACTGCATTATATGGGTAATAATGCATGTTATATTGATAATATCGGGAGTAATAAGTATAATTATTATAGTTCTAGCGATAATAATAGTAAAATATGGCAAATAGTGCATGTTATATTGATAATAATAAAAGTAATAAATATATTTATTACAGTTCTATCGATAATAACTGCATAATATGGGTAATAATGCATGTTATATTGATGATAATAAAAGTAATACGTATATTTATTATAGTTCTAGCGATAATAACTGCATAATATGGGTAATAATGCATGTTATATTGATAATAATCTAAGTAATAAGTATAATTATTACAGTTCTAGCGATAATAACTGCATTATATGGGTAATAATGCACGTTATATTGCTAACAATATAAGTAATAAGTATAATTATTACAGTTCTAGCGATAATAACTGCATAATATGGGTAATAATGCACGTTATATTGCTAATAATATAAGTAATGAGTACAATTATTACAGTTCTAGCGATAATAACTGCATTATATGGGTAATAATGCATGTTATATTGATAATAATATAAGTAATAAGTATAATTATTACAGTTCTAGCGATAATAACTGCATTATATGGGTAATAATGCATGTTATATTGATAATATCGGGGGTAATAAGTACAATTATTATAGTTCTAGCGATAATAATAGTAAAATATGGCAAATAGTGCATGATATATTGATAACAGTAAAAGTAATAAGTATATTTATTACAGTTCTATCGACAATAACTGCATAATATGGGTAATAATGCATGTTATGTTGATGATAATGAAAGTAATACGTATGTTTATTATAGTTCTAGCGATAATAACTGCATAATATGGGTAATAATGCATGTTATATTGATGATAATAAAAGTAATACGTATATTTATTATAGTTCTAGCGATAATAACTGCATAATATGGGTAATAATGCATGTTATATTGATAATAATCTAAGTAATAAGTATAATTATTACAGTTCTAGCGATAATAACTGCATTATATGGGTAATAATGCACGTTATATTGCTAACAATATAAGTAATAAGTATAATTATTACAGTTCTAGCGATAATAACTGCATAATATGGGTAATAATGCACGTTATATTGCTAATAATATAAGTAATGAGTACAATTATTACAATTCTAGCGATAATAACTGCATTATATGGGTAATAATGCATGTTATATTGATAATAATATAAGTAATAAGTATAATTATTAAAGTTCTAGCGATAATAACTGCATTATATGGGTAATAATGCATGTTATATTGATAATAATATAAGTAATAAGTATAATTATTACAGTTCTAGCGATAATAACTGCATTATATGGGTAATAATGCATGTTATATTGATAATATCGGGAGTAATAAGTATAATTATTATAGTTCTAGCGATAATAATAGTAAAATATGGCAAATAGTGCATGTTATATTGATAATAATAAAAGTAATAAATATATTTATTACAGTTCTATCGATAATAACTGCATAATATGGGTAATAATGCTTGTTATATTGATAATAATAAAAGTAATAAATATATTTATTACAGTTCTATCGATAATAACTGCATAATATGGGTAATAATGCATGTTATATTGATAATAATCTAAGTAGTAAGTATAATTATTACAGTTCTAGCGATAATAACGGCATTATATGGGTAATAATGCACGTTATATTGTTAACAATATAAGTAATAAGTATATTTATTACAGTTCTAGCGATAATAACTGCATTATATGGGTAATAGTGCATGTTATATTGATGATAATGAAAGTAATACGTATATTTATTATAGTTCTAGCGATAATAACTGCATAATATGGGTAATAATGCATGTTATATTGAGAATAATATAAGTAATAAGTATAATTATTACAGTTCTGGCGATAATAACTGCATTATATGGGTAACAATGCACGTTATATTGCTAATAGTATAAGTAATAAGTATAATTATTACAGTTCTAGCAATAATACCTCCATTATATGGGTAATAATGGATGTTATATTGATAATAATATAAGTAATAAGTATAATTATTACAGTTCTAGCGATAATAACTGCATTATATGGGTAATAATGCATGTTATATTGATAATAATCTAAGTAATAAGTATAATTATTACAGTTCTAGCGATAATAACGTCATTATATGGGTAATAATGCACGTTATATTGCTAACAATATAAGTAATAAGTATAATTATTACAGTTCTAGCGATAATAACTGCATAATATGGGTAATAATGCACGTTATATTGCTAATAATATAAGTAGTGAGTACAATTATTACAGTTCTAGCGATAATAACTGCATTATATGGGTAATAATGCATGTTATATTGATAATAATATAAGTAATAAGTATAATTATTACAGTTCTAGCGATAATAACTGCATTATATGGGTAATAATGCATGTTATATTGATAATATCGGGAGTAATAAGTACAATTATTATAGTTCTAGCGATAATAATAGTAAAATATGGCAAATAGTGCATGTTATATTGATAATAATAAAAGTAATAAGTATATTTATTACAGTTCTATCGATAATAACTGCATAATATGGGTAATAATGCACGTTACATTGCTAATAATATAAGTAATGAGTACAATTATTACAGTTCTAGCGATAATAACTGCATTATATGGGTAATAATGCACGTTATATTGCTAATAGTATAAGTAATAAGTATAATTATTACAGTTCTAGCGATAATACCTCCATTATATGGGTAGTAATGCATGTTATATTGATAATAATATAAGTAATCAGTATAATTATTACAGTTCTAGCGATAATAACTGCATAATATGGGTAATAATGCACGTTACATTGCTAATAATATAAGTAATGAGTACAATTATTACAGTTCTAGCGATAATAACTGCATTATATGTGTAATAATGCATGTTATATTGATAATAATATAAGTAATAAGTATAATTATTACAGTACTAGCGATAATAACTGCATTATATGGGTAATAATGCATGTTATATTGATAATATCGGGAGTAATAAGTATAATTATTATAGTTCTAGCGATAATAATAGTAAAATATGGCAAATAGTGCATGTTATATTGATAATAATAAAAGTAATAAATATATTTATTACAGTTCTATCGATAATAACTGCATAATATGGGTAATAATGCATGTTATATTGATGATAATAAAAGTAATACGTATATTTATTATAGTTCTAGCGATAATAACTGCATAATATGGGTAATAATGCATGTTATATTGATAATAATCTAAGTAATAAGTATAATTATTACAGTTCTAGCGATAATAACTGCATTATATGGGTAATAATGCACGTTATATTGCTAACAATATAAGTAATAAGTATAATTATTACAGTTCTAGCGATAATAACTGCATAATATGGGTAATAATGCACGTTATATTGCTAATAATATAAGTAATGAGTACAATTATTACAGTTCTAGCGATAATAACTGCATTATATGGGTAATAATGCATGTTATATTGATAATAATATAAGTAATAAGTATAATTATTACAGTTCTAGCGATAATAACTGCATTATATGGGTAATAATGCATGTTATATTGATAATATCGGGGGTAATAAGTACAATTATTATAGTTCTAGCGATAATAATAGTAAAATATGGCAAATAGTGCATGATATATTGATAACAGTAAAAGTAATAAGTATATTTATTACAGTTCTATCGACAATAACTGCATAATATGGGTAATAATGCATGTTATGTTGATGATAATGAAAGTAATACGTATGTTTATTATAGTTCTAGCGATAATAACTGCATAATATGGGTAATAATGCATGTTATATTGATGATAATAAAAGTAATACGTATATTTATTATAGTTCTAGCGATAATAACTGCATAATATGGGTAATAATGCATGTTATATTGATAATAATCTAAGTAATAAGTATAATTATTACAGTTCTAGCGATAATAACTGCATTATATGGGTAATAATGCACGTTATATTGCTAACAATATAAGTAATAAGTATAATTATTACAGTTCTAGCGATAATAACTGCATAATATGGGTAATAATGCACGTTATATTGCTAATAATATAAGTAATGAGTACAATTATTACAATTCTAGCGATAATAACTGCATTATATGGGTAATAATGCATGTTATATTGATAATAATATAAGTAATAAGTATAATTATTAAAGTTCTAGCGATAATAACTGCATTATATGGGTAATAATGCATGTTATATTGATAATAATATAAGTAATAAGTATAATTATTACAGTTCTAGCGATAATAACTGCATTATATGGGTAATAATGCATGTTATATTGATAATATCGGGAGTAATAAGTATAATTATTATAGTTCTAGCGATAATAATAGTAAAATATGGCAAATAGTGCATGTTATATTGATAATAATAAAAGTAATAAATATATTTATTACAGTTCTATCGATAATAACTGCATAATATGGGTAATAATGCTTGTTATATTGATAATAATAAAAGTAATAAATATATTTATTACAGTTCTATCGATAATAACTGCATAATATGGGTAATAATGCATGTTATATTGATAATAATCTAAGTAGTAAGTATAATTATTACAGTTCTAGCGATAATAACGGCATTATATGGGTAATAATGCACGTTATATTGTTAACAATATAAGTAATAAGTATATTTATTACAGTTCTAGCGATAATAACTGCATTATATGGGTAATAATGCATGTTATATTGATGATAATGAAAGTAATACGTATATTTATTATAGTTCTAGCGATAATAACTGCATAATATGGGTAATAATGCATGTAATATTGAGAATAATATAAGTAATAAGTATAATTATTACAGTTCTGGCGATAATAACTGCATTATATGGGTAATAATGCACGTTATATTGCTAATAGTATAAGTAATAAGTATAATTATTACAGTTCTAGCGATAATACCTCTATTATATGGGTAATAATGCATGTTATATTGATAATGATATAAGTAATAAGTATAAGTATTACAGTTCTAGCGATAATAACTGCATTATATGGGTAATAATGCATGTTATATTGATAATATCGGGAGTAATAAGTATAATTATTATAGTTCTAGCGATAATAATAGTAAAATATGGCAAATAGTGCATGTTATATTGATAATAATAAAAGTAATAAATATATTTATTACAGTTCTATCGATAATAACTGCATAATATGGGTAATAATGCTTGTTATATTGATAATAATAAAAGTAATAAATATATTTATTACAGTTCTATCGATAATAACTGCATAATATGGGTAATAATGCATGTTATATTGATAATAATCTAAGTAGTAAGTATAATTATTACAGTTCTAGCGATAATAACGGCATTATATGGGTAATAATGCACGTTATATTGTTAACAATATAAGTAATAAGTATAATTATTACAGTTCTGGCGATAACAACTGCATTATATGGGTAATAATGCACGTTATATTGCTAATAGTATAAGTAATAAGTATAATTATTACAGTTCTAGCGATAATACCTCCATTATATGGGTAGTAATGCATGTTATATTGATAATAATATAAGTAATCAGTATAATTATTACAGTTCTAGCGATAATAACTGCATAATATGGGTAATAATGCACGTTACATTGCTAATAATATAAGTAATGAGTACAATTATTACAGTTCTAGCGATAATAACTGCATTATATGGGTAATAATGCATGTTATATTGATAATAATATAAGTAATAAGTATAATTATTACAGTACTAGCGATAATAACTGCATTATATGGGTAATAATGCATGTTATATTGATAATATCGGGAGTAATAAGTATAATTATTATAGTTCTAGCGATAATAATAGTAAAATATGGCAAATAGTGCATGTTATATTGATAATAATAAAAGTAATAAATATATTTATTACAGTTCTATCGATAATAACTGCATAATATGGGTAATAATGCATGTTATATTGATGATAATAAAAGTAATACGTATATTTATTATAGTTCTAGCGATAATAACTGCATAATATGGGTAATAATGCATGTTATATTGATAATAATCTAAGTAATAAGTATAATTATTACAGTTCTAGCGATAATAACTGCATTATATGGGTAATAATGCACGTTATATTGCTAACAATATAAGTAATAAGTATAATTATTACAGTTCTAGCGATAATAACTGCATAATATGGGTAATAATGCACGTTATATTGCTAATAATATAAGTAATGAGTACAATTATTACAGTTCTAGCGATAATAACTGCATTATATGGGTAATAATGCATGTTATATTGATAATAATATAAGTAATAAGTATAATTATTACAGTTCTAGCGATAATAACTGCATTATATGGGTAATAATGCATGGTATATTGATAATATCGGGGGTAATAAGTACAATTATTATAGTTCTAGCGATAATAATAGTAAAATATGGCAAATAGTGCATGATATATTGATAACAGTAAAAGTAATAAGTATATTTATTACAGTTCTATCGACAATAACTGCATAATATGGGTAATAATGCATGTTATGTTGATGATAATGAAAGTAATACGTATGTTTATTATAGTTCTAGCGATAATAACTGCATAATATGGGTAATAATGCATGTTATATTGATGATAATAAAAGTAATACGTATATTTATTATAGTTCTAGCGATAATAACTGCATAATATGGGTAATAATGCATGTTATATTGATAATAATCTAAGTAATAAGTATAATTATTACAGTTCTAGCGATAATAACTGCATTATATGGGTAATAATGCACGTTATATTGCTAACAATATAAGTAATAAGTATAATTATTACAGTTCTAGCGATAATAACTGCATAATATGGGTAATAATGCACGTTATATTGCTAATAATATAAGTAATGAGTACAATTATTACAATTCTAGCGATAATAACTGCATTATATGGGTAATAATGCATGTTATATTGATAATAATATAAGTAATAAGTATAATTATTAAAGTTCTAGCGATAATAACTGCATTATATGGGTAATAATGCATGTTATATTGATAATAATATAAGTAATAAGTATAATTATTACAGTTCTAGCGATAATAACTGCATTATATGGGTAATAATGCATGTTATATTGATAATATCGGGAGTAATAAGTATAATTATTATAGTTCTAGCGATAATAATAGTAAAATATGGCAAATAGTGCATGTTATATTGATAATAATAAAAGTAATAAATATATTTATTACAGTTCTATCGATAATAACTGCATAATATGGGTAATAATGCTTGTTATATTGATAATAATAAAAGTAATAAATATATTTATTACAGTTCTATCGATAATAACTGCATAATATGGGTAATAATGCATGTTATATTGATAATAATCTAAGTAGTAAGTATAATTATTACAGTTCTAGCGATAATAACGGCATTATATGGGTAATAATGCACGTTATATTGTTAACAATATAAGTAATAAGTATATTTATTACAGTTCTAGCGATAATAACTGCATTATATGGGTAATAATGCATGTTATATTGATGATAATGAAAGTAATACGTATATTTATTATAGTTCTAGCGATAATAACTGCATAATATGGGTAATAATGCATGTTATATTGAGAATAATATAAGTAATAAGTATAATTATTACAGTTCTGGCGATAATAACTGCATTATATGGGTAATAATGCACGTTATATTGCTAATAGTATAAGTAATAAGTATGATTATTACAGTTCTAGCGATAATACCTCTATTATATGGGTAATAATGCATGTTATATTGATAATGATATAAGTAATAAGTATAAGTATTACAGTTCTAGCAATAATAACTGCATTATATGGGTAATAATGCATGTTATATTGATAATATCGGGAGCAATAAGTATAATTATTATAGTTCTAGCGATAATAATAGTAAAATATGGCAAATAGTGCATGTTATATTGATAATAATAAAAGTAATAAGTATATTTATTACAGTTCTATCGATAATAACTGCATAATATGGGTAATAATGCATGTTATATTGATGATGATAAAAGTAATACGTATATTTATTATAGTTCTAGCGATAATAACTGCATAATATGGGTAATAATGCATGTTATATTGATAATAATCTAAGTAATAAGTATAATTATTACAGTTCTAGCGATAATAACTGCATTACATGGGTAATAATGCACGTTATATTGCTAACAATATAAGTAATAAGTATAATTATTACAGTTCTAGCGATAATAACTGCATAATATGGGTAATAATGCACGTTATATTGCTAATAATATAAGTAATGAGTACAATTATTACAGTTCTAGCGATAATAACTGCATTATATGGGTAATA
Organism: Megachile leachella; assembly: GCA_963576845.1. NCBI lineage: Eukaryota > Metazoa > Arthropoda > Insecta > Hymenoptera > Megachilidae > Megachile > Megachile leachella. The sequence continues at coordinate 699,243 of CAUYWW010000082.1, forward strand.
ATGCATGTTATATTGATAATAATATAAGTAATAAGTATAATTATTACAGTTCTAGCGATAATAACTGCATTATATGGGTAATAATGCATGTTATATTGATAATACCGGGAGTAATAAGTACAATTATTATAGTTCTAGCGATAATAATAGTAAAATATGGCAAATAGTGCATGTTATATTGATAATAATAAAAGTAATAAGTATATTTATTACAGTTCTATCGATAATAACTGCATAATATGGGTAATAATGCATGTTATATTGATGATAATAAAAGTAATACGTATATTTATTATAGTTCTAGCGATAATAACTGCATAATATGGGTAATAATGCATGTTATATTGATAATAATATAAGTAATAAGTATAATTATTACAGTTCTAGCGATAATAACTGCATTATATGGGTAATAATGCACGTTATATTGCTAGTAGTATAAGTAATAAGTATAATTATTACAGTTCTAGCGATAATAACTGCATTATATGGGTAATAATGCATGTTACATTGATAATATTGGGAGTAATAAGTGTATTTATTATAGTTCTAGCGATAATAACTGCATAATATGGGTAATAATGCATGTTATATTGATAATAATATAAGTAATAAGTATAATTATTACAGTTCTAGCAATAATACCTCCTTTATATGGGTAATAATGCATGTTATATTGATGATAATGAAAGTAATACGTATATTTATTATAGTTCTTGCGATAATAACTGCATTATATGGGTAAAAATGCATGTTATAATGATAATAATATAAGTAATAATATAATTATTACAGTTCTAGCGATAATAACTGCATTATATGGGTAATAATGCATGTTATATTGATAATATCGGGAGTAATAAGTATAATTATTATAGTTCTAGCGATAATAATAGTAAAATATGGCAAATAGTGCATGTTATATTGATAATAATAAAAGTAATAAGTATATTTATTACAGTTCTATCGATAATAACTGCATTATATGGGTAATAATGCATGTTATATTGATAATACCGGGAGTAATAAGTACAATTATTATAGTTCTAGCGATAATAATAGTAAAATATGGCAAATAGTGCATGTTATATTGATAATAATAAAAGTAATAAGTATATTTATTACAGTTCTATCGATAATAACTGCATAATATGGGTAATAATGCATGTTATATTGATGATAATAAAAGTAATACGTATATTTATTATAGTTCTAGCGATAATAACTGCATAATATGGGTAATAATGCATGTTATATTGATAATAATATAAGTAATAAGTATAATTATTACAGTTCTAGCGATAATAACTGCATTATATGGGTAATAATGCATGTTATATTGATAATAATAAAAGTAATAAATATATTTATTACAGTTCTATCGATAATAACTGCACAATATGGGTAATAATGCATGTTATATTGATAATAATAAAAGTAATAAATATATTTATTACAGTTCTATCGATAATAACTGCATAATATGGGTAATAATGCATGTTATATTGATAATAATCTAAGTAGTAAGTATAATTATTACAGTTCTAGCGATAATAACGGCATTATATGGGTAATAATGCACGTTATATTGTTAACAATATAAGTAATAAGTATATTTATTACAGTTCTAGCGATAATAACTGCATTATATAGGTAATAATGCATGTTATATTGATGATAATGAAAGTAATACGTATATTTATTATAGTTCTAGCGATAATAACTGCATAATATGGGTAATAATGCATGTTATATTGAGAATAATATAAGTAATAAGTATAATTATTACAGTTCTGGCGATAATAACTGCATTATATGGGTAATAATGCACGTTATATTGCTAATAGTATAAGTAATAAGTATAATTATTACAGTTCTAGCGATAATACCTCTATTATATGGGTAATAATGCATGTTATATTGATAATGATATAAGTAATAAGTATAATTATTACAGTTCTAGCGATAATAACTGCATTATATGGGTAATAATGCATGTTATATTGATAATATCGGGAGTAATAAGTATAATTATTATAGTTCTAGCGATAATAATAGTAAAATATGGCAAATAGTGCATGTTATATTGATAATAATAAAAGTAATAAGTATATTTATTACAGTTCTATCGATAATAACTGCATTATATGCGTAATAAGGCATGTTATATTGATAATATCGGGAGTAATAAGTATAATTATTATAGTTCTAGCGATAATAATAGTAAAGTATGGCTAATAGTGCATGATATATTGATAACAGTAAAAGTAATAAGTATATTTATTACAGTTCTATCGATAATAACTGCATAATATGGGTAATAATGCATGTTATGTTGATGATAATGAAAGTAATACGTATGTTTATTATAGTTCTAGCGATAATAATTGCATAATATGGGTAATAATGCATGTTATATTGAGAATAATATAAGTAATAAGTATAATTATTACAGTTCTGGCGATAATAACTGCATTATATTGGTAATAATGCACGTTATATTGCTAACAATATAAGTAATAAGTATAATTATTACAGTTCTAGCGATAATAACTGCATAATATGGGTAATAATGCACGTTATATTGCTAATAATATAAGTAATGAGTACAATTATTACAGTTCTAGCGATAATAACTGCATTATATGGGTAATAATGCATGTTATATTGATAATAATATAAGTAATAAGTATAATTATTACAGTTCTAGCGATAATAACTGCATTATATGGGTAATAATGCATGTTATATTGATATTACCGGGAGTAATAAGTACAATTATTATAGTTCTAGCGATAATAATAGTAAAATATGGCAAATAGTGCATGTTATATTGATAATAATAAAAGTAATAAGTATATTTATTACAGTTCTATCGATAATAACTGCATAATATGGGTAATAATGCATGTTATATTGATGATAATAAAAGTAATACGTATATTTATTAGAGTTCTAGCGATAATAACTGCATAATATGGGTAATAATGCATGTTATATTGATAATAATATAAGTAATAAGTATAATTATTACAGTTCTAGCAATAATACCTCCTTTATATGGGTAATAATGCATGTTATATTGATGATAATGAAAGTAATACGTATATTTATTATAGTTCTTGCGATAATACCTCTATTATATGGGTAATAATGCATGTTATATTGATAATGATATAAGTAATAAGTATAATTATTACAGTTCTAGCGATAATAACTGCATTATATGGGTAATAATGCATGTTATATTGATAATATCGGGAGTAATAAGTATAATTATTATAGTTCTAGCGATAATAATAGTAAAATATGGCAAATAGTGCATGTTATATTGATAATAATAAAAGTAATAAGTATATTTATTACAGTTCTATCGATAATAACTGCATTATATGCGTAATAAGGCATGTTATATTGATAATATCGGGAGTAATAAGTATAATTATTATAGTTCTAGCGATAATAATAGTAAAGTATGGCTAATAGTGCATGATATATTGATAACAGTAAAAGTAATAAGTATATTTATTACAGTTCTATCGATAATAACTGCATAATATGGGTAATAATGCATGTTATGTTGATGATAATGAAAGTAATACGTATGTTTATTATAGTTCTAGCGATAATAATTGCATAATATGGGTAATAATGCATGTTATATTGAGAATAATATAAGTAATAAGTATAATTATTACAGTTCTGGCGATAATAACTGCATTATATGGGTAATAATGCACGTTATATTGCTAACAATATAAGTAATAAGTATAATTATTACAGTTCTAGCGATAATAACTGCATAATATGGGTAATAATGCACGTTATATTGCTAATAATATAAGTAATGAGTACAATTATTACAGTTCTAGCGATAATAACTGCATTATATGGGTAATAATGCATGTTATATTGATAATAATATAAGTAATAAGTATAATTATTACAGTTCTAGCGATAATAACTGCATTATATGGGTAATAATGCATGTTATATTGATATTACCGGGAGTAATAAGTACAATTATTATAGTTCTAGCGATAATAATAGTAAAATATGGCAAATAGTGCATGTTATATTGATAATAATAAAAGTAATAAGTATATTTATTACAGTTCTATCGATAATAACTGCATAATATGGGTAATAATGCATGTTATATTGATGATAATAAAAGTAATACGTATATTTATTAGAGTTCTAGCGATAATAACTGCATAATATGGGTAATAATGCATGTTATATTGATAATAATATAAGTAATAAGTATAATTATTACAGTTCTAGCAATAATACCTCCTTTATATGGGTAATAATGCATGTTATATTGATGATAATGAAAGTAATACGTATATTTATTATAGTTCTTGCGATAATAACTGCATTATATGGGTAAAAATGCATGTTATAATGATAATAATATAAGTAATAATATAATTATTACAGTTCTAGCGATAATAACTGCATTATATGGGTAATAATGCATGTTATATTGATAATATCGGGAGTAATAAGTATAATTATTATAGTTCTAGCGATAATAATAGTAAAATATGGCAAATAGTGCATGTTATATTGATAATAATAAAAGTAATAAGTATATTTATTACAGTTCTATCGATAATAACTGCATTATATGCGTAATAAGGCATGTTATATTGATAATATCGGGAGTAATAAGTATAATTATTATAGTTCTAGCGATAATAATAGTAAAGTATGGCTAATAGTGCATGATATATTGATAACAGTAAAAGTAATAAGTATATTTATTACAGTTCTATCGATAATAACTGCATAATATGGGTAATAATGCATGTTATGTTGATGATAATGAAAGTAATACGTATGTTTATTATAGTTCTAGCGATAATAATTGCATAATATGGGTAATAATGCATGTTATATTGAGAATAATATAAGTAATAAGTATAATTATTACAGTTCTGGCGATAACAACTGCATTATATGGGTAATAATGCACGTTATATTGCTAATAGTATAAGTAATAAGTATAATTATTACAGTTCTAGCGATAATACCTCCATTATATGGGTAGTAATGCATGTTATATTGATAATAATATAAGTAATCAGTATAATTATTACAGTTCTAGCGATAATAACTGCATAATATGGGTAATAATGCACGTTACATTGCTAATAATATAAGTAATGAGTACAATTATTACAGTTCTAGCGATAATAACTGCATTATATGGGTAATAATGCATGTTATATTGATAATAATATAAGTAATAAGTATAATAATTACAGTTCTAGCGATAATAACTGCATTATATGGGTAATAATGCATGTTATATTGATAATATCGGGAGTAATAAGTATAATTATTATAGTTCTAGCGATAATAATAGTAAAATATGGCAAATAGTGCATGTTATATTGATAATAATAAAAGTAATAAATATATTTATTACAGTTCTATCGATAATAACTGCATAATATGGGTAATAATGCATGTTATATTGATGATAATAAAAGTAATACGTATATTTATTATAGTTCTAGCGATAATAACTGCATAATATGGGTAATAATGCATGTTATATTGATAATAATCTAAGTAATAAGTATAATTATTACAGTTCTAGCGATAATAACTGCATTATATGGGTAATAATGCACGTTATATTGCTAACAATATAAGTAATAAGTATAATTATTACAGTTCTAGCGATAATAACTGCATAATATGGGTAATAATGCACGTTATATTGCTAATAATATAAGTAATGAGTACAATTATTACAGTTCTAGCGATAATAACTGCATTATATGGGTAATAATGCATGTTATATTGATAATATCGGGAGTAATAAGTATAATTATTATAGTTCTAGCGATAATAATAGTAAAATATGGCAAATAGTGCATGTTATATTGATAATAATAAAAGTAATAAATATATTTATTACAGTTCTATCGATAATAACTGCATAATATGGGTAATAATGCTTGTTATATTGATAATAATAAAAGTAATAAATATATTTATTACAGTTCTATCGATAATAACTGCATAATATGGGTAATAATGCATGTTATATTGATAATAATCTAAGTAGTAAGTATAATTATTACAGTTCTAGCGATAATAACGGCATTATATGGGTAATAATGCACGTTATATTGTTAACAATATAAGTAATAAGTATATTTATTACAGTTCTAGCGATAATAACTGCATTATATGGGTAATAATGCATGTTATATTGATGATAATGAAAGTAATACGTATATTTATTATAGTTCTAGCGATAATAACTGCATAATATGGGTAATAATGCATGTTATATTGAGAATAATATAAGTAATAAGTATAATTATTACAGTTCTGGCGATAATAACTGCATTATATGGGTAATAATGCACGTTATATTGCTAATAGTATAAGTAATAAGTATGATTATTACAGTTCTAGCGATAATACCTCTATTATATGGGTAATAATGCATGTTATATTGATAATGATATAAGTAATAAGTATAAGTATTACAGTTCTAGCAATAATAACTGCATTATATGGGTAATAATGCATGTTATATTGATAATATCGGGAGCAATAAGTATAATTATTATAGTTCTAGCGATAATAATAGTAAAATATGGCAAATAGTGCATGTTATATTGATAATAATAAAAGTAATAAGTATATTTATTACAGTTCTATCGATAATAACTGCATAATATGGGTAATAATGCATGTTATATTGATGATGATAAAAGTAATACGTATATTTATTATAGTTCTAGCGATAATAACTGCATAATATGGGTAATAATGCATGTTATATTGATAATAATCTAAGTAATAAGTATAATTATTACAGTTCTAGCGATAATAACTGCATTACATGGGTAATAATGCACGTTATATTGCTAACAATATAAGTAATAAGTATAATTATTACAGTTCTAGCGATAATAACTGCATAATATGGGTAATAATGCACGTTATATTGCTAATAATATAAGTAATGAGTACAATTATTACAGTTCTAGCGATAATAACTGCATTATATGGGTAATAATGCATGTTATATTGATAATAATATAAGTAATAAGTATAATTATTACAGTTCTAGCGATAATAACTGCATTATATGGGTAATAATGCATGTTATATTGATAATACCGGGAGTAATAAGTACAATTATTATAGTTCTAGCGATAATAATAGTAAAATATGGCAAATAGTGCATGTTATATTGATAATAATAAAAGTAATAAGTATATTTATTACAGTTCTATCGATAATAACTGCATAATATGGGTAATAATGCATGTTATATTGATGATAATAAAAGTAATACGTATATTTATTATAGTTCTAGCGATAATAACTGCATAATATGGGTAATAATGCATGTTATATTGATAATAATATAAGTAATAAGTATAATTATTACAGTTCTAGCGATAATAACTGCATTATATGGGTAATAATGCACGTTATATTGCTAGTAGTATAAGTAATAAGTATAATTATTACAGTTCTAGCGATAATAACTGCATTATATGGGTAATAATGCATGTTACATTGATAATATTGGGAGTAATAAGTGTATTTATTATAGTTCTAGCGATAATAACTGCATAATATGGGTAATAATGCATGTTATATTGATAATAATATAAGTAATAAGTATAATTATTACAGTTCTAGCAATAATACCTCCTTTATATGGGTAATAATGCATGTTATATTGATGATAATGAAAGTAATACGTATATTTATTATAGTTCTTGCGATAATAACTGCATTATATGGGTAAAAATGCATGTTATAATGATAATAATATAAGTAATAATATAATTATTACAGTTCTAGCGATAATAACTGCATTATATGGGTAATAATGCATGTTATATTGATAATATCGGGAGTAATAAGTATAATTATTATAGTTCTAGCGATAATAATAGTAAAATATGGCAAATAGTGCATGTTATATTGATAATAATAAAAGTAATAAGTATATTTATTACAGTTCTATCGATAATAACTGCATTATATGGGTAATAATGCATGTTATATTGATAATACCGGGAGTAATAAGTACAATTATTATAGTTCTAGCGATAATAATAGTAAAATATGGCAAATAGTGCATGTTATATTGATAATAATAAAAGTAATAAGTATATTTATTACAGTTCTATCGATAATAACTGCATAATATGGGTAATAATGCATGTTATATTGATGATAATAAAAGTAATACGTATATTTATTATAGTTCTAGCGATAATAACTGCATAATATGGGTAATAATGCATGTTATATTGATAATAATATAAGTAATAAGTATAATTATTACAGTTCTAGCGATAATAACTGCATTATATGGGTAATAATGCATGTTATATTGATAATAATAAAAGTAATAAATATATTTATTACAGTTCTATCGATAATAACTGCACAATATGGGTAATAATGCATGTTATATTGATAATAATAAAAGTAATAAATATATTTATTACAGTTCTATCGATAATAACTGCATAATATGGGTAATAATGCATGTTATATTGATAATAATCTAAGTAGTAAGTATAATTATTACAGTTCTAGCGATAATAACGGCATTATATGGGTAATAATGCACGTTATATTGTTAACAATATAAGTAATAAGTATATTTATTACAGTTCTAGCGATAATAACTGCATTATATAGGTAATAATGCATGTTATATTGATGATAATGAAAGTAATACGTATATTTATTATAGTTCTAGCGATAATAACTGCATAATATGGGTAATAATGCATGTTATATTGAGAATAATATAAGTAATAAGTATAATTATTACAGTTCTGGCGATAATAACTGCATTATATGGGTAATAATGCACGTTATATTGCTAATAGTATAAGTAATAAGTATAATTATTACAGTTCTAGCGATAATACCTCTATTATATGGGTAATAATGCATGTTATATTGATAATGATATAAGTAATAAGTATAATTATTACAGTTCTAGCGATAATAACTGCATTATATGGGTAATAATGCATGTTATATTGATAATATCGGGAGTAATAAGTATAATTATTATAGTTCTAGCGATAATAATAGTAAAATATGGCAAATAGTGCATGTTATATTGATAATAATAAAAGTAATAAGTATATTTATTACAGTTCTATCGATAATAACTGCATTATATGCGTAATAAGGCATGTTATATTGATAATATCGGGAGTAATAAGTATAATTATTATAGTTCTAGCGATAATAATAGTAAAGTATGGCTAATAGTGCATGATATATTGATAACAGTAAAAGTAATAAGTATATTTATTACAGTTCTATCGATAATAACTGCATAATATGGGTAATAATGCATGTTATGTTGATGATAATGAAAGTAATACGTATGTTTATTATAGTTCTAGCGATAATAATTGCATAATATGGGTAATAATGCATGTTATATTGAGAATAATATAAGTAATAAGTATAATTATTACAGTTCTGGCGATAATAACTGCATTATATTGGTAATAATGCACGTTATATTGCTAACAATATAAGTAATAAGTATAATTATTACAGTTCTAGCGATAATAACTGCATAATATGGGTAATAATGCACGTTATATTGCTAATAATATAAGTAATGAGTACAATTATTACAGTTCTAGCGATAATAACTGCATTATATGGGTAATAATGCATGTTATATTGATAATAATATAAGTAATAAGTATAATTATTACAGTTCTAGCGATAATAACTGCATTATATGGGTAATAATGCATGTTATATTGATATTACCGGGAGTAATAAGTACAATTATTATAGTTCTAGCGATAATAATAGTAAAATATGGCAAATAGTGCATGTTATATTGATAATAATAAAAGTAATAAGTATATTTATTACAGTTCTATCGATAATAACTGCATAATATGGGTAATAATGCATGTTATATTGATGATAATAAAAGTAATACGTATATTTATTAGAGTTCTAGCGATAATAACTGCATAATATGGGTAATAATGCATGTTATATTGATAATAATATAAGTAATAAGTATAATTATTACAGTTCTAGCAATAATACCTCCTTTATATGGGTAATAATGCATGTTATATTGATGATAATGAAAGTAATACGTATATTTATTATAGTTCTTGCGATAATACCTCTATTATATGGGTAATAATGCATGTTATATTGATAATGATATAAGTAATAAGTATAATTATTACAGTTCTAGCGATAATAACTGCATTATATGGGTAATAATGCATGTTATATTGATAATATCGGGAGTAATAAGTATAATTATTATAGTTCTAGCGATAATAATAGTAAAATATGGCAAATAGTGCATGTTATATTGATAATAATAAAAGTAATAAGTATATTTATTACAGTTCTATCGATAATAACTGCATTATATGCGTAATAAGGCATGTTATATTGATAATATCGGGAGTAATAAGTATAATTATTATAGTTCTAGCGATAATAATAGTAAAGTATGGCTAATAGTGCATGATATATTGATAACAGTAAAAGTAATAAGTATATTTATTACAGTTCTATCGATAATAACTGCATAATATGGGTAATAATGCATGTTATGTTGATGATAATGAAAGTAATACGTATGTTTATTATAGTTCTAGCGATAATAATTGCATAATATGGGTAATAATGCATGTTATATTGAGAATAATATAAGTAATAAGTATAATTATTACAGTTCTGGCGATAATAACTGCATTATATGGGTAATAATGCACGTTATATTGCTAACAATATAAGTAATAAGTATAATTATTACAGTTCTAGCGATAATAACTGCATAATATGGGTAATAATGCACGTTATATTGCTAATAATATAAGTAATGAGTACAATTATTACAGTTCTAGCGATAATAACTGCATTATATGGGTAATAATGCATGTTATATTGATAATAATATAAGTAATAAGTATAATTATTACAGTTCTAGCGATAATAACTGCATTATATGGGTAATAATGCATGTTATATTGATATTACCGGGAGTAATAAGTACAATTATTATAGTTCTAGCGATAATAATAGTAAAATATGGCAAATAGTGCATGTTATATTGATAATAATAAAAGTAATAAGTATATTTATTACAGTTCTATCGATAATAACTGCATAATATGGGTAATAATGCATGTTATATTGATGATAATAAAAGTAATACGTATATTTATTAGAGTTCTAGCGATAATAACTGCATAATATGGGTAATAATGCATGTTATATTGATAATAATATAAGTAATAAGTATAATTATTACAGTTCTAGCAATAATACCTCCTTTATATGGGTAATAATGCATGTTATATTGATGATAATGAAAGTAATACGTATATTTATTATAGTTCTTGCGATAATAACTGCATTATATGGGTAAAAATGCATGTTATAATGATAATAATATAAGTAATAATATAATTATTACAGTTCTAGCGATAATAACTGCATTATATGGGTAATAATGCATGTTATATTGATAATATCGGGAGTAATAAGTATAATTATTATAGTTCTAGCGATAATAATAGTAAAATATGGCAAATAGTGCATGTTATATTGATAATAATAAAAGTAATAAGTATATTTATTACAGTTCTATCGATAATAACTGCATTATATGCGTAATAAGGCATGTTATATTGATAATATCGGGAGTAATAAGTATAATTATTATAGTTCTAGCGATAATAATAGTAAAGTATGGCTAATAGTGCATGATATATTGATAACAGTAAAAGTAATAAGTATATTTATTACAGTTCTATCGATAATAACTGCATAATATGGGTAATAATGCATGTTATGTTGATGATAATGAAAGTAATACGTATGTTTATTATAGTTCTAGCGATAATAATTGCATAATATGGGTAATAATGCATGTTATATTGAGAATAATATAAGTAATAAGTATAATTATTACAGTTCTGGCGATAACAACTGCATTATATGGGTAATAATGCACGTTATATTGCTAATAGTATAAGTAATAAGTATAATTATTACAGTTCTAGCGATAATACCTCCATTATATGGGTAGTAATGCATGTTATATTGATAATAATATAAGTAATCAGTATAATTATTACAGTTCTAGCGATAATAACTGCATAATATGGGTAATAATGCACGTTACATTGCTAATAATATAAGTAATGAGTACAATTATTACAGTTCTAGCGATAATAACTGCATTATATGGGTAATAATGCATGTTATATTGATAATAATATAAGTAATAAGTATAATAATTACAGTTCTAGCGATAATAACTGCATTATATGGGTAATAATGCATGTTATATTGATAATATCGGGAGTAATAAGTATAATTATTATAGTTCTAGCGATAATAATAGTAAAATATGGCAAATAGTGCATGTTATATTGATAATAATAAAAGTAATAAATATATTTATTACAGTTCTATCGATAATAACTGCATAATATGGGTAATAATGCATGTTATATTGATGATAATAAAAGTAATACGTATATTTATTATAGTTCTAGCGATAATAACTGCATAATATGGGTAATAATGCATGTTATATTGATAATAATCTAAGTAATAAGTATAATTATTACAGTTCTAGCGATAATAACTGCATTATATGGGTAATAATGCACGTTATATTGCTAACAATATAAGTAATAAGTATAATTATTACAGTTCTAGCGATAATAACTGCATAATATGGGTAATAATGCACGTTATATTGCTAATAATATAAGTAATGAGTACAATTATTACAGTTCTAGCGATAATAACTGCATTATATGGGTAATAATGCATGTTATATTGATAATAATATAAGTAATAAGTATAATTATTACAGTTCTAGCGATAATAACTGCATTATATGGGTAATAATGCATGTTATATTGATAATATCGGGAGTAATAAGTACAATTATTATAGTTCTAGCGATAATAATTGTAAAATATGGCAAATAGTGCATGATATATTGATAACAGTAAAAGTAATAAGTATATTTATTACAGTTCTATCGACAATAACTGCATAATATGGGTAATAATGCATGTTATGTTGATGATAATGAAAGTAATACGTATGTTTATTATAGTTCTAGCGATAATAACTGCATAATATGGGTAATAATGCATGTTATAGTGATGATAATAAAAGTAATACGTATATTTATTATAGTTCTAGCGATAATAACTGCATAATATGGGTAATAATGCATGTTATATTGATAATAATCTAAGTAATAAGTATAATTATTACAGTTCTAGCGATAATAACTGCATTATATGGGTAATAATGCACGTTATATTGCTAACAATATAAGTAATAAGTATAATTATTACAGTTCTAGCGATAATAACTGCATAATATGGGTAATAATGCACGTTATATTGCTAATAATATAAGTAATGAGTACAATTATTACAATTCTAGCGATAATAACTGCATTATATGGGTAATAATGCATGTTATATTGATAATAATATAAGTAATAAGTATAATTATTACAGTTCTAGCGATAATAACTGCATTATATGGGTAATAATGCATGTTATATTGATAATAATATAAGTAATAAGTATAATTATTACAGTTCTAGCGATAATAACTGCATTATATGGGTAATAATGCATGTTATATTGATAATATCGGGAGTAATAAGTATAATTATTATAGTTCTAGCGATAATAATAGTAAAATATGGCAAATAGTGCATGTTATATTGATAATAATAAAAGTAATAAATATATTTATTACAGTTCTATCGATAATAACTGCATAATATGGGTAATAATGCTTGTTATATTGATAATAATAAAAGTAATAAATATATTTATTACAGTTCTATCGATAATAACTGCATAATATGGGTAATAATGCATGTTATATTGATAATAATCTAAGTAGTAAGTATAATTATTACAGTTCTAGCGATAATAACGGCATTATATGGGTAATAATGCACGTTATATTGTTAACAATATAAGTAATAAGTATATTTATTACAGTTCTAGCGATAATAACTGCATTATATGGGTAATAATGCATGTTATATTGATAATAATATAAGTAATAAGTATAATTATTACAGTTCTAGCGATAATAACTGCATTATATGGGTAATAATGCATGTTATATTGATAATATCGGGAGTAATAAGTATAATTATTATAGTTCTAGCGATAATAATAGTAAAATATGGCAAATAGTGCATGTTATATTGATAATAATAAAAGTAATAAATATATTTATTACAGTTCTATCGATAATAACTGCATAATATGGGTAATAATGCATGTTATATTGATAATAATCTAAGTAATAAGTATAATTATTACAGTTCTAGCGATAATAACTGCATTATATGGGTAATAATGCACGTTATATTGCTAACAATATAAGTAATAAGTATAATTATTACAGTTCTAGCGATAATAACTGCATAATATGGGTAATAATGCACGTTATATTGCTAATAATATAAGTAATGAGTACAATTATTACAGTTCTAGCGATAATAACTGCATTATATGGGTAATAATGCATGTTATGTTGATGATAATGAAAGTAATACGTATGTTTATTATAGTTCTAGCGATAATAATTGCATAATATGGGTAATAATGCATGTTATATTGAGAATAATATAAGTAATAAGTATAATTATTACAGTTCTGGCGATAACAACTGCATTATATGGGTAATAATGCACGTTATATTGCTAATAGTATAAGTAATAAGTATAATTATTACAGTTCTAGCGATAATACCTCCATTATATGGGTAGTAATGCATGTTATATTGATAATAATAAAAGTAATAAGTATATTTATTACAGTTCTAGCGATAATAACTGCATAATATGGGTAATAATGCATGTTATATTGATGATAATAAAAGTAATACGTATATTTATTATAGTTCTAGCGATAATAACTGCATAATATGGGTAATAATGCATGTTATATTGATAATAATATAAGTAATAAGTATAATTATTACAGTTCTAGCGATAATAACTGCATTATATGGGTAATAATGCACGTTATATTGCTAGTAGTATAAGTAATAAGTATAATTATTACAGTTCTAGCGATAATAACTGCATTATATGGGTAATAATGCATGTTACATTGATAATATTGGGAGTAATAAGTGTATTTATTATAGTTCTACCGATAATAACTGCATAATATGGGTAATAATGCATGTTATATTGATAATAATATAAGTAATAAGTATAATTATTACAGTTCTAGCAATAATACCTCCTTTATATGGGTAATAATGCATGTTATATTGATGATAATGAAAGTAATACGTATATTTATTATAGTTCTTGCGATAATAACTGCATTATATGGGTAAAAATGCATGTTATAATGATAATAATATAAGTAATAATATAATTATTACAGTTCTAGCGATAATAACTGCATTATATGGGTAATAATGCATGTTATATTGATAATATCGGGAGTAATAAGTATAATTATTATAGTTCTAGCGATAATAATAGTAAAATATGGCAAATAGTGCATGTTATATTGATAATAATAAAAGTAATAAGTATATTTATTACAGTTCTATCGATAATAACTGCATTATATGGGTAATAATGCATGTTATATTGATAATAATAAAAGTAATAAGTATATTTATTACAGTTCTATCGATAATAACTGCATAATATGGGTAATAATGCATGTTATATTGATGATAATAAAAGTAATACGTATATTTATTATAGTTCTAGCGATAATAACTGCATAATATGGGTAATAATGCATGTTATATTGATAATAATATAAGTAATAAGTATAATTATTACAGTTCTAGCGATAATAACTGCATTATATGGGTAATAATGCATGTTATATTGATAATAATAAAAGTAATAAATATATTTATTACAGTTCTATCGATAATAACTGCATAATATGGGTAATAATGCATGTTATATTGATAATAATAAAAGTAATAAATATATTTATTACAGTTCTATCGATAATAACTGCATAATATGGGTAATAATGCATGTTATATTGATAATAATCTAAGTAGTAAGTATAATTATTACAGTTCTAGCGATAATAACTGCATTATATGGGTAATAATGCATGTTATATTGATAATAATAAAAGTAATAAATATATTTATTACAGTTCTATCGATAATAACTGCATTACATGGGTAACAATGCACGTTATATTGCTAACAATATAAGTAATAAGTATAATTATTACAGTTCTAGCGATAATAACTGCATAATATGGGTAATAATGCACGTTATATTGATAATAATATAAGTAATGAGTACAATTATTACAGTTCTAGCGATAATAACTGCATTATATGGGTAATAATGCATGTTATATTGATAATAATATAAGTAATAAGTATAATTATTACAGTTCTAGCGATAATAACTGCATTATATGGGTAATAATGCATGTTATATTGCTAACAATATAAGTAATAAGTATAATTATTACAGTTCTAGCGATAATAACTGCATAATATGGGTAATAATGCACGTTATATTGCTAATAATATAAGTAATGAGTACAATTATTACAGTTCTAGCGATAATAACTGCATTATATGGGTAATAATGCATGTTATATTGATAATAATATAAGTAATAAGTATAATTATTACAGTTCTAGCGATAATAACTGCATTATATGGGTAATAATGCATGTTATATCGATAATATCGGGAGTAATAAGTATAATTATTATAGTTCTAGCGATAATAATAGTAAAATATGGCAAATAGTGCATGTTATATTGATAATATCGGGAGTAATAAGTATAATTATTATAGTTCTAGCGATAATAATAGTAAAGTATGGCTAATAGTGCATGATATATTGATAACAGTAAAAGTAATAAGTATATTTATTACAGTTCTATCGATAATAACTGCATAATATGGGTAATAATGCATGTTATATTGATAATAATCTAAGTAATAAGTATAATTATTACAGTTCTAGCGATAATAACTGCATTATATGGGTAATAATGCACGTTATATTGCTAACAATATAAGTAATAAGTATAATTATTACAGTTCTAGCGATAATAACTGCATAATATGGGTAATAATGCACGTTATATTGCTAATAATATAAGTAATGAGTACAATTATTACAGTTCTAGCGATAATAACTGCATTATATGGGTAATAATGCATGTTATATTGATAATAATATAAGTAATAAGTATAATTATTACAGTTCTAGCGATAATAACTGCATTATATGGGTAATAATGCATGTTATATCGATAATAATCTAAGTAGTAAGTATAATTATTACAGTTCTAGCGATAATAACGGCATTATATGGGTAATAATGCACGTTATATTGTTAACAATATAAGTAATAAGTATATTTATTACAGTTCTAGCGATAATAACTGCATTATATGGGTAATAATGCATGTTATATTGATGATAATGAAAGTAATACGTATATTTATTATAGTTCTAGCGATAATAACTGCATAATATGGGTAATAATGCATGTTATATTGAGAATAATATAAGTAATAAGTATAATTATTACAGTTCTGGCGATAATAACTGCATTATATGGGTAATAATGCACGTTATATTGCTAATAGTATAAGTAATAAGTATAATTATTACAGTTCTAGCGATAATACCTCTATTATATGGGTAATAATGCATGTTATATTGATAATGATATAAGTAATAAGTATAATTATTACAGTTCTAGCGATAATAACTGCATTATATGGGTAATAATGCATGTTATATTGATAATATCGGGAGCAATAAGTATAATTATTATAGTTCTAGCGATAATAATAGTAAAATATGGCAAATAGTGCATGTTATATTGATAATAATAAAAGTAATAAGTATATTTATTACAGTTCTATCGATAATAACTGCATAATATGGGTAATAATCTATGTTATATTGATGATATCGGGAGTAATAAGTACAATTATTATAGTTCTAGCGATAATAATAGTAAAATATGGCAAATAGTGCATGTTATATTGATAATAATAAAAGTATAAAGTATATTTATTACAGTTCTATCGATAATAACTGCATAATATGGGTAATAATGCATGTTATATTGATGATGATAAAAGTAATACGTATATTTATTATAGTTCTAGCGATAATAACTGCATAATATGGGTAATAATGCATGTTATATTGATAATAATCTAAGTAATAAGTATAATTATTACAGTTCTAGCGATAATAACTGCATTACATGGGTAACAATGCACGTTATATTGCTAACAATATAAGTAATAAGTATAATTATTACAGTTCTAGCGATAATAACTGCATAATATGGGTAATAATGCACGTTATATTGATAATAATATAAGTAATGAGTACAATTATTACAGTTCTAGCGATAATAACTGCATTATATGGGTAATAATGCATGTTATATTGATAATACCGGGAGTAATAAGTACAATTATTATAGTTCTAGCGATAATAATAGTAAAATATGGCAAATAGTGCATGTTATATTGATAATAATAAAAGTAATAAGTATATTTATTACAGTTCTATCGATAATAACTGCATAATATGGGTAATAATGCATGTTATATTGATGATAATAAAAGTAATACGTATATTTATTATAGTTCTAGCGATAATAACTGCATAATATGGGTAATAATGCATGTTATATTGATAATAATATAAGTAATAAGTATAATTATTACAGTTCTAGCGATAATAACTGCATTATATGGGTAATAATGCACGTTATATTGCTAGTAGTATAAGTAATAAGTATAATTATTACAGTTCTAGCGATAATAACTGCATTATATGGGTAATAATGCATGTTACATTGATAATATTGGGAGTAATAAGTGTATTTATTATAGTTCTAGCGATAATAACTGCATAATATGGGTAATAATGCATGTTATATTGATAATAATATAAGTAATAAGTATAATTATTACAGTTCTAGCAATAATACCTCCTTTATATGGGTAATAATGCATGTTATATTGATGATAATGAAAGTAATACGTATATTTATTATAGTTCTTGCGATAATAACTGCATTATATGGGTAAAAATGCATGTTATAATGATAATAATATAAGTAATAATATAATTATTACAGTTCTAGCGATAATAACTGCATTATATGGGTAATAATGCATGTTATATTGATAATATTGGGAGTAATAAGTATAATTATTATAGTTCTAGCGATAATAATAGTAAAATATGGCAAATAGTGCATGTTATATTGATAATAATAAAAGTAATAGGTATATTTATTACAGTTCTATCGATAATAACTGCATTATATGCGTAATAAGGCATGTTATATTGATAATATCGGGAGTAATAAGTATAATTATTATAGTTCTAGCGATAATAATAGTAAAGTATGGCTAATAGTGCATGATATATTGATAACAGTAAAAGTAATAAGTATATTTATTACAGTTCTATCGATAATAACTGCATAATATGGGTAATAATGCATGTTATATTGATAATAATCTAAGTAATAAGTATAATTATTACAGTTCTAGCGATAATAACTGCATTATATGGGTAATAATGCACGTTATATTGCTAACAATATAAGTAATAAGTATAATTATTACAGTTCTAGCGATAATAACTGCATAATATGGGTAATAATGCACGTTATATTGCTAATAATATAAGTAATGAGTACAATTATTACAGTTCTAGCGATAATAACTGCATTATATGGGTAATAATGCATGTTATATTGATAATAATATAAGTAATAAGTATAATTATTACAGTTCTAGCGATAATAACTGCATTATATGGGTAATAATGCATGTTATATTGATAATATCGGGAGTAATAAGTATAATTATTATAGTTCTAGCGATAATAATAGTAAAATATGGCAAATAGTGCATGTTATATTGATAATAATAAAAGTAATAAATATATTTATTACAGTTCTATCGATAATAACTGCATAATATGGGTAGTAATGCATGTTATATTGATGATAATAAAAGTAATACGTATATTTATTATAGTTCTAGCGATAATAACTGCATAATATGGGTAATAATGCATGTTATATTGATAATAATCTAAGTAATAAGTATAATTATTACAGTTCTAGCGATAATAACTGCATTACATGGGTAATAATGCACGTTATATTGCTAACAATATAAGTAATAAGTATAATTATTACAGTTCTAGCGATAATAACTGCATAATATGGGTAATAATGCACGTTATATTGCTAATAATATAAGTAATGAGTACAATTATTACAGTTCTAGCGATAATAACTGCATTATATGGGTAATAATGCATGTTATATTGATAATAATATAAGTAATAAGTATAATTATTACAGTTCTAGCGATAATAACTGCATTATATGGGTAATAATGCATGTTATATTGATAATATCGGGAGTAATAAGTACAATTATTATAGTTCTAGCGATAATAATAGTAAAATATGGCAAATAGTGCATGATATATTGATAACAGTAAAAGTAATAAGTATATTTATTACAGTTCTATCGACAATAACTGCATAATATGGGTAATAATGCATGTTATGTTGATGATAATGAAAGTAATACGTATGTTTATTATAGTTCTAGCGATAATAACTGCATAATATGGGTAATAATGCATGTTATATTGATGATAATAAAAGTAATACGTATATTTATTATAGTTCTAGCGATAATAACTGCATAATATGGGTAATAATGCATGTTCTATTGATAATAATCTAAGTAATAAGTATAATTATTACAGTTCTAGCGATAATAACTGCATTATATGGGTAATAATGCACGTTATATTGCTAACAATATAAGTAATAAGTATAATTATTACAGTTCTAGCGATAATAACTGCATAATATGGGTAATAATGCACGTTATATTGCTAATAATATAAGTAATGAGTACAATTATTACAGTTCTAGCGATAATAACTGCATTATATGGGTAATAATGCATGTTATATTGATAATAATATAAGTAATAAGTATAATTATTACAGTTCTAGCGATAATAACTGCATTATATGGGTAATAATGCATGTTATATTGATAATAATATAAGTAATAAGTATAATTATTACAGTTCTAGCGATAATAACTGCATTATATGGGTAATAATGCATGTTATATTGATAATATCGGGAGTAATAAGTATAATTATTATAGTTCTAGCGATAATAATAGTAAAATATGGCAAATAGTGCATGTTATATTGATAATAATAAAAGTAATAAGTATATTTATTACAGTTCTATCGATAATACCTGCATTATATGCGTAATAAGGCATGTTATATTGATAATATCGGGAGTAATAAGTATAATTATTATAGTTCTAGCGATAATAATAGTAAAGTATGGCTAATAGTGCATGATATATTGATAACAGTAAAAGTAATAAGTATATTTATTACAGTTCTATCGATAATAACTGCATAATATGGGTAATAATGCATGTTATATTGATAATAATCTAAGTAATAAGTATAATTATTACAGTTCTAGCGATAATAACTGCATTATATGGGTAATAATGCACGTTATATTGCTAACAATATAAGTAATAAGTATAATTATTACAGTTCTAGCGATAATAACTGCATAATATGGGTAATAATGCACGTTATATTGCTAATAATATAAGTAATGAGTACAATTATTACAGTTCTAGCGATAATAACTGCATTATATGGGTAATAATGCATGTTATATTGATAATAATCTAAGTAATAAGTATAATTATTACAGTTCTAGCGATAATAACTGCATTATATGGGTAATAATGCACGTTATATTGCTAACAATATAAGTAATAAGTATAATTATTACAGTTCTAGCGATAATAACTGCATAATATGGGTAATAATGCACGTTATATTGCTAATAATATAAGTAATGAGTACAATTATTACAGTTCTAGCGATAATAACTGCATTATATGGGTAATAATGCATGTTATATTGATAATAATATAAGTAATAAGTATAATTATTACAGTTCTAGCGATAATAACTGCATAATATGGGTAATAATGCACGTTATATTGCTAATAATATAAGTAATGAGTACAATTATTACAGTTCTAGCGATAATAACTGCATTATATGGGTAATAATGCATGTTATATTGATAATAATATAAGTAATAAGTATAATTATTACAGTTCTAGCGATAATAACTGCATAATATGGGTCATAATGCACGTTATATTGCTAATAATATAAGTAATGAGTACAATTATTACAGTTCTAGCGATAATAACTGCATTATATGGGTAATAATGCATGTTATATTGATAATAATATAAGTAATAAGTATAATTATTACAGTTCTAGCGATAATAACTGCATTATATGGGTAATAATGCATGTTATATTGATAATAATAAAAGTAATAAATATATTTATTACAGTTCTATCGATAATAACTGCATAATATGGGTAATAATGCTTGTTATATTGATAATAATAAAAGTAATAAATATATTTATTACAGTTCTATCCATAATAACTGCATAATATGGGTAATAATGCATGTTATATTGATAGTAATCTAAGTAGTAAGTATAATTATTACAGTTCTAGCGATAATAACGGCATTATATGGGTAATAATGCACGTTATATTGTTAACAATATAAGTAATAAGTATATTTATTACAGTTCTAGCGATAATAACTGCATTATATGGGTAATAATGCATGTTATATTGATGATAATGAAAGTAAGACGTATATTTATTATAGTTCTAGCGATAATAACTGCATAATATGGGTAATAATGCATGTTATATTGAGAATAATATAAGTAATAAGTATAATTATTACAGTTCTGGCGATAATAACTGCATTATATGGGTAATAATGCACGTTATATTGCTAATAGTATAAGTAATAAGTATAATTATTACAGTTCTAGCGATAATACCTCTATTATATGGGTAATAATGCATGTTATATTGATAATGATATAAGTAATAAGTATAATTATTACAGTTCTAGCGATAATAACTGCATTATATGGGTAATAATGCATGTTATATTGATAATATCGGGAGCAATAAGTATAATTATTATAGTTCTAGCGATAATAATAGTAAAATATGGCAAATAGTGCATGTTATATTGATAATAATAAAAGTAATAAGTATATTTATTACAGTTCTATCGATAATAACTGCATAATATGGGTAATAATGCATGTTATATTGATGATGATAAAAGTAATACGTATATTTATTATAGTTCTAGCGATAATAACTGCATAATATGGGTAATAATGCATGTTATATTGATAATAATCTAAGTAATAAGTATAATTATTACAGTTCTAGCGATAATAACTGCATTACATGGGTAACAATGCACGTTATATTGCTAACAATATAAGTAATAAGTATAATTATTACAGTTCTAGCGATAATAACTGCATAATATGGGTAATAATGCACGTTATATTGCTAATAATATAAGTAATGAGTACAATTATTACAGTTCTAGCGATAATAACTGCATTATATGGGTAATAATGCATGTTATATTGATAATAATATAAGTAATAAGTATAATTATTACAGTTCTAGCGATAATAACTGCATTATATGGGTAATAATGCATGTTATATTGATAATACCGGGAGTAATAAGTACAATTATTATAGTTCTAGCGATAATAATAGTAAAATATGGCAAATAGTGCATGTTATATTGATAATAATAAAAGTAATAAGTATATTTATTACAGTTCTATCGATAATAACTGCATAATATGGGTAATAATGCATGTTATATTGATGATAATAAAAGTAATACGTATATTTATTATAGTTCTAGCGATAATAACTGCATAATATGGGTAATAATGCATGTTATATTGATAATAATATAAGTAATAAGTATAATTATTACAGTTCTAGCGATAATAACTGCATTATATGGGTAATAATGCACGTTATATTGCTAGTAGTATAAGTAATAAGTATAATTATTACAGTTCTAGCGATAATAACTGCATTATATGGGTAATAATGCATGTTATATTGATAATATCGGGAGTAATAAGTACAATTATTATAGTTCTAGCGATAATAATAGTAAAATATGGCAAATAGTGCATGATATATTGATAACAGTAAAAGTAATAAGTATATTTATTACAGTTCTATCGACAATAACTGCATAATATGGGTAATAATGCATGTTATGTTGATGATAATGAAAGTAATACGTATGTTTATTATAGTTCTAGCGATAATAACTGCATAATATGGGTAATAATGCATGTTATATTGATGATAATAAAAGTAATACGTATATTTATTATAGTTCTAGCGATAATAACTGCATAATATGGGTAATAATGCATGTTCTATTGATAATAATCTAAGTAATAAGTATAATTATTACAGTTCTAGCGATAATAACTGCATTATATGGGTAATAATGCACGTTATATTGCTAACAATATAAGTAATAAGTATAATTATTACAGTTCTAGCGATAATAACTGCATAATATGGGTAATAATGCACGTTATATTGCTAATAATATAAGTAATGAGTACAATTATTACAGTTCTAGCGATAATAACTGCATTATATGGGTAATAATGCATGTTATATTGATAATAATATAAGTAATAAGTATAATTATTACAGTTCTAGCGATAATAACTGCATTATATGGGTAATAATGCATGTTATATTGATAATAATATAAGTAATAAGTATAATTATTACAGTTCTAGCGATAATAACTGCATTATATGGGTAATAATGCATGTTATATTGATAATATCGGGAGTAATAAGTATAATTATTATAGTTCTAGCGATAATAATAGTAAAATATGGCAAATAGTGCATGTTATATTGATAATAATAAAAGTAATAAGTATATTTATTACAGTTCTATCGATAATACCTGCATTATATGCGTAATAAGGCATGTTATATTGATAATATCGGGAGTAATAAGTATAATTATTATAGTTCTAGCGATAATAATAGTAAAGTATGGCTAATAGTGCATGATATATTGATAACAGTAAAAGTAATAAGTATATTTATTACAGTTCTATCGATAATAACTGCATAATATGGGTAATAATGCATGTTATATTGATAATAATCTAAGTAATAAGTATAATTATTACAGTTCTAGCGATAATAACTGCATTATATGGGTAATAATGCACGTTATATTGCTAACAATATAAGTAATAAGTATAATTATTACAGTTCTAGCGATAATAACTGCATAATATGGGTAATAATGCACGTTATATTGCTAATAATATAAGTAATGAGTACAATTATTACAGTTCTAGCGATAATAACTGCATTATATGGGTAATAATGCATGTTATATTGATAATAATCTAAGTAATAAGTATAATTATTACAGTTCTAGCGATAATAACTGCATTATATGGGTAATAATGCACGTTATATTGCTAACAATATAAGTAATAAGTATAATTATTACAGTTCTAGCGATAATAACTGCATAATATGGGTAATAATGCACGTTATATTGCTAATAATATAAGTAATGAGTACAATTATTACAGTTCTAGCGATAATAACTGCATTATATGGGTAATAATGCATGTTATATTGATAATAATATAAGTAATAAGTATAATTATTACAGTTCTAGCGATAATAACTGCATAATATGGGTAATAATGCACGTTATATTGCTAATAATATAAGTAATGAGTACAATTATTACAGTTCTAGCGATAATAACTGCATTATATGGGTAATAATGCATGTTATATTGATAATAATATAAGTAATAAGTATAATTATTACAGTTCTAGCGATAATAACTGCATAATATGGGTCATAATGCACGTTATATTGCTAATAATATAAGTAATGAGTACAATTATTACAGTTCTAGCGATAATAACTGCATTATATGGGTAATAATGCATGTTATATTGATAATAATATAAGTAATAAGTATAATTATTACAGTTCTAGCGATAATAACTGCATTATATGGGTAATAATGCATGTTATATTGATAATAATAAAAGTAATAAATATATTTATTACAGTTCTATCGATAATAACTGCATAATATGGGTAATAATGCTTGTTATATTGATAATAATAAAAGTAATAAATATATTTATTACAGTTCTATCCATAATAACTGCATAATATGGGTAATAATGCATGTTATATTGATAGTAATCTAAGTAGTAAGTATAATTATTACAGTTCTAGCGATAATAACGGCATTATATGGGTAATAATGCACGTTATATTGTTAACAATATAAGTAATAAGTATATTTATTACAGTTCTAGCGATAATAACTGCATTATATGGGTAATAATGCATGTTATATTGATGATAATGAAAGTAAGACGTATATTTATTATAGTTCTAGCGATAATAACTGCATAATATGGGTAATAATGCATGTTATATTGAGAATAATATAAGTAATAAGTATAATTATTACAGTTCTGGCGATAATAACTGCATTATATGGGTAATAATGCACGTTATATTGCTAATAGTATAAGTAATAAGTATAATTATTACAGTTCTAGCGATAATACCTCTATTATATGGGTAATAATGCATGTTATATTGATAATGATATAAGTAATAAGTATAATTATTACAGTTCTAGCGATAATAACTGCATTATATGGGTAATAATGCATGTTATATTGATAATATCGGGAGCAATAAGTATAATTATTATAGTTCTAGCGATAATAATAGTAAAATATGGCAAATAGTGCATGTTATATTGATAATAATAAAAGTAATAAGTATATTTATTACAGTTCTATCGATAATAACTGCATAATATGGGTAATAATGCATGTTATATTGATGATGATAAAAGTAATACGTATATTTATTATAGTTCTAGCGATAATAACTGCATAATATGGGTAATAATGCATGTTATATTGATAATAATCTAAGTAATAAGTATAATTATTACAGTTCTAGCGATAATAACTGCATTACATGGGTAACAATGCACGTTATATTGCTAACAATATAAGTAATAAGTATAATTATTACAGTTCTAGCGATAATAACTGCATAATATGGGTAATAATGCACGTTATATTGCTAATAATATAAGTAATGAGTACAATTATTACAGTTCTAGCGATAATAACTGCATTATATGGGTAATAATGCATGTTATATTGATAATAATATAAGTAATAAGTATAATTATTACAGTTCTAGCGATAATAACTGCATTATATGGGTAATAATGCATGTTATATTGATAATACCGGGAGTAATAAGTACAATTATTATAGTTCTAGCGATAATAATAGTAAAATATGGCAAATAGTGCATGTTATATTGATAATAATAAAAGTAATAAGTATATTTATTACAGTTCTATCGATAATAACTGCATAATATGGGTAATAATGCATGTTATATTGATGATAATAAAAGTAATACGTATATTTATTATAGTTCTAGCGATAATAACTGCATAATATGGGTAATAATGCATGTTATATTGATAATAATATAAGTAATAAGTATAATTATTACAGTTCTAGCGATAATAACTGCATTATATGGGTAATAATGCACGTTATATTGCTAGTAGTATAAGTAATAAGTATAATTATTACAGTTCTAGCGATAATAACTGCATTATATGGGTAATAATGCATGTTACATTGATAATATTGGGAGTAATAAGTGTATTTATTATAGTTCTAGCGATAATAACTGCATAATATGGGTAATAATGCATGTTATATTGATAATAATATAAGTAATAAGTATAATTATTACAGTTCTAGCAATAATACCTCCTTTATATGGGTAATAATGCATGTTATATTGATGATAATGAAAGTAATACGTATATTTATTATAGTTCTTGCGATAATAACTGCATTATATGGGTAATAATGCATGTTATATTGATAATAATATAAGTAATAAGTATAATTATTACAGTTCTAGCAATAATACCTCCTTTATATGGGTAATAATGCATGTTATATTGATGATAATGAAAGTAATACGTATATTTATTATAGTTCTTGCGATAATAACTGCATTATATGGGTAAAAATGCATGTTATAATGATAATAATATAAGTAATAATATAATTATTACAGTTCTAGCGATAATAACTGCATTATATGGGTAATAATGCATGTTATATTGATAATATTGGGAGTAATAAGTATAATTATTATAGTTCTAGCGATAATAATAGTAAAATATGGCAAATAGTGCATGTTATATTGATAATAATAAAAGTAATAAGTATATTTATTACAGTTCTATCGATAATAACTGCATTATATGGGTAATAATGCATGTTATATTGATAATAATCTAAGTAATAAGTATAATTATTACAGTTCTAGCGATAATAACTGCATTATATGGGTAATAATGCACGTTATATTGCTAACAATATAAGTAATAAGTATAATTATTACAGTTCTAGCGATAATAACTGCATAATATGGGTAATAATGCACGTTATATTGCTAATAATATAAGTAATGAGTACAATTATTACAGTTCTAGCGATAATAACTGCATTATATGGGTAATAATGCATGTTATATTGATAATAATATAAGTAATAAGTATAATTATTACAGTTCTAGCGATAATAACTGCATTATATGGGTAATAATGCATGTTATATTGATAATATCGGGAGTAATAAGTATAATTATTATAGTTCTAGCGATAATAATAGTAAAATATGGCAAATAGTGCATGTTATATTGATAATAATAAAAGTAATAAATATATTTATTACAGTTCTATCGATAATAACTGCATAATATGGGTAATAATGCATGTTATATTGATGATAATAAAAGTAATACGTATATTTATTATAGTTCTAGCGATAATAACTGCATAATATGGGTAATAATGCATGTTATATTGATAATAATCTAAGTAATAAGTATAATTATTACAGTTCTAGCGATAATAACTGCATTACATGGGTAATAATGCACGTTATATTGCTAACAATATAAGTAATAAGTATAATTATTACAGTTCTAGCGATAATAACTGCATAATATGGGTAATAATGCACGTTGTATTGCTAATAATATAAGTAATGAGTACAATTATTACAGTTCTAGCGATAATAACTGCATTATATGGGTAATAATGCATGTTATATTGATAATAATATAAGTAATAAGTATAATTATTACAGTTCTAGCGATAATAACTGCATTATATGGGTAATAATGCATGTTATATTGATAATATCGGGAGTAATAAGTACAATTATTATAGTTCTAGCGATAATAATAGTAAAATATGGCAAATAGTGCATGATATATTGATAACAGTAAAAGTAATAAGTATATTTATTACAGTTCTATCGACAATAACTGCATAATATGGGTAATAATGCATGTTATGTTGATGATAATGAAAGTAATACGTATGTTTATTATAGTTCTAGCGATAATAACTGCATAATATGGGTAATAATGCATGTTATATTGATGATAATAAAAGTAATACGTATATTTATTATAGTTCTAGCGATAATAACTGCATAATATGGGTAATAATGCATGTTCTATTGATAATAATCTAAGTAATAAGTATAATTATTACAGTTCTAGCGATAATAACTGCATTATATGGGTAATAATGCACGTTATATTGCTAACAATATAAGTAATAAGTATAATTATTACAGTTCTAGCGATAATAACTGCATAATATGGGTAATAATGCACGTTATATTGCTAATAATATAAGTAATGAGTACAATTATTACAGTTCTAGCGATAATAACTGCATTATATGGGTAATAATGCATGTTATATTGATAATAATATAAGTAATAAGTATAATTATTACAGTTCTAGCGATAATAACTGCATTATATGGGTAATAATGCATGTTATATTGATAATAATATAAGTAATAAGTATAATTATTACAGTTCTAGCGATAATAACTGCATTATATGGGTAATAATGCATGTTATATTGATAATATCGGGAGTAATAAGTATAATTATTATAGTTCTAGCGATAATAATAGTAAAATATGGCAAATAGTGCATGTTATATTGATAATAATAAAAGTAATAAATATATTTATTACAGTTCTATCGATAATAACTGCATAATATGGGTAATAATGCTTGTTATATTGATAATAATAAAAGTAATAAATATATTTATTACAGTTCTATCGATAATAACTGCATTATATGGGTAATAATGCATGTTATATTGATAATAATCTAAGTAGTAAGTATAATTATTACAGTTCTAGCGATAATAACGGCATTATATGGGTAATCATGCACGTTATATTGTTAACAATATAAGTAATAAGTATATTTATTACAGTTCTAGCGATAATAACTGCATTATATGGGTAATAATGCATGTTATATTGATGATAATGAAAGTAATACGTATATTTATTATAGTTCTAGCGATAATAACTGCATAATATGGGTAATAATGCACGTTATATTGCTAACAATATAAGTAATAAGTATAATTATTACAGTTCTAGCGATAATAACTGCATAATATGGGTAATAATGCACGTTATATTGCTAATAATATAAGTAATGAGTACAATTATTACAGTTCTAGCGATAATAACTGCATTATATGGGTAATAATGCATGTTATATTGATAATAATATAAGTAATAAGTATAATTATTACAGTTCTAGCGATAATAACTGCATTATATGGGTAATAATGCATGTTATATTGATAATACCGGGAGTAATAAGTACAATTATTATAGTTCTAGCGATAATAATAGTAAAATATGGCAAATAGTGCATGTTATATTGATAATAATAAAAGTAATAAGTATATTTATTACAGTTCTATCGATAATAACTGCATAATATGGGTAATAATGCATGTTATATTGATAATAATCTAAGTAATAAGTATAATTATTACAGTTCTAGCGATAATAACTGCATTATATGGGTAATAATGCACGTTATATTGCTAACAATATAAGTAATAAGTATAATTATTACAGTTCTAGCGATAATAACTGCATAATATGGGTAATAATGCACGTTATATTGCTAATAATATAAGTAATGAGTACAATTATTACAGTTCTAGCGATAATAACTGCATGATATGGGTAATAATGCATGTTATATTGATAATAATATAAGTAATAAGTATAATTATTACAGTTCTAGCGATAATAACTGCATTATATGGGTAATAATGCATGTTATATTGATAATATCGGGAGTAATAAGTACAATTATTATAGTTCTAGCGATAATAATAGTAAAATATGGCAAATAGTGCATGATATATTGATAACAGTAAAAGTAATAAGTATATTTATTACAGTTCTATCAATAATAACTGCATAATATGGGTAATAATGCATGTTATGTTGATGATAATGAAAGTAATACGTATGTTTATTATAGTTCTAGCGATAATAACTGCATAATATGGGTAATAATGCATGTTATATTGAGAATAATATAAGTAATAAGTATAATTATTACAGTTCTGGCGATAACAACTGCATTATATGGGTAATAATGCACGTTATATTGCTAATAGTATAAGTAATAAGTATAATTATTACAGTTCTAGCGATAATACCTCCATTATATGGGTAGTAATGCATGTTATATTGATAATAATATAAGTAATAAGCATAATTATTACAGTTCTAGCGATAATAACTGCATAATATGGGTAATAATGCACGTTATATTGCTAATAATATAAGTAATGAGTACAATTATTACAGTTCTAGCGATAATAACTGTATTATATGGGTAATAATGCATGTTATATTGATAATAATATAAGTAATAAGTATAATTATTACAGTTCTAGCGATAATAACTGCATTATATGGGTAATAATGCATGTTATATTGATAATGTCGGGAGTAATAAGTATAATTATTATAGTTCTAGCGATAATAATAGTAAAATATGGCAAATAGTGCATGTTATATTGATAATAATAAAAGTAATAAATATATTTATTACAGTTCTATCGATAATAACTGCATAATATGGGTAATAATGCTTGTTATATTGATAATAATAAAAGTAATAAATATATTTATTACAGTTCTATCGATAATAACTGCATAATATGGGTAATAATGCATGTTATATTCATAATAATCTAAGTAGTAAGTATAATTATTACAGTTCTAGCGATAATAACGGCATTATATGGGTAATAATGCACGTTATATTGTTAACAATATAAGTAATAAGTATATTTATTACAGTTCTAGCGATAATAACTGCATTATATGGGTAATAATGCATGTTATATTGATGATAATGAAAGTAATACGTATATTTATTATAGTTCTAGCGATAATAACTGCATAATATGGGTAATAATGCATGTTATATTGAGAATAATATAAGTAATAAGTATAATTATTACAGTTCTGGCGATAATAACTGCATTATATGGGTAATAATGCACGTTATATTGCTAATAGTATAAGTAATAAGTATAATTATTACAGTTCTAGCGATAATACCTCTATTATATGGGTAATAATGCATGTTATATTGATAATGATATAAGTAATAAGTATAATTATTACAGTTCTAGCGATAATAACTGCATTATGTGGGTAATAATGCATGTTATATTGATAATATCGGGAGCAATAAGTATAATTATTATAGTTCTAGCGATAATAATAGTAAAATATGGCAAATAGTGCATGTTATATTGATAATAATAAAAGTAATAAGTATATTCATTACAGTTCTATCGATAATAACTGCATTATATGGGTAATAATGCATGTTATATTGATAATACCGGGAGTAATAAGTACAATTATTATAGTTCTAGCGATAATAATAGTAAAATATGGCAAATAGTGCATGTTATATTGATAATAATAAAAGTAATAAGTATATTTATTACAGTTCTATCGATAATAACTGCATAATATGGGTAATAATGCATGTTATATTGATGATAATAAAAGTAATACGTATATTTATTATAGTTCTAGCGATAATAACTGCATAATATGGGTAATAATGCATGTTATATTGAT
This sequence comes from Megachile leachella, assembly GCA_963576845.1. Classification (NCBI taxonomy): domain Eukaryota; kingdom Metazoa; phylum Arthropoda; class Insecta; order Hymenoptera; family Megachilidae; genus Megachile; species Megachile leachella. The sequence continues at coordinate 732,453 of CAUYWW010000082.1, forward strand.
AATAATCTAAGTAATAAGTATAATTATTACAGTTCTAGCGATAATAACTGCATTACATGGGTAATAATGCACGTTATATTGCTAACAATATAAGTAATAAGTATAATTATTACAGTTCTAGCGATAATAACTGCATAATATGGGTAATAATGCACGTTATATTGCTAATAATTTAAGTAATGAGTACAATTATTACAGTTCTAGCGATAATAACTGCATTATATGGGTAATAATGCATGTTATATTGATAATAATATAAGTAATAAGTATAATTATTACAGTTCTAGCGATAATAACTGCATTATATGGGTAATAATGCATGTTATATTGATAATACCGGGAGTAATAAGTACAATTATTATAGTTCTAGCGATAATAATAGTAAAATATGGCAAATAGTGCATGTTATATTGATAATAATAAAAGTAATACGTATATTTATTATAGTTCTAGCGATAATAACTGCATAATATGGGTAATAATGCATGTTATATTGATAATAATATAAGTAATAAGTATAATTATTACAGTTCTAGCGATAATAACTGCATTATATGGGTAATAATGCACGTTATATTGCTAGTAGTATAAGTAATAAGTATAATTATTACAGTTCTAGCGATAATAACTGCATTATATGGGTAATAATGCATGTTACATTGATAATATTGGGAGTAATAAGTGTATTTATTATAGTTCTAGCGATAATAACTGCATAATATGGGTAATAATGCATGTTATATTGCTAATAATATAAGTAATAAGTATAATTATTACAGTTCTAGCAATAATACCTCCTTTATATGGGTAATAATGCATGTTATATTGATGATAATGAAAGTAATACGTATATTTATTATAGTTCTTGCGATAATAACTGCATTATATGGGTAAAAATGCATGTTATAATGATAATAATATAAGTAATAATATAATTATTACAGTTCTAGCGATAATAACTGCATTATATGGGTAATAATGCATGTTATATTGATGATAATAAAAGTAATACGTATATTTATTATAGTTCTAGCGATAATAACTGCATAATATGGGTAATAATGCATGTTATATTGATAATAATCTAAGTAATAAGTATAATTATTACAGTTCTAGCGATAATAACTGCATTATATGGGTAATAATGCACGTTATATTGCTAACAATATAAGTAATAAGTATAATTATTACAGTTCTAGCGATAATAACTGCATAATATGGGTAATAATGCACGTTATATTCCTAATAATATAAGTAATGAGTACAATTATTACAGTTCTAGCGATAATAACTGCATTATATGGGTAATAATGCATGTTATATTGATAATAATATAAGTAATAAGTATAATTATTACAGTTCTAGCGATAATAACTGCATTATATGGGTAATAATGCATGTTATATTGATAATATCGGGAGTAATAAGTACAATTATTATAGTTCTAGCGATAATAATAGTAAAATATGGCAAATAGTGCATGATATATTGATAACAGTAAAAGTAATAAGTATATTTATTACAGTTCTATCAATAATAACTGCATAATATGGGTAATAATGCATGTTATGTTGATGATAATGAAAGTAATACGTATGTTTATTATAGTTCTAGCGATAATAACTGCATAATATGGGTAATAATGCATGTTATATTGAGAATAATATAAGTAATAAGTATAATTATTACAGTTCTGGCGATAACAACTGCATTATATGGGTAATAATGCACGTTATATTGCTAATAGTATAAGTAATAAGTATAATTATTACAGTTCTAGCGATAATACCTCCATTATATGGGTAGTAATGCATGTTATATTGATAATAATATAAGTAATAAGTATAATTATTACAGTTCTAGCGATAATAACTGCATAATATGGGTAATAATGCACGTTATATTGCTAATAATATAAGTAATGAGTACAATTATTACAGTTCTAGCGATAATAACTGCATTATATGGGTAATAATGCATGTTATATTGATAATAATATAAGTAATAAGTATAATTATTACAGTTCTAGCGATAATAACTGCATTATATGGGTAATAATGCATGTTATATTGATAATATCGGGAGTAATAAGTATAATTATTATAGTTCTAGCGATAATAATAGTAAAATATGGCAAATAGTGCATGTTATATTGATAATAATAAAAGTAATAAATATATTTATTACAGTTCTATCGATAATAACTGCATAATATGGGTAATAATGCTTGTTATATTGATAATAATAAAAGTAATAAATATATTTATTACAGTTCTATCGATAATAACTGCATAATATGGGTAATAATGCATGTTATATTGATAATAATCTAAGTAGTAAGTATAGTTATTACAGTTCTAGCGATAATAACGGCATTATATGGGTAATAATGCACGTTATATTGTTAACAATATAAGTAATAAGTATATTTATTACAGTTCTAGCGATAATAACTGCATTATATGGGTAATAATGCATGTTATATTGATGATAATGAAAGTAATACGTATATTTATTATAGTTCTAGCGATAATAACTGCATAATATGGGTAATAATGCATGTTATATTGAGAATAATATAAGTAATAAGTATAATTATTACAGTTCTGGCGATAATAACTGCATTATATGGGTAATAATGCACGTTATATTGCTAATAGTATAAGTAATAAGTATAATTATTACAGTTCTAGCGATAATACCTCTATTATATGGGTAATAATGCATGTTATATTGATAATGATATAAGTAATAAGTATAATTATTACAGTTCTAGCGATAATAACTGCATTATGTGGGTAATAATGCATGTTATATTGATAATATCGGGAGCAATAAGTATAATTATTATAGTTCTAGCGATAATAATAGTAAAATATGGCAAATAGTGCATGTTATATTGATAATAATAAAAGTAATAAGTATATTTATTACAGTTCTATCGATAATAACTGCATAATATGGGTAATAATGCATGTTATATTGATGATATCGGGAGTAATAAGTACAATTATTATAGTTCTAGCGATAATAATAGTAAAATATGGCAAATAGTGCATGTTATATTGATAATAATAAAAGTATAAAGTATATTTATTACAGTTCTATCGATAATAACTGCATAATATGGGTAATAATGCATGTTATATTGATGATGATAAAAGTAATACGTATATTTATTATAGTTCTAGCGATAATAACTGCATAATATGGGTAATAATGCATGTTATATTGATAATAATCTAAGTAATAAGTATAATTATTACAGTTCTAGCGATAATAACTGCATAATATGGGTAATAATGCATGTTATATTGATAATAATCTAAGTAATAAGTATAATTATTACAGTTCTAGCGATAATAACTGCATTATATGGGTAATAATGCACGTTATATTGCTAACAATATAAGTAATAAGTATAATTATTACAGTTCTAGCGATAATAACTGCATAATATGGGTAATAATGCACGTTATATTCCTAATAATATAAGTAATGAGTACAATTATTACAGTTCTAGCGATAATAACTGCATTATATGGGTAATAATGCATGTTATATTGATAATAATATAAGTAATAAGTATAATTATTACAGTTCTAGCGATAATAACTGCATTATATGGGTAATAATGCATGTTATATTGATAATATCGGGAGTAATAAGTACAATTATTATAGTTCTAGCGATAATAATAGTAAAATATGGCAAATAGTGCATGATATATTGATAACAGTAAAAGTAATAAGTATATTTATTACAGTTCTATCAATAATAACTGCATAATATGGGTAATAATGCATGTTATGTTGATGATAATGAAAGTAATACGTATGTTTATTATAGTTCTAGCGATAATAACTGCATAATATGGGTAATAATGCATGTTATATTGAGAATAATATAAGTAATAAGTATAATTATTACAGTTCTGGCGATAACAACTGCATTATATGGGTAATAATGCACGTTATATTGCTAATAGTATAAGTAATAAGTATAATTATTACAGTTCTAGCGATAATACCTCCATTATATGGGTAGTAATGCATGTTATATTGATAATAATATAAGTAATAAGTATAATTATTACAGTTCTAGCGATAATAACTGCATAATATGGGTAATAATGCACGTTATATTGCTAATAATATAAGTAATGAGTACAATTATTACAGTTCTAGCGATAATAACTGCATTATATGGGTAATAATGCATGTTATATTGATAATAATATAAGTAATAAGTATAATTATTACAGTTCTAGCGATAATAACTGCATTATATGGGTAATAATGCATGTTATATTGATAATATCGGGAGTAATAAGTATAATTATTATAGTTCTAGCGATAATAATAGTAAAATATGGCAAATAGTGCATGTTATATTGATAATAATAAAAGTAATAAATATATTTATTACAGTTCTATCGATAATAACTGCATAATATGGGTAATAATGCTTGTTATATTGATAATAATAAAAGTAATAAATATATTTATTACAGTTCTATCGATAATAACTGCATAATATGGGTAATAATGCATGTTATATTGATAATAATCTAAGTAGTAAGTATAGTTATTACAGTTCTAGCGATAATAACGGCATTATATGGGTAATAATGCACGTTATATTGTTAACAATATAAGTAATAAGTATATTTATTACAGTTCTAGCGATAATAACTGCATTATATGGGTAATAATGCATGTTATATTGATGATAATGAAAGTAATACGTATATTTATTATAGTTCTAGCGATAATAACTGCATAATATGGGTAATAATGCATGTTATATTGAGAATAATATAAGTAATAAGTATAATTATTACAGTTCTGGCGATAATAACTGCATTATATGGGTAATAATGCACGTTATATTGCTAATAGTATAAGTAATAAGTATAATTATTACAGTTCTAGCGATAATACCTCTATTATATGGGTAATAATGCATGTTATATTGATAATGATATAAGTAATAAGTATAATTATTACAGTTCTAGCGATAATAACTGCATTATGTGGGTAATAATGCATGTTATATTGATAATATCGGGAGCAATAAGTATAATTATTATAGTTCTAGCGATAATAATAGTAAAATATGGCAAATAGTGCATGTTATATTGATAATAATAAAAGTAATAAGTATATTTATTACAGTTCTATCGATAATAACTGCATAATATGGGTAATAATGCATGTTATATTGATGATATCGGGAGTAATAAGTACAATTATTATAGTTCTAGCGATAATAATAGTAAAATATGGCAAATAGTGCATGTTATATTGATAATAATAAAAGTATAAAGTATATTTATTACAGTTCTATCGATAATAACTGCATAATATGGGTAATAATGCATGTTATATTGATGATGATAAAAGTAATACGTATATTTATTATAGTTCTAGCGATAATAACTGCATAATATGGGTAATAATGCATGTTATATTGATAATAATCTAAGTAATAAGTATAATTATTACAGTTCTAGCGATAATAACTGCATAATATGGGTAATAATGCATGTTATATTGATAATAATCTAAGTAATAAGTATAATTATTACAGTTCTAGCGATAATAACTGCATAATATGGGTAATAATGCACGTTATATTGCTAATAATATAAGTAATGAGTACAATTATTACAGTTCTAGCGATAATAACTGCATTATATGGGTAATAATGCATGTTATATTGATAATAATATAAGTAATAAGTATAATTATTACAGTTCTAGCGATAATAACTGCATTATATGGGTAATAATGCATGTTATATTGATAATACCGGGAGTAATAAGTACAATTATTATAGTTCTAGCGATAATAATAGTAAAATATGGCAAATAGTGCATGTTATATTGATAATAATAAAAGTAATAAGTATATTTATTACAGTTCTATCGATAATAACTGCATAATATGGGTAATAATGCATGTTATATTGATGATAATAAAAGTAATACGTATATTTATTATAGTTCTAGCGATAATAACTGCATAATATGGGTAATAATGCATGTTATATTGATAATAATCTAAGTAATAAGTATAATTATTACAGTTCTAGCGATAATAACTGCATTACATGGGTAATAATGCACGTTATATTGCTAACAATATAAGTAATAAGTATAATTATTACAGTTCTAGCGATAATAACTGCATAATATGGGTAATAATGCACGTTATATTGCTAATAATATAAGTAATGAGTACAATTATTACAGTTCTAGCGATAATAACTGCATTATATGGGTAATAATGCATGTTATATTGATAATAATATAAGTAATAAGTATAATTATTACAGTTCTAGCGATAATAACTGCATTATATGGGTAATAATGCATGTTATATTGATAATACCGGGAGTAATAAGTACAATTATTATAGTTCTAGCGATAATAATAGTAAAATATGGCAAATAGTGCATGTTATATTGATAATAATAAAAGTAATAAGTATATTTATTACAGTTCTATCGATAATAACTGCATAATATGGGTAATAATGCATGTTATATTGATGATAATAAAAGTAATACGTATATTTATTATAGTTCTAGAGATAATAACTGCATAATATGGGTAATAATGCATGTTATATTGATAATAATATAAGTAATAAGTATAATTATTACAGTTCTAGCGATAATAACTGCATTATATGGGTAATAATGCACGTTATATTGCTAGTAGTATAAGTAATAAGTATAATTATTACAGTTCTAGCGATAATAACTGCATTATATGGGTAATAATGCATGTTACATTGATAATATTGGGAGCAATAAGTGTATTTATTATAGTTCTAGCGATAATAACTGCATAATATGGGTAATAATGCATGTTATATTGCTAATAATATAAGTAATAAGTATAATTATTACAGTTCTAGCAATAATACCTCCTTTATATGGGTAATAATGCATGTTATATTGATAATAATATAAGTAATCAGTATAATTATTACAGTTCTAGCGATAATAACTGCATAATATGGGTAATAATGCACGTTACATTGCTAATAATATAAGTAATGAGTACAATTATTACAGTTCTAGCGATAATAACTGCATTATATGGGTAATAATGCATGTTATATTGATAATAATATAAGTAATAAGTATAATTATTACAGTTCTAGCGATAATAACTGCATTATATGGGTAATAATGCATGTTATATTGATAATATCGGGAGTAATAAGTATAATTATTATAGTTCTAGCGATAATAATAGTAAAATATGGCAAATAGTGCATGTTATATTGATAATAATAAAAGTAATAAGTATATTTATTACAGTTCTATCGATAATAACTGCATTATATGGGTAATAATGCATGTTATATTGATAATAATATAAGTAATAAGTATAATTATTACAGTTCTAGCGATAATAACTGCATTATATGGGTAATAATGCATGTTATATTGATAATATCGGGAGTAATAAGTACAATTATTATAGTTCTAGCGATAATAATAGTAAAATATGGCAAATAGTGCATGTTATATTGATAATAATAAAAGTAATAAGTATATTTATTACAGTTCTATCGATAATAACTGCATAATATGGGTAATAATGCATGTTATATTGATGATAATAAAAGTAATACGTATATATATTATAGTTCTAGCGATAATAACTGCATAATATGGGTAATAATGCATGTTATATTGATAATAATATAAGTAATAAGTATAATTATTACAGTTCTAGCGATAATAACTGCATAATATGGGTAATAATGCATGTTATATTGATAATAATATAAGTAATAAGTATAATTATTACAGTTCTAGCGATAATAACTGCATTATATGGGTAATAATGCATGTTATATTGATGATAATGAAAGTAATACGTATATTTATTATAGTTCTAGCGATAATAACTGCATAATATGGGTAATAATGCATGTTATATTGATAATAATATAAGTAATAAGTATAATTATTACAGTTCTAGCGATAATAACTGCATTATATGGGTAATAATGCACGTTATATTGCTAGTAGTATAAGTAATAAGTATAATTATTACAGTTCTAGCGATATTAACTGCATTATATGGGTAATAATGCACGTTACATTGCTAATAATATAAGTAATGAGTACAATTATTACAGTTCTAGCGATAATAACTGCATAATATGGGTAATAATGCATGTTATATTGATAATAATATAAGTAATAAGTATAATTATTACAGTTCTAGCAATAGTACCTCCTTTATATGGGTAATAATGCATGTTATATTGATGATAATGAAAGTAATACGTATATTTATTATAGTTCTTGGGATAATAACTGCATAATATGGGTAATAATGCATGTTATATTGAGAATAATATAAGTAATAAGTATAATTATTACAGTTCTAGCGATAATAACCGCATTATATGGGTAATAATGCATGTTATATTGATGATAATGAAAGTAATACGTATATTTATTATAGTTCTAGCGATAATAACTGCATAATATGGGTAATAATGCATGTTATATTGAGAATAATATAAGTAATAAGTATAATTATTACAGTTCCGGCGATAATAACTGCATAATATGGGTAATAATGCATGTTACATTGATGATAATAAAAGTAATACGTATATTTATCATAGTTCCAGCGATAATAACTGCATAATATGGGTAATAATGCATGTTATATTCATAATAATATTAGTAATAAGTATAATTAATACAGTTCTAGCGATAATAACTGCATTATATGGGTAATAATGCATGTTATATTGCTAACAATATAAGTAATAAGTATAATCATTACAGATCTAGCAATAATTACTGCATTATATGGGTAATAATGCACGTTATATTGCTAACAATATAAGTAATAAGTATAATTATTACAGTTCTAGCGATAATAACTGCATTATATGGGCATTAATGCATGTTATATTGATGATAATGAAAGTAATACGTATATTTATTATAGTTCTAGCGATAATAACTGCATAATATGGGTAATAATGCATGTTATATTGAGAATAATATAAGTAATAAGTATAATTATTACAGTTCTGGCGATAATAACTGCATTATATGGGTAATAATGCACGTTATATTGTTAACAATATAAGTAATAAGTATATTTATTACAGTTCTAGCGATAATAACTGCATTATATGCGTAATAATGCACGTTATATTGCTAGTAGTATAAGTAATAAGTATAATTATTACAGTTCTAGCGATATTAACTGCATTATATGGGTAATAATGCACGTTATATTGCTAATAATATAAGTAATGAGTACAATTATTACAGTTCTAGCGATAGTAACTGCATTATATGGGTAATAATGCACGTTATATTGCTAATAATATAAGTAATAAGTATAATTATTACAGTTCCAGCGATAATAACTGCATTATATGGGCAATAATGCATGTTACATTGATAATATTGGGAGTAATAAGTGTATTTATTGTAGTTCTAGCGATAATAACTGCATAATATGGGTAATAATGCATGTTATATTGATAATAATATAAGTAATAAGTATAATTATTACAGTTTTAGCAATAATACCTCCTTTATATGGGTAATAATGCATGTTATATTGATGACAATGAAAGTAATACGTATATTTATTATAGTTCTTGCGATAATAACTGCATTATATGGGTAAAAATGCATGTTATATTGATAATAATATAAGTAATAATATAATTATTACAGTTCTAGCGATAATAACTGCATTATATGGGTAATAATGCATGTTATATTGATAATAAAATAAGTAATAAGTATAATTATTACAGTTCTAGCAATAATACCTCCTTTGTATGGGTAATAATGCATGTTATATTGATGATAATGAAAGTAATACGTATATTTATTATAGTTCTTGCGATAATAACTGCATTATATGGGTAAAAATGCATGTTATATTGATAACAATATAAGTAATAATATAATTATTACAGTTCTAGCGATAATAACTGCATTATATGGGTAATAATGCATGTTATATTGATAATATCGGGAGTAATAAGTATAATTATTATAGTTCTAGCGATAATAATAGTAAAATATGGCAAATAGTGCATGTTATATTGATAATAATAAAAGTAATAAGTATATTTATTACAGTTCTATCGATAATAACTGCATTATATGGGTAAAAATGCATGTTATATTGATAATATTGGGAGTAATAAGTATATTTATTATGGTTCTAGAGATAATAACTGCATAATATGGGTAATAATGCATGTTATATTGAGAATAATATAAGTAATAAGTATAATTATTACAGTTCTAGCGATAATAACTGCATTATATGGGTAATAATGCATGTTATATTGATGATAATGAAAGTAATACGTATATTTATTATAGTTCTAGCGATAATAACTGCATAATATGGGTAATAATGCATGTTATATTGAGAATAATATAAGTAATAAGTATAATTATTACAGTTCTGGCGATAATAACTGCATAATATGGGTAATAATGCATGTTACATTGATGATAATAAAAGTAATACGTATATTTATTATAGTTCCAGCGATAATAACTGCATAATATGGGTAATAATGCATGTTATATTGATAATAATATAAGTAATAAGTATAATTAAAACAGTTCTAGCGATAATAACTGCATTATATGGGTAATAATGCACGTTATATTGCTAACAATATAAGTAATAAGTATAATCATTACAGTTCTAGCGATAATACCTCCATTATGTGGGTAGTAATGCATGTTATATTGATAATAATATAAGTAATAAGTATAATTATTACAGTTCTAGCGATAATAACTGCATAATATGGGTAATAATGCACGTTATATTGCTAATAATATAAGTAATGAGTACAATTATTACAGTTCTAGCGATAATAACTGCATTATATGGGTAATAATGCATGTTATATTGATAATAATATAAGTAATAAGTATAATTATTACAGTTCTAGCGATAATAACTGCATTATATGGGTAATAATGCATGTTATATTGATAATATCGGGAGTAATAAGTATAATTATTATAGTTCTAGCGATAATAATAGTAAAATATGGCAAATAGTGCATGTTATATTGATAATAATAAAAGTAATAAGTTTATTTATTATAGTTCTATCGATAATAACTGCATAATATGGGTAATAATGCATGTTATATTGATGATAATAAAAGTAATACGTATAATTAATACAGTTCTAGCGATAATAACTGCATTATATGGGTAATAATGCACGTTATATTGCTAGTAGTATAAGTAATAAGTATAATTATTACAGTTCTAGCGATAATAACTACATTATATGGGTAATAATGCATGTTACATTGATAATATTGGGAGTAATAAGTGTATTTATTATAGTTCTAGCGATAATAACTGCATAATATGGGTAATAATGCATGTTATATTGATAATAATATAAGTAATAAGTATAATTATTACAGTTCTAGCAATAATACCTCCTTTATATGGGTAATAATGCATGTTATATTGATGATAATGAAAGTAATACGTATATTTATTATAGTTCTTGCGATAATAACTGCATTATATGGGTAAAAATGCATGTTATATTGATAATAATATAAGTAATAATATAATTATTACAGTTCTAGCGATAATAACTGCATTATATGGGTAATAATGCATGTTATATTGATAATATCGGGAGTAATAAGTATAATTATTATAGTTCTAGCGATAATAATAGTAAAATATGGCAAATAGTGCATGTTATATTGATAATAATAAAAGTAATAAGTATATTTATTACAGTTCTATCGATAATAACTGCATTATATGGGTAAAAATGCATGTTATATTGATAATATTGGGAGTAATAAGTATATTTATTATGGTTCTAGAGATAATAACTGCATAATATCGGTAATAATGCATGTTATATTGATAATAATATAAGTAATAAGTATAATTATTACAGTTCTAGCGATAATAACTGCATTATATGGGTAATAATGCATGTTATATTGATGATAATGAAAGAAGTAAGTATATTTATTACAGTTCTAGCGATAATAACTGCATTATATGCGTAATAAGGCATGTTATATTGATAATATCGGGAGTAATAAGTATAATTATTATAGTTCTAGCGATAATAATAGTAAAGTATGCCTAATAGTGCATGATATATTGATAACAGTAAAAGTAATAAGTATATTTATTACAGTTCTATCGATAATAACTGCATAATATGGGTAATAATGCATGTTATGTTGATGATAATGAAAGTAATACGTATGTTTATTATAGTTCTAGCGATAATAACTGCATAATATGGGTAATAATGCATGTTATATTGATAATAATATAAGTAATAAGTATAATTATTACAGTTCTAGCAATAATACCTCCTTTATATGGGTAATAATGCATGTTATATTGATGATAATGAAAGTAATACGTATATTTATTATAGTTCTTGCGATAATAACTGCATTATATGGGTAAAAATGCATGTTATATTGATAACAATATAAGTAATAATATAATTATTACAGTTCTAGCGATAATAACTGCATTATATGGGTAATAATGCATGTTATATTGATAATATCGGGAGTAATAAGTATAATTATTATAGTTCTAGCGATAATAATAGTAAAATATGGCAAATAGTGCATGTTATATTGATAATAATAAAAGTAATAAGTATATTTATTACAGTTCTATCGATAATAACTGCATTATATGGGTAAAAATGCATGTTATATTGATAATATTGGGAGTAATAAGTATATTTATTATGGTTCTAGAGATAATAACTGCATAATATCGGTAATAATGCATGTTATATTGATAATAATATAAGTAATAAGTATAATTATTACAGTTCTAGCGATAATAACTGCATTATATGGGTAATAATGCATGTTATATTGATGATAATGAAAGAAGTAAGTATATTTATTACAGTTCTAGCGATAATAACTGCATTATATGCGTAATAAGGCATGTTATATTGATAATATCGGGAGTAATAAGTATAATTATTATAGTTCTAGCGATAATAATAGTAAAGTATGGCTAATAGTGCATGATATATTGATAACAGTAAAAGTAATAAGTATATTTATTACAGTTCTATCGATAATAACTGCATAATATGGGTAATAATGCATGTTATGTTGATGATAATGAAAGTAATACGTATGTTTATTATAGTTCTAGCGATAATAACTGCATAATATGGGTAATAATGCATGTTATATTGATAATAATATAAGTAATAAGTATAATTATTACAGTTCTAGCAATAATACCTCCTTTATATGGGTAATAATGCATGTTATATTGATGATAATGAAAGTAATACGTATATTTATTATAGTTCTTGCGATAATAACTGCATTATATGGGTAAAAATGCATGTTATATTGATAACAATATAAGTAATAATATAATTATTACAGTTCTAGCGATAATAACTGCATTATATGGGTAATAATGCATGTTATATTGATAATATCGGGAGTAATAAGTATAATTATTATAGTTCTAGCGATAATAATAGTAAACTATGGCAAATAGTGCATGTTATATTGATAATAATAAAAGTAATAAGTATATTTATTACAGTTCTATCGATAATAACTGCATTATATGGGTAAAAATGCATGTTATATTGATAATATTGGGAGTAATAAGTATATTTATTATGGTTCTAGAGATAATAACTGCATAATATGGGTAATAATGCATGTTATATTGATAATAATATAAGTAATAAGTATAATTATTACAGTTCTAGCGATAATAACTGCATTATATGGGTAATAATGCATGTTATATTGATAATATCGGGAGTAATAAGTACAATTGTTATAGTTCTAGCGATAATAATAGTAAAATATGGCAAATAGTGCATGTTATATTGATAATAATAAAAGTAATAAGTATATTTATTACAGTTCTATCGATAATAACTGCATAATATGGGTAATAATGCATGTTATATTGATGATAATAAAAGTAATACGTATATTTATTATAGTTCTAGCGATAATAACTGCATAATATGGGTAATAATGCATGTTATATTGATAATAATATAAGCAATAAGTATAATTATTACAGTTCTAGCGATAATAACTGCATTATATGCGTAATAATGCACGTTATATTGCTAGTAGTATAAGTAATAAGTATAATTATTACAGTTCTAGCGATATTAACTGCATTATATGGGTAATAATGCACGTTATATTGCTAATAATATAAGTAATGAGTACAATTATTACAGTTCTAGCGATAATAACTGCATTATATGGGTAATAATGCACGTTATATTGCTAATAATATAAGTAATAAGTATAATTATTACAGTTCTAGCGATAATAACTGCATTGTATGGGCAATAATGCATGTTACATTGATAATATTGGGAGTAATAAGTGTATTTATTATAGTTCTAGCGATAATAACTGCATAATATGGGTAATAATGCATGTTATATTGATAATAATATAAGTAATAAGTATAATTATTACAGTTCTAGCAATAATACCTCCTTTATATGGGTAAGAATGCATGTTATATTGATGATAATGAAAGTAATACGTATATTTATTATAGTTCTTGCGATAATAACTGCATTATATGGGTAAAAATGCATGTTATATTGATAATAATATAAGTAATAATATAATTATTACAGTTCTAGCGATAATAACTGCATTATATGGGTAATAATGCACGTTATATTGCTAATAATATAAGTAATAAGTATAATTGTTACAGTTCTAGCGATAATAACTGCATTATATGGGTAATAATGCATGTTACATTGATAATATTGGGAGTAGTAAGTGTATTTATTATAGTTCTAGCGATAATAACTGCATAATATGGGTAATAATGCATGTTATATTGATAATAATATAAGTAATAAGTATAATTATTACAGTTCTAGCAATAATACCTCCTTTATATGGGTAATAATGCATGTTATATTGATGATAATGAAAGTAATACGTATATTTATTATAGTTCTTGCGATAATAACTGCATTATATGGGTAAAAATGCATGTTATATTGATAATAATATAAGTAATAATATAATTATTACAGTTCTAGCGATAATAACTGCATTATATGGGTAATAATGCATGTTATATTGATAATATCGGGAGTAATAAGTATAATTATTATAGTTCTAGCGATAATAATAGTAAAATATGGCAAATAGTGCATGTTATATTGATAATAATAAAAGTAATAAGTATATTTATTACAGTTCTATCGATAATAACTGCATTATATGGGTAAAAATGCATGTTATATTGATAATATTGGGAGTAATAAATATATTTATTATGGTTCTAGAGATAATAACTGCATAATATGGGTAATAATGCATGTTATATTGATAATAATATAAGTAATAAGTATAATTATTACAGTTCTAGCGATAATAACTGCATTATATGGGTAATAATGCATGTTATATTGATGATAATGAAAATAGTAAGTATATTTATTACAGTTCTAGCGATAATAACTGCATTATATGCGTAATAAGGCATGTTATATTGATAATATCGGGAGTAGTAAGTATAATTATTATAGTTCTAGCGATAATAATAGTAAAGTATGGCTAATAGTGCATGATATATTGATAACAGTAAAAGTAATAAGTATATTTATTACAGTTCTATCGATAATAACTGCATAATATGGGTAATAATGCATGTTATGTTGATGATAATGGAAGTAATACGTATGTTTATTATAGTTCTAGCGATAATAACTGCATGATATGGGTAATAATGCATGTTATATTGATAATAATATAAGTAATAAGTATAATTATTACAGTTCTAGCAATAATACCTCCTTTATATGGGTAATAATGCATGTTATATTGATGATAATGAAAGTAATACGTATATTTATTATAGTTCTTGCGATAATAACTGCATTATATGGGTAAAAATGCATGTTATATTGATAACAATATAAGTAATAATATAATTATTACAGTTCTAGCGATAATAACTGCATTATATGGGTAATAATGCATGTTATATTGATAATATCGGGAGTAATAAGTATAATTATTATAGTTCTAGCGATAATAATAGTAAAATATGGCAAATAGTGCATGTTATATTGATAATAATAAAAGTAATAAGTATATTTATTACAGTTCTATCGATAATAACTGCATTATATGGGTAAAAATGCATGTTATATTGATAATATTGGGAGTAATAAGTATATTTATTATGGTTCTAGAGATAATAACTGCATAATATGGGTAATAATGCATGTTATATTGAGAATAATATAAGTAATAAGTATAATTATTACAGTTCTAGCGATAATAACTGCATTATATGGGTAATAATGCATGTTATATTGATGATAATGAAAGTAATACGTATATTTATTATAGTTCTAGCGATAATAACTGCATAATATGGGTAATAATGCATGTTATATTGAGAATAATATAAGTAATAAGTATAATTAAAACAGTTCTAGCGATAATAACTGCATTATATGGGTAATAATGCACGTTATATTGCTAACAATATAAGTAATAAGTATAATCATTACAGTTCTAGCGATAATACCTCCATTATGTGGGTAGTAATGCATGTTATATTGATAATAATATAAGTAATAAGTATAATTATTACAGTTCTAGCGATAATAACTGCATAATATGGGTAATAATGCACGTTATATTGCTAATAATATAAGTAATGAGTACAATTATTACAGTTCTAGCGATAATAACTGCATTATATGGGTAATAATGCATGTTATATTGATAATAATATAAGTAATAAGTATAATTATTACAGTTCTAGCGATAATAACTGCATTATATGGGTAATAATGCATGTTATATTGATAATATCGGGAGTAATAAGTATAATTATTATAGTTCTAGCGATAATAATAGTAAAATATGGCAAATAGTGCATGTTATATTGATAATAATAAAAGTAATAAGTTTATTTATTATAGTTCTATCGATAATAACTGCATAATATGGGTAATAATGCATGTTATATTGATGATAATAAAAGTAATACGTATAATTAATACAGTTCTAGCGATAATAACTGCATTATATGGGTAATAATGCACGTTATATTGCTAGTAGTATAAGTAATAAGTATAATTATTACAGTTCTAGCGATATTATCGGCATTATATGGGTAATAATGCACGTTATATTGCTAATAATATAAGTAATGAGTACAATTATTACAGTTCTAGCGATAATAACTGCATTATATGGGTAATAATGCACGTTATATTGCTAATAATATAAGTAATAAGTATAATTATTACAGTTCTAGCGATAATAACTACATTATATGGGTAATAATGCATGTTACATTGATAATATTGGGAGTAATAAGTGTATTTATTATAGTTCTAGCGATAATAACTGCATAATATGGGTAATAATGCATGTTATATTGATAATAATATAAGTAATAAGTATAATTATTACAGTTCTAGCAATAATACCTCCTTTATATGGGTAATAATGCATGTTATATTGATGATAATGAAAGTAATACGTATATTTATTATAGTTCTTGCGATAATAACTGCATTATATGGGTAAAAATGCATGTTATATTGATAATAATATAAGTAATAATATAATTATTACAGTTCTAGCGATAATAACTGCATTATATGGGTAATAATGCATGTTATATTGATAATATCGGGAGTAATAAGTATAATTATTATAGTTCTAGCGATAATAATAGTAAAATATGGCAAATAGTGCATGTTATATTGATAATAATAAAAGTAATAAGTATATTTATTACAGTTCTATCGATAATAACTGCATTATATGGGTAAAAATGCATGTTATATTGATAATATTGGGAGTAATAAGTATATTTATTATGGTTCTAGAGATAATAACTGCATAATATCGGTAATAATGCATGTTATATTGATAATAATATAAGTAATAAGTATAATTATTACAGTTCTAGCGATAATAACTGCATTATATGGGTAATAATGCATGTTATATTGATGATAATGAAAGAAGTAAGTATATTTATTACAGTTCTAGCGATAATAACTGCATTATATGCGTAATAAGGCATGTTATATTGATAATATCGGGAGTAATAAGTATAATTATTATAGTTCTAGCGATAATAATAGTAAAGTATGGCTAATAGTGCATGATATATTGATAACAGTAAAAGTAATAAGTATATTTATTACAGTTCTATCGATAATAACTGCATAATATGGGTAATAATGCATGTTATGTTGATGATAATGAAAGTAATACGTATGTTTATTATAGTTCTAGCGATAATAACTGCATAATATGGGTAATAATGCATGTTATATTGATAATAATATAAGTAATAAGTATAATTATTACAGTTCTAGCAATAATACCTCCTTTATATGGGTAATAATGCATGTTATATTGATGATAATGAAAGTAATACGTATATTTATTATAGTTCTTGCGATAATAACTGCATTATATGGGTAAAAATGCATGTTATATTGATAACAATATAAGTAATAATATAATTATTACAGTTCTAGCGATAATAACTGCATTATATGGGTAATAATGCATGTTATATTGATAATATCGGGAGTAATAAGTATAATTATTATAGTTCTAGCGATAATAATAGTAAAATATGGCAAATAGTGCATGTTATATTGATAATAATAAAAGTAATAAGTATATTTATTAGAGTTCTATCGATAATAACTGCATTATATGGGTAAAAATGCATGTTATATTGATAATATTGGGAGTAATAAGTATATTTATTATGGTTCTAGAGATAATAACTGCATAATATCGGTAATAATGCATGTTATATTGATAATAATATAAGTAATAAGTATAATTATTACAGTTCTAGCGATAATAACTGCATTATATGGGTAATAATGCATGTTATATTGATGATAATGAAAGAAGTAAGTATATTTATTACAGTTCTAGCGATAATAACTGCATTATATGCGTAATAAGGCATGTTATATTGATAATATCGGGAGTAATAAGTATAATTATTATAGTTCTAGCGATAATAATAGTAAAGTATGGCTAATAGTGCATGATATATTGATAACAGTAAAAGTAATAAGTATATTTATTACAGTTCTATCGATAATAACTGCATAATATGGGTAATAATGCATGTTATGTTGATGATAATGAAAGTAATACGTATGTTTATTATAGTTCTAGCGATAATAACTGCATAATATGGGTAATAATGCATGTTATATTGATAATAATATAAGTAATAAGTATAATTATTACAGTTCTAGCAATAATACCTCCTTTATATGGGTAATAATGCATGTTATATTGATGATAATGAAAGTAATACGTATATTTATTATAGTTCTTGCGATAATAACTGCATTATATGGGTAAAAATGCATGTTATATTGATAACAATATAAGTAATAATATAATTATTACAGTTCTAGCGATAATAACTGCATTATATGGGTAATAATGCATGTTATATTGATAATATCGGGAGTAATAAGTATAATTATTATAGTTCTAGCGATAATAATAGTAAAATATGGCAAATAGTGCATGTTATATTGATAATAATAAAAGTAATAAGTATATTTATTACAGTTCTATCGATAATAACTGCATTATATGGGTAAAAATGCATGTTATATTGATAATATTGGGAGTAATAAGTATATTTATTATGGTTCTAGAGATAATAACTGCATAATATGGGTAATAATGCATGTTATATTGATAATAATATAAGTAATAAGTATAATTATTACAGTTCTAGCGATAATAACTGCATTATATGGGTAATAATGCATGTTATATTGATAATATCGGGAGTAATAAGTACAATTGTTATAGTTCTAGCGATAATAATAGTAAAATATGGCAAATAGTGCATGTTATATTGATAATAATAAAAGTAATAAGTATATTTATTACAGTTCTATCGATAATAACTGCATAATATGGGTAATAATGCATGTTATATTGATGATAATAAAAGTAATACGTATATTTATTATAGTTCTAGCGATAATAACTGCATAATATGGGTAATAATGCATGTTATATTGATAATAATATAAGCAATAAGTATAATTATTACAGTTCTAGCGATAATAACTGCATTATATGCGTAATAATGCACGTTATATTGCTAGTAGTATAAGTAATAAGTATAATTATTACAGTTCTAGCGATATTAACTGCATTATATGGGTAATAATGCACGTTATATTGCTAATAATATAAGTAATGAGTACAATTATTACAGTTCTAGCGATAATAACTGCATTATATGGGTAATAATGCACGTTATATTGCTAATAATATAAGTAATAAGTATAATTATTACAGTTCTAGCGATAATAACTGCATTGTATGGGCAATAATGCATGTTACATTGATAATATTGGGAGTAATAAGTGTATTTATTATAGTTCTAGCGATAATAACTGCATAATATGGGTAATAATGCATGTTATATTGATAATAATATAAGTAATAAGTATAATTATTACAGTTCTAGCAATAATACCTCCTTTATATGGGTAAGAATGCATGTTATATTGATGATAATGAAAGTAATACGTATATTTATTATAGTTCTTGCGATAATAACTGCATTATATGGGTAAAAATGCATGTTATATTGATAATAATATAAGTAATAATATAATTATTACAGTTCTAGCGATAATAACTGCATTATATGGGTAATAATGCACGTTATATTGCTAATAATATAAGTAATAAGTATAATTGTTACAGTTCTAGCGATAATAACTGCATTATATGGGTAATAATGCATGTTACATTGATAATATTGGGAGTAGTAAGTGTATTTATTATAGTTCTAGCGATAATAACTGCATAATATGGGTAATAATGCATGTTATATTGATAATAATATAAGTAATAAGTATAATTATTACAGTTCTGGCGATAACAACTGCATTATATGGGTAATAATGCACGTTATATTGCTAATAGTATAAGTAATAAGTATAATTATTACAGTTCTAGCGATAATACCTCCATTATGTGGGTAGTAATGCATGTTATATTGATAATAATATAAGTAATAAGTATAATTATTACAGTTCTAGCGATAATAACTGCATAATATGGGTAATAATGCACGTTATATTGCTAATAATATAAGTAATGAGTACAATTATTACAGTTCTAGCGATAATAACTGCATTATATGGGTAATAATGCATGTTATATTGATAATAATATAAGTAATAAGTATAATTATTACAGTTCTAGCGATAATAACTGCATTATATGGGTAATAATGCATGTTATATTGATAATATCGGGAGTAATAAGTATAATTATTATAGTTCTAGCGATAATAATAGTAAAATATGGCAAATAGTGCATGTTATATTGATAATAATAAAAGTAATAAGTATATTTATTACAGTTCTATCGATAATAACTGCATAATATGGGTAATAATGCATGTTATATTGATGATAATAAAAGTAATACGTATATTTATTATAGTTCTAGCGATAATAACTGCATAATATGGGTAATAATGCATGTTATATTGATAATAATATAAGTAATAACTATAATTAATACAGTTCTAGCGATAATAACTGCATTATATGGGTAATAATGCACGTTATATTGCTAGTAGTATAAGTAATAAGTATAATTATTACAGTTCTAGCGATATTAACTGCATTATATGGGTAATAATGCACGTTATATTGCTAATAATATAAGTAATGAGTACAATTATTACAGTTCTAGCGATAATAACTGCATTATATGGGTAATAATGCACGTTATATTGCTAATAATATAAGTAATAAGTATAATTATTACAGTTCTAGCGATAATAACTGCATTATATGGGTAATAATGCATGTTACATTGATAATATTGGGAGTAATAAGTGAATTTATTATAGTTCTAGCGATAATAATAGTAAAATATGGCAAATAGTGCATGTTATATTGATAATAATAAAAGTAATAAGTATATTTATTACAGTTCTATCGATAATAACTGCATTATATGGGTAAAAATGCGTGTTATATTGATAATATTGGGAGTAATAAGTATATTTATTATGGTTCTAGAGATAATAACTGCATAATATGGGTAATAATGCATGTTATATTGATAATAATATAAGTAATAAGTATAATTATTACAGTTCTAGCGATAATAACTGCATTATATGGGTAATAATGCATGTTATATTGATGATAATGAAAGTAATACGTATATTTATTATAGTTCTAGCGATAATAACTGCATAATATGGGTAATAATGCATGTTATATTGAGAATAATATAAGTAATAAGTATAATTATTACAGTTCTAGCGATAATAACTGCATTATATGGGTAATAATGCATGTTATATTGATGATAATGAAAGTAATACGTATATTTATTATAGTTCTAGCGATAATAACTGCATAATATGGGTAATAATGCATGTTATATTGAGAATAATATACGTAATAAGTATAATTATTACAGTTCTGGCGATAATAACTGCATAATATGGGTAATAATGCATGTTACATTGATGATAATAAAAGTAATACGTATATTTATTATAGTTCCAGCGATAATAACTGCATAATATGGGTAATAATGCATGTTATATTGATAATAATATAAGTAATAAGTATAATTAAAACAGTTCTAGCGATAATAACTGCATTATATGGGTAATAATGCACGTTATATTGCTAACAATATAAGTAATAAGTATAATCATTACAGATCTAGCGATAATAACTGCATAATATGGGTAATAATGCACGTTATATTGCTAATAATATAAGTAATGAGTACAATTATTACAGTTCTAGCGATAATAACTGCATTATATGGGTAATAATGCATGTTATATTGATAATAATATAAGTAATAAGTATAATTATTACAGTTCTAGCGATAATAACTGCATTATATGGGTAATAATGCATGTTATATTGATAATATCGGGAGTAATAAGTATAATTATTATAGTTCTAGCGATAATAATAGTAAAATATGGCAAATAGTGCATGTTATATTGATAATAATAAAAGTAATAAGTATATTTATTACAGTTCTATCGATAATAACTGCATAATATGGGTAATAATGCATGTTATATTGATGATAATAAAAGTAATACGTATATTTATTATAGTTCTAGCGATAATAACTGCATAATATGGGTAATAATGCATGTTATATTGATAATAATATAAGTAATAAGTATAATTAATACAGTTCTAGCGATAATAACTGCATTATATGCGTAATAATGCACGTTATATTGCTAGTAGTATAAGTAATAAGTATAATTATTACAGTTCTAGCGATATTAACTGCATTATATGGGTAATAATGCACGTTATATTGCTAATAATATAAGTAATGAGTACAATTATTACAGTTCTAGCGATAATAACTGCATTATATGGGTAATAATGCACGTTATATTGCTAATAATATAAGTAATAAGTATAATTGTTACAGTTCTAGCGATAATAACTGCATTATATGGGTAATAATGCATGTTACATTGATAATATTGGGAGTAGTAAGTGTATTTATTATAGTTCTAGCGATAATAACTGCATAATATGGGTAATAATGCATGTTATATTGATAATAATATAAGTAATAAGTATAATTATTACAGTTCTAGCAATAATACCTCCTTTATATGGGTAATAATGCATGTTATATTGATGATAATGAAAGTAATACGTATATTTATTATAGTTCTTGCGATAATAACTGCATTATATGGGTAAAAATGCATGTTATATTGATAATAATATAAGTAATAATATAATTATTACAGTTCTAGCGATAATAACTGCATTATATGGGTAATAATGCATGTTATATTGATAATATCGGGAGTAATAAGTATAATTATTATAGTTCTAGCGATAATAATAGTAAAATATGGCAAATAGTGCATGTTATATTGATAATAATAAAAGTAATAAGTATATTTATTACAGTTCTAACGATAATAACTGCATTATATGGGTAAAAATGCATGTTATATTGATAATATTGGGAGTAATAAGTATATTTATTATGGTTCTAGAGATAATAACTGCATAATATGGGTAATAATGCATGTTATATTGATAATAATATAAGTAATAAGTATAATTATTACAGTTCTAGCGATAATAACTGCATTATATGGGTAATAATGCATGTTATATTGATAATATCGGGAGTAATAAGTATAATTATTATAGTTCTAGCGATAATAATAGTAAAATATGGCAAATAGTGCATGTTATATTGATAATAATAAAAGTAATAAGTATATTTATTACAGTTCTAACGATAATAACTGCATTATATGGGTAAAAATGCATGTTATATTGATAATATTGGGAGTAATAAGTATATTTATTATGGTTCTAGAGATAATAACTGCATAATATGGGTAATAATGCATGTTATATTGATAATAATATAAGTAATAAGTATAATTATTACAGTTCTGGCGATAACAACTGCATTATATGGGTAATAATGCACGTTATATTGCTAATAGTATAAGTAATAAGTATAATAGTTACAGTTCTAGCGATAATACCTCCATTATGTGGGTAGTAATGCATGTTATATTGATAATAATATAAGTAATAAGTATAATTATTACAGTTCTAGCGATAATAACTGCATAATATGGGTAATAATGCACGTTATATTGCTAATAATATAAGTAATGAGTACAATTATTACAGTTCTAGCGATAATAACTGCATTATATGGGTAATAATGCATGTTATATTGATAATAATATAAGTAATAAGTATAATTATTACAGTTCTAGCGATAATAACTGCATTATATGGGTAATAATGCATGTTATATTGATAATATCGGGAGTAATAAGTATAATTATTATAGTTCTAGCGATAATAATAGTAAAATATGGCAAATAGTGCATGTTATATTGATAATAATAAAAGTAATAAGTATATTTATTACAGTTCTATCGATAATAACTGCATAATATGGGTAATAATGCATGTTATATTGATGATAATAAAAGTAATACGTATATTTATTATAGTTCTAGCGATAATAACTGCATAATATGGGTAATAATGCATGTTATATTGATAATAATATAAGTAATAACTATAATTAATACAGTTCTAGCGATAATAACTGCATTATATGGGTAATAATGCACGTTATATTGCTAGTAGTATAAGTAATAAGTATAATTATTACAGTTCTAGCGATATTAACTGCATTATATGGGTAATAATGCACGTTATATTGCTAATAATATAAGTAATGAGTACAATTATTACAGTTCTAGCGATAATAACTGCATTATATGGGTAATAATGCACGTTATATTGCTAATAATATAAGTAATAAGTATAATTATTACAGTTCTAGCGATAATAACTGCATTATATGGGTAAAAATGCATGTTATATTGATAATATTGGGAGTAATAAGTATATTTATTATGGTTCTAGAGATAATAATAGTAAAATATGGCAAATAGTGCATGTTATATTGATAATAATGAAAGTAATAAGTATATTTATTACAGTTCTATCGATAATAACTGCATAATATGGGTAACAATGCATGTTATATTGATGATAATAAAAGTAATACGTATATTTATTATAGTTCTAGCGATAATAACTGCATAATATGGGTAATAATGCATGTTATATTGATAATAATATAAGTAATAAGTATAATTATTACAGTTCTAGTGATAATAACTGCATTATATGGGTAATAATGCACGTTATATTGCTAACAATATAAGTAATAAGTATAATTATTACAGTTCTAGCGATAATAACTGCATTATATGGGTAAAAATGCATGTTATATTGATAATATTGGGAGTAATAAGTATATTTATTATGGTTCTAGAGATAATAATAGTAAAATATGGCAAATAGTGCATGTTATATTGATAATAATAAAAGTAATAAGTATATTTATTACAGTTCTATCGATAGTAACTGCATAATATGGGTAATAATGCATGTTATATTGATAATAATATAAGTAATAAGTATAATTATTACAGTTCTAGCGATAATAACTGCATTATATGGGTAATAATGCATGTTATATTGATAATATCGGGAGTAATAAGTATAATTATTATAGTTCTAGCGATAATAATAGTAAAATATGGCAAATAGTGCATGTTATATTGATAATAATAAAAGTAATAAGTATATTTATTACAGTTCTAACGATAATAACTGCATTATATGGGTAAAAATGCATGTTATATTGATAATATTGGGAGTAATAAGTATATTTATTATGGTTCTAGAGATAATAACTGCATAATATGGGTAATAATGCATGTTATATTGATAATAATATAAGTAATAAGTATAATTATTACAGTTCTGGCGATAACAACTGCATTATATGGGTAATAATGCACGTTATATTGCTAATAGTATAAGTAATAAGTATAATAGTTACAGTTCTAGCGATAATACCTCCATTATGTGGGTAGTAATGCATGTTATATTGATAATAATATAAGTAATAAGTATAATTATTACAGTTCTAGCGATAATAACTGCATAATATGGGTAATAATGCACGTTATATTGCTAATAATATAAGTAATGAGTACAATTATTACAGTTCTAGCGATAATAACTGCATTATATGGGTAATAATGCATGTTATATTGATAATAATATAAGTAATAAGTATAATTATTACAGTTCTAGCGATAATAACTGCATTATATGGGTAATAATGCATGTTATATTGATAATATCGGGAGTAATAAGTATAATTATTATAGTTCTAGCGATAATAATAGTAAAATATGGCAAATAGTGCATGTTATATTGATAATAATAAAAGTAATAAGTATATTTATTACAGTTCTATCGATAATAACTGCATAATATGGGTAATAATGCATGTTATATTGATGATAATAAAAGTAATACGTATATTTATTATAGTTCTAGCGATAATAACTGCATAATATGGGTAATAATGCATGTTATATTGATAATAATATAAGTAATAACTATAATTAATACAGTTCTAGCGATAATAACTGCATTATATGGGTAATAATGCACGTTATATTGCTAGTAGTATAAGTAATAAGTATAATTATTACAGTTCTAGCGATATTAACTGCATTATATGGGTAATAATGCACGTTATATTGCTAATAATATAAGTAATGAGTACAATTATTACAGTTCTAGCGATAATAACTGCATTATATGGGTAATAATGCACGTTATATTGCTAATAATATAAGTAATAAGTATAATTATTACAGTTCTAGCGATAATAACTGCATTATATGGGTAAAAATGCATGTTATATTGATAATATTGGGAGTAATAAGTATATTTATTATGGTTCTAGAGATAATAATAGTAAAATATGGCAAATAGTGCATGTTATATTGATAATAATGAAAGTAATAAGTATATTTATTACAGTTCTATCGATAATAACTGCATAATATGGGTAACAATGCATGTTATATTGATGATAATAAAAGTAATACGTATATTTATTATAGTTCTAGCGATAATAACTGCATAATATGGGTAATAATGCATGTTATATTGATAATAATATAAGTAATAAGTATAATTATTACAGTTCTAGTGATAATAACTGCATTATATGGGTAATAATGCACGTTATATTGCTAACAATATAAGTAATAAGTATAATTATTACAGTTCTAGCGATAATAACTGCATTATATGGGTAAAAATGCATGTTATATTGATAATATTGGGAGTAATAAGTATATTTATTATGGTTCTAGAGATAATAATAGTAAAATATGGCAAATAGTGCATGTTATATTGATAATAATAAAAGTAATAAGTATATTTATTACAGTTCTATCGATAGTAACTGCATAATATGGGTAATAATGCATGTTATATTGATGATAATAAAAGTAATACGTATATTTATTATAGTTCTAGCGATAATAACTGCATAATATGGGTAATAATGCATGTTATATTGAGAATAATATAAGTAATAAGTATAATTATTACAGTTCTAGCGATAATAACTGCATTATATGGGTAATAATGCACGTTATATTGCTAGTGGTATAAGTAATAAGTATAATTATTACAGTTCTAGCGATAATAACTGCATTATATGGGTAATAATGCATGTTACATTGATAATATTGGGAGTAATCTGTGTATTTATTATAGTTCTATCGATAATAACTGCATAATATGGGTAATAATGCATGTTATATTGATGATAATAAAAGTAATACGTATATTTATTATAGTTCTAGCGATAATAACTGCATAATATGGGTAATAATGCATGTTATATTGAGAATAATATAAGTAATAAGTATAATTATTACAGTTCTAGTGATAATAACTGCATAATATGGGTAATAATGCATGTTATATTGATAATAATATAAGTAATAAGTATAATTATTACAGTTCTAGTGATAATAACTGCATTATATGGGTAATAATGCACGTTATATTGCTAACAATATAAGTAATAAGTATAATTATTACAGTTCTAGCGATAATAACTGCATTATATGGGTAAAAATGCATGTTATATTGATAATATTGGGAGTAATAAGTATATTTATCATGGTTCTAGAGATAATAACTGCATTATATGGGTAATAATGCATGTTATATTGATAATATTGGGAGTAATAAGTATATTTATTATGGTTCTAGAGATAATAATAGTAAAATATGGCAAATAGTGCATGTTATATTGATAATAATAAAAGTAATAAGTATATTTATTACAGTTCTATCGATAGTAACTGCATAATATGGGTAATAATGCATGTTATATTGATGATAATAAAAGTAATACGTATATTTATTATAGTTCTAGCGATAATAACTGCATTATATGGGTAATAATGCATGTTACATTGATAATATTGGGAGTAATCTGTGTATTTATTATAGTTCTATCGATAATAACTGCATAATATGGGTAATAATGCATGTTATATTGATGATAATAAAAGTAATACGTATATTTATTATAGTTCTAGCGATAATAACTGCATAATATGGGTAATAATGCATGTTATATTGAGAATAATATAAGTAATAAGTATAATTATTACAGTTCTAGTGATAATAACTGCATAATATGGGTAATAATGCATGTTATATTGATAATAATATAAGTAATAAGTATAATTATTACAGTTCTAGTGATAATAACTGCATTATATGGGTAATAATGCACGTTATATTGCTAACAATATAAGTAATAAGTATAATTATTACAGTTCTAGCGATAATAACTGCATTATATGGGTAAAAATGCATGTTATATTGATAATATTGGGAGTAATAAGTATATTTATCATGGTTCTAGAGATAATAACTGCATAATATGGGTAATAATGCATGTTATATTAATAATAATATAAGTAATAAGTATATTTATTACAGTTCTAGCGATAATACCTCCATTATATGGGTAATAATGCATGTTATATTGATGATAATGAAAGTAATACGAATATTTATTATAGTTCTAGCGATAATAACTGCATAATATGGGTAATAATGCATGTTATATTGAGAATAATATAAGTAATAAGTATATTTATTACAGTTCTATCGATAATAACTGCATAATATGGGTAATAATGCATGTTATATTGAGAATAATATAAGTAATAAGTATAATTATTACAGTTCTTGCGATAATACCTCCATTATATGGGTAATAATGCACGTTATATTGCTAACAATATAAGTAATAAGTATAATTATTACAGTTCTAGCGATAATAACTGCATTATATGGGTAAAAATGCATGTTATATTGATAATATTGGGAGTAATAAGTATATTTATTATGGTTCTAGAGATAATAATAGTAAAATATGGCAAATAGTGCATGTTATATTGATAATAATGAAAGTAGTAAGTATATTTATTACAGTTCTATCGATAATAACTGCATAATATGGGTAACAATGCATGTTATATTGATGATAATAAAAGTAATACGTATATTTATTATAGTTCTAGCGATAATAACTGCATAATATGGGTAATAATGCATGTTATATTGATAATAATATAAGTAATAAGTATAATTATTACAGTTCTAGTGATAATAACTGCATTATATGGGTAATAATGCACGTTATATTGCTAACAATATAAGTAATAAGTATAATTATTACAGTTCCAGCGATAATAACTGCATTATATGGGTAATAATGCACGTTATATTGCTAATAATATAAGTAATAAGTATAATTATTACAGTTCTAGCGATAATAACTGCATTATATGGGTAAAAATGCATGTTATATTGATAATATTGGGAGTAATAAGTATATTTATTATGGTTCTAGAGATAATAATAGTAAAATATGGCAAATAGTGCATGTTATATTGATAATAATGAAAGTAATAAGTATATTTATTACAGTTCTATCGATAATAACTGCATAATATGGGTAATAATGCATGTTATATTGATGATAATAAAAGTAATACGTATATTTATTATAGTTCTAGCGATAATAACTGCATAATATGGGTAATAATGCATGTTATATTGATAATAATATAAGTAATAAGTATAATTATTACAGTTCTAGTGATAATAACTGCATTATATGGGTAATAATGCACGTTATATTGCTAACAATATAAGTAATAAGTATAATTATTACAGTTCTAGCGATAATAACTGCATTATATGGGTAAAAATGCATGTTATATTGATAATATTGGGAGTAATAAGTATATTTATTATGGTTCTAGAGATAATAATAGTAAAATATGGCAAATAGTGCATGTAATATTGATAATAATAAAAGTAATAAGTATATTTATTACAGTTCCATCGATATTAACTGCATAATATGGGTAATAATGCATGTTATATTGATGATAATAAAAGTAATACGTATATTTATTATAGTGCTAGCGATAATAACTGCATAATATGGGTAATAATGCATGTTATATTGATAATAATATATGTAATAAGTATAATTATTACAGTTCTAGTGATAATAACTGCATTATATGGGTAATAATGCATGTTATATTGATAATATTGGGAGTAATAAGTATATCTATTATGGTTCTAGAGATAATAACTGCATAATATGGGTAATAATGCATGTTATATTAATAATAATATAAGTAATAAGTATATTTATTACAGTTCTAGCGATAATACCTCCATTATATGGGTAATAATGCATGTTATATTGATGATAATGAAAGTAATACGAATATTTATTATAGTTCTAGCGATAATAACTGCATAATATGGGTAATAATGCATGTTATATTGAGAATAATATAAGTAATAAGTATATTTATTACAGTTCTATCGATAATAACTGCATAATATGGGTAATAATGCATGTTATATTGAGAATAATATAAGTAATAAGTATAATTATTACAGTTCTTGCGATAATACCTCCATTATATGGGTAATAATGCATGTTATATTGATAATAATATAAGTAATAAGTATAATTCTTACAGTTGCAGCGATAATAACTGCATTATATGGGTAATAATGCACGTTATATTGCTAATAATATAAGTAATAAGTATAATTATTACAGTTCTAGCGATAATAACTGCATTATATGGGTAAAAATGCATGTTATATTGATAATATTGGGAGTAATAAGTATATTTATTATGGTTCTAGAGATAATAATAGTAAAATATGGCAAATAGTGCATGTTATATTGATAATAATGAAAGTAATAAGTATATTTATTACAGTTCTATCGATAATAACTGCATAATATGGGTAATAATGCATGTTATATTGATGATAATAAAAGTAATACGTATATTTATTATAGTTCTAGCGATAATAACTGCATAATATGGGTAATAATGCATGTTATATTGATAATAATATAAGTAATAAGTATAATTATTACAGTTCTAGTGATAATAACTGCATTATATGGCTAATAATGAACGTTATATTGCTAACAATATATGTAATAAGTATAATTATTACAGTTCTAGTGATAATAACTGCATTATATGGGTAATAATGCACGTTATATTGCTACCAATATAAGTAATAAGTATAATTATTACAGTTCTAGCGATAATAACTGCATTATATGGGTAAAAATGCATGTTATATTGATAATATTGGGAGTAATAAGTATATTTATTATGGTTCTAGAGATAATAATAGTAAAATATGGCAAATAGTGCATGTTATATTGATAATAATAAAAGTAATAAGTATATTTATTACAGTTCTATCGATAATAACTGCATAATATGGGTAATAATGCATGTTATATTGATGATAATAAAAGTAATACGTATATTTATTATAGTTCTAGCGATAATAACTGCATAATATGGGTAATAATGCATGTTATATTGATAATAATATAAGTAATAAGTATAATTATTACAGTTCTAGTGATAATAACTGCATTATATGGGTAATAATGCACGTTATATTGCTAACAATATAAGTAATAAGTATAATTATTACAGTTCTAGCGATAATAACTGCATTATATGGGTAAAAATGCATGTTATATTGATGATAATAAAAGTAATACGTATATTTATTATAGTTCTAGCGATAATAACTGCATAATATGGGTAATAATGCATGTTATATTGAGAATAATATAAGTAATAAGTATAATTATTACAGTTCTAGCGATAATAACTGCATTATATGGGTAATAATGCACGTTATATTGCTAGTGGTATAAGTAATAAGTATAATTATTACAGTTCTAGCGATAATAACTGCATTATATGGGTAATAATGCATGTTACATTGATAATATTGGGAGTAATTAGTGTATTTATTATAGTTCTATCGATAATAACTGCATAATATGGGTAATAATGCATGTTATATTGATGATAATAAAAGTAATACGTATATTTATTACAGTTCTAGCGATAATAACTGCATAATATGGGTAATAATGCATGTTATATTGAGAATAATATAAGTAATAAGTATAATTATTACAGTTCTAGTGATAATAACTGCATAATATGGGTAATAATGCATGTTATATTGATAATAATATAAGTAATAAGTATAATTATTACAGTTCTAGTGATAATAACTGCATTATATGGGTAATAATGCACGTTATATTGCTAACAATATAAGTAATAAGTATAACTATTACAGTTCTAGCGATAATAACTGCATTATATGGGTAAAAATGCATGTTATATTGATAATATTGGGAGTAATAAGTATATTTATTATGGTTCTAGAGATAATAATAGTAAAATATGGCAAATAGTGCATGTTATATTGATAATAATAAAAGTAATAAGTATATTTATTACAGTTCCATCGATAATAACTGCATAATATGGGTAATAATGCATGTTATATTGATGATAATAAAAGTAATACGTATATTTATTATAGTTCTAGCGATAATAACTGCATAATATGGGTAATAATGCATGTTATATTGATAATAATATAAGTAATAAGTATAATTATTACAGTTCTAGTGATAATAACTGCATTATATGGGTAATAATGCACGTTATATTGCTAACAATATAAGTAATAAGTATAATTATTACAGTTCTAGCGATAATAACTGCATTATATGGGTAAAATGCATGTTATATTGATAATATTGGGAGTAATAAGTATATTTATTATGGTTCTAGAGATAATAATAGTAAAATATGGCAAGTAGTGCATGTTATATTGATAATAATAAAAGTAATAAGTATA
Organism: Megachile leachella; assembly: GCA_963576845.1. Classification (NCBI taxonomy): domain Eukaryota; kingdom Metazoa; phylum Arthropoda; class Insecta; order Hymenoptera; family Megachilidae; genus Megachile; species Megachile leachella. Next base: position 766,324 of record CAUYWW010000082.1, read on the forward strand.
TTTATTACAGTTCCATCGATAATAACTGCATAATATGGGTAATAATGCATGTTATATTGATGATAATAAAAGTAATACGTATATTTATTATAGTTCTAGCGATAATAACTGCATAATATGGGTAATAATGCATGTTATATTGATAATAATATAAGTAATAAGTATATTTATTACAGTTCTATCGATAATAACTGCATAATATGGGTAATAATGCATGTTATATTGAGAATAATATAAGTAATAAGTATAATTATTACAGTTCTTGCGATAATACCTCCATTATATGGGTAATAATGCATGTTATATTGATAATAATATAAGTAATAAGTATAATTATTACAGTTGCAGCGATAATAACTGCATTATATGGGTAATAATGCACGTTATATTGCTAATAATATAAGTAATAAGTATAATTATTACAGTTCTAGCGATAATAACTGCATTATATGGGTAAAAATGCATGTTATATTGATAATATTGGGAGTAATAAGTATATTTATTATGGTTCTAGAGATAATAATAGTAAAATATGGCAAATAGTGCATGTTATATTGATAATAATAAAAGTAATAAGTATATTTATTACAGTTCTATCGATGATAACTGCATAATATGGGTAATAATGCATGTTATATTGATGATAATAAAAGTAATACGTATATTTATTATAGTTCTAGCGATAATAACTGCATAATATGGGTAATAATGCATGTTATATTGATAATAATATAAGTAATAAGTATAATTATTACAGTTCTAGTGATAATAACTGCATTATATGGGTAATAATGCACGTTATATTGCTAATAATAAAAGTAATAAGTATATTTATTACAGTTCTATCGATGATAACTGCATAATATGGGTAATAATGCATGTTATATTGATGATAATAAAAGTAATACGTATATTTATTATAGTTCTAGCGATAATAACTGCATAATATGGGTAATAATGCATGTTATATTGATAATAATATAAGTAATAAGTATAATTATTACAGTTCTAGTGATAATAACTGCATTATATGGGTAATAATGCACGTTATATTGCTAATAATAAAAGTAATAAGTATATTTATTACAGTTCTATCGATAATAACTGCATAATATGGGTAATAATGCATGTTATATTGAGAATAATATAAGTAGTAAGTATAATTATTACAGTTCTTGCGATAATACCTCCATTATATGGGTAATAATGCATGTTATATTGATAATAATATAAGTAATAAGTATAACTATTACAGTTCTAGCGATAATAACTGCATTATATGGGTAATAAAGCACGTTATATTGCTAACAATATAAGTAATAAGTATAATTGTTACAGTTCTAGCGATAATAACTGCATTATATGGGTAGAAATGCATGTTATATTGATAATATTGGGAGTAATAAGTATATTTATTATGGTTCTAGAGATAATAACTGCATAATATGGGTAATAATGCATGTTATATTGATGATAATGAAAGTAATACGTATATTTATTATAGTTCTGGCGATAATAACTGCATAATATGGGTAATAATGCATGTTATATTGAGAATAATATAAGTAATAAGTATAATTATTACAGTTCTGGCGATAATAACTGCATTATATGGGTAATAATGCACGTTATATTGCTAACAGTATAAGTAATAAGTATAATTATTACAGTTCTAGCGATAATAACTGCATTATATGGGTAATAATGCACGTTATATTGCTAACAATATAAGAAATAAGTATAATTATTACAGTTCTAGCGATAATAACTGCATTATATGGGTAATAATGCATGTTACATTGATAATATTGGGAGTAATAAGTGTATTTATTATAGTTCTATCGATAATAACTGCATAATATGGGTAATAATGCATGTTATATTGATGATAATAAAAGTAATACGTATATTTATTATAGTTCTAGCGATAATAGCTGCATAATATGGGTAATAATGCATGTTATATTGATAATAATATAAGTAATAAGTATAATTATTACAGTTCTAGTGATAATAACTGCATTATATGGGTAATAATGCACGTTATATTGCTAACAATATAAGTAATAAGTATAATTATTACAGTTCTAGCGATAATAACTGCATTATATGGGTAAAAATGCATGTTATATTGATAATATTGGGAGTAATAAGTATATTTATTATGGTTTTAGAGATAATAATAGTAAAATATGGCAAATAGTGCATGTTATATTGATAATAATAAAAGTAATAAGTATATTTATTACAGTTCTATCGATAATAACTGCATAATATGGGTAATAATGCATGTTATATTGATGATAATATAAGTAATAAGTATAATTATTACAGTTCTAGCGATAATAACTGCATTATATGGGTAATAATGCACGTTATATTGCTAACAATATAAGTAAAAAGTATAATTATTACAGTTCTAGCGATAATAACTGCATTATATGGGTAATAATGCATGTTATATTGATAATATTGGGAGTAATAAGTATATCTATTATGGTTCTAGAGATAATAACTGCATAATATGGGTAATAATGCATGTTATATTGATAATAATATAAGTAATAAGTATATTTATTACAGTTCCATCGATAATAACTGCATAATATGGGTAATAATGCATGTTATATTGATGATAATAAACGTAATACGTATATTTATTATAGTTCTAGCGATAATAACTGCATAATATGGGTAATAATGCATGTTATATTGATAATAATATAAGTAATAAGTATAATTATTACAGTTCTAGTGATAATAACTGCATTATATGGGTAATAATGCACGTTATATTGCTAACAATATAAGTAATAAGTATAATTATTACAGTTCTAGCGATAATAACTGCATTATATGGGTAAAAATGCATGTTATATTGATAATATTGGGAGTAATAAGTATATTTATTATGGTTCTAGAGATAATAATAGTAAAATATGGCAAATAGTGCATGTTATATTGATAATAATAAAAGTAATAAGTATATTTATTACAGTTCCATCGATAATAACTGCATAATATGGGTAATAATGCATGTTATATTGATGATAATAAAAGTAATACGTATATTTATTATAGTTCTAGCGATAATAACTGCATAATATGGGTAATAATGCATGTTATATTGATAATAATATAAGTAATAAGTATAATTATTACAGTTCTAGTGATAATAACTGCATTATATGGGTAATAATGCACGTTATATTGCTAACAATATAAGTAATAAGTATAATTATTACAGTTCTAGCGATAATAACTGCATTATATGGGTAAAATGCATGTTATATTGATAATATTGGGAGTAATAAGTATATTTATTATGGTTCTAGAGATAATAATAGTAAAATATGGCAAATAGTGCATGTTATATTGATAATAATAAAAGTAATAAGTATATTTATTACAGTTCCATCGATAATAACTGCATAATATGGGTAATAATGCATGTTATATTGATGATAATAAAAGTAATACGTATATTTATTATAGTTCTAGCGATAATAACTGCATAATATGGGTAATAATGCATGTTATATTGATAATAATATAAGTAATAAGTATATTTATTACAGTTCTATCGATAATAACTGCATAATATGGGTAATAATGCATGTTATATTGAGAATAATATAAGTAATAAGTATAATTATTACAGTTCTTGCGATAATACCTCCATTATATGGGTAATAATGCATGTTATATTGATAATAATATAAGTAATAAGTATAATTATTACAGTTGCAGCGATAATAACTGCATTATATGGGTAATAATGCACGTTATATTGCTAATAATATAAGTAATAAGTATAATTATTACAGTTCTAGCGATAATAACTGCATTATATGGGTAAAAATGCATGTTATATTGATAATATTGGGAGTAATAAGTATATTTATTATGGTTCTAGAGATAATAATAGTAAAATATGGCAAATAGTGCATGTTATATTGATAATAATAAAAGTAATAAGTATATTTATTACAGTTCTATCGATGATAACTGCATAATATGGGTAATAATGCATGTTATATTGATGATAATAAAAGTAATACGTATATTTATTATAGTTCTAGCGATAATAACTGCATAATATGGGTAATAATGCATGTTATATTGATAATAATATAAGTAATAAGTATAATTATTACAGTTCTAGTGATAATAACTGCATAATATGGGTAATAATGCATGTTATATTGATAATAATATAAGTAATAAGTATAATTATTACAGTTCTAGTGATAATAACTGCATTATATGGGTAATAATGCACGTTATATTGCTAACAATATAAGTAATAAGTATAACTATTACAGTTCTAGCGATAATAACTGCATTATATGGGTAAAAATGCATGTTATATTGATAATATTGGGAGTAATAAGTATATTTATTATGGTTCTAGAGATAATAATAGTAAAATATGGCAAATAGTGCATGTTATATTGATAATAATAAAAGTAATAAGTATATTTATTACAGTTCCATCGATAATAACTGCATAATATGGGTAATAATGCATGTTATATTGATGATAATAAAAGTAATACGTATATTTATTATAGTTCTAGCGATAATAACTGCATAATATGGGTAATAATGCATGTTATATTGATAATAATATAAGTAATAAGTATAATTATTACAGTTCTAGTGATAATAACTGCATTATATGGGTAATAATGCACGTTATATTGCTAACAATATAAGTAATAAGTATAATTATTACAGTTCTAGCGATAATAACTGCATTATATGGGTAAAATGCATGTTATATTGATAATATTGGGAGTAATAAGTATATTTATTATGGTTCTAGAGATAATAATAGTAAAATATGGCAAGTAGTGCATGTTATATTGATAATAATAAAAGTAATAAGTATATTTATTACAGTTCCATCGATAATAACTGCATAATATGGGTAATAATGCATGTTATATTGATGATAATAAAAGTAATACGTATATTTATTATAGTTCTAGCGATAATAACTGCATAATATGGGTAATAATGCATGTTATATTGATAATAATATAAGTAATAAGTATATTTATTACAGTTCTATCGATAATAACTGCATAATATGGGTAATAATGCATGTTATATTGAGAATAATATAAGTAATAAGTATAATTATTACAGTTCTTGCGATAATACCTCCATTATATGGGTAATAATGCATGTTATATTGATAATAATATAAGTAATAAGTATAATTATTACAGTTGCAGCGATAATAACTGCATTATATGGGTAATAATGCACGTTATATTGCTAATAATATAAGTAATAAGTATAATTATTACAGTTCTAGCGATAATAACTGCATTATATGGGTAAAAATGCATGTTATATTGATAATATTGGGAGTAATAAGTATATTTATTATGGTTCTAGAGATAATAATAGTAAAATATGGCAAATAGTGCATGTTATATTGATAATAATAAAAGTAATAAGTATATTTATTACAGTTCTATCGATGATAACTGCATAATATGGGTAATAATGCATGTTATATTGATGATAATAAAAGTAATACGTATATTTATTATAGTTCTAGCGATAATAACTGCATAATATGGGTAATAATGCATGTTATATTGATAATAATATAAGTAATAAGTATAATTATTACAGTTCTAGTGATAATAACTGCATTATATGGGTAATAATGCACGTTATATTGCTAATAATAAAAGTAATAAGTATATTTATTACAGTTCTATCGATGATAACTGCATAATATGGGTAATAATGCATGTTATATTGATGATAATAAAAGTAATACGTATATTTATTATAGTTCTAGCGATAATAACTGCATAATATGGGTAATAATGCATGTTATATTGATAATAATATAAGTAATAAGTATAATTATTACAGTTCTAGTGATAATAACTGCATTATATGGGTAATAATGCACGTTATATTGCTAATAATAAAAGTAATAAGTATATTTATTACAGTTCTATCGATAATAACTGCATAATATGGGTAATAATGCATGTTATATTGAGAATAATATAAGTAGTAAGTATAATTATTACAGTTCTTGCGATAATACCTCCATTATATGGGTAATAATGCATGTTATATTGATAATAATATAAGTAATAAGTATAACTATTACAGTTCTAGCGATAATAACTGCATTATATGGGTAATAAAGCACGTTATATTGCTAACAATATAAGTAATAAGTATAATTGTTACAGTTCTAGCGATAATAACTGCATTATATGGGTAGAAATGCATGTTATATTGATAATATTGGGAGTAATAAGTATATTTATTATGGTTCTAGAGATAATAACTGCATAATATGGGTAATAATGCATGTTATATTGATGATAATGAAAGTAATACGTATATTTATTATAGTTCTGGCGATAATAACTGCATAATATGGGTAATAATGCATGTTATATTGAGAATAATATAAGTAATAAGTATAATTATTACAGTTCTGGCGATAATAACTGCATTATATGGGTAATAATGCACGTTATATTGCTAACAGTATAAGTAATAAGTATAATTATTACAGTTCTAGCGATAATAACTGCATTATATGGGTAATAATGCACGTTATATTGCTAACAATATAAGAAATAAGTATAATTATTACAGTTCTAGCGATAATAACTGCATTATATGGGTAATAATGCATGTTACATTGATAATATTGGGAGTAATAAGTGTATTTATTATAGTTCTATCGATAATAACTGCATAATATGGGTAATAATGCATGTTATATTGATGATAATAAAAGTAATACGTATATTTATTATAGTTCTAGCGATAATAGCTGCATAATATGGGTAATAATGCATGTTATATTGATAATAATATAAGTAATAAGTATAATTATTACAGTTCTAGTGATAATAACTGCATTATATGGGTAATAATGCACGTTATATTGCTAACAATATAAGTAATAAGTATAATTATTACAGTTCTAGCGATAATAACTGCATTATATGGGTAAAAATGCATGTTATATTGATAATATTGGGAGTAATAAGTATATTTATTATGGTTTTAGAGATAATAATAGTAAAATATGGCAAATAGTGCATGTTATATTGATAATAATAAAAGTAATAAGTATATTTATTACAGTTCTATCGATAATAACTGCATAATATGGGTAATAATGCATGTTATATTGATGATAATATAAGTAATAAGTATAATTATTACAGTTCTAGCGATAATAACTGCATTATATGGGTAATAATGCACGTTATATTGCTAACAATATAAGTAAAAAGTATAATTATTACAGTTCTAGCGATAATAACTGCATTATATGGGTAATAATGCATGTTATATTGATAATATTGGGAGTAATAAGTATATCTATTATGGTTCTAGAGATAATAACTGCATAATATGGGTAATAATGCATGTTATATTGATAATAATATAAGTAATAAGTATATTTATTACAGTTCCATCGATAATAACTGCATAATATGGGTAATAATGCATGTTATATTGATGATAATAAACGTAATACGTATATTTATTATAGTTCTAGCGATAATAACTGCATAATATGGGTAATAATGCATGTTATATTGATAATAATATAAGTAATAAGTATAATTATTACAGTTCTAGTGATAATAACTGCATTATATGGGTAATAATGCACGTTATATTGCTAACAATATAAGTAATAAGTATAATTATTACAGTTCTAGCGATAATAACTGCATTATATGGGTAAAAATGCATGTTATATTGATAATATTGGGAGTAATAAGTATATTTATTATGGTTCTAGAGATAATAATAGTAAAATATGGCAAATAGTGCATGTTATATTGATAATAATAAAAGTAATAAGTATATTTATTACAGTTCCATCGATAATAACTGCATAATATGGGTAATAATGCATGTTATATTGATGATAATAAAAGTAATACGTATATTTATTATAGTTCTAGCGATAATAACTGCATAATATGGGTAATAATGCATGTTATATTGATAATAATATAAGTAATAAGTATAATTATTACAGTTCTAGTGATAATAACTGCATTATATGGGTAATAATGCACGTTATATTGCTAACAATATAAGTAATAAGTATAATTATTACAGTTCTAGCGATAATAACTGCATTATATGGGTAAAATGCATGTTATATTGATAATATTGGGAGTAATAAGTATATTTATTATGGTTCTAGAGATAATAATAGTAAAATATGGCAAATAGTGCATGTTATATTGATAATAATAAAAGTAATAAGTATATTTATTACAGTTCCATCGATAATAACTGCATAATATGGGTAATAATGCATGTTATATTGATGATAATAAAAGTAATACGTATATTTATTATAGTTCTAGCGATAATAACTGCATAATATGGGTAATAATGCATGTTATATTGATAATAATATAAGTAATAAGTATATTTATTACAGTTCTATCGATAATAACTGCATAATATGGGTAATAATGCATGTTATATTGAGAATAATATAAGTAATAAGTATAATTATTACAGTTCTTGCGATAATACCTCCATTATATGGGTAATAATGCATGTTATATTGATAATAATATAAGTAATAAGTATAATTATTACAGTTGCAGCGATAATAACTGCATTATATGGGTAATAATGCACGTTATATTGCTAATAATATAAGTAATAAGTATAATTATTACAGTTCTAGCGATAATAACTGCATTATATGGGTAAAAATGCATGTTATATTGATAATATTGGGAGTAATAAGTATATTTATTATGGTTCTAGAGATAATAATAGTAAAATATGGCAAATAGTGCATGTTATATTGATAATAATAAAAGTAATAAGTATATTTATTACAGTTCTATCGATGATAACTGCATAATATGGGTAATAATGCATGTTATATTGATGATAATAAAAGTAATACGTATATTTATTATAGTTCTAGCGATAATAACTGCATAATATGGGTAATAATGCATGTTATATTGATAATAATATAAGTAATAAGTATAATTATTACAGTTCTAGTGATAATAACTGCATTATATGGGTAATAATGCACGTTATATTGCTAACAATATAAGTAATAAGTATAATTATTACAGTTCTAGCGATAATAACTGCATTATATGGGTAATAAAGCACGTTATATTGCTAACAATATAAGTAATAAGTATAATTATTACAGTTCTAGCGATAATAACTGCATTATATGGGTAGAAATGCATGTTATATTGATAATATTGGGAGTAATAAGTATATTTATTATGGTTCTAGAGATAATAACTGCATAATATGGGTAATAATGCATGTTATATTGATGATAATGAAAGTAATACGTATATTTATTATAGTTCTGGCGATAATAACTGCATAATATGGGTAATAATGCATGTTATATTGAGAATAATATAAGTAATAAGTATAATTATTACAGTTCTGGCGATAATAACTGCATTATATGGGTAATAATGCACGTTATATTGCTAACAATATAAGAAATAAGTATAATTATTACAGTTCTAGCGATAATAACTGCATTATATGGGTAATAATGCATGTTACATTGATAATATTGGGAGTAATAAGTGTATTTATTATAGTTCTATCGATAATAACTGCATAATATGGGTAATAATGCATGTTATATTGATGATAATAAAAGTAATACGTATATTTATTATAGTTCTAGCGATAATAGCTGCATAATATGGGTAATAATGCATGTTATATTGATAATAATATAAGTAATAAGTATAATTATTACAGTTCTAGTGATAATAACTGCATTATATGGGTAATAATGCACGTTATATTGCTAACAATATAAGTAATAAGTATAATTATTACAGTTCTAGCGATAATAACTGCATTATATGGGTAAAAATGCATGTTATATTGATAATATTGGGAGTAATAAGTATATTTATTATGGTTTTAGAGATAATAATAGTAAAATATGGCAAATAGTGCATGTTATATTGATAATAATAAAAGTAATAAGTATATTTATTACAGTTCTATCGATAATAACTGCATAATATGGGTAATAATGCATGTTATATTGATGATAATATAAGTAATAAGTATAATTATTACAGTTCTAGCGATAATAACTGCATTATATGGGTAATAATGCACGTTATATTGCTAACAATATAAGTAAAAAGTATAATTATTACAGTTCTAGCGATAATAACTGCATTATATGGGTAATAATGCATGTTATATTGATAATATTGGGAGTAATAAGTATATCTATTATGGTTCTAGAGATAATAACTGCATAATATGGGTAATAATGCATGTTATATTGATAATAATATAAGTAATAAGTATATTTATTACAGTTCCATCGATAATAACTGCATAATATGGGTAATAATGCATGTTATATTGATGATAATAAAAGTAATACGTATATTTATTATAGTTCTAGCGATAATAACTGCATAATATGGGTAATAATGCATGTTATATTGATAATAATATAAGTAATAAGTATAATTATTACAGTTCTAGTGATAATAACTGCATTATATGGGTAATAATGCACGTTATATTGCTAACAATATAAGTAATAAGTATAATTATTACAGTTCTAGCGATAATAACTGCATTATATGGGTAAAAATGCATGTTATATTGATAATATTGGGAGTAATAAGTATATTTATTATGGTTCTAGAGATAATAATAGTAAAATATGGCAAATAGTGCATGTTATATTGATAATAATAAAAGTAATAAGTATATTTATTACAGTTCTATCGATAATAACTGCATAATATTGGTAACAATGCATGTTATATTGAGAATAATATAAGTAATAAGTATAATTATTACAGTTCTTGCGATAATACCTCCATTATATGGGTAATAATGCATGTTATATTGATAATAATATAAGTAATAAGTATAATTATTACAGTTCCAGCGATAATAACTGCATTATATGGGTAATAATGCACGTTATATTGCTAATAATATAAGTAATAAGTATAATTATTACAGTTCTAGCGATAATAACTGCATTATATGGGTAAAAATGCATGTTATATTGATAATATTGGGAGTAATAAGTATAATTATTATAGTTCTAGCGATAATAATAGTAAAATATGGCAAATAGTGCATGTTATATTGATAATAATAAAAGTAATAAGTATATTTATTACAGTTCTATCGATAATAACTGCATAATATGGGTAATAATGCATGTTATATTGATGATAATAAAAGTAATACGTATATTTATTATAGTTCTAGCGATAATAACTGCATAATATGGGTAATAATGCATGTTATATTGATAATAATATAAGTAATAAGTATAATTATTACAGTTCTAGCGATAATAACTGCATTATATGGGTAATAATGCATGTTATATTGATAGTAATATAAGTAATAAGAATAATTATTACAGTTCTAGCGATAATAACTGCATTATATGGGTAATAATGCATGTTATATTGATAATATCGGGAGTAATAAGTATAATTATTATAGTTCTAGCGATAATAATAGTAAAATATGGCAAATAGTGCATGTTATATTGATAATAATAAAAGTAATAAGTATATTTATTACAGTTCTATCGATAATAACTGCATAATATGGGTAATAATGCATGTTATATTGATGATAATAAAAGTAATACGTATATTTATTAAAGTTCTAGCGATAATAACTGCATAATATGGGTAATAATGTATGTTATATTGAGAATAATATAAGTAATAAGTATAATTATTACAGTTCTAGCGATAATAACTGCATTATATGAGTAATAATGCACGTTATATTGCTAGTGGTATAAGTAATAAGTATAATTATTACAGTTCTATCGATAATAACTGCATAATATGGGTAATAATGCATGTTATATTGATGATAATAAAAGTAATACGTATATTTATTATAGTTCTAGCGATAATAACTGCATTATATGGGCAATAATGCACGTTATATTGATAATAATATAAGTAATAAGTATAATTATTACAGTTCTAGCGATAATAACTGCATTATATGGGTAAAAATGCATGTTATATTGATAATATTGGGAGTAATAAGTATATTTATTATCGTTCTAGAGATAATAATAGTAAAATATGGCAAATAGTGCATGTTATATTGATAATAATAAAAGTAACAAGTATATTTATTACAGTTCCATCGATAATAACTGCATAATATGGGTAATAATGCATGTTATATTGATGATAATAAAAGTAATACGTATATTTATTATAGTTCTAGCGATAATAACTGCATAATATGGGTAATAATGCATGTTATATTGATAATAATATAAGTAATAAGTATAATTATTACAGTTCTAGTGATAATAACTGCATTATATGGGTAATAATGCATGTTATATTGATAATATTGGGAGTAATAAGTATATCTTTATGGTTCTAGAGATAATAACTGCATAATACGGGTAATAATGCATGTTATATTGATAATAATATAAGTAATAAGTATATTTATTACAGTTCTAGCGATAATACCTCCATTATATGGGTAATAATGCATGTTATATTGATGATAATGAAAGTAATACGTATATTTATTATAGTTCTAGCGATAATAACTGCATAATATGGGTAATAATGCATGTTATATTGAGAATAATATAAGTAATAAGTATAATTATTACAGTTCTAGCGATAATAACTGCATTATATGGGTAATAATGCACGTTATATTGCTAGTGGTATAAGTAATAAGTATAATTATTACAGTTCTATCGATAATAACTGCATAATATGGGTAATAATGCATGTTATATTGATGATAATAAAAGTAATACGTATATTTATTATAGTTCTAGCGATAATAACTGCATAATATGGGTAATAATGCATGTTATATTGATAATAATATAAGTAATAAGTATAATTATTACAGTTCTAGTGATAATAACTGCATTATATGGGCAATAATGCACGTTATATTGCTAACAATATAAGTAATAAGTATAATTATTACAGTTCTAGCGATAATAACTGCATTATATGGGTAAAAATGCATGTTATATTGATAATATTGGGAGTAATAAGTATATTTATTATGGTTCTAGAGATAATAATAGTAAAATATGGCAAATAGTGCATGTTATATTGATAATAATAAAAGTAATAAGTATATTTATTACAGTTCTATCGATAATAACTGCATAATATGGGTAATAATGCATGTTATATTGATGATAATAAAAGTAATACGTATATTTATTATAGTTCTAGCGATAATAACTGCATAATATGGGTAATAATGCATGTTATATTGATAATAATATAAGTAATAAGTATAATTATTACAGTTCTAGCGATAATAACTGCATTATATGGGTAATAATGCACGTTATATTGCTAATAATATAAGTAATGAGTACAATTATTACAGTTCTAGCGATAATAACTGCATTATATGGGTAATAATGCACGTTATATTGCTAATAATATAAGTAATAAGTATAATTATTACAGTTCTAGCGATAATAACTGCATTATATGGGTAATAATGCATGTTATATTGATAATATCGGGAGTAATAAGTATAATTATTATAGTTCTAGCGATAATAATAGTAAAATGTGGCAAATAGTGCATGTTATATTGATAATAATAAAAGTAATAAATATATTTATTACAGTTCTATCAATAATAACTGCATAATATGGGTAATAATGCATGTTATATTGATGATAATAAAAGTAATACGTATATTTATTATAGTTCTAGCGATAATAACTGCATAATATGGGTAATAATGCATGTTATATTGATAATAATCTAAGTAATAAGTATAATTATTACAGTTCTAGCGATAATAACTGCATTATATGGGTAATAATGCACGTTATATTGCTAACAATATAAATAATAAGTATAATTATTACAGTTCTAGCGATAATAACTGCATTATATGGGTAATAATGTATGTTATATTGATGATAATGAAAGTAATACGTATATTTGTTATAGTTCTAGCGATAATAACTGCATAATATGGGTAATAATGCATGTTATATTGAGAATAATATAAGTAATAAGTATAATTATTACAGTTCTGGCGATAATAACTGCATTATATGGGTAATAATGCACGTTATATTGCTAATAGTATAAGTAATAAGTATAATTATTACAGTTCTAGCGATAATACCTCCATTATATGGGTAATAAGGCATGTTATATTGATAATGATATAAGTAATAAGTATAATTATTACAGTTCTAGCGATAATAACTGCATAATATGGGTAATAATGCACGTTATATTGCTAATAATATAAGTAATGAGTACAATTATTACAGTTCTAGCGATAATATCTGCATTATATGGGTAATAATGCATGTTATATTGATAGTAATATAAGTAATAAGAATAATTATTACAGTTCTAGCGATAATAACTGCATTATATGGGTAATAATGCATGTTATATTGATAATATCGGGAGCAATAAGTATAATTATTATAGTTCTAGCGATAATAATAGTAAAATATGGCAAATAGTGCATGTTAGATTGATAATAATAAAAGTAATAAGTATATTTATTACAGTTCTATCGATAATAACTGCATAATATGGGTAATAATGCATGTTATATTGATGATAATAAAAGTAATACGTATATTTATTATAGTTCTAGCGATAATAACTGCATAATATGGGTAATAATGCATGTTATATTGATAATAATATAAGTAATAAGTATAATTATTACAGTTCTAGCGATAATAACTGCATTATATGGGTAATAAAGCACGTTATATTGCTAACAATATAAGTAATAAGTATAATTATTACAGTTCTAGCGATAATAACTGCATTATATGGGTAGAAATGCATGTTATATTGATAATATTGGGAGTAATAAGTATATTTATTATGGTTCTAGAGATAATAACTGCATAATATGGGTAATAATGCATGTTATATTGATGATAATGAAAGTAATACGTATATTTATTATAGTTCTGGCGATAATAACTGCATAATATGGGTAATAATGCATGTTATATTGAGAATAATATAAGTAATAAGTATAATTATTACAGTTCTGGCGATAATAACTGCATTATATGGGTAATAATGCACGTTATATTGCTAAAAGTATAAGTAATAAGTATAATTATTACAGTTCTAGCGATAATAACTGCATTATATGGGTAATAATGCACGTTATATTGCTAACAATATAAGTAACAAGTATAATTATTACACTTCTAGCGATAATAACTGCATAATATGGGTAATAATGCATGTTATATTGAGAATAGTATAAGTAATAAGTATAATTATTACAGTTCTAGCGATAATAACTGCATTATATGGGTAATAAAGCACGTTATATTGCTAACAATATAAGTAATAAGTATAATTATTACAGTTCTAGCGATAATAACTGCATTATATGGGTAGAAATGCATGTTATATTGATAATATTGGGAGTAATAAGTATATTTAGTATGGTTCTGGAGATAATAACTGCATAATATGGGTAATAATGCATGTTATATTGATGATAATGAAAGTAATACGTATATTTATTATAGTTCTGGCGATAATAACTGCATAATGTGGGTAATAATGCATGTTATATTGAGAATAATATAAGTAATAAGTATAATTATTACAGTTCTGGCGATAATAACTGCATTATATGGGTAATAATGCACGTTATATTGCTAATAGTATAAGTAATAAGTATAATTATTACAGTTCTAGCGATAATAACTGCATTATATGGGTAATAATGCACGTTATATTGATAAAAATAAAAGTAATAAGTATATTTATTACAGTTCTATCGATAATAACTGCATAATATGGGTAATAATGCATGTTATATTGATGATAATAAAAGTAATACGTATATTTATTATAGTTCCAGCGATAATAACTGCATAATATGGGTAATAATGCATGTTATATTGAGAATAGTATAAGTAATAAGTATAATTATTACAGTTCTAGCGATAATAACTGCATTATATGGTTAATAATGCATGTTATATTGATAATATCGGGAGTAATAAGTATAATTATTATAGTTCTAGCGATAATAATAGTAAAATATGGCAAATAGTGCATGTTATATTGATAAAAATAAAAGTAATAAGTATATTTATTACAGTTCTATCGATAATAACTGCATAATATGGGTAATAATGCATGTTATATTGATGATAATAAAAGTAATACGTATATTTATTATAGTTCTAGCGATAATAACTGCATAATATGGGTAATAATGCATGTTATATTGATAATAATATAAGTAATAAGTATAATTATTACAGTTCTAGCGATAATAACTGCATTATATGGGTCATAATGCACGTTATATTGCTACTAATATAAGTAATGAGTACAATTATTACAGTTCTAGCGATAATAACTGCATTATATGGGTAACAATGCACGTTATATTGCTAATAGTATAAGTAATAAGTACAATCATTACAGTTCTAGCAATAATACCTCCATTATATGGGTAATAATGGATGTTATATTGATAATAATATAAGTAATAAGTAAAATTATTACAGTTCTAGCGATAATAACTGCATTATATGGGTAATAATGCATGTTATATTGATAATATTGGGAGTAATAAGTATAATTATTATAGTTCTAGCGATAATAATAGTAAAATATGGCAAATAGTGCATGTTATATTGATAATAATAAAAGTAATAAATATATTTATTACAGTTCTACCGATAATAACTGCATAATATGTGTAATAATGCATGTTATATTGATAATAATCTAAGTAATAAGTATAATTATTACAGTTCTAGCGATAATAACTGCATTATATGGGTAATAATGCACGTTATATTGCTAACAATATAAGTAATAAGTATAATTATTACAGTTCTAGCGATAATAACTGCATTATATGGGTAATAATGCATGTTATATTGATGATAATGAAAGTAATACGAATATTTATTATAGTTCTAGCGATAATAACTGCATAATATTGGTAATAATGCATGTTATATTGATGATAATAAAAGTAATACGTATATTTATTATAGTTCTAGCGATAATAACTGCATAATATGGGTAATAATGCATGTTATATTGATGGTAATGAAAGTAATACGAATATTTATTATAGTTCTAGCGATAATAACTGCATAATATGGGTAATAATGCATGTTATATTGAGAATAATATAAGTAATAAGTATAATTATTACAGTTCTGGCGATAATAACTGCATTATATGGGTAATAATGCACGTTATATTGCTAATAGTATAAGCAATAAGTATAATTATTACAGTTCTAGCGATAATACCTCCATTATATGGGTAATAATGCATGTTATATTGATAATGATATAAGTAATAAGTATAATTATTACAGTTCTAGCGATAATAACTGCATAATATGGGTAATAATGCACGTTATATTGCTAATAATTTAAGTAATGAGTACAATGATTACAGTTCTAGCGATAATAACTGCATTATATGGGTAATAATGCATGTGATATTGATAATAATATAAGTAATAAGTATAATTATTACAGTTCTAGCGATAATAACTGCATTATATGGGTAATAATGCACGTTATATTGCTAATAATATAAGTAATGATTACAATTATTACAGTTCTAGCGATAATAACTGCATTATATGGGTAATAATGCACGTTATATTGCTAATAATATAAGTAATAAGTATAATTATTACTGTTCTAGCGATAATAACTGCATTATATGGGTAATAATGCATGTTACATTGATAATATTGGGAGTAATAAGTGTATTTATTATAGGTCTAGCGATAATAACTGCATAATATGGGTAATAATGCATGTTATATTGATAATAATATAAGTAATAAGTATAATTATTACAGTTCTAGCAATAATACCTCCTTTATATGGGTAATAATGCATGTTATATTGATGATAATGAAAGTAATACGTATATTTATTATAGTTCTTGCGATAATAACTGCATAATATGGGTAATAATGCATGTTATATTGAGAATAATATAAGCAATAAGTATAATTATTACAGTTCTGGCGATAATAACTGCATTATATGGTTAACAATGCACGTTCTATTGCTAATAGTATAAGTAATAAGTATAATTATTACAGTTCTAGCAATAATACCTGCATTATATGGGTAATAATGCATGTTATATTGATAATGATATAAGTAATAAGTATAATTATTACAGTTCTAGCGATAATAACTGCATTATATGGGTAATAATGCACGTTATATTGCTAATAATATAAGTAATGAGTACAATTATTACAGTTCTAGCGATAATAACTGCATTATATGGGTAATAATGCACGTTATATTGCTAATAATATAAGTAATAAGTATAATTATTACAGTTCTAGCGATAATAACTGCATTATATGGGTAATAATGCACGTTATATTGCTAACAATATAAGTAATAAGTATAATTATTACAGTTCGAGCGATAATAACTGCATTATATGGGTAATAATGCATGTTATATTGATGATAATGAAAGTGATACGTATATTTATTATAGTTCTAGCGATAATAACTGCATAATATGGGTAATAATGCATGTTATATTGAGAATAGTATAAGTAATAAGTATAATTATTACAGTTCTGGCGATAATAACTGCATTATATGGGTAATAATGCACGTTATATTGCTAATAGTATAAGTAATAAGTATAATTATTACAGTTCTAGCGATAATACCTCCATAATATGGGTAATAATGCATGTTATATTGATAATGATATAAGTAATAAGTATAATTATTACAGTTCTAGCGATAATAACTGCATTATATGGGTAATAATGCACGTTATATTGCTAATAATATAAGTAATGAGTACAATTATTACAGTTCTAGCGATAATAACTGCATTATATGGGTAATAATGCACGTTATATTGCTAATAATATAAGTAATAAGTATAATTATTACAGTTCTAGCGATAATAACTGCATTATATGGGTAATAATGCATGTTACATTGATAATATTGGGAGTAATAACTGTATTTATTATAGTTCTAGCAATAATAACTGCATAATATGGGTAATAATGCATGTTATATTGATAATAATATAAGTAATAAGTATAATTATTACAGTTCTAGCAATAATACCTCCTTTATATGGGTAATAATGCATGTTATATTGATGATAATGAAAGTAATACGTATATTTATTATAGTTCTTGCGATAATAACTGCATAATATGGGTAATAATGCATGTTATATTGAGAATAATATAAGTAATAAGTATAATTATTACAGTTCTAGCAATAATACCTCCTTTATATGGGTAATAATGCATGTTATATTGATGATAATGAAAGTGATACGTATATTTATTATAGTTCTAGCGATAATAACTGCATAATATGGGTAATAATGCATGTTATATTGATAATAATAAAAGTAATAAATATATTTATTACAGTTCTATCGATAATAACTGCATAATATGGGTAATAATGCATGTTATATTGATAATAATCTAAGTAGTAAGTATAATTATTACAGTTCTAGCGATAATAACGGCATTATATGGGTAATAATGCACGTTATATTGTTAACAATATAAGTAATAAGTATATTTATTACAGTTCTACCGATAATAACTGCATAATATGTGTAATAATGCATGTTATATTGATAATAATCTAAGTAATAAGTATAATTATTACAGTTCTAGCGATAATAACTGCATTATATGGGTAATAATGCACGTTATATTGCTAACAATATAAGTAATAAGTATAATTATTACAGTTCTAGCGATAATAACTGCATTATATGGGTAATAATGCATGTTATATTGATAATATTGGGAGTAATAAGTATATTTATTATGGTTCTAGAGATAATAACTGCATAATATGGGTAATAATGCATGTTATATTGATGATAATGAAAGTAATACGTATATTTATTATAGTTCTGGCGATAATAACTGCATAATATGGGTAATAATGCATGTTATATTGAGAATAATATAAGTAATAAGTATAATTATTACAGTTCTGGCGATAATAACTGCATTATATGGGTAATAATGCACGTTATATTGCTAACAGTATAAGTAATAAGTATAATTATTACAGTTCTAGCGATAATAACTGCATTATATGGGTAATAATGCACGTTATATTGCTAACAATATAAGTAATAAGTATAATTATTACAGTTCTAGCGATAATAACTGCATAATATGGGTAATAATGCATGTTATATTGAGAATAGTATAAGTAATAAGTATAATTATTACAGTTCTAGCGATAATAACTGCATTATATGGGTAATAAAGCACGTTATATTGCTAACAATATAAGTAATAAGTATAATTATTACAGTTCTAGCGATAATAACTGCATTATATGGGTAGAAATGCATGTTATATTGATAATATTGGGAGTAATAAGTATATTTAGTATGGTTCTGGAGATAATAACTGCATAATATGGGTAATAATGCATGTTATATTGATGATAATGAAAGTAATACGTATATTTATTATAGTTCTGGCGATAATAACTGCATAATGTGGGTAATAATGCATGTTATATTGAGAATAATATAAGTAATAAGTATAATTATTACAGTTCTGGCGATAATAACTGCATTATATGGGTAATAATGCACGTTATATTGCTAATAGTATAAGTAATAAGTATAATTATTACAGTTCTAGCGATAATAACTGCATTATATGGGTAATAATGCACGTTATATTGCTAACAATATAAGTAATAAGTATAATTATTACAGTTCTAGCGATAATACCTCCAT
The DNA here is from genome assembly GCA_963576845.1 of Megachile leachella. Lineage (NCBI taxonomy): Eukaryota > Metazoa > Arthropoda > Insecta > Hymenoptera > Megachilidae > Megachile > Megachile leachella. The sequence continues at coordinate 787,184 of CAUYWW010000082.1, forward strand.
TATATGGGTAATAATGCATGTTATATTGATGATAATGAAAGTAATACGTATATTTATTATAGTTCCAGCGATAATAACTGCATAATATGGGTAATAATGCATGTTATATTGAGAATAGTATAAGTAATAAGTATAATTATTACAGTTCTAGCGATAATAACTGCATTATATGGTTAATAATGCATGTTATATTGATAATATCGGGAGTAATAAGTATAATTATTATAGTTCTAGCGATAATAATAGTAAAATATGGCAAATAGTGCATGTTATATTGATAAAAATAAAAGTAATAAGTATATTTATTACAGTTCTATCCATAATAACTGCCTAATATGGGTAATAATGCATGTTATATTGATGATAATAAAAGTAATACGTATATTTATTATAGTTCTAGCGATAATAACTGCATAATATGGGTAATAATGCATGTTATATTGATAATAATATAAGTAATAAGTATAATTATTACAGTTCTAGCGATAATAACTGCATTATATGGGTCATAATGCACGTTATATTGCTACTAATATAAGTAATGAGTACAATTATTACAGTTCTAGCGATAATAACTGCATAATATGTGTAATAATGCATGTTATATTGATAATAGTATAAGTAATAAGTATAATTATTACAGTTCTGGCGATAATAACTGCATTATATGGGTAACAATGCACGTTATATTGCTAATAGTATAAGTAATAAGTACAATCATTACAGTTCTAGCAATAATACCTCCATTATATGGGTAATAATGGATGTTATATTGATAATAATATAAGTAATAAGTAAAATTATTACAGTTCTACCGATAATAACTGCATAATATGTGTAATAATGCATGTTATATTGATAATAATCTAAGTAATAAGTATAATTATTACAGTTCTAGCGATAATAACTGCATTATATGGGTAATAATGCACGTTATATTGCTAACAATATAAGTAATAAGTATAATTATTACAGTTCTAGCGATAATAACTGCATTATATGGGTAATAATGCATGTTATATTGATGATAATGAAAGTAATACGAATATTTATTATAGTTCTAGCGATAATAACTGCATAATATGGGTAATAATGCATGTTATATTGATGATAATAAAAGTAATACGTATATTTATTATAGTTCTAGCGATAATAACTGCATAATATGGGTAATAATGCATGTTATATTGATGGTAATGAAAGTAATACGAATATTTATTATAGTTCTAGCGATAATAACTGCATAATATGGGTAATAATGCATGTTATATTGAGAATAATATACGTAATAAGTATAATTATTACAGTTCTGGCGATAATAACTGCATTATATGGGTAATAATGCACGTTATATTGCTAATAGTATAAGCAATAAGTATAATTATTACAGTTCTAGCGATAATACCTCCATTATATGGGTAATAATGCATGTTATATTGATAATGATATAAGTAATAAGTATAATTATTACAGTTCTAGCGATAATAACTGCATAATATGGGTAATAATGCACGTTATATTGCTAATAATTTAAGTAATGAGTAGAATGATTACAGTTCTAGCGATAATAACTGCATTATATGGGTAATAATGCATGTGATATTGATAATAATATAAGTAATAAGTATAATTATTACAGTTCTAGCGATAATAACTTAATTATATGGGTAATAATGCACGTTATATTGCTAATAATATAAGTAATGATTACAATTATTACAGTTCTAGCGATAATAACTGCATTATATGGGTAATAATGCACGTTATATTGCTAATAATATAAGTAATAAGTATAATTATTACAGTTCTAGCGATAATAACTTCATTATATGGGTAATAATGCATGTTACATTGATAATATTGGGAGTAATAAGTGTATTTATTATAGGTCTAGCGATAATAACTGCATAATATGGGTAATAATGCATGTTATATTGATAATAATATAAGTAATAAGTATAATTATTACAGTTCTAGCAATAATACCTCCTTTATATGGGTAATAATGCATGTTATATTGATGATAATGAAAGTAATACGTATATTTATTATAGTTCTTGCGATAATAACTGCATAATATGGGTAATAATGCATGTTATATTGAGAATAATATAAGCAATAAGTATAATTATTACAGTTCTGGCGATAATAACTGCATTATATGGTTAACAATGCACGTTCTATTGCTAATAGTATAAGTAATAAGTATAATTATTACAGTTCTAGCAATAATACCTGCATTATATGGGTAATAATGCATGTTATATTGATAATAATAAAAGTAATAAATATATTTATTACAGTTCTATCGATAATAACTGCATAATATGGGTAATAATGCATGTTATATTGATGATAATAAAAGTAATACGTATATTTATTATAGTTCTAGCGATAATAACTGCATAATATGGGTAATAATGCATGTTATATTGATGATAATGAAAGTAATACGAATATTTATTATAGTTCTAGCGATAATAACTGCATAATATGGGTAATAATGCATGTTATATTGATGATAATAAAAGTAATACGTATATTTATTATAGTTCTAGCGATAATAACTGCATAATATGGGTAATAATGCATGTTATATTGAGAATAATATAAGCAATAAGTATAATTATTACAGTTCTGGCGATAATAACTGCATTATATGGTTAACAATGCACGTTCTATTGCTAATAGTATAAGTAATAAGTATAATTATTACAGTTCTAGCAATAATACCTGCATTATATGGGTAATAATGCATGTTATATTGATAATAATAAAAGTAATAAATATATTTATTACAGTTCTATCGATAATAACTGCATAATATGGGTAATAATGCATGTTATATTGATGATAATAAAAGTAATACGTATATTTATTATAGTTCTAGCGATAATAACTGCATAATATGGGTAATAATGCATGTTATATTGATGATAATGAAAGTAATACGAATATTTATTATAGTTCTAGCGATAATAACTGCATAATATGGGTAATAATGCATGTTATATTGATGATAATAAAAGTAATACGTATATTTATTATAGTTCTAGCGATAATAACTGCATAATATGGGTAATAATGCATGTTATATTGATGGTAATGAAAGTAATACGAATATTTATTATAGTTCTAGCGATAATAACTGCATAATATGGGTAATAATGCATGTTATATTGAGAATAATATAAGTAATAAGTATAATTATTACAGTTCTGGCGATAATAACTGCATTATATGGGTAATAATGCACGTTATATTGCTAATAGTATAAGCAATAAGTATAATTATTACAGTTCTAGCGATAATACCTCCATTATATGGGTAATAATGCATGTTATATTGATAATGATATAAGTAATAAGTATAATTATTACAGTTCTAGCGATAATAACTGCATAATATGGGTAATAATGCACGTTATATTGCTAATAATTTAAGTAATGAGTACAATGATTACAGTTCTAGCGATAATAACTGCATTATATGGGTAATAATGCATGTGATATTGATAATAATGTAAGTAATAAGTATAATTATTACAGTTCTAGCGATAATAACTGCATTATATGGGTAATAATGCACGTTATATTGCTAATAATATAAGTAATGATTACAATTATTACAGTTCTAGCGATAATAACTGCATTATATGGGTAATAATGCACGTTATATTGCTAATAATATAAGTAATAAGTATAATTATTACTGTTCTAGCGATAATAACTGCATTATATGGGTAATAATGCATGTTACATTGATAATATTGGGAGTAATAAGTGTATTTATTATAGTTCTAGCGATAATAACTGCATAATATGGGTAATAATGCATGTTATATTGATAATAATATAAGTAATAAGTATAATTATTACAGTTCTAGCAATAATACCTCCTTTATATGGGTAATAATGCATGTTATATTGATGATAATGAAAGTAATACGTATATTTATTATAGTTCTTGCGATAATAACTGCATAATATGGGTAATAATGCATGTTATATTGAGAATAATATAAGTAATAAGTATAATTATTACAGTTCTGGCGATAATAACTGCATTATATGGTTAACAATGCACGTTCTATTGCTAATAGTATAAGTAATAAGTATAATTATTACAGTTCTAGCAATAATACCTGCATTATATGGGTAATAATGCATGTTATATTGATAATAATAAAAGTAATAAATATATTTATTACAGTTCTATCGATAATAACTGCATAATATGGGTAATAATGCATGTTATATTGATGATAATAAAAGTAATACGTATATTTATTATAGTTCTAGCGATAATAACTGCATAATATGGGTAATAATGCATGTTATATTGATAATAATCTAAGTAATAAGTATAATTATTACAGTTCGAGCGATAATAACTGCATTATATGGGTAATAATGCACGTTATATTGCTAACAATATAAGTAATAAGTATAATTATTACAGTTCGAGCGATAATAACTGCATTATATGGGTAATAATGCATGTTATATTGATAATAATATAAGTAATAAGTATAATTATTACAGTTCTAGCGATAATAACTGCATTATATGGGTAATAATGCACGTTATATTGCTAATAATATAAGTAATGATTACAATTATTACAGTTCTAGCGATAATAACTGCATTATATGGGTAATAATGCACGTTATATTGCTAATAATATAAGTAATAAGTATAATTATTACTGTTCTAGCGATAATAACTGCATTATATGGGTAATAATGCATGTTACATTGATAATATTGGGAGTAATAAGTGTATTTATTATAGTTCTAGCGATAATAACTGCATAATATGGGTAATAATGCATGTTATACTGATAATAATATAAGTAATAAGTATAATTATTACAGTTCTAGCAATAATACCTCCTTTATATGTGTAACAATGCATGTTATATTGATGATAATGAAAGTAATACGTATATTTATTATAGTTCTTGCGATAATAACTGCATAATATGGGTAATAATGCATGTTATATTGAGAATAATATAAGTAATAAGTATAATTATTACAGTTCTGGCGATAATAACTGCATTATATGGTTAACAATGCACGTTCTATTGCTAATAGTATAAGTAATAAGTATAATTATTACAGTTCTAGCAATAATACCTGCATTATATGGGTAATAATGCATGTTATATTGATAATAATAAAAGTAATAAATATATTTATTACAGTTCTATCGATAATAACTGCATAATATGGGTAATAATGCATGTTATATTGATGATAATAAAAGTAATACGTATATTTATTATAGTTCTAGCGATAATAACTGCATAATATGGGTAATAATGCATGTTATATTGATAATAATCTAAGTAATAAGTATAATTATTGCAGTTCTAGCGATAATAACTGCATTATATGGGTAATAATGCACGTTATATTGCTAACAATATAAGTAATAAGTATAATTATTACAGTTCTAGCGATAATAACTGCATTATATGGGTAATAATGCATGTTACATTGATAATATTGTGAGTAATAACTGTATTTATTATAGTTCTAGCAATAATAACTGCATAATATGGGTAATAATGCATGTTATATTGATAATAATATAAGTAATAAGTATAATTATTACAGTTCTAGCAATAATACCTCCTTTATATGGGTAATAATGCATGTTATATTGATGACAATGAAAGTAATACGTATATTTATTATAGTTCTTGCGATAATAACTGCATAATATGGGTAATAATGCATGTTATATTGAGAATAATATAAGTAATAAGTATAATTATTACAGTTCTAGCAATAATACCTCCTTTATATGGGTAATAATGCATGTTATATTGATGATAATGAAAGTGATACGTATATTTATTATAGTTCTAGCGATAATAACTGCATAATATGGGTAATAATGCATGTTATATTGATAATAATAAAAGTAATAAATATATTTATTACAGTTCTATCGATAATAACTGCATAATATGGGTAATAATGCATGTTATATTGATAATAATCTAAGTTGTAAGTATAATTATTACAGTTCTAGCGATAATAACGGCATTATATGGGTAATAATGCACGTTATATTGTTAACAATATAAGTAGTAAGTATATTTATTACAGTTCTAGCGATAATAACTGCATTATATGGGTAATAATGCATGTTATATTGATGATAATGAAAGTAATACGTATATTTATTATAGTTCTAGCGATAATAACTGCATAATATGGGTAATAATGCATGTTACATTGATAATATTGGGAGTAATAAGTGTATTTATTATAGTTCTAGCGATAATAACTGCATAATATGGGTAATAATGCATGTTATATTGATAATAATATAAGTAATAAGTATAATTATTACAGTTCTAGCAATAATACCTCCTTTATATGGGTAATAATGCATGTTATATTGATAATATCAGGAGTAATAAGTATAATTATTATAGTTCTAGCGATAATAATAGTAAAATATGGCAAATAGTGCATGTTACATTGATAATAATAAAAGTAATAAGTATATTTATTACAGTTCTATCGATAATAACTGCATAATATGGGTAATAATGCATGTTATATTGATGATAATAAAAGTAATACGTATATTTATTATAGTTCTAGCGATATTAACTGCATAATATGGGTAATAATGCATGTTATATTGATGATAATGAAAGTAGTAAGTATATTTATTACAGTTCTAGCGATAATAACTGCATTATATGCGTAATAAGGCATGTTATATTGATAATATCGGGAGTAATAAGTATAATTATTATAGTTCTAGCGATAATAATAGTAAAGTATGGCTAATAGTGCATGATATATTGATAACAGTAAAAGTAATAAGTATATTTATTACAGTTCTATCGATAATAACTGCATAATATGGGTAATAATGCATGTTATGTTGATGATAATGAAAGTAATACGTATGTTTATTATAGTTCTAGCGATAATAACTGCATAATATGGGTAATAATGCATGTTATATTGAGAATAATATAAGTAATAAGTATAATTATTACAGTTCTAGCGATAATAACTGCATTATATGGGTAATAATGCACGTTATATTGCTAATAATATAAGTAATGAGTACAATGATTACAGTTCTAGCGATAATACCTGCATTATATGGGTAATAATGCATGTTATATTGATAATAATAAAAGTAATAAATATATTTATTACAGTTCTATCGATAATAACTGCATAATATGGGTAATAATGCACGTTATATTGCTAATAATATAAGTAATGAGTACAATGATTACAGTTCTAGCGATAATAACTGCATTATATGGGTAATAATGCATGTGATATTGATAATAATATAAGTAATAAGTATAATTATTACAGTTCTAGCGATAATAACTGCATTATATGGGTAATAATGCACGTTATATTGCTAATAATATAAGTAATGAGTACAATTATTACAGTTCTAGCGATAATAACTGCATTATATGGGTAATAATGCACGTTATATTGCTAATAATATAAGTAATAAGTATAATTATTACAGTTCTAGCGATAATAACTGCATTATATGGGTAATAATGCATGTTACATTGATAATATTGGGAGTAATAAGTGTATTTATTATAGTTCTAGCGATAATAACTGCATAATATGGGTAATAATGCATGTTATATTGATAATAATATAAGTAATAAGTATAATTATTACAGTTCTGGCGATAACAACTGCATAATATGGGTAATAATGCACGTTATATTGCTAATAGTATAAGTAATAAGTATAATTATTACAGTTCTAGCGATAATAACTGCATTATATGGGTAATAATGCACGTTATATTGCTAACAATATAAGTAATAAGTATAATTATTACAGTTCTAGCGATAATACCTCCATTATATGGGTAATAATGCATGTTATATTGATGATAATGAAAGTAATACGTATATTTATTATAGTTCCAGCGATAATAACTGCATAATATGGGTAATAATGCATGTTATATTGAGAATAGTATAAGTAATAAGTATAATTATTACAGTTCTAGCGATAATAACTGCATTATATGGTTAATAATGCATGTTATATTGATAATATCGGGAGTAATAAGTATAATTATTATAGTTCTAGCGATAATAATAGTAAAATATGGCAAATAATGCATGTTATATTGATGATAATGAAAGTAATACGTATATTTATTATAGTTCTAGCGATAATAACTGCATACTATGGGTAATAATGCATGTTATATTGAGAATAATATAAGTAATAAGTATAATTATTACAGTTCTGGCGATAATAACTGCATTATATGGGTAATAATGCACGTTATATTGCTAATAGTATAAGTAATAAGTATAATTATTACAGTTCTAGCGATAATACCTCTATTATATGGGTAATAATGCATGGTACATTGATAATGATATAAGTAATAAGTATAATTATTACAGTTCTAGCGATAATAACTGCATTATATGGGTAAAAATGCATGTTATATTGATAATATTGGGAGTAATAAGTATATTTATTATGGTTCTAGAGATAATAATAGTAAAATATGGCAAATAGTGCATGTTATATTGATAATAATAAAAGTAATAAGTATATTTATTACAGTTCTATCGATAATAACTGCATAATATGGGTAATAATGCATGTTATATTGATGATAATAAAAGTAATACGTATATTTATTATAGTTCTAGCGATAATAACTGCATAATATGGGTAATAATGCATGTTATATTGATAATAATATAAGTAATAAGTATAATTATTACAGGTCTAGCGATAATAACTGCATTATATGGGTAATAATGCACGTTATATTGCTAATAATATAAGTAATGAGTACAATTATTACAGTTCTAGCGATAATAACTGCATTATATGGGTAATAATGCACGTTATATTGCTAATAATATAAGTAATAAGTATAATTATTACAGTTCTAGCGATAATAACTGCATTATATGGGTAATAATGCATGTTATATTGATAATATCGGGAGTAATAAGTATAATTATTATAGTTCTAGCGATATTAATAGTAAAATGTGGCAAATAGTGCATGTTATATTGATAATAATAAAAGTAATAAATATATTTATTACAGTTCTATCAATAATAACTGCATAATATGGGTAATAATGCATGTTATATTGATGATAATAAAAGTAATACGTATATTTATTATAGTTCTAGCGATAATAACTGCATAATATGGGTAATAATGCATGTTATATTGATAATAATCTAAGTAATAAGTATAATTATTACAGTTCTAGCGATAATAACTGCATTATATGGGTAATAATGCACGTTATATTGCTAACAATATAAGTAATAAGTATAATTATTACAGTTCTAGCGATAATAACTGCATTATATGGGTAATAATGTATGTTATATTGATGATAATGAAAGTAATACGTATATTTGTTATAGTTCTAGCGATAATAACTGCATAATATGGGTAATAATGCATGTTATATTGAGAATAATATAAGTAATAAGTATAATTATTACAGTTCTGGCGATAATAACTGCATTATATGGGTAATAATGCACGTTATATTGCTAATAGTATAAGTAATAAGTATAATTATTACAGTTCTAGCGATAATACCTCCATTATATGGGTAATAATGCATGTTATATTGATAATGATATAAGTAATAAGTATAATTATTACAGTTCTAGCGATAATAACTGCATAATATGGGTAATAATGCACGTTATATTGCTAATAATATAAGTAATGAGTACAATTATTACAGTTCTAGCGATAATATCTGCATTATATGGGTAATAATGCATGTTATATTGATAGTAATATAAGTAATAAGAATAATTATTACAGTTCTAGCGATAATAACTGCATTATATGGGTAATAATGCATGTTATATTGATAATATCGGGAGCAATAAGTATAATTATTATAGTTCTAGCGATAATAATAGTAAAATATGGCAAATAGTGCATGTTATATTGATAATAATAAAAGTAATAAGTATATTTATTACAGTTCTATCGATAATAACTGCATAATATGGGTAATAATGCATGTTATATTGATGATAATAAAAGTAATACGTATATTTATTATAGTTCTAGCGATAATAACTGCATAATATGGGTAATAATGCATGTTACATTGATAATAATATAAGTAATAAGTATAATTATTACAGTTCTAGCGATAATAACTGCATTATATGGGTAATAAAGCACGTTATATTGCTAACAATATAAGTAATAAGTATAATTATTACAGTTCTAGCGATAATAACTGCATTATATGGGTAGAAATGCATGTTATATTGATAATATTGGGAGTAATAAGTATATTTATTATGGTTCTAGAGATAATAACTGCATAATATGGGTAATAATGCATGTTATATTGATGATAATGAAAGTAATACGTATATTTATTATAGTTCTGGCGATAATAACTGCATAATGTGGGTAATAATGCATGTTATATTGAGAATAATATAAGTAATAAGTATAATTATTACAGTTCTGGCGATAATAACTGCATTATATGGGTAATAATGCACGTTATATTGCTAATAGTATAAGTAATAAGTATAATTATTACAGTTCTAGCGATAATAACTGCATTATATGGGTAATAATGCACGTTATATTGCTAACAATATAAGTAATAAGTATAATTATTACAGTTCTAGCGATAATACCTCCATTATATGGGTAATAATGCATGTTATATTGATGATAATGAAAGTAATACGTATATTTATTATAGTTCCAGCGATAATAACTGCATAATATGGGTAATAATGCATGTTATATTGAGAATAGTATAAGTAATAAGTATAATTATTACAGTTCTAGCGATAATAACTGCATTATATGGTTAATAATGCATGTTATATTGATAATATCGGGAGTAATAAGTATAATTATTATAGTTCTAGCGATAATAATAGTAAAATATGGCAAATAGTGCATGTTATATTGATAATAATAAAAGTAATAAGTATATTTATTACAGTTCTATCGATAATAACTGCATAATATGGGTAATAATGCATGTTATATTGATGATAATAAAAGTAATACGTATATTTATTATAGTTCTAGCGATAATAACTGCATAATATGGGTAATAATGCATGTTATATTGATAATAATATAAGTAATAAGTATAATTATTACAGTTCTAGCGATAATAACTGCATTATATGGGTAATAAAGCACGTTATATTGCTAACAATATAAGTAATAAGTATAATTATTACAGTTCTAGCGATAATAACTGCATTATATGGGTAGAAATGCATGTTATATTGATAATATTGGGAGTAATAAGTATATTTATTATGGTTCTAGAGATAATAACTGCATAATATGGGTAATAATGCATGTTATATTGATGATAATGAAAGTAATACGTATATTTATTATAGTTCTGGCGATAATAACTGCATAATGTGGGTAATAATGCATGTTATATTGAGAATAATATAAGTAATAAGTATAATTATTACAGTTCTGGCGATAATAACTGCATTATATGGGTAATAATGCACGTTATATTGCTAATAGTATAAGTAATAAGTATAATTATTACAGTTCTAGCGATAATAACTGCATTATATGGGTAATAATGCACGTTATATTGCTAACAATATAAGTAATAAGTATAATTATTACAGTTCTAGCGATAATACCTCCATTATATGGGTAATAATGCATGTTATATTGATGATAATGAAAGTAATACGTATATTTATTATAGTTCCAGCGATAATAACTGCATAATATGGGTAATAATGCATGTTATATTGAGAATAGTATAAGTAATAAGTATAATTATTACAGTTCTAGCGATAATAACTGCATTATATGGTTAATAATGCATGTTATATTGATAATATCGGGAGTAATAAGTATAATTATTATAGTTCTAGCGATAATAATAGTAAAATATGGCAAATAGTGCATGTTATATTGATAATAATAAAAGTAATAAGTATATTTATTACAGTTCTATCGATAATAACTGCATAATATGGGTAATAATGCATGTTATATTGATGATAATAAAAGTAATACGTATATTTATTATAGTTCTAGCGATAATAACTGCATAATATGGGTAATAATGCATGTTATATTGATAATAATATAAGTAATAAGTATAATTATTACAGTTCTAGCGATAATAACTGCATTATATGGGTCATAATGCACGTTATATTGCTACTAATATAAGTAATGAGTACAATTATTACAGTTCTAGCGATAATAACTGCATAATATGTGTAATAATGCATGTTATATTGATAATAGTATAAGTAATAAGTATAATTATTACAGTTCTGGCGATAATAACTGCATTATATGGGTAACAATGCACGTTATATTGCTAATAGTATAAGTAATAAGTATAATTATTACAGTTCTAGCAATAATACCTCCATTATATGGGTAATAATGGATGTTATATTGATAATAATATAAGTAATAAGTAAAATTATTACAGTTCTAGCGATAATAACTGCATTATATGGGTAATAATGCATGTTATATTGATAATATTGGGAGTAATAAGTATAATTATTATAGTTCTAGCGATAATAATAGTAAAATATGGCAAATAGTGCATGTTATATTGATAATAATAAAAGTAATAAATATATTTATTACAGTTCTACCGATAATAACTGCATAATATGGGTAATAATGCATGTTATATTGATAATAATCTAAGTAATAAGTTTAATTATTACAGTTCTAGCGATAATAACTGCATTATATGGGTAATAATGCACGTTATATTGCTAACAATATAAGTAATAAGTATAATTATTACAGTTCTAGCGATAATAACTGCATTATATGGGTAATAATGCATGTTATATTGATGATAATGAAAGTAATACGAATATTTATTATAGTTCTAGCGATAATAACTGCATAATATGGGTAATAATGCATGTTATATTGATGATAATAAAAGTAATACGTATATTTATTATAGCTCTAGCGATAATAACTGCATAATATGGGTAATAATGCATGTTATATTGATGGTAATGAAAGTAATACGAATATTTATTATAGTTCTAGCGATAATAACTGCATAATATGGGTAATAATGCATGTTATATTGAGAATAATATAAGTAATAAGTATAATTATTACAGTTCTGGCGATTATAACTGCATTATATGGGTAATAATGCACGTTATATTGCTAATAGTATAAGCAATAAGTATAATTATTACAGTTCTAGCGATAATACCTCCATTATATGGGTAATAATGCATGTTATATTGATAATGATATAAGTAATAAGTATAATTATTACAGTTCTAGCGATAATAACTGCATAATATGGGTAATAATGCACGTTATATTGCTAATAATTTAAGTAATGAGTACAATGATTACAGTTCTAGCGATAATAACTGCATTATATGGGTAATAATGCATGTTATATTGATAATAACAAAAGCAATAAGTATAATTATTACAGTTCTAGCGATAATAGCTCCATTATATGGATAATAATGCATGTTATATTGATAATAATATAAGTAATGAGTACAATTATTACAGTTCTAGCGATAATAACTGCATTATATGGGTAATAATGCACGTTATATTGCTAATAATATAAGTAATAAGTATAATTATTACTGTTCTAGCGATAATAACTGCATTATATGGGTAATAATGCATGTTACATTGATAATATTGGGAGTAATAAGTGTATTTATTATAGTTCTAGCGATAATAACTGCATAATATGGGTAATAATGCATGTTATATTGATAATAATATAAGTAATAAGTATAATTATTACAGTTCTAGCAATAATACCTCCTTTATATGGGTAATAATGCATGTTATATTGATGATAATGAAAGTAATACGTATATTTATTATAGTTCTTGCGATAATAACTGCATAATATGGGTAATAATGCATGTTATATTGAGAATAATATAAGTAATAAGTATAATTATTACAGTTCTGGCGATAATAACTGCATTATATGGGTAACAATGCACGTTCTATTGCTAATAGTATAAGTAATAAGTATAATTATTACAGTTCTAGCAATAATACCTGCATTATATGGGTAATAATGCATGTTATATTGATAATAATAAAAGTAATAAATATATTTATTACAGTTCTATCGATAATAACTGCATAATATGGGTAATAATGCATGTTATATTGATGATAATAAAAGTAATACGTATATTTATTATAGTTCTAGCGATAATAACTGCATAATATGGGTAATAATGCATGTTATATTGATAATAATCTAAGTAATAAGTATAATTATTACAGTTCTGGCGATAATAACTGCATTATATGGGTAATAATGCACGTTATATTGCTAATAGTATAAGTAATAAGTATAATTATTACAGTTCTAGCGATAATACCTCCATAATATGGGTAATAATGCATGTTATATTGATAATGATATAAGTAATAAGTATAATTATTACAGTTCTAGCGATAATAACTGCATTATATGGGTAATAATGCACGTTATATTGCTAATAATATAAGTAATGAGTACAATTATTACAGTTCTAGCGATAATAACTGCATTATATGGGTAATAATGCACGTTATATTGCTAATAATATAAGTAATAAGTATAATTATTACAGTTCTAGCGATAATAACTGCATTATATGGGTAATAATGCATGTTACATTGATAATATTGGGAGTAATAACTGTATTTATTATAGTTCTAGCAATAATAACTACATAATATGGGTAATAATGCATGTTATATTGATAATAATATAAGTAATAAGTATAATTATTACAGTTCTAGCAATAATACCTCCTTTATATGGGTAATAATGCATGTTATATTGATGATAATGAAAGTAATACGTATATTTACTATAGTTCTTGCGATAATAACTGCATAATATGGGTAATAATGCATGTTATATTGAGAATAATATAAGTAATAAGTATAATTATTACAGTTCTAGCAATAATACCTCCTTTATATGGGTAATAATGCATGTTATATTGATGATAATGAAAGTGATACGTATATTTATTATAGTTCTAGCGATAATAACTGCATAATATGGGTAATAATGCATGTTATATTGATAATAATAAAAGTAATAAATATATTTATTACAGTTCTATCGATAATAACTGCATAATATGGGTAATAATGCATGTTATATTGATAATAATCTAAGTAGTAAGTATAATTATTACAGTTCTAGCGATAATAACGGCATTATATGGGTAATAATGCACGTTATATTGTTAACAATATAAGTAATAAGTATATTTATTACAGTTCTAGCGATAATAACTGCATTATATGGGTAATAATGCATGTTATATTGATGATAATGAAAGTAATACGTATATTTATTATAGTTCTAGCGATAATAACTGCATAATATGGGTAATAATGCATGTTATATTGAGAATAATATAAGTAATGAGTACAATTATTACAGTTCTAGCGATAATAACTGCATTATATGGGTAATAATGCACGTTATATTGCTAATAATATAAGTAATAAGTATAATTATTACAGTTATAGCGATAATAACTGCATTATATGGGTAATAATGCATGTTACATTGATAATTTTGGGAGTAATAAGTGTATTTATTATAGTTCTAGCGATAATAACTGCATAATATGGGTAATAATGCATGTTATATTGATAATAATATAAGTAATAAGTATAATTATTACAGTTCTAGCAATAATACCTCCTTTATATGGGTAATAATGCATGTTATATTGATGATAATGAAAGTAATACGTATATTTATTATAGTTCTAGCGATAATAACTGCATAATATGGGTAATAATGCATGTTATATTGATAATAATCTAAGTAATAAGTATAATTATTACAGTTCTAGCGATAATAACGGCATTATATGGGTAATAATGCACGTTATATTGCTAACAATATAAGTAATAAGTATAATCATTACAGATCTAGCGATAATAACTGTATTATATGGGTAATAATGCACGTTATATTGCTAACAATATAAGTAATAAGTATAATTATTACAGTTCTAGCGATAATAACTGCATTATATGGGTAATAATGCATGTTATATTGATGATAATGAAAGTGATACGTATATTTATTATAGTTCTAGCGATAATAACTGCATAATATGGGTAATAATGCATGTTATATTGAGAATAGTATAAGTAATAAGTATAATTATTACAGTTCTGGCGATAATAACTGCATTATATGGGTAATAATGCACGTTATATTGCTAATAGTATAAGTAATAAGTATAATTATTACAGTTCTAGCAATAATACCTCCATTATATGGGTAATAATGGATGTTATATTGATAATAATATAAGTAATAAGTAAAATTATTACAGTTCTAGCGATAATAACTGCATTATATGGGTAATAATGCATGTTATATTGATAATATTGGGAGTAATAAGTATAATTATTATAGTTCTAGCGATAATAATAGTAAAATATGGCAAATAGTGCATGTTATATTGATAATAATAAAAGTAATAAATATATTTATTACAGTTCTACCGATAATAACTGCATAATATGGGTAATAATGCATGTTATATTGATAATAATCTAAGTAATAAGTTTAATTATTACAGTTCTAGCGATAATAACTGCATTATATGGGTAATAATGCATGTTATATTGATGATAATGAAAGTAATACGAATATTTATTATAGTTCTAGCGATAATAACTGCATAATATGGGTAATAATGCATGTTATATTGATGATAATAAAAGTAATACGTATATTTATTATAGCTCTAGCGATAATAACTGCATAATATGGGTAATAATGCATGTTATATTGATGGTAATGAAAGTAATACGAATATTTATTATAGTTCTAGCGATAATAACTGCATAATATGGGTAATAATGCATGTTATATTGAGAATAATATAAGTAATAAGTATAATTATTACAGTTCTGGCGATTATAACTGCATTATATGGGTAATAATGCACGTTATATTGCTAATAGTATAAGCAATAAGTATAATTATTACAGTTCTAGCGATAATACCTCCATTATATGGGTAATAATGCATGTTATATTGATAATGATATAAGTAATAAGTATAATTATTACAGTTCTAGCGATAATAACTGCATAATATGGGTAATAATGCACGTTATATTGCTAATAATTTAAGTAATGAGTACAATGATTACAGTTCTAGCGATAATAACTGCATTATATGGGTAATAATGCATGTTATATTGATAATAACAAAAGCAATAAGTATAATTATTACAGTTCTAGCGATAATAGCTCCATTATATGGATAATAATGCATGTTATATTGATAATAATATAAGTAATGAGTACAATTATTACAGTTCTAGCGATAATAACTGCATTATATGGGTAATAATGCACGTTATATTGCTAATAATATAAGTAATAAGTATAATTATTACTGTTCTAGCGATAATAACTGCATTATATGGGTAATAATGCATGTTACATTGATAATATTGGGAGTAATAAGTGTATTTATTATAGTTCTAGCGATAATAACTGCATAATATGGGTAATAATGCATGTTATATTGATAATAATATAAGTAATAAGTATAATTATTACAGTTCTAGCAATAATACCTCCTTTATATGGGTAATAATGCATGTTATATTGATGATAATGAAAGTAATACGTATATTTATTATAGTTCTTGCGATAATAACTGCATAATATGGGTAATAATGCATGTTATATTGAGAATAATATAAGTAATAAGTATAATTATTACAGTTCTGGCGATAATAACTGCATTATATGGGTAACAATGCACGTTCTATTGCTAATAGTATAAGTAATAAGTATAATTATTACAGTTCTAGCAATAATACCTGCATTATATGGGTAATAATGCATGTTATATTGATAATAATAAAAGTAATAAATATATTTATTACAGTTCTATCGATAATAACTGCATAATATGGGTAATAATGCATGTTATATTGATGATAATAAAAGTAATACGTATATTTATTATAGTTCTAGCGATAATAACTGCATAATATGGGTAATAATGCATGTTATATTGATAATAATCTAA
This sequence comes from Megachile leachella, assembly GCA_963576845.1. Lineage (NCBI taxonomy): Eukaryota > Metazoa > Arthropoda > Insecta > Hymenoptera > Megachilidae > Megachile > Megachile leachella. The sequence goes on from CAUYWW010000082.1 coordinate 805,318, forward strand.
GTAATAAGTATAATTATTACAGTTCTGGCGATAATAACTGCATTATATGGGTAATAATGCACGTTATATTGCTAATAGTATAAGTAATAAGTATAATTATTACAGTTCTAGCGATAATACCTCCATAATATGGGTAATAATGCATGTTATATTGATAATGATATAAGTAATAAGTATAATTATTACAGTTCTAGCGATAATAACTGCATTATATGGGTAATAATGCACGTTATATTGCTAATAATATAAGTAATGAGTACAATTATTACAGTTCTAGCGATAATAACTGCATTATATGGGTAATAATGCACGTTATATTGCTAATAATATAAGTAATAAGTATAATTATTACAGTTCTAGCGATAATAACTGCATTATATGGGTAATAATGCATGTTACATTGATAATATTGGGAGTAATAACTGTATTTATTATAGTTCTAGCAATAATAACTACATAATATGGGTAATAATGCATGTTATATTGATAATAATATAAGTAATAAGTATAATTATTACAGTTCTAGCAATAATACCTCCTTTATATGGGTAATAATGCATGTTATATTGATGATAATGAAAGTAATACGTATATTTACTATAGTTCTTGCGATAATAACTGCATAATATGGGTAATAATGCATGTTATATTGAGAATAATATAAGTAATAAGTATAATTATTACAGTTCTAGCAATAATACCTCCTTTATATGGGTAATAATGCATGTTATATTGATGATAATGAAAGTGATACGTATATTTATTATAGTTCTAGCGATAATAACTGCATAATATGGGTAATAATGCATGTTATATTGATAATAATAAAAGTAATAAATATATTTATTACAGTTCTATCGATAATAACTGCATAATATGGGTAATAATGCATGTTATATTGATAATAATCTAAGTAGTAAGTATAATTATTACAGTTCTAGCGATAATAACGGCATTATATGGGTAATAATGCACGTTATATTGTTAACAATATAAGTAATAAGTATATTTATTACAGTTCTAGCGATAATAACTGCATTATATGGGTAATAATGCATGTTATATTGATGATAATGAAAGTAATACGTATATTTATTATAGTTCTAGCGATAATAACTGCATAATATGGGTAATAATGCATGTTATATTGAGAATAATATAAGTAATGAGTACAATTATTACAGTTCTAGCGATAATAACTGCATTATATGGGTAATAATGCACGTTATATTGCTAATAATATAAGTAATAAGTATAATTATTACAGTTATAGCGATAATAACTGCATTATATGGGTAATAATGCATGTTACATTGATAATTTTGGGAGTAATAAGTGTATTTATTATAGTTCTAGCGATAATAACTGCATAATATGGGTAATAATGCATGTTATATTGATAATAATATAAGTAATAAGTATAATTATTACAGTTCTAGCAATAATACCTCCTTTATATGGGTAATAATGCATGTTATATTGATGATAATGAAAGTAATACGTATATTTATTATAGTTCTAGCGATAATAACTGCATAATATGGGTAATAATGCATGTTATATTGATAATAATCTAAGTAATAAGTATAATTATTACAGTTCTAGCGATAATAACGGCATTATATGGGTAATAATGCACGTTATATTGCTAACAATATAAGTAATAAGTATAATCATTACAGATCTAGCGATAATAACTGTATTATATGGGTAATAATGCACGTTATATTGCTAACAATATAAGTAATAAGTATAATTATTACAGTTCTAGCGATAATAACTGCATTATATGGGTAATAATGCATGTTATATTGATGATAATGAAAGTGATACGTATATTTATTATAGTTCTAGCGATAATAACTGCATAATATGGGTAATAATGCATGTTATATTGAGAATAGTATAAGTAATAAGTATAATTATTACAGTTCTGGCGATAATAACTGCATTATATGGGTAATAATGCACGTTATATTGCTAATAGTATAAGTAATAAGTATAATTATTACAGTTCTAGCAATAATACCTCCATAATATGGGTAATAATGCATGTTATATTGATAATAATAAAAGTAATAAATATATTTATTACAGTTCTATCGATAATAACTGCATAATATGGGTAATAATGCATGTTATATTGATAATAATAAAAGTAATAAATATATTTATTACAGTTCTATCGATAATAACTGCATAATATGGGTAATAATGCATGTTATATTGATAATAATCTAAGTAGTAAGTATAAATATTACAGTTCTAGCGATAATAACGGCATTATATGGGTAATAATGCACGTTATATTGTTAACAATATAAGTAATAAGTATATTTATTACAGTTCTAGCGATAATAACTGCATTATATAGGTAATAATGCATGTTATATTGATGATAATGAAAGTAATACGTATATTTATTATAGTTCTAGCGATAATAACTGCATAATATGGGTAATAATGCATGTTATATTGAGAATAATATAAGTAATAAGTATAATTATTACAGTTCTGGCGATAATAACTGCATTATATGGGTAATAATGCATGTTACATTGATAATATTGGGAGTAATAACTGTATTTATTATAGTTCTAGCAATAATAACTACATAATATGGGTAATAATGCATGTTATATTGATAATAATATAAGTAATAAGTATAATTATTACAGTTCTAGCAATAATACCTCCTTTATATGGGTAATAATGCATGTTATATTGATGATAATGAAAGTAATACGTATATTTACTATAGTTCTTGCGATAATAACTGCATAATATGGGTAATAATGCATGTTATATTGAGAATAATATAAGTAATAAGTATAATTATTACAGTTCTAGCAATAATACCTCCTTTATATGGGTAATAATGCATGTTATATTGATGATAATGAAAGTAATACGTATATTTATTATAGTTCTAGCGATAATAACTGCATAATATGGGTAATAATGCATGTTATATTGATAATAATCTAAGTAATAAGTATAATTATTACAGTTCTAGCGATAATAACGGCATTATATGGGTAATAATGCACGTTATATTGCTAACAATATAAGTAATAAATATATTTATTACAGTTCTATCGATAATAACTGCATAATATGGGTAATAATGCATGTTATATTGATAATAATCTAAGTAGTAAGTATAAATATTACAGTTCTAGCGATAATAACGGCATTATATGGGTAATAATGCACGTTATATTGTTAACAATATAAGTAATAAGTATATTTATTACAGTTCTAGCGATAATAACTGCATTATATAGGTAATAATGCATGTTATATTGATGATAATGAAAGTAATACGTATATTTATTACAGTTCTAGCGATAATAACTGCATTATATGGGTAATAATGCACGTTATATTGCTAATAATATAAGTAATAAGTATAATTATTACAGTTCTAGCGATAATAACTGCATTATATGGGTAATAATGCATGTTACATTGATAATATTGGGAGTAATAACTGTATTTATTATAGTTCTAGCAATAATAACTACATAATATGGGTAATAATGCATGTTATATTGATAATAATATAAGTAATAAGTATAATTATTACAGTTCTAGCAATAATACCTCCTTTATATGGGTAATAATGGATGTTATATTGATGATAATGAAAGTAATACGTATATTTACTATAGTTCTTGCGATAATAACTGCATAATATGGGTAATAATGCATGTTATATTGAGAATAATATAAGTAATAAGTATAATTATTACAGTTCTAGCAATAATACCTCCTTTATATGGGTAATAATGCATGTTATATTGATGATAATGAAAGTGATACGTATATTTATTATAGTTCTAGCGATAATAACTGCATAATATGGGTAATAATGCATGTTATATTGATAATAATAAAAGTAATAAATATATTTATTACAGTTCTATCGATAATAACTGCATAATATGGGTAATAATGCATGTTATATTGATAATAATCTAAGTAGTAAGTATAATTATTACAGTTCTAGCGATAATAACGGCATTATATGGGTAATAATGCACGTTATATTGTTAACAATATAAGTAATAAGTATAATTATTACAGTTCTAGCGATAATAACGGCATTATATGGGTAATAATGCACGTTATATTGCTAACAATATAAGTAATAAGTATAATCATTACAGATCTAGCGATAATAACTGTATTATATGGGTAATAATGCACGTTATATTGCTAACAATATAAGTAATAAGTATAATTATTACAGTTCTAGCGATAATAACTGCATTATATGGGTAATAATGCATGTTATATTGATGATAATGAAAGTGATACGTATATTTATTATAGTTCTAGCGATAATAACTGCATAATATGGGTAATAATGCATGTTATATTGAGAATAGTATAAGTAATAAGTATAATTATTACAGTTCTGGCGATAATAACTGCATTATATGGGTAATAATGCACGTTATATTGCTAATAGTATAAGTAATAAGTATAATTATTACAGTTCTAGCAATAATACCTCCATAATATGGGTAATAATGCATGTTATATTGATAATAATAAAAGTAATAAATATATTTATTACAGTTCTATCGATAATAACTGCATAATATGGGTAATAATGCATGTTATATTGATAATAATAAAAGTAATAAATATATTTATTACAGTTCTATCGATAATAACTGCATAATATGGGTAATAATGCATGTTATATTGATAATAATCTAAGTAGTAAGTATAAATATTACAGTTCTAGCGATAATAACGGCATTATATGGGTAATAATGCACGTTATATTGTTAACAATATAAGTAATAAGTATATTTATTACAGTTCTAGCGATAATAACTGCATTATATAGGTAATAATGCATGTTATATTGATGATAATGAAAGTAATACGTATATTTATTATAGTTCTAGCGATAATAACTGCATAATATGGGTAATAATGCATGTTATATTGAGAATAATATAAGTAATAAGTATAATTATTACAGTTCTGGCGATAATAACTGCATTATATGGGTAATAATGCACGTTCTATTGCTAATAGTATAAGTAATAATTATAATTATTACAGTTCTAGCGATAATACCTCTATTATATGGGTAATAATGCATGTTATATTGATAATGATATAAGTAATAAGTATAATTATTACAGTTCTAGCGATAATAACTGCATTATATGGGTAATAATGCATGTTATATTGATAATATTGGGAGTAATAAGTATATTTATTATAGTTCTAGCGATAATAACTGCATAATATGTGTAATAATGCATGTTATATTGATAATAGTATAACTAGTAAGTATAATTATTACAGTTCTGGCGATAATAACTGCATTATATGGGTAACAATGCACGTTATATTGCTAATAGTATAAGTAATAAGTATAATTATTACAGTTCTAGCAATAATACCTCCATTATATGGGTAATAATGGATGTTATATTGATAATAATATAAGTAATAAGTATAATTATTACAGTTCTAGCGATAATAACTGCATTATATGGGTAATAATGCATGTTATATTGATAATAATCTAAGTAATAAGTATAATTATTACAGTTCTAGCGATAATAACGTCATTATATGGGTAATAATGCACGTTATATTGCTAACAATATAAGTAATAAGTATAATTATTACAGTTCTAGCGATAATAACTGCATAATATGGGTAATAATGCACGTTATATTGCTAATAATATAAGTAGTGAGTACAATTATTACAGTTCTAGCGATAATAACTGCATTATATGGGTAATAATGCATGTTATATTGATAATAATATAAGTAATAAGTATAATTATTACAGTTCTAGCGATAATAACTGTATTATATGGGTAAAAATGCATGTTATATTGATAATATTGGGAGTAATAAGTATATTTATTATGGTTCTAGAGATAATAATAGTAAAATATGGCAAATAGTGCATGTTATATTGATAATAATAAAAGTAATAAGTATATTTATTACAGTTCTATCGATAATAACTGCATAATATGGGTAATAATGCATGTTATATTGATGATAATAAAAGTAATACGTATATTTATTATAGTTCTAGCGATAATAACTGCATAATATGGGTAATAATGCATGTTATATTGATAATAATATAAGTAATAAGTATAATTATTACAGTTCTAGCGATAATAACTGCATTATATGGGTAATAATGCACGTTATATTGCTAATAATATAAGTAATGAGTACAATTATTACAGTTCTAGCGATAATAACTGCATTATATGGGTAATAATGCACGTTATATTGCTAATAATATAAGTAATAAGTATAATTATTACAGTTCTAGCGATAATAACTGCATTATATGGGTAATAATGCATGTTATATTGATAATATCGGGAGTAATAAGTATAATTATTATAGTTCTAGCGATAATAATAGTAAAATGTGGCAAATAGTGCATGTTATATTGATAATAATAAAAGTAATAAATATATTTATTACAGTTCTATCAATAATAACTGCATAATATGGGTAATAATGCATGTTATATTGATGATAATAAAAGTAATACGTATATTTATTATAGTTCTAGCGATAATAACTGCATAATATGGGTAATAATGCATGTTATATTGATAATAATCTAAGTAATAAGTATAATTATTACAGTTCTAGCGATAATAACTGCATTATATGGGTAATAATGCACGTTATATTGCTAACAATATAAGTAATAAGTATAATTATTACAGTTCTAGCGATAATAACTGCATTATATGGGTAATAATGTATGTTATATTGATGATAATGAAAGTAATACGTATATTTGTTATAGTTCTAGCGATAATAACTGCATAATATGGGTAATAATGCATGTTATATTGAGAATAATATAAGTAATAAGTATAATTATTACAGTTCTGGCGATAATAACTGCATTATATGGGTAATAATGCACGTTATATTGCTAATAGTATAAGTAATAAGTATAATTATTACAGTTCTAGCGATAATACCTCCATTATATGGGTAATAATGCATGTTATATTGATAATGATATAAGTAATAAGTTTAATTATTACAGTTCTAGCGATAATAACTGCATAATATGGGTAATAATGCACGTTATATTGCTAATAATATAAGTAATGAGTACAATTATTACAGTTCTAGCGATAATATCTGCATTATATGGGTAATAATGCATGTTATATTGATAATATCGGGAGCAATAAGTATAATTATTATAGTTCTAGCGATAATAATAGTAAAATATGGCAAATAGTGCATGTTATATTGATAATAATAAAAGTAATAAGTATATTTATTACAGTTCTATCGATAATAACTGCATAATATGGGTAATAATGCATGTTATATTGATGATAATAAAAGTAATACGTATATTTATTATAGTTCTAGCGATAATAACTGCATAATATGGGTAATAATGCATGTTATATTGATAATAATATAAGTAATAAGTATAATTATTACAGTTCTAGCGATAATAACTGCATTATATGGGTAATAAAGCACGTTATATTGCTAACAATATAAGTAGTAAGTATAATTATTACAGTTCTAGCGATAATAACTGCATTATATGGGTAGAAATGCATGTTATATTGATAATATTGGGAGTAATAAGTATATTTATTATGGTTCTAGAGATAATAACTGCATAATATGGGTAATAATGCATGTTATATTGATGATAATGAAAGTAATACGTATATTTATTATAGTTCTGGCGATAATAACTGCATAATATGGGTAATAATGCATGTTATATTGAGAATAATATAAGTAATAAGTATAATTATTACAGTTCTGGCGATAATAACTGCATTATATGGGTAATAATGCACGTTATATTGCTAACAGTATAAGTAATAAGTATAATTATTACAGTTCTAGCGATAATAACTGCATTATATGGGTAATAATGCACGTTATATTGCTAACAATATAAGTAATAAGTATAATTATTACAGTTCTAGCGATAATAACTGCATAATATGGGTAATAATGCATGTTATATTGAGAATAGTATAAGTAATAAGTATAATTATTACAGTTCTAGCGATAATAACTGCATTATATGGGTAATAAAGCACGTTATATTGCTAACAATATAAGTAATAAGTATAATTATTACAGTTCTAGCGATAATAACTGCATTATATGGGTAGAAATGCATGTTATATTGATAATATTGGGAGTAATAAGTATATTTAGTATGGTTCTGGAGATAATAACTGCATAATATGGGTAATAATGCATGTTATATTGATGATAATGAAAGTAATACGTATATTTATTATAGTTCTGGCGATAATAACTGCATAATGTGGGTAATAATGCATGTTATATTGAGAATAATATAAGTAATAAGTATAATTATTACAGTTCTGGCGATAATAACTGCATTATATGGGTAATAATGCACGTTATATTGCTAATAGTATAAGTAATAAGTATAATTATTACAGTTCTAGCGATAATAACTGCATTATATGGGTAATAATGCACGTTATATTGCTAACAATATAAGTAATAAGTATAATTATTACAGTTCTAGCGATAATACCTCCATTATATGGGTAATAATGCATGTTATATTGATGATAATGAAAGTAATACGTATATTTATTATAGTTCCAGCGATAATAACTGCATAATATGGGTAATAATGCATGTTATATTGAGAATAGTATAAGTAATAAGTATAATTATTACAGTTCTAGCGATAATAACTGCATTATATGGTTAATAATGCATGTTATATTGATAATATCGGGAGTAATAAGTATAATTATTATAGTTCTAGCGATAATAATAGTAAAATATGGCAAATAGTGCATGTTATATTGATAATAATAAAAGTAATAAGTATATTTATTACAGTTCTATCGATAATAACTGCATAATATGGGTAATAATGCATGTTATATTGATGATAATAAAAGTAATACGTATATTTATTATAGTTCTAGCGATAATAACTGCATAATATGGGTAATAATGCATGTTATATTGATAATAATATAAGTAATAAGTATAATTATTACAGTTCTAGCGATAATAACTGCATTATATGGGTCATAATGCACGTTATATTGCTAATAGTATAAGCAATAAGTATAATTATTACAGTTCTAGCGATAATACCTCCATTATATGGGTAATAATGCATGTTATATTGATAATGATATAAGTAATAAGTATAATTATTACAGTTCTAGCGATAATAACTGCATAATATGGGTAATAATGCACGTTATATTGCTAATAATTTAAGTAATGAGTACAATGATTACAGTTCTAGCGATAATAACTGCATTATATGGGTAATAATGCATGTTATATTGATAATAACAAAAGCAATAAGTATAATTATTACAGTTCTAGCGATAATAGCTCCATTATATGGGTAATAATGCATGTTATATTGATAATAATATAAGTAATGAGTACAATTATTACAGTTCTAGCGATAATAACTGCATTATATGGGTAATAATGCACGTTATATTGCTAATAATATAAGTAATAAGTATAATTATTACTGTTCTAGCGATAATAACTGCATTATATGGGTAATAATGCATGTTACATTGATAATATTGGGAGTAATAAGTGTATTTATTATAGTTCTAGCGATAATAACTGCATAATATGGGTAATAATGCATGTTATATTGAGAATAATATAAGTAATAAGTATAATTATTACAGTTCTGGCGATAATAACTGCATTATATGGGTAACAATGCACGTTCTATTGCTAATAGTATAAGTAATAAGTATAATTATTACAGTTCTAGCAATAATACCTGCATTATATGGGTAATAATGCATGTTATATTGATAATAATAAAAGTAATAAATATATTTATTACAGTTCAATCGATAATAACTGCATAATATGGGTAATAATGCATGTTATATTGATGATAATAAAAGTAATACGTATATTTATTATAGTTCTAGCGATAATAACTGCATAATATGGGTAATAATGCATGTTATATTGATAATAATCTAAGTAATAAGTATAATTATTACAGTTCTAGCGATAATAACTGCATTATATGGGTAATAATGCACGTTATATTGCTAACAATATAAGTAATAATTATAATTATTACAGTTCTAGCGATAATACCTCTATTATATGGGTAATAATGCATGTTATATTGATAATGATATAAGTAATAAGTATAATTATTACAGTTCTAGCGATAATAACTGCATTATATGGGTAATAATGCATGTTATATTGATAATATTGGGAGTAATAAGTATATTTATTATAGTTCTAGCGATAATAACTGCATAATATGTGTAATAATGCATGTTATATTGATAATAGTATAACTAGTAAGTATAATTATTACAGTTCTGGCGATAATAACTGCATTATATGGGTAACAATGCACGTTATATTGCTAATAGTATAAGTAATAAGTATAATTATTACAGTTCTAGCAATAATACCTCCATTATATGGGTAATAATGGATGTTATATTGATAATAATATAAGTAATAAGTATAATTATTACAGTTCTAGCGATAATAACTGCATTATATGGGTAATAATGCATGTTATATTGATAATAATCTAAGTAATAAGTATAATTATTACAGTTCTAGCGATAATAACGTCATTATATGGGTAATAATGCACGTTATATTGCTAACAATATAAGTAATAAGTATAATTATTACAGTTCTAGCGATAATAACTGCATAATATGGGTAATAATGCATGTTATATTGATGATAATAAAAGTAATACGTATATTTATTATAGTTCTAGCGATAATAACTGCATAATATGGGTAATAATGCATGTTATATTGATAATAATATAAGTAATAAGTATAATTATTACAGTTCTAGCGATAATAACTGCATTATATGGGTAATAATGCACGTTATATTGCTAATAATATAAGTAATGAGTACAATTATTACAGTTCTAGCGATAATAACTGCATTATATGGGTAATAATGCACGTTATATTGCTAATAATATAAGTAATAAGTATAATTATTACAGTTCTAGCGATAATAACTGCATTATATGGGTAATAATGCATGTTATATTGATAATATCGGGAGTAATAAGTATAATTATTATAGTTCTAGCGATAATAATAGTAAAATGTGGCAAATAGTGCATGTTATATTGATAATAATAAAAGTAATAAATATATTTATTACAGTTCTATCAATAATAACTGCATAATATGGGTAATAATGCATGTTATATTGATGATAATAAAAGTAATACGTATATTTATTATAGTTCTAGCGATAATAACTGCATAATATGGGTAATAATGCATGTTATATTGATAATAATCTAAGTAATAAGTATAATTATTACAGTTCTGGCGATAATAACTGCATTATATGGGTAATAATGCACGTTATATTGCTAATAGTATAAGTAATAAGTATAATTATTACAGTTCTAGCGATAATACCTCCATTATATGGGTAATAATGCATGTTATATTGATAATGATATAAGTAATAAGTTTAATTATTACAGTTCTAGCGATAATAACTGCATAATATGGGTAATAATGCACGTTATATTGCTAATAATATAAGTAATGAGCACAATTATTACAGTTCTAGCGATAATATCTGCATTATATGGGTAATAATGCATGTTATATTGATAGTAATATAAGGAATAAGAATAATTATTACAGTTCTAGCGATAATAACTGCATTATATGGGTAATAATGCATGTTATATTGATAATATCGGGAGCAATAAGTATAATTATTATAGTTCTAGCGATAATAATAGTAAAATATGGCAAATAGTGCATGTTATATTGATAATAATAAAAGTAATAAGTATATTTATTACAGTTCTATCGATAATAACTGCATAATATGGGTAATAATGCATGTTATATTGATGATAATAAAAGTAATACGTATATTTATTATAGTTCTAGCGATAATAACTGCATAATATGGGTAATAATGCATGTTATATTGATAATAATATAAGTAATAAGTATAATTATTACAGTTCTAGCGATAATAACTGCATTATATGGGTAATAAAGCACGTTATATTGCTAACAATATAAGTAGTAAGTATAATTATTACAGTTCTAGCGATAATAACTGCATTATATGGGTAGAAATGCATGTTATATTGATAATATTGGGAGTAATAAGTATATTTATTATGGTTCTAGAGATAATAACTGCATAATATGGGTAATAATGCATGTTATATTGATGATAATGAAAGTAATACGTATATTTATTATAGTTCTGGCGATAATAACTGCATAATATGGGTAATAATGCATGTTATATTGAGAATAATATAAGTAATAAGTATAATTATTACAGTTCTGGCGATAATAACTGCATTATATGGGTAATAATGCACGTTATATTGCTAACAGTATAAGTAATAAGTATAATTATTACAGTTCTAGCGATAATAACTGCATTATATGGGTAATAATGCACGTTATATTGCTAACAATATAAGTAATAAGTATAATTATTACAGTTCTAGCGATAATAACTGCATAATATGGGTAATAATGCATGTTATATTGAGAATAGTATAAGTAATAAGTATAATTATTACAGTTCTAGCGATAATAACTGCATTATATGGGTAATAAAGCACGTTATATTGCTAACAATATAAGTAATAAGTATAATTATTACAGTTCTAGCGATAATAACTGCATTATATGGGTAGAAATGCATGTTATATTGATAATATTGGGAGTAATAAGTATATTTAGTATGGTTCTGGAGATAATAACTGCATAATATGGGTAATAATGCATGTTATATTGATGATAATGAAAGTAATACGTATATTTATTATAGTTCTGGCGATAATAACTGCATAATGTGGGTAATAATGCATGTTATATTGAGAATAATATAAGTAATAAGTATAATTATTACAGTTCTGGCGATAATAACTGCATTATATGGGTAATAATGCACGTTATATTGCTAATAGTATAAGTAATAAGTATAATTATTACAGTTCTAGCGATAATAACTGCATTATATGGGTAATAATGCACGTTATATTGCTAACAATATAAGTAATAAGTATAATTATTACAGTTCTAGCGATAATACCTCCATTATATGGGTAATAATGCATGTTATATTGATGATAATGAAAGTAATACGTATATTTATTATAGTTCCAGCGATAATAACTGCATAATATGGGTAATAATGCATGTTATATTGAGAATAGTATAAGTAATAAGTATAATTATTACAGTTCTAGCGATAATAACTGCATTATATGGTTAATAATGCATGTTATATTGATAATATCGGGAGTAATAAGTATAATTATTATAGTTCTAGCGATAATAATAGTAAAATATGGCAAATAGTGCATGTTATATTGATAATAATAAAAGTAATAAGTATATTTATTACAGTTCTATCGATAATAACTGCATAATATGGGTAATAATGCATGTTATATTGATGATAATAAAAGTAATACGTATATTTATTATAGTTCTAGCGATAATAACTGCATAATATGGGTAATAATGCATGTTATATTGATAATAATATAAGTAATAAGTATAATTATTACAGTTCTAGCGATAATAACTGCATTATATGGGTCATAATGCACGTTATATTGCTAATAGTATAAGCAATAAGTATAATTATTACAGTTCTAGCGATAATACCTCCATTATATGGGTAATAATGCATGTTATATTGATAATGATATAAGTAATAAGTATAATTATTACAGTTCTAGCGATAATAACTGCATAATATGGGTAATAATGCACGTTATATTGCTAATAATTTAAGTAATGAGTACAATGATTACAGTTCTAGCGATAATAACTGCATTATATGGGTAATAATGCATGTTATATTGATAATAACAAAAGCAATAAGTATAATTATTACAGTTCTAGCGATAATAGCTCCATTATATGGGTAATAATGCATGTTATATTGATAATAATATAAGTAATGAGTACAATTATTACAGTTCTAGCGATAATAACTGCATTATATGGGTAATAATGCACGTTATATTGCTAATAATATAAGTAATAAGTATAATTATTACTGTTCTAGCGATAATAACTGCATTATATGGGTAATAATGCATGTTACATTGATAATATTGGGAGTAATAAGTGTATTTATTATAGTTCTAGCGATAATAACTGCATAATATGGGTAATAATGCATGTTATATTGATAATAATATAAGTAATAAGTATAATTATTACAGTTCTAGCAATAATACCTCCTTTATATGGGTAATAATGCATGTTATATTGATGATAATGAAAGTAATACGTATATTTATTATAGTTCTTGCGATAATAACTGCATAATATGGGTAATAATGCATGTTATATTGAGAATAATATAAGTAATAAGTATAATTATTACAGTTCTGGCGATAATAACTGCATTATATGGGTAACAATGCACGTTCTATTGCTAATAGTATAAGTAATAAGTATAATTATTACAGTTCTAGCAATAATACCTGCATTATATGGGTAATAATGCATGTTATATTGATAATAATAAAAGTAATAAATATATTTATTACAGTTCTATCGATAATAACTGCATAATATGGGTAATAATGCATGTTATATTGATGATAATAAAAGTAATACGTATATTTATTATAGTTCTAGCGATAATAACTGCATAATATGGGTAATAATGCATGTTATATTGATAATAATCTAAGTAATAAGTATAATTATTACAGTTCTAGCGATAATAACTGCATTATATGGGTAATAATGCACGTTATATTGCTAACAATATAAGTAATAAGTATAATTATTACAGTTCGAGCGATAATAACTGCATTATATGGGTAATAATGCATGTTATATTGATGATAATGAAAGTGATACGTATATTTATTATAGTTCTAGCGATAATAACTGCATAATATGGGTAATAATGCATGTTATATTGAGAATAGTATAAGTAATAAGTATAATTATTACAGTTCTGGCGATAATAACTGCATTATATGGGTAATAATGCACGTTATATTGCTAATAGTATAAGTAATAAGTATAATTATTACAGTTCTAGCGATAATACCTCCATAATATGGGTAATAATGCATGTTATATTGATAATGATATAAGTAATAAGTATAATTATTACAGTTCTAGCGATAATAACTGCATTATATGGGTAATAATGCACGTTATATTGCTAATAATATAAGTAATGAGTACAATTATTACAGTTCTAGCGATAATAACTGCATTATATGGGTAATAATGCACGTTATATTGCTTATAATATAAGTAATATGTATAATTATTACAGTTCTAGCGATAATAACTGCATTATATGGGTAATAATGCATGTTACATTGATAATATTGGGAGTAATAACTGTATTTATTATAGTTCTAGCAATAATAACTGCATAATATGGGTAATAATGCATGTTATATTGATAATAATATAAGTAATAAGTATAATTATTACAGTTCTAGCAATAATACCTCCTTTATATGGGTAATAATGCATGTTATATTGATGATAATGAAAGTAATACGTATATTTATTATAGTTCTTGCGATAATAACTGCATAATATGGGTAATAATGCATGTTATATTGAGAATAATATAAGTAATAAGTATAATTATTACAGTTCTAGCAATAATACCTCCTTTATATGGGTAATAATGCATGTTATATTGATGATAATGAAAGTGATACGTATATTTATTATAGTTCTAGCGATAATAACTGCATAATATGGGTAATAATGCATGTTATATTGATAATAATAAAAGTAATAAATATATTTATTACAGTTCTATCGATAATAACTGCATAATATGGGTAATAATGCATGTTATATTGAGAATAATATAAGTAATAAGTATAATTATTACAGTTCTAGCAATAATACCTCATTTATATGGGTAATAATGCATGTTATATTGATGATAATGAAAGTGATACGTATATTTATTATAGTTCTAGCGATAATAACTGCATAATATGGGTAATAATGCATGTTATATTGATAATAATAAAAGTAATAAATATATTTATTACAGTTCTATCGATAATAACTGCATAATATGGGTAATAATGCATGTTATATTGATAATAATCTGAGTAGTAAGTATAATTATTACAGTTCTAGCGATAATAACGGCATTATATGGGTAATAATGCACGTTATATTGTTAACAATATAAGTAATAAGTATATTTATTACAGTTCTAGCGATAATAACTGCATTATATGGGTAATAATGCATGTTATATTGATGATAATGAAAGTAATACGTATATTTATTATAGTTCTAGCGATAATAACTGCATAATATGGGTAATAATGCATGTTATATTGAGAATAATATAAGTAATGAGTACAATTATTACAGTTCTAGCGATAATAACTGCATTATATGGGTAATAATGCACGTTATATTGCTAATAATATAAGTAATAAGTATAATTATTACAGTTCTAGCGATAATAACTGCATTATATGGGTAATAATGCATGTTACATTGATAATATTGGGAGTAATAAGTGTATTTATTATAGTTCTAGCGATAATAACTGCATAATATGGGTAATAATGCATGTTATATTGATAATAATATAAGTAATAAGTATAATTATTACAGTTCTAGCAATAATACCTCCTTTATATGGGTAATAATGCATGTTATATTGATGATAATGAAAGTAATACGTATATTTATTATAGTTCTAGCGATAATAACTGCATAATATGGGTAATAATGCATGTTATATTGATAATAATCTAAGTAATAAGTATAATTATTACAGTTCTAGCGATAATAACGGCATTATATGGGTAATAATGCACGTTATATTGCTAACAATATAAGTAATAAGTATAATCATTACAGATCTAGCGATAATAACTGCATTATATGGGTAATAATGCACGTTATATTGCTAACAATATAAGTAATAAGTATAATTATTACAGTTCTATCGATAATAACTGCATTATATGGGTAATAATGCATGTTATATTGATGATAATGAAAGTAATACGTATATTTATTATAGTTCTAGCGATAATAACTGCATAATATGGGTAATAATGCATGTTATATTGAGAATAATATAAGTAATGAGTACAATTATTACAGTTCTAGCGATAATAACTGCATTATATGGGTAATAATGCACGTTATATTGCTAATAGTATAAGTAATAAGTATAATTATTACAGTTCTAGCGATAATACCTCTATTATATGGGTAATAATGCATGTTATATTGATGATAATAAAAGTAATACGTATATTTGTTATAGTTCTAGCGATAATAACTGCATAATATGGGTAAAAATGCATGTTATATTGATAATATCGGGAGTAATAAGTATAATTATTATAGCTCTAGCGATAATAATAGTAAAATATGGCAAATAGTGCATGTTATATTGATAATAATAAAAGTAATAAATATATTTATTACAGTTCAATCGATAATAACTGCATAATATGGGTAATAATGCATGTTATATTGATAATAATAAAAGTAATAAATATATTTATTACAGTTCTATCGATAATAACTGCATAATATGGGTAATAATGCATGTTATATTGATAATAATCTAAGTAGTAAGTATAATTATTACAGTTCTAGCGATAATAACGGCATTATATGGGTAATAATGCACGTTATATTGTTAACAATATAAGTAATAAGTATATTTATTACAGTTCTAGCGATAATAACTGCATTATATGGGTAATAATGCATGTTATATTGATGATAATGAAAGTAATACGTATATTTATTATAGTTCTAGCGATAATAACTGCATAATATGGGTAATAATGCATGTTATATTGAGAATAATATAAGTAATGAGTACAATTATTACAGTTCTAGCGATAATAACTGCATTATATGGGTAATAATGCACGTTATATTGCTAATAATATAAGTAATAAGTATAATTATTACAGTTCTAGCGATAATAACTGCATTATATGGGTAATAATGCATGTTACATTGATAATATTGGGAGTAATAAGTGTATTTATTATAGTTCTAGCGATAATAACTGCATAATATGGGTAATAATGCATGTTATATTGATAATAATATAAGTAATAAGTATAATTATTACAGTTCTAGCAATAATACCTCCTTTATATGGGTAATAATGCATGTTATATTGATGATAATGAAAGTAATACGTATATTTATTATAGTTCTTGCGATAATAACTGCATAATATGGGTAATAATGCATGTTATATTGAGAATAATATAAGTAATAAGTATAATTATTACAGTTCTAGCAATAATACCTCCTTTATATGGGTAATAATGCATGTTATATTGATGATAATGAAAGTAATACGTATATTTATTATAGTTCTTGCGATAATAACTGCATAATATGGGTAATAATGCATGTTATATTGAGAATAATATAAGTAATAAGTATAATTATTACAGTTCTGGCGATAATAACTGCATTATATGGGTAATAATGCACGTTATATTGCTAATAGTATAAGTAATAAGTATAATTATTACAGTTCTAGCGATAATACCTCTATTATATGGGTAATAATGCATGTTATATTGATGATAATAAAAGTAATACGTATATTTGTTATAGTTCTAGCGATAATAACTGCATAATATGGGTAAAAATGCATGTTATATTGATAATATCGGGAGTAATAAGTATAATTATTATAGCTCTAGCGATAATAATAGTAAAATATGGCAAATAGTGCATGTTATATTGATAATAATAAAAGTAATAAATATATTTATTACAGTTCAATCGATAATAACTGCATAATATGGGTAATAATGCATGTTATATTGATAATAATAAAAGTAATAAATATATTTATTACAGTTCTATCGATAATAACTGCATAATATGGGTAATAATGCATGTTATATTGATAATAATCTAAGTAGTAAGTATAATTATTACAGTTCTAGCGATAATAACTGCATAATATGGGTAATAATGCATGTTATATTGATAATAATAAAAGTAATAAATATATTTATTACAGTTCTATCGATAATAACTGCATAATATGGGTAATAATGCATGTTATATTGATAATAATAAAAGTAATAAATATATTTATTACAGTTCTATCGATAATAACTGCATAATATGGGTAATAATGCATGTTATATTGATAATAATCTAAGTAGTAAGTATAATTATTACAGTTCTAGCGATAATAACGGCATTATATGGGTAATAATGCACGTTATATTGTTAACAATATAAGTAATAAGTATATTTATTACAGTTCTAGCGATAATAACTGCATTATATGGGTAATAATGCATGTTATATTGATGATAATGAAAGTAATACGTATATTTATTATAGTTCTTGCGATAATAACTGCATAATATGGGTAATAATGCATGTTATATTGAGAATAATATAAGTAATAAGTATAATTATTACAGTTCTGGCGATAATAACTGCATTATATGGGTAATAATGCACGTTATATTGCTAATAGTATAAGTAATAAGTATAATTATTACAGTTCTAGCGATAATACCTCTATTATATGGGTAATAATGCATGTTATATTGATGATAATAAAAGTAATACGTATATTTGTTATAGTTCTAGCGATAATAACTGCATAATATGGGTAAAAATGCATGTTATATTGATAATATCGGGAGTAATAAGTATAATTATTATAGCTCTAGCGATAATAATAGTAAAATATGGCAAATAGTGCATGTTATATTGATAATAATAAAAGTAATAAATATATTTATTACAGTTCAATCGATAATAACTGCATAATATGGGTAATAATGCATGTTATATTGATAATAATAAAAGTAATAAATATATTTATTACAGTTCTATCGATAATAACTGCATAATATGGGTAATAATGCATGTTATATTGATAATAATCTAAGTAGTAAGTATAATTATTACAGTTCTAGCGATAATAACGGCATTATATGGGTAATAATGCACGTTATATTGTTAACAATATAAGTAATAAGTATATTTATTACAGTTCTAGCGATAATAACTGCATTATATGGGTAATAATGCATGTTATATTGATGATAATGAAAGTAATACGTATATTTATTATAGTTCTAGCGATAATAACTGCATAATATGGGTAATAATGCATGTTATATTGAGAATAATATAAGTAATGAGTACAATTATTACAGTTCTAGCGATAATAACTGCATTATATGGGTAATAATGCACGTTATATTGCTAATAATATAAGTGATAAGTATAATTATTACAGTTCTAGCGATAATAACTGCATTATATGGGTAATAATGCATGTTACATTGATAATATTGGGAGTAATAAGTGTATTTATTATAGTTCTAGCGATAATAACTGCATAATATGGGTAATAATGCATGTTATATTGATAATAATATAAGTAATAAGTATAATTATTACAGTTCTAGCAATAATACCTCCTTTATATGGGTAATAATGCATGTTATATTGATGATAATGAAAGTAATACGTATATTTATTATAGTTCTTGCGATAATAACTGCATAATATGGGTAATAATGCATGTTATATTGAGAATAATATAAGTAATAAGTATAATTATTACAGTTCTAGCAATAATACCTCCTTTATATGGGTAATAATGCATGTTATATTGATGATAATGAAAGTGATACGTATATTTATTATAGTTCTAGCGATAATAACTGCATAATATGGGTAATAATGCATGTTATATTGATAATAATAAAAGTAATAAATATATTTATTACAGTTCTATCGATAATAACTGCATAATATGGGTAATAATGCATGTTATATTGATAATAATCTAAGTAGTAAGTATAATTATTACAGTTCTAGCGATAATAACGGCATTATATGGGTAATAATGCACGTTATATTGTTAACAATATAAGTAATAAGTATATTTATTACAGTTCTAGCGATAATAACTGCATTATATGGGTAATAATGCATGTTATATTGATGATAATGAAAGTAATACGTATATTTATTATAGTTCTAGCGATAATAACTGCATAATATGGGTAATAATGCATGTTATATTGAGAATAATATAAGTAATGAGTACAATTATTACAGTTCTAGCGATAATAACTGCATTATATGGGTAATAATGCACGTTATATTGCTAATAATATAAGTAATAAGTATAATTATTACAGTTCTAGCGATAATAACTGCATTATATGGGTAATAATGCATGTTACATTGATAATGTTGGGAGTAATAAGTGTATTTATTATAGTTCTAGCGATAATAACTGCATAATATGGGTAATAATGCATGTTATATTGATAATAATATAAGTAATAAGTATAATTATTACAGTTCTAGCAATAATACCTCCTTTATATGGGTAATAATGCATGTTATATTGATGATAATGAAAGTAATACGTATATTTATTATAGTTCTAGCGATAATAACTGCATAATATGGGTAATAATGCATGTTATATTGATAATAATCTAAGTAATAAGTATAATTATTACAGTTCTAGCGATAATAACGGCATTATATGGGTAATAATGCACGTTATATTGCTAACAATATAAGTAATAAGTATAATCATTACAGATCTAGCGATAATAACTGCATTATATGGGTAATAATGCACGTTATATTGCTAACAATATAAGTAGTAAGTATAATTATTACAGTTCTATCGATAATAACTGCATAATATGGGTAATAATGCATGTTATGTTGATGATAATGAAAGTAATACGTATGTTTATTATAGTTCTAGCGATAATAACTGCATAATATGGGTAATAATGCATGTTATATTGAGAATAATATAAGTAATAAGTATAATTATTACAGTTCTGGCGATAACAACTGCATAATATGGGTAATAATGCACGTTATATTGCTAATAGTATAAGTAATAAGTATAATTATTACAGTTCTAGCGATAATAACTGCATTATATGGGTAATAATGCACGTTATATTGCTAATAATATAAGTAATGAGTACAATGATTACAGTTCTAGCGATAATAACTGCATTATATGGGTAATAATGCATGTGATATTGATAATAATATAAGTAATAAGTATAATTATTACAGTTCTAGCGATAATAACTGCATTATATGGGTAATAATGCACGTTATATTGCTAATAATATAAGTAATGAGTACAATTATTACCGTTCTAGCGATAATAACTGCATTATATGGGTAATAATGCACGTTATATTGCTAATAATATAAGTAATAAGTATAATTATTACAGTTCTAGCGATAATAACTGCATTATATGGGTAATAATGCATGTTACATTGATAATATTGGGAGTAATAAGTGTATTTATTATAGTTCTAGCGATAATAACTGCATAATGTGGGTAATAATGCATGTTATATTGATAATAATATAAGTAATAAGTATAATTATTACAGTTCTAGCAATAATACCTCCTTTATATGGGTAATAATGCATGTTATATAGATGATAATGAAAGTAATACGTATATTTATTATAGTTCTTGCGATAATAACTGCATAATATGGGTAATAATGCATGTTATATTGAGAATAATATAAGTAATAAGTATAATTATTACAGTTCTGGCGATAATAACTGCATTATATGGGTAACAATGCACGTTCTATTGCTAATAGTATAAGTAATAAGTATAATTATTACAGTTCTAGCAATAATACCTGCATTATATGGGTAATAATGCATGTTATATTGATAATAATAAAAGTAATAAATATATTTATTACAGTTCTATCGATAATAACTGCATAATATGGGTAATAATGCATGTTATATTGATGATAATAAAAGTAATACGTATATTTATGATAGTTCTAGCGATAATAACTGCATAATATGGGTAATAATGCATGTTATATTGATAATAATCTAAGTAATAAGTATAATTATTACAGTTCTAGCGATAATAACTGCATTATATGGGTAATAATGCACGTTATATTGCTAACAATATAAGTAATAAGTATAATTATTACAGTTCGAGCGATAATAACTGCATTATATGGGTAATAATGCATGTTATATTGATGATAATGAAAGTGATACGTATATTTATTATAGTTCTAGCGATAATAACTGCATAATATGGGTAATAATGCATGTTATATTGAGAATAGTATAAGTAATAAGTATAATTATTACAGTTCTGGCGATAATAACTGCATTATATGGGTAATAATGCACGTTATATTGCTAATAATATAAGTAATGAGCACAATGATTACAGTTCTAGCGATAATAACTGCATTATATGGGTAATAATGCATGTTATATTGATAATAATATAAGTAATAAGTATAATTATTACAGTTCTAGCAATAATACCTCCTTTATATGGGTAATAATGCATGTTATATTGATGATAATGAAAGTAATACGTATATTTATTATAGTTCTTGCGATAATAACTGCATAATATGGGTAATAATGCATGTTATATTGATGATAATGAAAGTAATACGTATATTTATTATAGTTCTAGCGATAATAACTGCATAATATGGGTAATAATGCATGTTATATTGAGAATAATATAAGTAATGAGTACAATTATTACAGTTCTAGCGATAATAACTGCATTATATGGGTAATAATGCACGTTATATTGCTAATAATATAAGTAATAAGTATAATTATTACAGTTCTAGCGATAATAACTGCATTATATGGGTAATAATGCATGTTATATTGATGATAATGAAAGTAATACGTATATTTATTATAGTTCTAGCGATAATAACTGCATAATATGGGTAATAATGCATGTTATATTGAGAATAATATAAGTAATGAGTACAATTATTACAGTTCTAGCGATAATAACTGCATTATATGGGTAATAATGCACGTTATATTGCTAATAATATAAGTAATAAGTATAATTATTACAGTTCTAGCGATAATAACTGCATTATATGGGTAATAATGCATGTTACATTGATAATATTGGGAGTAATAAGTGTATTTATTATAGTTCTAGCGATAATAACTGCATAATATGGGTAATAATGCATGTTATATTGATAATAATATGAGTAATAAGTATAATTATTACAGTTCTAGCAATAATACCTCCTTTATATGGGTAATAATGCATGTTATATTGATGATAATGAAAGTAATACGTATATTTATTATAGTTCTTGCGATAATAACTGCATAATATGGGTAATAATGCATGTTATATTGAGAATAATATAAGTAATAAGTATAATTATTACAGTTCTAGCAATAATACCTCCTTTATATGGGTAATAATGCATGTTATATTGATGATAATGAAAGTGATACGTATATTTATTATAGTTCTAGCGATAATAACTGCATAATATGGGTAATAATGCATGTTATATTGATAATAATAAAAGTAATAAATATATTTATTACAGTTCTATCGATAA
Source organism: Megachile leachella (assembly GCA_963576845.1). Lineage (NCBI taxonomy): Eukaryota > Metazoa > Arthropoda > Insecta > Hymenoptera > Megachilidae > Megachile > Megachile leachella. The sequence continues at coordinate 829,837 of CAUYWW010000082.1, forward strand.
TAACTGTATAATATGGGTAATAATGCATGTTATATTGATAATAATCTAAGTAGTAAGTATAATTATTACAGTTCTAGCGATAATAACGGCATTATATGGGTAATAATGCACGTTATATTGTTAACAATATAAGTAATAAGTATATTTATTACAGTTCTAGCGATAATAACTGCATTATATGGGTAATAATGCATGTTATATTGATGATAATGAAAGTAATACGTATATTTATTATAGTTCTAGCGATAATAACTGCATAATATGGGTAATAATGCATGTTATATTGAGAATAATATAAGTAATGAGTACAATTATTACAGTTCTAGCGATAATAACTGCATTATATGGGTAATAATGCACGTTATATTGCTAATAATATAAGTAATAAGTATAATTATTACAGTTCTAGCGATAATAACTGCATTATATGGGTAATAATGCATGTTACATTGATAATATTGGGAGTAATAAGTGTATTTATTATAGTTCTAGCGATAATAACTGCATAATATGGGTAATAATGCATGTTATATTGATAATAATATATGTAATAAGTATAATTATTACAGTTCTAGCAATAGTACCTCCTTTATATGGGTAATAATGCATGTTATATTGATGATAATGAAAGTAATACGTATATTTATTATAGTTCTAGCGATAATAACTGCATAATATGGGTAATAATGCATGTTACATTGATAATAATCTAAGTAATAAGTATAATTATTACAGTTCTAGCGATAATAACGGCATTATATGGGTAATAATGCACGTTATATTGCTAACAATATAAGTAATAAGTATAATCATTACAGATCTAGCGATAATAACTGCATTATATGGGTAATAATGCACGTTATATTGCTAACAATATAAGTAATAAGTATAATTATTACAGTTCTATCGATAATAACTGCATAATATGGGTAATAATGCATGTTATGTTGATGATAATGAAAGTAATACGTATGTTTATTATAGTTCTAGCGATAATAACTGCATAATATGGGTAATAATGCATGTTATATTGAGAATAATATAAGTAATAAGTATAATTATTACAGTTCTGGCGATAACAACTGCATAATATGGGTAATAATGCACGTTATATTGCTAATAGTATAAGTAATAAGTATAATTATTACAGTTCTAGCGATAATAACTGCATTATATGGGTAATAATGCACGTTATATTGCTAATAATATAAGTAATGAGTACAATGATTACAGTTCTAGCGATAATAACTGCATTATATGGGTAATAATGCATGTGATATTGATAATAATATAAGTAATAAGTATAATTATTACAGTTCTAGCGATAATAACTGCATTATATGGGTAATAATGCACGTTATATTGCTAATAATATAAGTAATGAGTACAATCATTACAGTTCTAGCGATAATAACTGCATTATATGGGTAATAATGCACGTTATATTGCTAATAATATAAGTAATAAGTATAATTATTACAGTTCTAGCGATAATAACTGCATTATATGGGTAATAATGCATGTTACATTGATAATATTGGGAGTAATAAGTGTATTTATTATAGTTCTAGCGATAATAACTGCATAATGTGGGTAATAATGCATGTTATATTGATAATAATATAAGTAATAAGTATAATTATTACAGTTCTAGCAATAATACCTCCTTTATATGGGTAATAATGCATGTTATATTGATGATAATGAAAGTAATACGTATATTTATTATAGTTCTTGCGATAATAACTGCATAATATGGGTAATAATGCATGTTATATTGAGAATAATATAAGTAATAAGTATAATTATTACAGTTCTGGCGATAATAACTGCATTATATGGGTAACAATGCACGTTCTATTGCTAATAGTATAAGTAATAAGTATAATTATTACAGTTCTAGCAATAATACCTGCATTATATGGGTAATAATGCATGTTATATTGATAATAATAAAAGTAATAAATATATTTATTACAGTTCTATCGATAATAACTGCATAATATGGGTAATAATGCATGTTATATTGATGATAATAAAAGTAATACGTATATTTATGATAGTTCTAGCGATAATAACTGCATAATATGGGTAATAATGCATGTTATATTGATAATAATCTAAGTAATAAGTATAATTATTACAGTTCTAGCGATAATAACTGCATTATATGGGTAATAATGCACGTTATATTGCTAACAATATAAGTAATAAGTATAATTATTACAGTTCGAGCGATAATAACTGCATTATATGGGTAATAATGCATGTTATATTGATGATAATGAAAGTGATACGTATATTTATTATAGTTCTAGCGATAATAACTGCATAATATGGGTAATAATGCATGTTATATTGAGAATAGTATAAGTAATAAGTATAATTATTACAGTTCTGGCGATAATAACTGCATTATATGGGTAATAATGCACGTTATATTGCTAATAGTATAAGTAATAAGTATAATTATTACAGTTCTAGCAATAATACCTCCATAATATGGGTAATAATGCATGTTATATTGATAATGATATAAGTAATAAGTATAATTATTACAGTTCTAGCGATAATAACTGCATTATATGGGTAATAATGCATGTTACATTGATAATATTGGGAGTAATAACTGTATTTATTATAGTTCTAGCAATAATAACTGCATAATATGGGTAATAATGCATGTTATATTGATAATAATATAAGTAATAAGTATAATTATTACAGTTCTAGCAATAATACCTCCTTTATATGGGTAATAATGCATGTTATATTGATGATAATGAAAGTAATACGTATATTTATTATAGTTCTAGCGATAATAACTGCATAATATGGGTAATAATGCATGTTATATTGAGAATAATATAAGTAATAAGTATAATTATTACAGTTCTGGCGATAATAACTGCATTATATGGGTAATAATGCACGTTATATTGCTAATAGTATAAGTAATAAGTATAATTATTACAATTCTAGCGATAATACCTCTATTATATGGGTAATAATGCATGTTATATTGATGATAATAAAAGTAATACGTATATTTATTATAGTTCTAGCGATAATAACTGCATAATATGGGTAAAAATGCATGTTATATTGATAATATCGGGAGTAATAAGTATAATTATTATAGCTCTAGCGATAATAATAGTAAAATATGGCAAATAGTGCATGTTATATTGATAATAATAAAAGTAATAAATATATTTATTACAGTTCTATCGATAATAACTGCATAATATGGGTAATAATGCATGTTATATTGATAATAATAAAAGTAATAAATATATTTATTACAGTTCTATCGATAATAACTGCATAATATGGGTAATAATGCATGTTATATTGATAATAATCTAAGTAGTAAGTATAATTATTACAGTTCTAGCGATAATAACGGCATTATATGGGTAATAATGCACGTTATATTGTTAACAATATAAGTAATAAGTATATTTATTACAGTTCTAGCGATAATAACTGCATTATATAGGTAATAATGCATGTTATATTGATGATAATGAAAGTAATACGTATATTTATTATAGTTCTAGCGATAATAACTGCATAATATGGGTAATAATGCATGTTATATTGAGAATAATATAAGTAATAAGTATAATTATTACAGTTCTGGCGATAATAACTGCATTATATGGGTAATAATGCACGTTATATTGCTAATAGTATAAGTAATAAGTATAATTATTACAGTTCTAGCGATAATACCTCTATTATATGGGTAATAATGCATGTTATATTGATAATGATATAAGTAATAAGTATAATTATTACAGTTCTAGCGATAATAACTGCATTATATGGGTAATAATGCATGTTATATTGATAATATCGGGAGTAATAAGTATAATTATTATAGTTCTAGCGATAATAATAGTAAAATATGGCAAATAGTGCATGTTATATTGATAATAATAAAAGTAATAAGTATATTTATTACAGTTCTAGCGATAATAACTGCATAATATGGGTAATAATGCATGTTATATTGATAATAGTATAACTAGTAAGTATAATTATTACAGTTCTGGCGATAATAACTGCATTATATGGGTAACAATGCACGTTATATTGCTAATAGTATAAGTAATAAGTATAATTATTACAGTTCTAGCAATAATACCTCCATTATATGGGTAATAATGGATGTTATATTGATAATAATATAAGTAATAAGTATATTTATTACAGTTCTATCGATAATAACTGCATAATATGGGTAATAATGCATGTTATATTGATGATAATAAAAGTAATACGTATATTTATTATAGTTCTAGCGATAATAACTGCATAATATGGGTAATAATGCATGTTATATTGATAATAATATAAGTAATAAGTATAATTATTACAGTTCTAGCGATAATAACTGCATTATATGGGTAATAATGCACGTTATATTGCTAGTAGTATAAGTAATAAATATAATTATTACAGTTCTAGCGATAATAACTGCATTATATGGGTAATAATGCATGTTATATTGATATTACCGGGAGTAATAAGTACAATTATTATAGTTCTAGCGATAATAATAGTAAAATATGGCAAATAGTGCATGTTATATTGATAATAATAAAAGTAATAAGTATATTTATTACAGTTCTATCGATAATAACTGCATAATATGGGTAATAATGCATGTTATATTGATGATAATAAAAGTAATACGTATATTTATTATAGTTCTAGCGATAATAACTGCATAATATGGGTAATAATGCATGTTATATTGATAATAATATAAGTAATAAGTATAATTATTACAGTTCTATCGATAATAACTGCATAATATGGGTAATAATGCATGTTATATTGATGATAATAAAAGTAATACGTATATTTATTATAGTTCTAGCGATAATAACTGCATAATATGGGTAATAATGCACGTTATATTGCTAATAGTATAAGTAATAAGTATAATTATTACAGTTCTAGCGATAATACCTCCATTATATGGGTAGTAATGCATGTTATATTGATAATAATATAAGTAATCAGTATAATTATTACAGTTCTAGCGATAATAACTGCATAATATGGGTAATAATGCACGTTACATTGCTAATAATATAAGTAATGAGTACAATTATTACAGTTCTAGCGATAATAACTGCATTATATGGGTAATAATGCATGTTATATTGATGATAATAAAAGTAATACGTATATTTATTATAGTTCTAGCGATAATAACTGCATAATATGGGTAATAATGCATGTTATATTGATAATAATAAAAGTAATACGTATATTTATTATAGTTCTAGCGATAATAACTGCATAATATGGGTAATAATGCATGTTATATTGATAATAATCTAAGTAATAAGTATAATTATTACAGTTCTAGCGATAATAACTGCATTATATGGGTAATAATGCATGTTATATTGATAATATCGGGAGTAATAAGTATAATTATTATAGTTCTAGCGATAATAATAGTAAAATATGGCAAATAGTGCATGTTATATTGATAATAATAAAAGTAATAAATATATTTATTACAGTTCTATCGATAATAACTGCATTATATGGGTAATAATGCATGTTATATTGATGATAATAAAAGTAATACGTATATTTATTATAGTTCTAGCGATAATAACTGCATAATATGGGTAATAATGCATGTTATATTGATAATAATCTAAGTAATAAGTATAATTATTACAGTTCTAGCGATAATAACTGCATTATATGGGTAATAATGCATGTTATATTGATATTACCGGGAGTAATAAGTACAATTATTACAGTTCTAGCGATAATAATAGTAAAATATGGCAAATAGTGCATGTTATATTGATAATAATAAAAGTAATAAGTATATTTATTACAGTTCTATCGATAATAACTGCATAATATGGGTAATAATGCATGTTATATTGATGATAATAAAAGTAATACGTATATTTATTAGAGTTCTAGCGATAATAACTGCATTATATGGGTAATAATGCACGTTATATTGCTAACAATATAAGTAATAAGTATAATTATTACAGTTCTAGCGATAATAACTGCATAATATGGGTAATAATGCACGTTATATTGCTAATAATATAAGTAATGAGTACAATTATTACAGTTCTAGCGATAATAACTGCATTATATGGGTAATAATGCATGTTATATTGATAATAATATAAGTAATAAGTATAATTATTACAGTTCTAGCGATAATAACTGCATTATATGGGTAATAATGCATGTTATACTGATATTACCGGGAGTAATAAGTACAATTATTATAGTTCTAGCGATAATAATAGTAAAATATGGCAAATAGTGCATGTTATATTGATAATAATAAAAGTAATAAGTATATTTATTACAGTTCTATCGATAATAACTGCATAATATGGGTAATAATGCATGTTATATTGATGATAATAAAAGTAATACGTATATTTATTAGAGTTCTAGCGATAATAACTGCATAATATGGGTAATAATGCATGTTATATTGATAATAATATAAGTAATAAGTATAATTATTACAGTTCTAGCAATAATACCTCCTTTATATGGGTAATAATGCATGTTATATTGATGATAATGAAAGTAATACGTATATTTATTATAGTTCTTGCGATAATAACTGCATTATATGGGTAAAAATGCATGTTATAATGATAATAATATAAGTAATAATATAATTATTACAGTTCTAGCGATAATAACTGCATTATATGGGTAATAATGCATGTTATATTGATAATATCGGGAGTAATAAGTATAATTATTATAGTTCTAGCGATAATAATAGTAAAATATGGCAAATAGTGCATGTTATATTGATAATAATAAAAGTAATAAGTATATTTATTACAGTTCTATCGATAATAACTGCATTATATGCGTAATAAGGCATGTTATATTGATAATATCGGGAGTAATAAGTATAATTATTATAGTTCTAGCGATAATAATAGTAAAGTATGGCTAATAGTGCATGATATATTGATAACAGTAAAAGTAATAAGTATATTTATTACAGTTCTATCGATAATAACTGCATAATATGGGTAATAATGCATGTTATGTTGATGATAATGAAAGTAATACGTATGTTTATTATAGTTCTAGCGATAATAATTGCATAATATGGGTAATAATGCATGTTATATTGAGAATAATATAAGTAATAAGTATAATTATTACTTTTCTGGCGATAACAACTGCATTATATGGGTAATAATGCACGTTATATTGCTAATAGTATAAGTAATAAGTATAATTATTACAGTTCTAGCGATAATACCTCCATTATATGGGTAGTAATGCATGTTATATTGATAATAATATAAGTAATCAGTATAATTATTACAGTTCTAGCGATAATAACTGCATAATATGGGTAATAATGCACGTTACATTGCTAATAATATAAGTAATGAGTACAATTATTACAGTTCTAGCGATAATAACTGCATTATATGGGTAATAATGCATGTTATATTGATAATAATATAAGTAATAAGTATAATTATTACAGTACTAGCGATAATAACTGCATTATATGGGTAATAATGCATGTTATATTGATAATATCGGGAGTAATAAGTATAATTATTATAGTTCTAGCGATAATAATAGTGAAATATGGCAAATAGTGCATGTTATATTGATAATAATAAAAGTAATAAATATATTTATTACAGTTCTATCGATAATAACTGCATAATATGGGTAATAATGCATGTTATATTGATGATAATAAAAGTAATACGTATATTTATTATAGTTCTAGCGATAATAACTGCATAATATGGGTAATAATGCATGTTATATTGATAATAATCTAAGTAATAAGTATAATTATTACAGTTCTAGCGATAATAACTGCATTATATGGGTAATAATGCACGTTATATTGTTAACAATATAAGTAATAAGTATATTTATTACAGTTCTAGCGATAATAACTGCATTATATAGGTAATAATGCATGTTATATTGATGATAATGAAAGTAATACGTATATTTATTATAGTTCTAGCGATAATAACTGCATAATATGGGTAATAATGCATGTTATATTGATAATGATATAAGTAATAAGTATAATTATTACAGTTCTAGCGATAATAACTGCATTATATGGGTAGTAATGCATGTTATATTGATAATAATATAAGTAATAAGTATAATTATTACAGTACTAGCGATAATAACTGCATTATATGGGTAATAATGCATGTTATATTGATAATAATCTAAGTAATAAGTATAATTATTACAGTTCTAGCGATAATAACTGCATTATATGGGTAATAATGCACGTTATATTGCTAACAATATAAGTAATAAGTATAATTATTACAGTTCTAGCGATAATAACTGCATAATATGGGTAATAATGCACGTTATATTGCTAATAATATAAGTAATGAGTACAATTATTACAGTTCTAGCGATAATAACTGCATTATATGGGTAATAATGCATGTTATATTGATAATAATATAAGTAATAAGTATAATTATTACAGTTCTAGCGATAATAACTGCATTATATGGGTAATAATGCATGTTATATTGATAATATCGGGAGTAATAAGTACAATTATTATAGTTCTAGCGATAATAATAGTAAAATATGGCAAATAGTGCATGATATATTGATAACAGTAAAAGTAATAAGTATATTTATTACAGTTCTATCGACAATAACTGCATAATATGGGTAATAATGCATGTTATGTTGATGATAATGAAAGTAATACGTATGTTTATTATAGTTCTAGCGATAATAACTGCATAATATGGGTAATAATGCATGTTATATTGATGATAATAAAAGTAATACGTATATTTATTATAGTTCTAGCGATAATAACTGCATAATATGGGTAATAATGCATGTTATATTGATAATAATCTAAGTAATAAGTATAATTATTACAGTTCTAGCGATAATAACTGCATTATATGGGTAATAATGCACGTTATATTGTTAACAATATAAGTAATAAGTATATTTATTACAGTTCTAGCGATAATAACTGCTTTATATGGGTAATAATGCATGTTATATTGATAATATCGGGAGTAATAAGTATAATTATTATAGTTCTAGCGATAATAATAGTAAAATATGGCAAATAGTGCATGTTATATTGATAATAATAAAAGTAATAAATATATTTATTACAGTTCTATCGATAATAACTGCATAATATGGGTAATAATGCTTGTTATATTGATAATAATAAAAGTAATAAATATATTTATTACAGTTCTATCGATAATAACTGCATAATATGGGTAATAATGCATGTTATATTGATAATAATCTAAGTAGTAAGTATAATTATTACAGTTCTAGCGATAATAACGGCATTATATGGGTAATAATGCACGTTATATTGTTAACAATATAAGTAATAAGTATATTTATTACAGTTCTAGCGATAATAACTGCATTATATGGGTAATAATGCATGTTATATTGATGATAATGAAAGTAATACGTATATTTATTATAGTTCTAGCGATAATAACTGCATAATATGGGTAATAATGCATGTTATATTGAGAATAATATAAGTAATAAGTATAATTATTACAGTTCTGGCGATAATAACTGCATTATATGGGTAATAATGCACGTTATATTGCTAATAGTATAAGTAATAAGTATAATTATTACAGTTCTAGCGATAATACCTCTATTATATGGGTAATAATGCATGTTATATTGATAATGATATAAGTAATAAGTATAATTATTACAGTTCTAGCGATAATAACTGCATTATATGGGTAATAATGCATGTTATATTGATAATATCGGGAGCAATAAGTATAATTATTATAGTTCTAGCGATAATAATAGTAAAATATGGCAAATAGTGCATGTTATATTGATAATAATAAAAGTAATAAGTATATTTATTACAGTTCTATCGATAATAACTGCATAATATGGGTAATAATGCATGTTATATTGATGATAATAAAAGTAATACGTATATTTATTATAGTTCTAGCGATAATAACTGCATAATATGGGTAATAATGCGTGTTATATTGATAATAATATAAGTAATAAGTATAATTATTACAGTTCTAGCGATAATAACTGCATTATATGGGTAATAATGCATGTTATATTGATAATAATAAAAGTAATAAATATATTTATTACAGTTCTATCGATAATAACTGCATAATATGGGTAATAATGCATGTTATATTGATAATAATAAAAGTAATAAATATATTTATTACAGTTCTATCGATAATAACTGCACAATATGGGTAATAATGCATGTTATATTGATAATAATCTAAGTAGTAAGTATAATTATTACAGTTCTAGCGATATAACGGCATTATATGGGTAATAATGCACGTTATATTGTTAACAATATAAGTAATAAGTATATTTATTACAGTTCTAGCGATAATAACTGCATTATATAGGTAATAATGCATGTTATATTGATGATAATGAAAGTAATACGTATATTTATTATAGTTCTAGCGATAATAACTGCATAATATGGGTAATAATGCATGTTATATTGATAATGATATAAGTAATAAGTATAATTATTACAGTTCTAGCGATAATAACTGCATTATATGGGTAGTAATGCATGTTATATTGATAATAATATAAGTAATAAGTATAATTATTACAGTACTAGCGATAATAACTGCATTATATGGGTAATAATGCATGTTATATTGATAATAATATAAGTAATAAGTATAATTATTACAGTACTAGCGATAATAACTGCATTATATGGGTAATAATGCATGTTATATTGATAATATCGGGAGTAATAAGTATAATTATTATAGTTCTAGCGATAATAATAGTAAAATATGGCAAATAGTGCATGTTATATTGATAATAATAAAAGTAATAAATATATTTATTACAGTTCTATCGATAATAACTGCATAATATGGGTAATAATGCATGTTATATTGATGATAATAAAAGTAATACGTATATTTATTATAGTTCTAGCGATAATAACTGCATAATATGGGTAATAATGCATGTTATATTGATAATAATCTAAGTAATAAGTATAATTATTACAGTTCTAGCGATAATAACTGCATTATATGGGTAATAATGCACGTTATATTGCTAACAATATAAGTAATAAGTATAATTATTACAGTTCTAGCGATAATAACTGCATAATATGGGTAATAATGCACGTTATATTGCTAATAATATAAGTAATGAGTACAATTATTACAGTTCTAGCGATAATAACTGCATTATATGGGTAATAATGCATGTTATATTGATAATAATATAAGTAATAAGTATAATTATTACAGTTCTAGCGATAATAACTGCATTATATGGGTAATAATGCATGTTATATTGATAATATCGGGAGTAATAAGTACAATTATTATAGTTCTAGCGATAATAATAGTAAAATATGGCAAATAGTGCATGATATATTGATAACAGTAAAAGTAATAAGTATATTTATTACAGTTCTATCGACAATAACTGCATAATATGGGTAATAATGCATGTTATGTTGATGATAATGAAAGTAACACGTATCTTTATTATAGTTCTAGCGATAATAACTGCATAATATGGGTAATAATGCATGTTATATTGATGATAATAAAAGTAATACGTATATTTATTATAGTTCTAGCGATAATAACTGCATAATATGGGTAATAATGCATGTTATATTGATAATAATCTAAGTAATAAGTATAATTATTACAGTTCTAGCGATAATAACTGCATTATATGGGTAATAATGCACGTTATATTGCTAACAATATAAGTAATAAGTATAATTATTACAGTTCTAGCGATAATAACTGCATAATATGGGTAATAATGCACGTTATATTGCTAATAATATAAGTAATGAGTACAATTATTACAATTCTAGCGATAATAACTGCATTATATGGGTAATAATGCATGTTATATTGATTATAATATAAGTAATAAGTATAATTATTACAGTTCTAGCGATAATAACTGCATTATATGGGTAATAATGCATGTTATATTGATAATAATATAAGTAATAAGTATAATTATTACAGTTCTAGCGATAATAACTGCATTATATGGGTAATAATGCATGTTATATTGATAATATCGGGAGTAATAAGTATAATTATTATAGTTCTAGCGATAATAATAGTAAAATATGGCAAATAGTGCATGTTATATTGATAATAATAAAAGTAATAAATATATTTATTACAGTTCTATCGATAATAACTGCATAATATGGGTAATAATGCTTGTTATATTGATAATAATAAAAGTAATAAATATATTTATTACAGTTCTATCGATAATAACTGCATAATATGGGTAATAATGCATGTTATATTGATAATAATCTAAGTAGTAAGTATAATTATTACAGTTCTAGCGATAATAACGGCATTATATGGGTAATAATGCACGTTATATTGTTAACAATATAAGTAATAAGTATATTTATTACAGTTCTAGCGATAATAACTGCATTATATGGGTAATAATGCATGTTATATTGATGATAATGAAAGTAATACGTATATTTATTATAGTTCTAGCGATAATAACTGCATAATATGGGTAATAATGCATGTTATATTGAGAATAATATAAGTAATAAGTATAATTATTACAGTTCTGGCGATAATAACTGCATTATATGGGTAATAATGCACGTTATATTGCTAATAGTATAAGTAATAAGTATAATTATTACAGTTCTAGCGATAATACCTCTATTATATGGGTAATAATGCATGTTATATTGATAATGATATAAGTAGTAAGTATAATTATTACAGTTCTAGCGATAATAACTGCATTATATGGGTAATAATGCATGTTATATTGATAATATCGGGAGCAATAAGTATAATTATTATAGTTCTAGCGATAATAATAGTAAAATATGGCAAATAGTGCATGTTATATTGATAATAATAAAAGTAATAAGTATATTTATTACAGTTCTATCGATAATAACTGCATAATATGGGTAATAATGCATGTTATATTGATGATAATAAAAGTAATACGTATATTTATTATAGTTCTAGCGATAATAACTGCATAATATGGGTAATAATGCATGTTATATTGATAATAATATAAGTAATAAGTATAATTATTACAGTTCTAGCGATAATAACTGCATTATATGGGTAATAATGCATGTTATATTGATAATATTGGGAGTAATAAGTATATTTATTATAGTTCTAGCGATAATAACTGCATAATATGTGTAATAATGCATGTTATATTGATAATAGTATAACTAGTAAGTATAATTATTACAGTTCTGGCGATAATAACTGCATTATATGGGTAACAATGCACGTTATATTGCTAATAGTATAAGTAATAAGTATAATTATTACAGTTCTAGCGATAATAACTGCATTATATGGGTAATAATGCATGTTATATTGATAATAATATAAGTAATAAGTATAATTATTACAGTTCTAGCGATAATAACTGCATTATATGGGTAATAATGCATGTTATATTGATAATACCGGGAGTAATAAGTACAATTATTATAGTTCTAGCGATAATAATAGTAAAATATGGCAAATAGTGCATGTTATATTGATAATAATAAAAGTAATAAGTATATTTATTACAGTTCTATCGATAATAACTGCATAATATGGGTAATAATGCATGTTATATTGATGATAATAAAAGTAATACGTATATTTATTATAGTTCTTGCGATAATAACTGCATTATATGGGTAAAAATGCATGTTATAATGATAATAATATAAGTAATAATATAATTATTACAGTTCTAGCGATAATAACTGCATTATATGGGTAATAATGCATGTTATATTGATAATAATATAAGTAATAAGTATAATTATTACAGTTCTAGCGATAATAACTGCATTATATGGGTAATAATGCATGTTATATTGATAATATCGGGAGTAATAAGTATAATTATTATAGTTCTAGCGATAATAATAGTAAAATATGGCAAATAGTGCATGTTATATTGATAATAATAAAAGTAATAAATATATTTATTACAGTTCTATCGATAATAACTGCATAATATGGGTAATAATGCTTGTTATATTGATAATAATAAAAGTAATAAATATATTTATTACAGTTCTATCGATAATAACTGCATAATATGGGTAATAATGCATGTTATATTGATAATAATCTAAGTAGTAAGTATAATTATTACAGTTCTAGCGATAATAACGGCATTATATGGGTAATAATGCACGTTATATTGTTAACAATATAAGTAATAAGTATATTTATTACAGTTCTAGCGATAATAACTGCATTATATGGGTAATAATGCATGTTATATTGATGATAATGAAAGTAATACGTATATTTATTATAGTTCTAGCGATAATAACTGCATAATATGGGTAATAATGCATGTTATATTGAGAATAATATAAGTAATAAGTATAATTATTACAGTTCTGGCGATAATAACTGCATTATATCGGTAATAATGCACGTTATATTGCTAATAGTATAAGTAATAAGTATAATTATTACAGTTCTAGCGATAATACCTCTATTATATGGGTAATAATGCATGTTATATTGATAATGATATAAGTAGTAAGTATAATTATTACAGTTCTAGCGATAATAACTGCATTATATAGGTAATAATGCATGTTATATTGATGATAATGAAAGTAATACGTATATTTATTATAGTTCTAGCGATAATAACTGCATAATATGGGTAATAATGCATGTTATATTGAGAATAATATAAGTAATAAGTATAATTATTACAGTTCTGGCGATAATAACTGCATTATATGGGTAATAATGCACGTTATATTGCTAATAGTATAAGTAATAAGTATAATTATTACAGTTCTAGCGATAATACCTCTATTATATGGGTAATAATGCATGTTATATTGATAATGATATAAGTAATAAGTATAATTATTACAGTTCTAGCGATAATAACTGCATTATATGGGTAATAATGCATGTTATATTGATAATATCGGGAGTAATAAGTATAATTATTATAGTTCTAGCGATAATAATAGTAAAATATGGCAAATAGTGCATGTTATATTGATAATAATAAAAGTAATAAGTATATTTATTCCAGTTCTATCGATAATAACTGCATTATATGCGTAATAAGGCATGTTATATTGATAATATCGGGAGTAATAAGTATAATTATTATAGTTCTAGCGATAATAATAGTAAAGTATGGCTAATAGTGCATGATATATTGATAACAGTAAAAGTAATAAGTATATTTATTACAGTTCTATCGATAATAACTGCATAATATGGGTAATAATGCATGTTATATTGAGAATAATATAAGTAATAAGTATAATTATTACAGTTCTGGCGATAATAACTGCATTATATGGGTAATAATGCACGTTATATTGCTAACAATATAAGTAATAAGTATAATTATTACAGTTCTAGCGATAATAACTGCATAATATGGGTAATAATGCACGTTATATTGCTAATAATATAAGTAATGAGTACAATTATTACAGTTCTAGCGATAATAACTGCATTATATGGGTAATAATGCATGTTATATTGATAATAATATAAGTAATAAGTATAATTATTACAGTTCTAGCGATAATAACTGCATTATATGGGTAATAATGCATGTTATATTGATATTACCGGGAGTAATAAGTACAATTATTATAGTTCTAGCGATAATAATAGTAAAATATGGCAAATAGTGCATGTTATATTGATAATAATAAAAGTAATAAGTATATTTATTACAGTTCTATCGATAATAACTGCATAATATGGGTAATAATGCATGTTATATTGATGATAATAAAAGTAATACGTATATTTATTAGAGTTCTAGCGATAATAACTGCATAATATGGGTAATAATGCATGTTATATTGATAATAATATAAGTAATAAGTATAATTATTACAGTTCTAGCAATAATACCTCCTTTATATGGGTAATAATGCATGTTATATTGATGATAATGAAAGTAATACGTATATTTATTATAGTTCTTGCGATAATAACTGCATTATATGGGTAAAAATGCATGTTATAATGATAATAATATAAGTAATAATATAATTATTACAGTTCTAGCGATAATAACTGCATTATATGGGTAATAATGCATGTTATATTGATAATATCGGGAGTAATAAGTATAATTATTATAGTTCTAGCGATAATAATAGTAAAATATGGCAAATAGTGCATGTTATATTGATAATAATAAAAGTAATAAGTATATTTATTACAGTTCTATCGATAATAACTGCATTATATGCGTAATAAGGCATGTTATATTGATAATATCGGGAGTAATAAGTATAATTATTATAGTTCTAGCGATAATAATAGTAAAGTATGGCTAATAGTGCATGATATATTGATAACAGTAAAAGTAATAAGTATATTTATTACAGTTCTATCGATAATAACTGCATAATATGGGTAATAATGCATGTTATGTTGATGATAATGAAAGTAATACGTATGTTTATTATAGTTCTAGCGATAATAATTGCATAATATGGGTAATAATGCATGTTATATTGAGAATAATATAAGTAATAAGTATAATTATTACAGTTCTGGCGATAACAACTGCATTATATGGGTAATAATGCACGTTATATTGCTAATAGTATAAGTAATAAGTATAATTATTACAGTTCTAGCGATAATACCTCCATTATATGGGTAGTAATGCATGTTATATTGATAATAATATAAGTAATCAGTATAATTATTACAGTTCTAGCGATAATAACTGCATAATATGGGTAATAATGCACGTTACATTGCTAATAGTATAAGTAATGAGTATAATTATTACAGTTCTAGCGATAATACCTCTATTATATGGGTAATAATGCATGTTATATTGATAATGATATAAGTAATAAGTATAATTATTACAGTTCTAGCGATAATAACTGCATTATATGGGTAATAATGCATGTTATATTGATAATATCGGGAGTAATAAGTATAATTATTATAGTTCTAGCGATAATAATAGTAAAATATGGCAAATAGTGCATGTTATATTGATAATAATAAAAGTAATAAGTATATTTATTCCAGTTCTATCGATAATAACTGCATTATATGCGTAATAAGGCATGTTATATTGATAATATCGGGAGTAATAAGTATAATTATTATAGTTCTAGCGATAATAATAGTAAAGTATGGCTAATAGTGCATGATATATTGATAACAGTAAAAGTAATAAGTATATTTATTACAGTTCTATCGATAATAACTGCATAATATGGGTAATAATGCATGTTATATTGAGAATAATATAAGTAATAAGTATAATTATTACAGTTCTGGCGATAATAACTGCATTATATGGGTAATAATGCACGTTATATTGCTAACAATATAAGTAATAAGTATAATTATTACAGTTCTAGCGATAATAACTGCATAATATGGGTAATAATGCACGTTATATTGCTAATAATATAAGTAATGAGTACAATTATTACAGTTCTAGCGATAATAACTGCATTATATGGGTAATAATGCATGTTATATTGATAATAATATAAGTAATAAGTATAATTATTACAGTTCTAGCGATAATAACTGCATTATATGGGTAATAATGCATGTTATATTGAGAATAATATAAGTAATAAGTATAATTATTACAGTTCTGGCGATAACAACTGCATTATATGGGTAATAATGCACGTTATATTGCTAATAGTATAAGTAATAAGTATAATTATTACAGTTCTAGCGATAATACCTCCATTATATGGGTAATAATGCACGTTATATTGCTAACAATATAAGTAATAAGTATAATTATTACAGTTCTAGCGATAATAACTGCATAATATGGGTAATAATGCACGTTATATTGCTAATAATATAAGTAATGAGTACAATTATTACAATTCTAGCGATAATAACTGCATTATATGGGTAATAATGCATGTTATATTGATTATAATATAAGTAATAAGTATAATTATTACAGTTCTAGCGATAATAACTGCATTATATGGGTAATAATGCATGTTATATTGATAATAATATAAGTAATAAGTATAATTATTACAGTTCTAGCGATAATAACTGCATTATATGGGTAATAATGCATGTTATATTGATAATATCGGGAGTAATAAGTATAATTATTATAGTTCTAGCGATAATAATAGTAAAATATGGCAAATAGTGCATGTTATATTGATAATAATAAAAGTAATAAATATATTTATTACAGTTCTATCGATAATAACTGCATAATATGGGTAATAATGCTTGTTATATTGATAATAATAAAAGTAATAAATATATTTATTACAGTTCTATCGATAATAACTGCATAATATGGGTAATAATGCATGTTATATTGATAATAATCTAAGTAGTAAGTATAATTATTACAGTTCTAGCGATAATAACGGCATTATATGGGTAATAATGCACGTTATATTGTTAACAATATAAGTAATAAGTATATTTATTACAGTTCTAGCGATAATAACTGCATTATATGGGTAATAATGCATGTTATATTGATGATAATGAAAGTAATACGTATATTTATTATAGTTCTAGCGATAATAACTGCATAATATGGGTAATAATGCATGTTATATTGAGAATAATATAAGTAATAAGTATAATTATTACAGTTCTGGCGATAATAACTGCATTATATGGGTAATAATGCACGTTATATTGCTAATAGTATAAGTAATAAGTATAATTATTACAGTTCTAGCGATAATACCTCTATTATATGGGTAATAATGCATGTTATATTGATAATGATATAAGTAGTAAGTATAATTATTACAGTTCTAGCGATAATAACTGCATTATATAGGTAATAATGCATGTTATATTGATGATAATGAAAGTAATACGTATATTTATTATAGTTCTAGCGATAATAACTGCATAATATGGGTAATAATGCATGTTATATTGAGAATAATATACGTAATAAGTATAATTATTACAGTTCTGGCGATAATAACTGCATTATATGGGTAATAATGCACGTTATATTGCTAATAGTATAAGTAATAAGTATAATTATTACAGTTCTAGCGATAATACCTCTATTATATGGGTAATAATGCATGTTATATTGATAATGATATAAGTAATAAGTATAATTATTACAGTTCTAGCGATAATAACTGCATTATATGGGTAATAATGCATGTTATATTGATAATATCGGGAGTAATAAGTATAATTATTATAGTTCTAGCGATAATAATAGTAAAATATGGCAAATAGTGCATGTTATATTGATAATAATAAAAGTAATAAGTATATTTATTCCAGTTCTATCGATAATAACTGCATTATATGCGTAATAAGGCATGTTATATTGATAATATCGGGAGTAATAAGTATAATTATTATAGTTCTAGCGATAATAATAGTAAAGTATGGCTAATAGTGCATGATATATTGATAACAGTAAAAGTAATAAGTATATTTATTACAGTTCTATCGATAATAACTGCATAATATGGGTAATAATGCATGTTATATTGAGAATAATATAAGTAATAAGTATAATTATTACAGTTCTGGCGATAATAACTGCATTATATGGGTAATAATGCACGTTATATTGCTAACAATATAAGTAATAAGTATAATTATTACAGTTCTAGCGATAATAACTGCATAATATGGGTAATAATGCACGTTATATTGCTAATAATATAAGTAATGAGTACAATTATTACAGTTCTAGCGATAATAACTGCATTATATGGGTAATAATGCATGTTATATTGATAATAATATAAGTAATAAGTATAATTATTACAGTTCTAGCGATAATAACTGCATTATATGGGTAATAATGCATGTTATATTGATATTACCGGGAGTAATAAGTACAATTATTATAGTTCTAGCGATAATAATAGTAAAATATGGCAAATAGTGCATGTTATATTGATAATAATAAAAGTAATAAGTATATTTATTACAGTTCTATCGATAATAACTGCATAATATGGGTAATAATGCATGTTATATTGATGATAATAAAAGTAATACGTATATTTATTAGAGTTCTAGCGATAATAACTGCATAATATGGGTAATAATGCATGTTATATTGATAATAATATAAGTAATAAGTATAATTATTACAGTTCTAGCAATAATACCTCCTTTATATGGGTAATAATGCATGTTATATTGATGATAATGAAAGTAATACGTATATTTATTATAGTTCTTGCGATAATAACTGCATTATATGGGTAAAAATGCATGTTATAATGATAATAATATAAGTAATAATATAATTATTACAGTTCTAGCGATAATAACTGCATTATATGGGTAATAATGCATGTTATATTGATAATATCGGGAGTAATAAGTATAATTATTATAGTTCTAGCGATAATAATAGTAAAATATGGCAAATAGTGCATGTTATATTGATAATAATAAAAGTAATAAGTATATTTATTACAGTTCTATCGATAATAACTGCATTATATGCGTAATAAGGCATGTTATATTGATAATATCGGGAGTAATAAGTATAATTATTATAGTTCTAGCGATAATAATAGTAAAGTATGGCTAATAGTGCATGATATATTGATAACAGTAAAAGTAATAAGTATATTTATTACAGTTCTATCGATAATAACTGCATAATATGGGTAATAATGCATGTTATGTTGATGATAATGAAAGTAATACGTATGTTTATTATAGTTCTAGCGATAATAATTGCATAATATGGGTAATAATGCATGTTATATTGAGAATAATATAAGTAATAAGTATAATTATTACAGTTCTGGCGATAACAACTGCATTATATGGGTAATAATGCACGTTATATTGCTAATAGTATAAGTAATAAGTATAATTATTACAGTTCTAGCGATAATACCTCCATTATATGGGTAGTAATGCATGTTATATTGATAATAATATAAGTAATCAGTATAATTATTACAGTTCTAGCGATAATAACTGCATAATATGGGTAATAATGCACGTTACATTGCTAATAATATAAGTAATGAGTACAATTATTACAGTTCTAGCGATAATAACTGCATTATATGGGTAATAATGCATGTTATATTGATAATAATATAAGTAATAAGTATAATTATTACAGTACTAGCGATAATAACTGCATTATATGGGTAATAATGCATGTTATATTGATAATATCGGGAGTAATAAGTATAATTATTATAGTTCTAGCGATAATAATAGTAAAATATGGCAAATAGTGCATGTTATATTGATAATAATAAAAGTAATAAATATATTTATTACAGTTCTATCGATAATAACTGCATAATATGGGTAATAATGCATGTTATATTGATGATAATAAAAGTAATACGTATATTTATTATAGTTCTAGCGATAATAACTGCATAATATGGGTAATAATGCATGTTATATTGATAATAATCTAAGTAATGAGTACAATTATTACAGTTCTAGCGATAATAACTGCATTATATGGGTAATAATGCATGTTATATTGATAATAATATAAGTAATAAGTATAATTATTACAGTTCTAGCGATAATAACTGCATTATATGGGTAATAATGCATGTTATATTGATAATATCGGGAGTAATAAGTACAATTATTATAGTTCTAGCGATAATAATAGTAAAATATGGCAAATAGTGCATGATATATTGATAACAGTAAAAGTAATAAGTATATTTATTACAGTTCTATCGACAATAACTGCATAATATGGGTAATAATGCATGTTATGTTGATGATAATGAAAGTAATACGTATGTTTATTATAGTTCTAGCGATAATAACTGCATAATATGGGTAATAATGCATGTTATATTGATGATAATAAAAGTAATACGTATATTTATTATAGTTCTAGCGATAATAACTGCATAATATGGGTAATAATGCATGTTATATTGATAATAATCTAAGTAATAAGTATAATTATTACAGTTCTAGCGATAATAACTGCATTATATGGGTAATAATGCACGTTATATTGCTAACAATATAAGTAATAAGTATAATTATTACAGTTCTAGCGATAATAACTGCATAATATGGGTAATAATGCACGTTATATTGCTAATAATATAAGTAATGAGTACAATTATTACAGTTCTAGCGATAATAACTGCATTATATGGGTAATAATGCATGTTATATTGATAATAATATAAGTAATAAGTATAATTATTACAGTTCTAGCGATAATAACTGCATTATATGGGTAATAATGCATGTTATATTGATAATAATATAAGTAATAAGTATAATTATTACAGTTCTAGCGATAATAACTGCATTATATGGGTAATAATGCATGTTATATTGATAATATCGGGAGTAATAAGTATAATTATTATAGTTCTAGCGATAATAATAGTAAAATATGGCAAATAGTGCATGTTATATTGATAATAATAAAAGTAATAAATATATTTATTACAGTTCTATCGATAATAACTGCATAATATGGGTAATAATGCTTGTTATATTGATAATAATAAAAGTAATAAATATATTTATTACAGTTCTATCGATAATAACTGCATAATATGGGTAATAATGCATGTTATATTGATAATAATCTAAGTAGTAAGTATAATTATTACAGTTCTAGCGATAATAACTGCATTATATGGGTAAAAATGCATGTTATAATGATAATAATATAAGTAATAATATAATTATTACAGTTCTAGCGATAATAACTGCATTATATGGGTAAAAATGCATGTTATAATGATAATAATATAAGTAATAATATAATTATTACAGTTCTAGCGATAATAACTGCATTATATGGGTAATAATGCATGTTATATTGATAATATCGGGAGTAATAAGTATAATTATTATAGTTCTAGCGATAATAATAGTAAAATATGGCAAATAGTGCATGTTATATTGATAATAATAAAAGTAATAAGTATATTTATTACAGTTCTATCGATAATAACTGCATTATATGCGTAATAAGGCATGTTATATTGATAATATCGGGAGTAATAAGTATAATTATTATAGTTCTAGCGATAATAATAGTAAAGTATGGCTAATAGTGCATGATATATTGATAACAGTAAAAGTAATAAGTATATTTATTACAGTTCTATCGATAATAACTGCATAATATGGGTAATAATGCATGTTATGTTGATGATAATGAAAGTAATACGTATGTTTATTATAGTTCTAGCGATAATAATTGCATAATATGGGTAATAATGCATGTTATATTGAGAATAATATAAGTAATAAGTATAATTATTACAGTTCTGGCGATAACAACTGCATTATATGGGTAATAATGCACGTTATATTGCTAATAGTATAAGTAATAAGTATAATTATTACAGTTCTAGCGATAATACCTCCATTATATGGGTAGTAATGCATGTTATATTGATAATAATATAAGTAATCAGTATAATTATTACAGTTCTAGCGATAATAACTGCATAATATGGGTAATAATGCACGTTACATTGCTAATAATATAAGTAATGAGTACAATTATTACAGTTCTAGCGATAATAACTGCATTATATGGGTAATAATGCATGTTATATTGATAATAATATAAGTAATAAGTATAATTATTACAGTACTAGCGATAATAACTGCATTATATGGGTAATAATGCATGTTATATTGATAATATCGGGAGTAATAAGTATAATTATTATAGTTCTAGCGATAATAATAGTAAAATATGGCAAATAGTGCATGTTATATTGATAATAATAAAAGTAATAAATATATTTATTACAGTTCTATCGATAATAACTGCATAATATGGGTAATAATGCATGTTATATTGATGATAATAAAAGTAATACGTATATTTATTATAGTTCTAGCGATAATAACTGCATAATATGGGTAATAATGCATGTTATATTGATAATAATCTAAGTAATAAGTATAATTATTACAGTTCTAGCGATAATAACTGCATTATATGGGTAATAATGCACGTTATATTGCTAACAATATAAGTAATAAGTATAATTATTACAGTTCTAGCGATAATAACTGCATAATATGGGTAATAATGCACATTATATTGCTAATAATATAAGTAATGAGTACAATTATTACAGTTCTAGCGATAATAACTGCATTATATGGGTAATAATGCATGTTATATTGATAATAATATAAGTAATAAGTATAATTATTACAGTTCTAGCGATAATAACTGCATTATATGGGTAATAATGCATGTTATATTGATAATATCGGGAGTAATAAGTACAATTATTATAGTTCTAGCGATAATAATAGTAAAATATGGCAAATAGTGCATGATATATTGATAACAGTAAAAGTAATAAGTATATTTATTACAGTTCTATCGACAATAACTGCATAATATGGGTAATAATGCATGTTATGTTGATGATAATGAAAGTAATACGTATGTTTATTATAGTTCTAGCGATAATAACTGCATAATATGGGTAATAATGCATGTTATATTGATAATAATCTAAGTAATAAGTATAATTATTACAGTTCTAGCGATAATAACTGCATTATATGGGTAATAATGCACGTTATATTGCTAACAATATAAGTAATAAGTATAATTATTACAGTTCTAGCGATAATAACTGCATAATATGGGTAATAATGCACATTATATTGCTAATAATATAAGTAATGAGTACAATTATTACAGTTCTAGCGATAATAACTGCATTATATGGGTAATAATGCATGTTATATTGATAATAATATAAGTAATAAGTATAATTATTACAGTTCTAGCGATAATAACTGCATTATATGGGTAATAATGCATGTTATATTGATAATATCGGGAGTAATAAGTACAATTATTATAGTTCTAGCGATAATAATAGTAAAATATGGCAAATAGTGCATGATATATTGATAACAGTAAAAGTAATAAGCATATTTATTACAGTTCTATCGACAATAACTGCATAATATGGGTAATAATGCATGTTATGTTGATGATAATGAAAGTAATACGTATGTTTATTATAGTTCTAGCGATAATAACTGCATAATATGGGTAATAATGCATGTTATATTGATGATAATAAAAGTAATACGTATATTTATTATAGTTCTAGCGATAATAACTGCATAATATGGGTAATAATGCATGTTATATTGATAATAATCTAAGTAATAAGTATAATTATTACAGTTCTAGCGATAATAACTGCATTATATGGGTAATAATGCACGTTATATTGCTAACAATATAAGTAATAAGTATAATTATTACAGTTCTAGCGATAATAACTGCATAATATGGGTAATAATGCACGTTATATTGCTAATAATATAAGTAATGAGTACAATTATTACAGTTCTAGCGATAATAACTGCATTATATGGGTAATAATGCATGTTATATTGATAATAATATAAGTAATAAGTATAATTATTACAGTTCTAGCGATAATAACTGCATTATATGGGTAAAAATGCATGTTATAATGATAATAATATAAGTAATAATATAATTATTACAGTTCTAGCGATAATAACTGCATTATATGGGTAAAAATGCATGTTATAATGATAATAATATAAGTAATAATATAATTATTACAGTTCTAGCGATAATAACTGCATTATATGGGTAATAATGCATGTTATATTGATAATATCGGGAGTAATAAGTATAATTATTATAGTTCTAGCGATAATAATAGTAAAATATGGCAAATAGTGCATGTTATATTGATAATAATAAAAGTAATAAGTATATTTATTACAGTTCTATCGATAATAACTGCATTATATGCGTAATAAGGCATGTTATATTGATAATATCGGGAGTAATAAGTATAATTATTATAGTTCTAGCGATAATAATAGTAAAGTATGGCTAATAGTGCATGATATATTGATAACAGTAAAAGTAATAAGTATATTTATTACAGTTCTATCGATAATAACTGCATAATATGGGTAATAATGCATGTTATGTTGATGATAATGAAAGTAATACGTATGTTTATTATAGTTCTAGCGATAATAATTGCATAATATGGGTAATAATGCATGTTATATTGAGAATAATATAAGTAATAAGTATAATTATTACAGTTCTGGCGATAACAACTGCATTATATGGGTAATAATGCACGTTATGTTGCTAATAGTATAAGTAATAAGTATAATTATTACAGTTCTAGCGATAATACCTCCATTATATGGGTAGTAATGCATGTTATATTGATAATAATATAAGTAATCAGTATAATTATTACAGTTCTAGCGATAATAACTGCATAATATGGGTAATAATGCACGTTACATTGCTAATAATATAAGTAATGAGTACAATTATTACAGTTCTAGCGATAATAACTGCATTATATGGGTAATAATGCATGTTATATTGATAATAATATAAGTAATAAGTATAATTATTACAGTACTAGCGATAATAACTGCATTATATGGGTAATAATGCATGTTATATTGATAATATCGGGAGTAATAAGTATAATTATTATAGTTCTAGCGATAATAATAGTAAAATATGGCAAATAGTGCATGTTATATTGATAATAATAAAAGTAATAAATATATTTATTACAGTTCTAGCGATAATAACTGCATTATATGGGTAATAATGCACGTTATATTGCTAACAATATAAGTAATAAGTATAATTATTACAGTTCTAGCGATAATAACTGCATAATATGGGTAATAATGCACGTTATATTGCTAATAATATAAGTAATGAGTACAATTATTACAGTTCTAGCGATAATAACTGCATTATATGGGTAATAATGCATGTTATATTGATAATAATATAAGTAATAAGTATAATTATTACAGTTCTAGCGATAATAACTGCATTATATGGGTAATAATGCATGTTATATTGATAATATCGGGAGTAATAAGTACAATTATTATAGTTCTAGCGATAATAATAGTAAAATATGGCAAATAGTGCATGATATATTGATAACAGTAAAAGTAATAAGTATATTTATTACAGTTCTATCGACAATAACTGCATAATATGGGTAATAATGCATGTTATGTTGATGATAATGAAAGTAATACGTATGTTTATTATAGTTCTAGCGATAATAACTGCATAATATGGGTAATAATGCATGTTATATTGATGATAATAAAAGTAATACGTATATTTATTATAGTTCTAGCGATAATAACTGCATAATATGGGTAATAATGCATGTTATATTGATAATAATCTAAGTAATAAGTATAATTATTACAGTTCTAGCGATAATAACTGCATTATATGGGTAATAATGCACGTTATATTGCTAACAATATAAGTAATAAGTATAATTATTACAGTTCTAGCGATAATAACTGCATAATATGGGTAATAATGCACGTTATATTGCTAATAATATAAGTAATGAGTACAATTATTACAGTTCTAGCGATAATAACTGCATTATATGGGTAATAATGCATGTTATATTGATAATAATATAAGTAATAAGTATAATTATTACAGTTCTAGCGATAATAACTGCATTATATGGGTAATAATGCATGTTATATTGATAATAATATAAGTAATAAGTATAATTATTACAGTTCTAGCGATAATAACTGCATTATATGGGTAATAATGCATGTTATATTGATAATATCGGGAGTAATAAGTATAATTATTATAGTTCTAGCGATAATAATAGTAAAATATGGGAAATAGTGCATGTTATATTGATAATAATAAAAGTAATAAATATATTTATTACAGTTCTATCGATAATAACTGCATAATATGGGTAATAATGCTTGTTATATTGATAATAATAAAAGTAATAAATATATTTATTACAGTTCTATCGATAATAACTGCATAATATGGGTAATAATGCATGTTATATTGATAATAATCTAAGTAGTAAGTATAATTATTACAGTTCTAGCGATAATAACTGCATTATATGGGTAAAAATGCATGTTATAATGATAATAATATAAGTAATAATATAATTATTACAGTTCTAGCGATAATAACTGCATTATATGGGTAAAAATGCATGTTATAATGATAATAATATAAGTAATAATATAATTATTACAGTTCTAGCGATAATAACTGCATTATATGGGTAATAATGCATGTTATATTGATAATATCGGGAGTAATAAGTATAATTATTATAGTTCTAGCGATAATAATAGTAAAATATGGCAAATAGTGCATGTTATATTGATAATAATAAAAGTAATAAGTATATTTATTACAGTTCTATCGATAATAACTGCATTATATGCGTAATAAGGCATGTTATATTGATAATATCGGGAGTAATAAGTATAATTATTATAGTTCTAGCGATAATAATAGTAAAGTATGGCTAATAGTGCATGATATATTGATAACAGTAAAAGTAATAAGTATATTTATTACAGTTCAATCGATAATAACTGCATAATATGGGTAATAATGCATGTTATGTTGATGATAATGAAAGTAATACGTATGTTTATTATAGTTCTAGCGATAATAATTGCATAATATGGGTAATAATGCATGTTATATTGAGAATAATATAAGTAATAAGTATAATTATTACAGTTCTGGCGATAACAACTGCATTATATGGGTAATAATGCACGTTATATTGCTAATAGTATAAGTAATAAGTATAATTATTACAGTTCTAGCGATAATACCTCCATTATATGGGTAGTAATGCATGTTATATTGATAATAATATAAGTAATCAGTATAATTATTACAGTTCTAGCGATAATAACTGCATAATATGGGTAATAATGCACGTTACATTGCTAATAATATAAGTAATGAGTACAATTATTACAGTTCTAGCGATAATAACTGCATTATATGGGTAATAATGCATGTTATATTGATAATAATATAAGTAATAAGTATAATTATTACAGTACTAGCGATAATAACTGCATTATATGGGTAATAATGCATGTTATATTGATAATATGGGGAGTAATAAGTATAATTATTATAGTTCTAGCGATAATAATAGTAAAATATGGCAAATAGTGCATGTTATATTGATAATAATAAAAGTAATAAATATATTTATTACAGTTCTATCGATAATAACTGCATAATATGGGTAATAATGCATGTTATATTGATGATAATAAAAGTAATACGTATATTTATTATAGTTCTAGCGATAATAACTGCATAATATGGGTAATAATGCATGTTATATTGATAATAATCTAAGTAATAAGTATAATTATTACAGTTCTAGCGATAATAACTGCATTATATGGGTAATAATGCACGTTATATTGCTAACAATATAAGTAATAAGTATAATTATTACAGTTCTAGCGATAATAACTGCATAATATGGGTAATAATGCACATTATATTGCTAATAATATAAGTAATGAGTACAATTATTACAGTTCTAGCGATAATAACTGCATTATATGGGTAATAATGCATGTTATATTGATAATAATATAAGTAATAAGTATAATTATTACAGTTCTAGCGATAATAACTGCATTATATGGGTAATAATGCATGTTATATTGATAATATCGGGAGTAATAAGTACAATTATTATAGTTCTAGCGATAATAATAGTAAAATATGGCAAATAGTGCATGATATATTGATAACAGTAAAAGTAATAAGTATATTTATTACAGTTCTATCGACAATAACTGCATAATATGGGTAATAATGCATGTTATGTTGATGATAATGAAAGTAATACGTATGTTTATTATAGTTCTAGCGATAATAACTGCATAATATGGGTAATAATGCATGTTATATTGATGATAATAAAAGTAATACGTATATTTATTATAGTTCTAGCGATAATAACTGCATAATATGGGTAATAATGCATGTTATATTGATAATAATCTAAGTAATAAGTATAATTATTACAGTTCTAGCGATAATAACTGCATTATATGGGTAATAATGCACGTTATATTGCTAACAATATAAGTAATAAGTATAATTATTACAGTTCTAGCGATAATAACTGCATAATATGGGTAATAATGCACGTTATATTGCTAATAATATAAGTAATGAGTACAATTATTACAGTTCTAGCGATAATAACTGCATTATATGGGTAATAATGCATGTTATATTGATAATAATATAAGTAATAAGTATAATTATTACAGTTCTAGCGATAATAACTGCATTATATGGGTAATAATGCATGTTATATTGATAATAATATAAGTAATAAGTATAATTATTACAGTTCTAGCGATAATAACTGCATTATATGGGTAATAATGCACGTTATATTGTTAACAATATAAGTAATAAGTATATTTATTACAGTTCTAGCGATAATAACTGCAT
This sequence comes from Megachile leachella, assembly GCA_963576845.1. Lineage (NCBI taxonomy): Eukaryota > Metazoa > Arthropoda > Insecta > Hymenoptera > Megachilidae > Megachile > Megachile leachella. The sequence continues at coordinate 860,296 of CAUYWW010000082.1, forward strand.
TATATGGGTAATAATGCATGTTATATTGATGATAATGAAAGTAATACGTATATTTATTATAGTTCTAGCGATAATAACTGCATTATATGGGTAATAATGCATGTTATATTGATGATAATGAAAGTAATACGTATATTTATTATAGTTCTAGCGATAATAACTGCATAATATGGGTAATAATGCATGTTATATTGAGAATAATATAAGCAATAAGTATAATTATTACAGTTCTGGCGATAATAACTGCATTATATGGGTAATAATGCACGTTATATTGCTAATAGTATAAGTAATAAGTATAATTATTACAGTTCTAGCGATAATACCTCTATTATATGGGTAATAATGCATGTTATATTGATAATGATATAAGTAATAAGTATAATTATTACAGTTCTAGCGATAATAACTGCATTATATGGGTAATAATGCATGTTATATTGATAATATCGGGAGCAATAAGTATAATTATTATAGTTCTAGCGATAATAATAGTAAAATATGGCAAATAGTGCATGTTATATTGATAATAATAAAAGTAATAAGTATATTTATTACAGTTCTATCGATAATAACTGCATAATATGGGTAATAATGCATGTTATATTGATGATATCGGGAGTAATAAGTACAATTATTATAGTTCTAGCGATAATAATAGTAAAATATGGCAAATAGTGCATGTTATATTGATAATAATAAAAGTATAAAGTATATTTATTACAGTTCTATCGATAATAACTGCATAATATGGGTAATAATGCATGTTATATTGATGATGATAAAAGTAATACGTATATTTATTATAGTTCTAGCGATAATAACTGCATAATATGGGTAATAATGCATGTTATATTGATAATAATCTAAGTAATAAGTATAATTATTACAGTTCTAGCGATAATAACTGCATTACATGGGTAATAATGCACGTTATATTGCTAACAATATAAGTAACAAGTATAATTATTACAGTTCTAGCGATAATAACTGCATAATATGGGTAATAATGCACGTTATATTGCTAATAATATAAGTAATGAGTACAATTATTACAGTTCTAGCGATAATAACTGCATTATATGGGTAATAATGCATGTTATATTGATAATAATATAAGTAATAAGTATAATTATTACAGTTCTAGCGATAATAACTGCATTATATGGGTAATAATGCATGTTATATTGATAATACCGGGAGTAATAAGTACAATTATTATAGTTCTAGCGATAATAATAGTAAAATATGGCAAATAGTGCATGTTATATTGATAATAATAAAAGTAATAAGTATATTTATTACAGTTCTATCGATAATAACTGCATAATATGGGTAATAATGCATGTTATATTGATGATAATAAAAGTAATACGTATATTTATTATAGTTCTAGCGATAATAACTGCATAATATGGGTAATAATGCATGTTATATTGATAATAATATAAGTAATAAGTATAATTATTACAGTTCTAGCGATAATAACTGCATTATATGGGTAATAATGCACGTTATATTGCTAGTAGTATAAGTAATAAGTATAATTATTACAGTTCTAGCGATAATAACTGCATTATATGGGTAATAATGCATGTTACATTGATAATATTGGGAGTAATAAGTGTATTTATTATAGTTCTACCGATAATAACTGCATAATATGGGTAATAATGCATGTTATATTGATAATAATATAAGTAATAAGTATAATTATTACAGTTCTAGCAATAATACCTCCTTTATATGGGTAATAATGCATGTTATATTGATGATAATGAAAGTAATACGTATATTTATTATAGTTCTTGCGATAATAACTGCATTATATGGGTAAAAATGCATGTTATAATGATAATAATATAAGTAATAATATAATTATTGCAGTTCTAGCGATAATAACTGCATTATATGGGTAATAATGCATGTTATATTGATAATATCGGGAGTAATAGGTATAATTATTATAGTTCTAGCGATAATAATAGTAAAATATGGCAAATAGTGCATGTTATATTGATAATAATAAAAGTAATAAGTATATTTATTACAGTTCTATCGATAATAACTGCATTATATGGGTAATAATGCATGTTATATTGATAATAATAAAAGTAATAAGTATATTTATTACAGTTCTATCGATAATAACTGCATAATATGGGTAATAATGCATGTTATATTGATGATAATAAAAGTAATACGTATATTTATTATAGTTCTAGCGATAATAACTGCATAATATGGGTAATAATGCATGTTATATTGATAATAATATAAGTAATAAGTATAATTATTACAGTTCTAGCGATAATAACTGCATTATATGGGTAATAATGCATGTTATATTGATAATAATAAAAGTAATAAATATATTTATTACAGTTCTATCGATAATAACTGCATAATATGGGTAATAATGCATGTTATATTGATAATAATAAAAGTAATAAATATATTTATTACAGTTCTATCGATAATAACTGCATAATATGGGTAATAATGCATGTTATATTGATAATAATCTAAGTAGTAAGTATAATTATTACAGTTCTAGCGATAATAACGGCATTATATGGGTAATAATGCACGTTATATTGTTAACAATATAAGTAATAAGTATATTTATTACAGTTCTAGCGATAATAACTGCATTATATAGGTAATAATGCATGTTATATTGATGATAATGAAAGTAATACGTATATTTATTATAGTTCTAGCGATAATAACTGCATAATATGGGTAATAATGCATGTTATATTGAGAATAATATAAGTAATAAGTATAATTATTACAGTTCTGGCGATAATAACTGCATTATATGGGTAATAATGCACGTTATATTGCTAATAGTATAAGTAATAAGTATAATTATTACAGTTCTAGCGATAATACCTCTATTATATGGGTAATAATGCATGTTATATTGATAATGATATAAGTAATAAGTATAATTATTACAGTTCTAGCGATAATAACTGCATTATATGGGTAATAATGCATGTTACATTGATAACATTGGGAGTAATAAGTGTATTTATTATAGATCTAGCGATAATAACTGCATAATATGGGTAATAATGCATGTTATATTGATACTAATATAAGTAATAAGTATAATTATTACAGTTCTAGCAATAATACCTCCTTTATATGGGTAATAATGCATGTTATATTGATGACAATGAAAGTAATACGTATATTTATTATAGTTCTTGCGATAATAACTGCATTATATGGGTAAAAATGCATGTTATAATGAGAATAATATAAGTAATAATATAATTATTACAGTTCTAGCGATAATAACTGCATTATATGGGTAATAATGCATGTTATATTGATAATATCGGGAGTAATAAGTATAATTATTATAGTTCTAGCGATAATAATAGTAAAATATGGCAAATAGTGCATGTTATATTGATAATAATAAAAGTAATAAGTATATTTATTACAGTTCTATCGATAATAACTGCATTATATGCGTAATAAGGCATGTTATATTGATAATATCGGGAGTAATAAGTATAATTATTATAGTTCTAGCGATGATAATAGTAAAGTATGGCTAATAGTGCATGATATATTGATAACAGTAAAAGTAATAAGTATATTTATTACAGTTCTATCGATAATAACTGCATAATATGGGTAATAATGCATGTTATGTTGATGATAATGAAAGTAATACGTATGTTTATTATAGTTCTAGCGATAATAATTGCATAATATGGGTAATAATGCATGTTATATTGAGAATAATATAAGTAATAAGTATAATTATTACAGTTCTGGCGATAACAACTGCATTATATGGGTAATAATGCACGTTATATTGCTAATAGTATAAGTAATAAGTATAATTATTACAGTTCTAGCGATAATACCTCCATTATATGGGTAGTAATGCATGTTATATTGATAATAATATAAGTAATCAGTATAATTATTACAGTTCTAGCGATAATAACTGCATAATATGGGTAATAATGCACGTTACATTGCTAATAGTATAAGTAATGAGTACAATTATTACAGTTCTAGCGATAATAACTGCATTATATGGGTAATAATGCATGTTATATTGATAATAATATAAGTAATAAGTATAATAATTACAGTTCTAGCGATAATAACTGCATTATATGGGTAATAATGCATGTTATATTGATAATATCGGGAGTAATAAGTATAATTATTATAGTTCTAGCGATAATAATAGTAAAATATGGCAAATAGTGCATGTTATATTGATAATAATAAAAGTAATAAATATATTTATTACAGTTCTATCGATAATAACTGCATAATATGGGTAATAATGCATGTTATATTGATGATAATAAAAGTAATACGTATATTTATTATAGTTCTAGCGATAATAACTGCATAATATGGGTAATAATGCATGTTATATTGATAATAATCTAAGTAATAAGTATAATTATTACAGTTCTAGCGATAATAACTGCATTATATGGGTAATAATGCACGTTATATTGCTAACAATATAAGTAATAAGTATAATTATTACAGTTCTAGCGATAATAACTGCATAATATGGGTAATAATGCACGTTATATTGCTAATAATATAAGTAATGAGTACAATTATTACAGTTCTAGCGATAATAACTGCATTATATGGGTAATAATGCATGTTATATTGATAATAATATAAGTAATAAGTATAATTATTACAGTTCTAGCGATAATAACTGCATTATATGGGTAATAATGCATGTTATATTGATAATATCGGGAGTAATAAGTACAATTATTATAGTTCTAGCGATAATAATAGTAAAATATGGCAAATAGTGCATGATATATTGATAACAGTAAAAGTAATAAGTATATTTATTACAGTTCTATCGACAATAACTGCATAATATGGGTAATAATGCATGTTATGTTGATGATAATGAAAGTAATACGTATGTTTATTATAGTTCTAGCGATAATAACTGCATAATATGGGTAATAATGCATGTTATATTGATGATAATAAAAGTAATACGTATATTTATTATAGTTCTAGCGATAATAACTGCATAATATGGGTAATAATGCATGTTCTATTGATAATAATCTAAGTAATAAGTATAATTATTACAGTTCTAGCGATAATAACTGCATTATATGGGTAATAATGCATGTTACATTGATAATATTGGGAGTAATAAGTGTATTTATTATAGTTCTAGCGATAATAACTGCATAATATGGGTAATAATGCATGTTATATTGATAATAATATAAGTAATAAGTATAATTATTACAGTTCTAGCAATAATACCTCCTTTATATGGGTAATAATGCATGTTATATTGATGACAATGAAAGTAATACGTATATTTATTATAGTTCTTGCGATAATAACTGCATTATATGGGTAAAAATGCATGTTATAATGAGAATAATATAAGTAATAATATAATTATTACAGTTCTAGCGATAATAACTGCATTATATGGGTAATAATGCACGTTATATTGCTAATAATATAAGTAATAAGTATAATTGTTACAGTTCTAGCGATAATAACTGCATTATATGGGTAATAATGCATGTTACATTGATAATATTGGGAGTAGTAAGTGTATTTATTATAGTTCTAGCGATAATAACTGCATAATATGGGTAATAATGCATGTTATATTGATAATAATATAAGTAATAAGTATAATTATTACAGTTCTAGCAATAATACCTCCTTTATATGGGTAATAATGCATGTTATATTGATGATAATGAAAGTAATACGTATATTTATTATAGTTCTTGCGATAATAACTGCATTATATGGGTAAAAATGCATGTTGTATTGATGATAAGGAAAGTAATACGTATATTTATTATAGTTCTAGCGATAATAACTGCATAATATGGGTAATAATGCATGTTATATTGAGAATAATATAAGTAATAAGTATAATTATTACAGTTCTGGCGATAATAACTGCATAATATGGGTAATAATGCATGTTACATTGATGATAATAAAAGTAATACGTATATTTATTATAGTTCCAGCGATAATAACTGCATAATATGGGTAATAATGCATGTTATATTGATAATAATATAAGTAATAAGTATAATTATTACAGTTCTGGCGATAATAACTGCATAATATGGGTAATAATGCATGTTACATTGATGATAATAAAAGTAATACGTATATTTATTATAGTTCCAGCGATAATAACTGCATAATATGGGTAATAATGCATGTTATATTGATAATAATATAAGTAATAAGTATAATTAAAACAGTTCTAGCGATAATAACTGCATTATATGGGTAATAATGCACGTTATATTGCTAACAATATAAGTAATAAGTATAATCATTACAGATCTAGCGATAATAACTGCATAATATGGGTAATAATGCACGTTATATTGCTAATAATATAAGTAATGAGTACAATTATTACAGTTCTAGCGATAATAACTGCATTATATGGGTAATAATGCACGTTATATTGCTAATAATATAAGTAATAAGTATAATTATTACAGTTCTAGCGATAATAACTGCATTATATGGGCAATAATGCATGTTACATTGATAATATTGGGAGTAATAAGTGTATTTATTATAGTTCTAGCGATAATAACTGCATAATATGCGTAATAATGCATGTTATATTGATAATAATATAAGTAATAAGTATAATTATTACAGTTCTAGCAATAATACCTCCTTTATATGGGTAATAATGCATGTTATATTGATGATAATGAAAGTAATACGTATATTTATTATAGTTCTTGCGATAATAACTGCATTATATGGGTAAAAATGCATGTTATATTGATAATAATATAAGTAATAATATAATTATTACAGTTCTAGCGATAATAACTGCATTATATGGGTAATAATGCATGTTATATTGATAATATCGGGAGTAATAAGTATAATTATTATAGTTCTAGCGATAATAATAGTAAAATATGGCTAACAGTGCATGTTATATTGATAATAATAAAAGTAATAAGTATATTTATTACAGTTCTATCGATAATAACTGCATTATATGGGTAAAAATGCATGTTATATTGATAATATTGGGAGTAATAAGTATATTTATTATGGTTCTAGAGATAATAACTGCATAATATGGGTAATAATGCATGTTATATTGATGATAATAAAAGTAATACGTACATTTATTATAGTTCCAGCGATAATAACTGCATAATATGGGTAATAATGCATGTTATATTGATGATAATGAAAGTAGTATGTATATTTATTACAGTTCTAGCGATAATAACTGCATTATATGCGTAGTAAGGCATGTTATATTGATAATATCGGGAGTAATAAGTATAATTATTATAGTTCTAGCGATAATAATAGTAAAGTATGGCTAATAGTGCATGATATATTGATAACAGTAAAAGTAATAAGTATATTTATTACAGTTCTATCGATAATAACTGCATAATATGGGTAATAATGCATGTTATGTTGATGATAATGAAAGTAATACGTATGTTTATTATAGTTCTAGCGATAATAACTGCATAATATGGGTAATAATGCATGTTATATTGAGAGTAATATAAGTAATAAGTATAATTATTACAGTTCTGGCGATAACAACTGCATTATATGGGTAATAATGCACGTTATATTGCTAATAGTATAAGTAATAAGTATAATTATTACAGTTCTAGCGATAATACCTCCATTATGTGGGTAGTAATGCATGTTATATTGATAATAATATAAGTAATAAGTATAATTATTACAGTTCTAGCGATAATAACTGCATAATATGGGTAATAATGCACGTTATATTGCTAATAATATAAGTAATGAGTACAATTATTACAGTTCTAGCGATAATAACTGCATTATATGGGTAATAATGCATGTTATATTGATAATAATATAAGTAATAAGTATAATTATTACAGTTCTAGCGATAATAACTGCATTATATGGGTAATAATGCATGTTATATTGATAATATCGGGAGTAATAAGTATAATTATTATAGTTCTAGCGATAATAATAGTAAAATATGGCAAATAGTGCATGTTATATTGATAATAATAAAAGTAATAAGTATATTTATTACAGTTCTATCGATAATAACTGCATAATATGGGTAATAATGCATGTTATATTGATGATAATAAAAGTAATACGTATATTTATTATAGTTCTAGCGATAATAACTGCATAATATGGGTAATAATGCATGTTATATTGATAATAATATAAGTAATAAGTATAATTAATACAGTTCTAGCGATAATAACTGCATTATATGGGTAATAATACACGTTATATTGCTAGTAGTATAAGTAATAAGTATAATTATTACAGTTCTAGCGATATTAACTGCATTATATGGGTAATAATGCACGTTATATTGCTAATAATATAAGTAATGAGTACAATTATTAAAGTTCTAGCGATAATAACTGCATTATATGGGTAATAATGCACGTTATATTGCTAATAATATAAGTAATAAGTATAATTATTACAGTTCTAGCGATAATAACTGCATTATATGGGTAATAATGCATGTTACATTGATAATATTGGGAGTAATAAGTGTATTTATTATAGTTCTAGCGATAATAACTGCATAATATGGGTAATAATGCATGTTATATTGATAATAATATAAGTAATAAGTATAATTATTACAGTTCTAGCAATAATACCTCCTTTATATGGGTAATAATGCATGTTATATTGATGATAATGAAAGTAATACGTATATTTATTATAGTTCTTGCGATAATAACTGCATTATATGGGTAAAAATGCATGTTATATTGATAATAATATAAGTAATAATATAATTATTACAGTTCTAGCGATAATAACTGCATTATATGGGTAATAATGCATGTTATATTGATAATATCGGGAGTAATAAGTATAATTATTATAGTTCTAGCGATAATAATAGTAAAATATGGCAAATAGTGCATGTTATATTGATAATAATAAAAGTAATAAGTATATTTATTACAGTTCTATCGATAATAACTGCATTATATGGGTAAAAATGCATGTTATATTGATAATATTGGGAGTAATAAGTATATTTATTATGGTTCTAGAGATAATAACTGCATAATATGGGTAATAATGCATGTTATATTGATAATACTATAAGTAATAAGTATAATTATTACAGTTCTAGCGATAATAACTGCATTATATGGGTAATAATGCATGTTATATTGATAATATCGGGAGTAATAAGTACAATTGTTATAGTTCTAGCGATAATAATAGTAAAGTATGGCTAATAGTGCATGATATATTGATAACAGTAAAAGTAATAAGTATATTTATTACAGTTCTATCGATAATAACTGCATAATATGGGTAATAATGCATGTTATGTTGATGATAATGAAAGTAATACGTATGTTTATTATAGTTCTAGCGATAATAACTGCATAATATGGGTAATAATGCATGTTATATTGAGAGTAATATAAGTAATAAGTATAATTATTACAGTTCTAGCGATAATAACTGCATAATATGGGTAATAATGCACGTTATATTGCTAATAGTATAAGTAATAAGTATAATTATTACAGTTCTAGCGATAATACCTCCATTATGTGGGTAGTAATGCATGTTGTATTGATAATAATATAAGTAATAAGTATAATTATTACAGTTCTAGCGATAATAACTGCATTATATGGGTAATAATGCATGTTATATTGATAATATCGGGAGTAATAAGTATAATTATTATAGTTCTAGCGATAATAATAGTAAAATATGGCAAATAGTGCATGTTATATTGATAATAATAAAAGTAATAAGTATATTTATTACAGTTCTATCGATAATAACTGCATAATATGGGTAATAATGCATGTTATATTGATGATAATAAAAGTAATACGTATATTTATTATAGTTCTAGCGATAATAACTGCATAATATGGGTAATAATGCATGTTATATTGATAATAATATAAGTAATAAGTATAATTAATACAGTTCTAGCGATAATAACTGCATTATATGGGTAATAATGCACGTTATATTGCTAGTAGTATAAGTAATAAGTATAATTATTACAGTTCTAGCGATATTAACTGCATTATATGGGTAATAATGCACGTTATATTGCTAATAATATAAGTAATGAGTACAATTATTAAAGTTCTAGCGATAATAACTGCATTATATGGGTAATAATGCACGTTATATTGCTAATAATATAAGTAATAAGTATAATTATTACAGTTCTAGCGATAATAACTGCATTATATGGGTAATAATGCATGTTACATTGATAATATTGGGAGTAATAAGTGTATTTATTATAGTTCTAGCGATAATAACTGCATAATATGGGTAATAATGCATGTTATATTGATAATAATATAAGTAATAAGTATAATTATTACAGTTCTAGCAATAATACCTCCTTTATATGGGTAATAATGCATGTTATATTGATGATAATGAAAGTAATACGTATATTTATTATAGTTCTTGCGATAATAACTGCATTATATGGGTAAAAATGCATGTTATATTGATAATAATATAAGTAATAATATAATTATTACAGTTCTAGCGATAATAACTGCATTATATGGGTAATAATGCATGTTATATTGATAATATCGGGAGTAATAAGTATAATTATTATAGTTCTAGCGATAATAATAGTAAAATATGGCAAATAGTGCATGTTATATTGATAATAATAAAAGTAATAAGTATATTTATTACAGTTCTATCGATAATAACTGCATAATATGGGTAATAATGCATGTTATATTGATGATAATAAAAGTAATACGTATATTTATTATAGTTCTAGCGATAATAACTGCATAATATGGGTAATAATGCATGTTATATTGATAATAATATAAGTAATAAGTATAATTAATACAGTTCTAGCGATAATAACTGCATTATATGGGTAATAATGCACGTTATATTGCTAGTAGTATAAGTAATAAGTATAATTATTACAGTTCTAGCGATATTAACTGCATTATATGGGTAATAATGCACGTTATATTGCTAATAATATAAGTAATGAGTACAATTATTAAAGTTCTAGCGATAATAACTGCATTATATGGGTAATAATGCACGTTATATTGCTAATAATATACGTAATAAGTATAATTATTACAGTTCTAGCGATAATAACTGCATTATATGGGTAATAATGCATGTTACATTGATAATATTGGGAGTAATAAGTGTATTTATTATAGTTCTAGCGATAATAACTGCATAATATGGGTAATAATGCATGTTATATTGATAATAATATAAGTAATAAGTATAATTATTACAGTTCTAGCAATAATACCTCCTTTATATGGGTAATAATGCATGTTATATTGATGATAATGAAAGTAATACGTATATTTATTATAGTTCTTGCGATAATAACTGCATTATATGGGTAAAAATGCATGTTATATTGATAATAATATAAGTAATAATATAATTATTACAGTTCTAGCGATAATAACTGCATTATATGGGTAATAATGCATGTTATATTGATAATATCGGGAGTAATAAGTATAATTATTATAGTTCTAGCGATAATAATAGTAAAATATGGCAAATAGTGCATGTTATATTGATAATAATAAAAGTAATAAGTATATTTATTACAGTTCTATCGATAATAACTGCATTATATGGGTAAAAATGCATGTTATATTGATAATATTGGGAGTAATAAGTATATTTATTATGGTTCTAGAGATAATAACTGCATAATATGGGTAATAATGCATGTTATATTGATAATAATATAAGTAATAAGTATAATTATTACAGTTCTAGCGATAATAACTGCATTATATGGGTAATAATGCATGTTATATTGATAATATCGGGAGTAATAAGTACAATTGTTATATTTCTAGCGATAATAATAGTAAAATATGGCAAATAGTGCATGTTATATTGATAATAATAAAAGTAATAAGTATATTTATTACAGTTCTATCGATAATAACTGCATAATATGGGTAATAATGCATGTTATATTGATAATAATATAAGTAATAAGTATAATTAATACAGTTCTAGCGATAATAACTGCATTATATGGGTAATAATACACGTTATATTGCTAGTAGTATAAGTAATAAGTATAATTATTACAGTTCTAGCGATATTAACTGCATTATATGGGTAATAATGCACGTTATATTGCTAATAATATAAGTAATGAGTACAATTATTAAAGTTCTAGCGATAATAACTGCATTATATGGGTAATAATGCACGTTATATTGCTAATAATATAAGTAATAAGTATAATTATTACAGTTCTAGCGATAATAACTGCATTATATGGGTAATAATGCATGTTACATTGATAATATTGGGAGTAATAAGTGTATTTATTATAGTTCTAGCGATAATAACTGCATAATATGGGTAATAATGCATGTTATATTGATAATAATATAAGTAATAAGTATAATTATTACAGTTCTAGCAATAATACCTCCTTTATATGGGTAATAATGCATGTTATATTGATGATAATGAAAGTAATACGTATATTTATTATAGTTCTTGCGATAATAACTGCATTATATGGGTAAAAATGCATGTTATATTGATAATAATATAAGTAATAATATAATTATTACAGTTCTAGCGATAATAACTGCATTATATGGGTAATAATGCATGTTATATTGATAATATCGGGAGTAATAAGTATAATTATTATAGTTCTAGCGATAATAATAGTAAAATATGGCAAATAGTGCATGTTATATTGATAATAATAAAAGTAATAAGTATATTTATTACAGTTCTATCGATAATAACTGCATTATATGGGTAAAAATGCATGTTATATTGATAATATTGGGAGTAATAAGTATATTTATTATGGTTCTAGAGATAATAACTGCATAATATGGGTAATAATGCATGTTATATTGATAATACTATAAGTAATAAGTATAATTATTACAGTTCTAGCGATAATAACTGCATTATATGGGTAATAATGCATGTTATATTGATAATATCGGGAGTAATAAGTACAATTGTTATAGTTCTAGCGATAATAATAGTAAAGTATGGCTAATAGTGCATGATATATTGATAACAGTAAAAGTAATAAGTATATTTATTACAGTTCTATCGATAATAACTGCATAATATGGGTAATAATGCATGTTATGTTGATGATAATGAAAGTAATACGTATGTTTATTATAGTTCTAGCGATAATAACTGCATAATATGGGTAATAATGCATGTTATATTGAGAGTAATATAAGTAATAAGTATAATTATTACAGTTCTAGCGATAATAACTGCATAATATGGGTAATAATGCACGTTATATTGCTAATAGTATAAGTAATAAGTATAATTATTACAGTTCTAGCGATAATACCTCCATTATGTGGGTAGTAATGCATGTTGTATTGATAATAATATAAGTAATAAGTATAATTATTACAGTTCTAGCGATAATAACTGCATTATATGGGTAATAATGCATGTTATATTGATAATATCGGGAGTAATAAGTATAATTATTATAGTTCTAGCGATAATAATAGTAAAATATGGCAAATAGTGCATGTTATATTGATAATAATAAAAGTAATAAGTATATTTATTACAGTTCTATCGATAATAACTGCATAATATGGGTAATAATGCATGTTATATTGATGATAATAAAAGTAATACGTATATTTATTATAGTTCTAGCGATAATAACTGCATAATATGGGTAATAATGCATGTTATATTGATAATAATATAAGTAATAAGTATAATTAATACAGTTCTAGCGATAATAACTGCATTATATGGGTAATAATGCACGTTATATTGCTAGTAGTATAAGTAATAAGTATAATTATTACAGTTCTAGCGATATTAACTGCATTATATGGGTAATAATGCACGTTATATTGCTAATAATATAAGTAATGAGTACAATTATTAAAGTTCTAGCGATAATAACTGCATTATATGGGTAATAATGCACGTTATATTGCTAATAATATAAGTAATAAGTATAATTATTACAGTTCTAGCGATAATAACTGCATTATATGGGTAATAATGCATGTTACATTGATAATATTGGGAGTAATAAGTGTATTTATTATAGTTCTAGCGATAATAACTGCATAATATGGGTAATAATGCATGTTATATTGATAATAATATAAGTAATAAGTATAATTATTACAGTTCTAGCAATAATACCTCCTTTATATGGGTAATAATGCATGTTATATTGATGATAATGAAAGTAATACGTATATTTATTATAGTTCTTGCGATAATAACTGCATTATATGGGTAAAAATGCATGTTATATTGATAATAATATAAGTAATAATATAATTATTACAGTTCTAGCGATAATAACTGCATTATATGGGTAATAATGCATGTTATATTGATAATATCGGGAGTAATAAGTATAATTATTATAGTTCTAGCGATAATAATAGTAAAATATGGCAAATAGTGCATGTTATATTGATAATAATAAAAGTAATAAGTATATTTATTACAGTTCTTTCGATAATAACTGCATAATATGGGTAATAATGCATGTTATATTGATGATAATAAAAGTAATACGTATATTTATTATAGTTCTAGCGATAATAACTGCATAATATGGGTAATAATGCATGTTATATTGATAATAATATAAGTAATAAGTATAATTAATACAGTTCTAGCGATAATAACTGCATTATATGGGTAATAATGCACGTTATATTGCTAGTAGTATAAGTAATAAGTATAATTATTACAGTTCTAGCGATATTAACTGCATTATATGGGTAATAATGCACGTTATATTGCTAATAATATAAGTAATGAGTACAATTATTAAAGTTCTAGCGATAATAACTGCATTATATGGGTAATAATGCACGTTATATTGCTAATAATATACGTAATAAGTATAATTATTACAGTTCTAGCGATAATAACTGCATTATATGGGTAATAATGCATGTTACATTGATAATATTGGGAGTAATAAGTGTATTTATTATAGTTCTAGCGATAATAACTGCATAATATGGGTAATAATGCATGTTATATTGATAATAATATAAGTAATAAGTATAATTATTACAGTTCTAGCAATAATACCTCCTTTATATGGGTAATAATGCATGTTATATTGATGATAATGAAAGTAATACGTATATTTATTATAGTTCTTGCGATAATAACTGCATTATATGGGTAAAAATGCATGTTATATTGATAATAATATAAGTAATAATATAATTATTACAGTTCTAGCGATAATAACTGCATTATATGGGTAATAATGCATGTTATATTGATAATATCGGGAGTAATAAGTATAATTATTATAGTTCTAGCGATAATAATAGTAAAATATGGCAAATAGTGCATGTTATATTGATAATAATAAAAGTAATAAGTATATTTATTACAGTTCTATCGATAATAACTGCATTATATGGGTAAAAATGCATGTTATATTGATAATATTGGGAGTAATAAGTATATTTATTATGGTTCTAGAGATAATAACTGCATAATATGGGTAATAATGCATGTTATATTGATAATAATATAAGTAATAAGTATAATTATTACAGTTCTAGCGATAATAACTGCATTATATGGGTAATAATGCATGTTATATTGATAATATCGGGAGTAATAAGTACAATTGTTATATTTCTAGCGATAATAATAGTAAAATATGGCAAATAGTGCATGTTATATTGATAATAATAAAAGTAATAAGTATATTTATTACAGTTCTATCGATAATAACTGCATAATATGGGTAATAATGCATGTTATATTGATGATAATAAAAGTAATACGTATATTTATTATAGTTCTAGCGATAATAACTGCATAATATGGGTAATAATGCATGTTATATTGATAATAATATAAGTAATAAGTATAATTATTACAGTTCTAGCGATAATAACTGCATTATATGCGTAATAATGCACGTTATATTGCTAGTAGTATAAGTAATAAGTATAATTATTACAGTTCTAGCGATATTAACTGCATTATATGGGTAATAATGCACGTTATATTGCTAATAATATAAGTAATGAGTACAATTATTACAGTTCTAGCGATAATAACTGCATTATATGGGTAATAATGCACGTTATATTGCTAATAATATAAGTAATAAGTATAATTATTACAGTTCTAGCGATAATAACTGCATTATATGGGCAATAATGCATGTTACATTGATAATATTGGGAGTAATAAGTGTATTTATTATAGTTCTAGCGATAATAACTGCATAATATGGGTAATAATGCATGTTATATTGATAATAATATAAGTAATAAGTATAATTATTACAGTTCTAGCAATAATACCTCCTTTATATGGGTAATAATGCATGTTATATTGATGATAATGAAAGTAATACGTATATTTATTATAGTTCTTGCGATAATAACTGCATTATATGGGTAAAAATGCATGTTATATTGATAATAATATAAGTAATAATATAATTATTACAGTTCTAGCGATAATAACTGCATTATATGGGTAATAATGCATGTTATATTGATAATATCGGGAGTAATAAGTATAATTATTATAGTTCTAGCGATAATAATAGTAAAATATGGCAAATAGTGCATGTTATATTGATAATAATAAAAGTAATAAGTATATTTATTACAGTCCTATCGATAATAACTGCATTATGTGGGTAAAAATGCATGTTATATTGATAATATTGGGAGTAATAAGTATATTTATTATGGTTCTAGAGATAATAACTGCATAATATGGGTAATAATGCATGTTATATTGATAATAATATAAGTAATAAGTATAATTATTACAGTTCTAGCGATAATAACTGCATTATATGGGTAATAATGCATGTTATATTGATAATATCGGGAGTAATAAGTACAATTGTTATAGTTCTAGCGATAATAATAGTAAAATATGGCAAATAGTGCATGTTATATTGATAATAATAAAAGTAATAAGTATATTTATTACAGTTCTATCGATAATAACTGCATAATATGGGTAATAATGCATGTTATATTGATGATAATAAAAGTAATACGTATATTTATTATAGTTCTAGCGATAATAACTGCATAATATGGGTAATAATGCATGTTATATTGATAATAATATAAGTAATAAGTATAATTATTACAGTTCTAGCGATAATAACTGCATTATATGCGTAATAATGCACGTTATATTGCTAGTAGTATAAGTAATAAGTATAATTATTACAGTTCTAGCGATATTAACTGCATTATATGGGTAATAATGCACGTTATATTGCTAATAATATAAGTAATGAGTACAATTATTACAGTTCTAGCGATAATAACTGCATTATATGGGTAATAATGCACGTTATATTGCTAATAATATAAGTAATAAGTATAATTATTACAGTTCTAGCGATAATAACTGCATTATATGGGTAATAATGCACGTTATATTGCTAATAATATAAGTAATGAGTACAATTATTAAAGTTCTAGCGATAATAACTGCATTATATGGGTAATAATGCATGTTATATTGATAATATCGGGAGTAATAAGTATAATTATTATAGTTCTAGCGATAATAATAGTAAAATATGGCAAATAGTGCATGTTATATTGATAATAATAAAAGTAATAAGTATATTTATTACAGTTCTATCGATAATAACTGCATAATATGGGTAATAATGCATGTTATATTGATGATAATAAAAGTAATACGTATATTTATTATAGTTCTAGCGATAATAACTGCATAATATGGGTAATAATGCATGTTATATTGATAATAATATAAGTAATAAGTATAATTAATACAGTTCTAGCGATAATAACTGCATTATATGGGTAATAATGCACGTTATATTGCTAGTAGTATAAGTAATAAGTATAATTATTACAGTTCTAGCGATATTAACTGCATTATATGGGTAATAATGCACGTTATATTGCTAATAATATAAGTAATGAGTACAATTATTAAAGTTCTAGCGATAATAACTGCATTATATGGGTAATAATGCACGTTATATTGCTAATAATATAAGTAATAAGTATAATTATTACAGTTCTAGCGATAATAACTGCATTATATGGGTAATAATGCATGTTACATTGATAATATTGGGAGTAATAAGTGTATTTATTATAGTTCTAGCGATAATAACTGCATAATATGGGTAATAATGCATGTTATATTGATAATAATATAAGTAATAAGTATAATTATTACAGTTCTAGCAATAATACCTCCTTTATATGGGTAATAATGCATGTTATATTGATGATAATGAAAGTAATACGTATATTTATTATAGTTCTTGCGATAATAACTGCATTATATGGGTAAAAATGCATGTTATATTGATAATAATATAAGTAATAATATAATTATTACAGTTCTAGCGATAATAACTGCATTATATGGGTAATAATGCATGTTATATTGATAATATCGGGAGTAATAAGTATAATTATTATAGTTCTAGCGATAATAATAGTAAAATATGGCAAATAGTGCATGTTATATTGATAATAATAAAAGTAATAAGTATATTTATTACAGTTCTATCGATAATAACTGCATAATATGGGTAATAATGCATGTTATATTGATGATAATAAAAGTAATACGTATATTTATTATAGTTCTAGCGATAATAACTGCATAATATGGGTAATAATGCATGTTATATTGATAATAATATAAGTAATAAGTATAATTAATACAGTTCTAGCGATAATAACTGCATTATATGGGTAATAATGCACGTTATATTGCTAGTAGTATAAGTAATAAGTATAATTATTACAGTTCTAGCGATATTAACTGCATTATATGGGTAATAATGCACGTTATATTGCTAATAATATAAGTAATGAGTACAATTATTAAAGTTCTAGCGATAATAACTGCATTATATGGGTAATAATGCACGTTATATTGCTAATAATATACGTAATAAGTATAATTATTACAGTTCTAGCGATAATAACTGCATTATATGGGTAATAATGCATGTTACATTGATAATATTGGGAGTAATAAGTGTATTTATTATAGTTCTAGCGATAATAACTGCATAATATGGGTAATAATGCATGTTATATTGATAATAATATAAGTAATAAGTATAATTATTACAGTTCTAGCAATAATACCTCCTTTATATGGGTAATAATGCATGTTATATTGATGATAATGAAAGTAATACGTATATTTATTATAGTTCTTGCGATAATAACTGCATTATATGGGTAAAAATGCATGTTATATTGATAATAATATAAGTAATAATATAATTATTACAGTTCTAGCGATAATAACTGCATTATATGGGTAATAATGCATGTTATATTGATAATATCGGGAGTAATAAGTATAATTATTATAGTTCTAGCGATAATAATAGTAAAATATGGCAAATAGTGCATGTTATATTGATAATAATAAAAGTAATAAGTATATTTATTACAGTTCTATCGATAATAACTGCATTATATGGGTAAAAATGCATGTTATATTGATAATATTGGGAGTAATAAGTATATTTATTATGGTTCTAGAGATAATAACTGCATAATATGGGTAATAATGCATGTTATATTGATAATAATATAAGTAATAAGTATAATTATTACAGTTCTAGCGATAATAACTGCATTATATGGGTAATAATGCATGTTATATTGATAATATCGGGAGTAATAAGTACAATTGTTATATTTCTAGCGATAATAATAGTAAAATATGGCAAATAGTGCATGTTATATTGATAATAATAAAAGTAATAAGTATATTTATTACAGTTCTATCGATAATAACTGCATAATATGGGTAATAATGCATGTTATATTGATAATAATATAAGTAATAAGTATAATTAATACAGTTCTAGCGATAATAACTGCATTATATGGGTAATAATACACGTTATATTGCTAGTAGTATAAGTAATAAGTATAATTATTACAGTTCTAGCGATATTAACTGCATTATATGGGTAATAATGCACGTTATATTGCTAATAATATAAGTAATGAGTACAATTATTAAAGTTCCAGCGATAATAACTGCATTATATGGGTAATAATGCACGTTATATTGCTAATAATATAAGTAATAAGTATAATTATTACAGTTCTAGCGATAATAACTGCATTATATGGGTAATAATGCATGTTACATTGATAATATTGGGAGTAATAAGTGTATTTATTATAGTTCTAGCGATAATAACTGCATAATATGGGTAATAATGCATGTTATATTGATAATAATATAAGTAATAAGTATAATTATTACAGTTCTAGCAATAATACCTCCTTTATATGGGTAATAATGCATGTTATATTGATGATAATGAAAGTAATACGTATATTTATTATAGTTCTTGCGATAATAACTGCATTATATGGGTAAAAATGCATGTTATATTGATAATAATATAAGTAATAATATAATTATTACAGTTCTAGCGATAATAACTGCATTATATGGGTAATAATGCATGTTATATTGATAATATCGGGAGTAATAAGTATAATTATTATAGTTCTAGCGATAATAATAGTAAAATATGGCAAATAGTGCATGTTATATTGATAATAATAAAAGTAATAAGTATATTTATTACAGTTCTATCGATAATAACTGCATTATATGGGTAAAAATGCATGTTATATTGATAATATTGGGAGTAATAAGTATATTTATTATGGTTCTAGAAATAATAACTGCATAATATGGGTAATAATGCATGTTATATTGATAATACTATAAGTAATAAGTATAATTATTACAGTTCTAGCGATAATAACTGCATTATATGGGTAATAATGCATGTTATATTGATAATATCGGGAGTAATAAGTACAATTGTTATAGTTCTAGCGATAATAATAGTAAAGTATGGCTAATAGTGCATGATATATTGATAACAGTAAAAGTAATAAGTATATTTATTACAGTTCTATCGATAATAACTGCATAATATGGGTAATAATGCATGTTATGTTGATGATAATGAAAGTAATACGTATGTTTATTATAGTTCTAGCGATAATAACTGCATAATATGGGTAATAATGCATGTTATATTGAGAGTAATATAAGTAATAAGTATAATTATTACAGTTCTAGCGATAATAACTGCATAATATGGGTAATAATGCACGTTATATTGCTAATAGTATAAGTAATAAGTATAATTATTACAGTTCTAGCGATAATACCTCCATTATGTGGGTAGTAATGCATGTTGTATTGATAATAATATAAGTAATAAGTATAATTATTACAGTTCTAGCGATAATAACTGCATTATATGGGTAATAATGCATGTTATATTGATAATATCGGGAGTAATAAGTATAATTATTATAGTTCTAGCGATAATAATAGTAAAATATGGCAAATAGTGCATGTTATATTGATAATAATAAAAGTAATAAGTATATTTATTACAGTTCTATCGATAATAACTGCATAATATGGGTAATAATGCATGTTATATTGATGATAATAAAAGTAATACGTATATTTATTATAGTTCTAGCGATAATAACTGCATAATATGGGTAATAATGCATGTTATATTGATAATAATATAAGTAATAAGTATAATTAATACAGTTCTAGCGATAATAACTGCATTATATGGGTAATAATGCACGTTATATTGCTAGTAGTATAAGTAATAAGTATAATTATTACAGTTCTAGCGATATTAACTGCATTATATGGGTAATAATGCACGTTATATTGCTAATAATATAAGTAATGAGTACAATTATTAAAGTTCTAGCGATAATAACTGCATTATATGGGTAATAATGCACGTTATATTGCTAATAATATAAGTAATAAGTATAATTATTACAGTTCTAGCGATAATAACTGCATTATATGGGTAATAATGCATGTTACATTGATAATATTGGGAGTAATAAGTGTATTTATTATAGTTCTAGCGATAATAACTGCATAATATGGGTAATAATGCATGTTATATTGATAATAATATAAGTAATAAGTATAATTATTACAGTTCTAGCAATAATACCTCCTTTATATGGGTAATAATGCATGTTATATTGATGATAATGAAAGTAATACGTATATTTATTATAGTTCTTGCGATAATAACTGCATTATATGGGTAAAAATGCATGTTATATTGATAATAATATAAGTAATAATATAATTATTACAGTTCTAGCGATAATAACTGCATTATATGGGTAATAATGCATGTTATATTGATAATATCGGGAGTAATAAGTATAATTATTATAGTTCTAGCGATAATAATAGTAAAATATGGCAAATAGTGCATGTTATATTGATAATAATAAAAGTAATAAGTATATTTATTACAGTTCTATCGATAATAACTGCATAATATGGGTAATAATGCATGTTATATTGATGATAATAAAAGTAATACGTATATTTATTATAGTTCTAGCGATAATAACTGCATAATATGGGTAATAATGCATGTTATATTGATAATAATATAAGTAATAAGTATAATTAATACAGTTCTAGCGATAATAACTGCATTATATGGGTAATAATGCACGTTATATTGCTAGTAGTATAAGTAATAAGTATAATTATTACAGTTCTAGCGATATTAACTGCATTATATGGGTAATAATGCACGTTATATTGCTAATAATATAAGTAATGAGTACAATTATTAAAGTTCTAGCGATAATAACTGCATTATATGGGTAATAATGCACGTTATATTGCTAATAATATACGTAATAAGTATAATTATTACAGTTCTAGCGATAATAACTGCATTATATGGGTAATAATGCATGTTACATTGATAATATTGGGAGTAATAAGTGTATTTATTATAGTTCTAGCGATAATAACTGCATAATATGGGTAATAATGCATGTTATATTGATAATAATATAAGTAATAAGTATAATTATTACAGTTCTAGCAATAATACCTCCTTTATATGGGTAATAATGCATGTTATATTGATGATAATGAAAGTAATACGTATATTTATTATAGTTCTTGCGATAATAACTGCATTATATGGGTAAAAATGCATGTTATATTGATAATAATATAAGTAATAATATAATTATTACAGTTCTAGCGATAATAACTGCATTATATGGGTAATAATGCATGTTATATTGATAATATCGGGAGTAATAAGTATAATTATTATAGTTCTAGCGATAATAATAGTAAAATATGGCAAATAGTGCATGTTATATTGATAATAATAAAAGTAATAAGTATATTTATTACAGTTCTATCGATAATAACTGCATTATATGGGTAAAAATGCATGTTATATTGATAATATTGGGAGTAATAAGTATATTTATTATGGTTCTAGAGATAATAACTGCATAATATGGGTAATAATGCATGTTATATTGATAATAATATAAGTAATAAGTATAATTATTACAGTTCTAGCGATAATAACTGCATTATATGGGTAATAATGCATGTTATATTGATAATATCGGGAGTAATAAGTACAATTGTTATATTTCTAGCGATAATAATAGTAAAATATGGCAAATAGTGCATGTTATATTGATAATAATAAAAGTAATAAGTATATTTATTACAGTTCTATCGATAATAACTGCATAATATGGGTAATAATGCATGTTATATTGATGATAATAAAAGTAATACGTATATTTATTATAGTTCTAGCGATAATAACTGCATAATATGGGTAATAATGCATGTTATATTGATAATAATATAAGTAATAAGTATAATTATTACAGTTCTAGCGATAATAACTGCATTATATGCGTAATAATGCACGTTATATTGCTAGTAGTATAAGTAATAAGTATAATTATTACAGTTCTAGCGATATTAACTGCATTATATGGGTAATAATGCACGTTATATTGCTAATAATATAAGTAATGAGTACAATTATTACAGTTCTAGCGATAATAACTGCATTATATGGGTAATAATGCACGTTATATTGCTAATAATATAAGTAATAAGTATAATTATTACAGTTCTAGCGATAATAACTGCATTATATGGGCAATAATGCATGTTACATTGATAATATTGGGAGTAATAAGTGTATTTATTATAGTTCTAGCGATAATAACTGCATAATATGGGTAATAATGCATGTTATATTGATAATAATATAAGTAATAAGTATAATTATTACAGTTCTAGCAATAATACCTCCTTTATATGGGTAATAATGCATGTTATATTGATGATAATGAAAGTAATACGTATATTTATTATAGTTCTTGCGATAATAACTGCATTATATGGGTAAAAATGCATGTTATATTGATAATAATATAAGTAATAATATAATTATTACAGTTCTAGCGATAATAACTGCATTATATGGGTAATAATGCATGTTATATTGATAATATCGGGAGTAATAAGTATAATTATTATAGTTCTAGCGATAATAATAGTAAAATATGGCAAATAGTGCATGTTATATTGATAATAATAAAAGTAATAAGTATATTTATTACAGTTCTATCGATAATAACTGCATTATGTGGGTAAAAATGCATGTTATATTGATAATATTGGGAGTAATAAGTATATTTATTATGGTTCTAGAGATAATAACTGCATAATATGGGTAATAATGCATGTTATATTGATAATAATATAAGTAATAAGTATAATTATTACAGTTCTAGCGATAATAACTGCATTATATGGGTAATAATGCATGTTATATTGATAATATCGGGAGTAATAAGTACAATTGTTATAGTTCTAGCGATAATAATAGTAAAATATGGCAAATAGTGCATGTTATATTGATAATAATAAAAGTAATAAGTATATTTATTACAGTTCTATCGATAATAACTGCATAATATGGGTAATAATGCATGTTATATTGATGATAATAAAAGTAATACGTATATTTATTATAGTTCTAGCGATAATAACTGCATAATATGGGTAATAATGCATGTTATATTGATAATAATATAAGTAATAAGTATAATTATTACAGTTCTAGCGATAATAACTGCATTATATGCGTAATAATGCACGTTATATTGCTAGTAGTATAAGTAATAAGTATAATTATTACAGTTCTAGCGATATTAACTGCATTATATGGGTAATAATGCACGTTATATTGCTAATAATATAAGTAATGAGTACAATTATTACAGTTCTAGCGATAATAACTGCATTATATGGGTAATAATGCACGTTATATTGCTAATAATATAAGTAATAAGTATAATTATTACAGTTCTAGCGATAATAACTGCATTATATGGGCAATAATGCATGTTACATTGATAATATTGGGAGTAATAAGTGTATTTATTATAGTTCTAGCGATAATAACTGCATAATATGGGTAATAATGCATGTTATATTGATAATAATATAAGTAATAAGTATAATTATTACAGTTCTAGCAATAATACCTCCTTTATATGGGTAATAATGCATGTTATATTGATGATAATGAAAGTAATACGTATATTTATTATAGTTCTTGCGATAATAACTGCATTATATGGGTAAAAATGCATGTTATATTGATAATAATATAAGTAATAATATAATTATTACAGTTCTAGCGATAATAACTGCATTATATGGGTAATAATGCATGTTATATTGATAATATCGGGGGTAATAAGTATAATTATTATAGTTCTAGCGATAATAATAGTAAAATATGGCTAATAGTGCATGTTATATTGATAATAATAAAAGTAATAAGTATATTTATTACAGTTCTATCGATAATAACTGCATTATATGGGTAAAAATGCATGTTATATTGATAATATTGGGAGTAATAAGTATATTTATTATGGTTCTAGAGATAATAACTGCATAATATGGGTAATAATGCATGTTATATTGATGATAATAAAAGTAATACGTACATTTATTATAGTTCCAGCGATAATAACTGCATAATATGGGTAATAATGCATGTTATATTGATGATAATGAAAGTAGTAAGTATATTTATTACAGTTCTAGCGATAATAACTGCATAATATGGGTAATAATGCATGTTATATTGAGAATAATATAAGTAATAAGTATAATTATTACAGTTCTGGCGATAACAACTGCATTATATGGGTAATAATGCACGTTATATTGCTAATAGTATAAGTAATAAGTATAATTATTACAGTTCTAGCGATAATACCTCCATTATGTGGGTAGTAATGCATGTTATATTGATAATAATATAAGTAATAAGTATAATTATTACAGTTCTAGCGATAATAACTGCATAATATGGGTAATAATGCACGTTATATTGCTAATAATATAAGTAATGAGTACAATTATTAAAGTTCTAGCGATAATAACTGCATTATATGGGTAATAATGCACGTTATATTGCTAATAATATAAGTAATAAGTAGAATTATTACAGTTCTAGCGATAATAACTGCATTATATGGGTAATAATGCATGTTACATTGATAATATTGGGAGTAATAAGTGTATTTATTATAGTTCTAGCGATAATAACTGCATAATATGGGTAATAATGCATGTTATATTGATAATAATATAAGTAATAAGTATAATTATTACAGTTCTAGCAATAATACCTCCTTTATATGGGTAATAATGCATGTTGTATTGATGATAATAAAAGTAATACGTATATTTATTATAGTTCTAGCGATAATAACTGCATAATATGGGTAATAATGCATGTTATATTGATAATAATATAAGTAATAAGTATAATTATTACAGTTCTAGCGATAATAACTGCATTATATGCGTAATAATGCACGTTATATTGCTAGTAGTATAAGTAATAAGTATAATTATTACAGTTCTAGCGATATTAACTGCATTATATGGGTAATAATGCACGTTATATTGCTAATAATATAAGTAATGAGTACAATTATTACAGTTCTAGCGATAATAACTGCATTATATGGGTAATAATGCATGTTACAATTGATGATAATAAAAGTAATACGTATATTTATTATAGTTCCAGCGATAATAACTGCATAATATGGGTAATAATGCATGTTATATTGATAATAATATAAGTAATAAGTATAATTAAAACAGTTCTAGCGATAATAACTGCATTATATGGGTAATAATGCACGTTATATTGCTAACAATATAAGTAATAAGTATAATCATTACAGATCTAGCGATAATAACTGCATAATATGGGTAATAATGCACGTTATATTGCTAATAATATAAGTAATGAGTACAATTATTACAGTTCTAGCGATAATAACTGCATTATATGGGTAATAATGCATGTTATATTGATAATAATATAAGTAATAAGTATAATTATTACAGTTCTAGCGATAATAACTGCATTATATGGGTAATAATGCATGTTATATTGATGATAATGAAAGTAATACGTATATTTATTATAGTTCTAGCGATAATAACTGCATAATATGGGTAATAATGCATGTTATATTGAGAATAATATAAGTAATAAGTATAATTATTACAGTTCTGGCGATAATAACTGCATAATATGGGTAATAATGCATGTTACATTGATGATAATAAAAGTAATACGTATATTTATTATAGTTCCAGCGATAATAACTGCATAATATGGGTAATAATGCATGTTATATTGATAATAATATAAGTAATAAGTATAATTAAAACAGTTCTAGCGATAATAACTGCATTATATGGGTAATAATGCACGTTATATTGCTAACAATATAAGTAATAAGTATAATCATTACAGATCTAGCGATAATAACTGCATAATATGGGTAATAATGCACGTTATATTGCTAATAATATAAGTAATGAGTACAATTATTACAGTTCTAGCGATAATAACTGCATTATATGGGTAATAATGCATGTTATATTGATAATAATATAAGTAATAAGTATAATTATTACAGTTCTAGCGATAATAACTGCATTATATGGGTAATAATGCATGTTATATTGATAATATCGGGAGTAATAAGTATAATTATTATAGTTCTAGCGATAATAATAGTAAAATGTGGCAAATAGTGCATGTTATATTGATAATAATAAAAGTAATAAGTATATTTATTACAGTTCTATCGATAATAACTGCATAATATGGGTAATAATGCATGTTATATTGATGATAATAAAAGTAATACGTATATTTATTATAGTTCTAGCGATAATAACTGCATAATATGGGTAATAATGCATGTTATATTGATAATAATATAAGTAATAAGTATAATTAATACAGTTCTAGCGATAATAACTGCATTATATGCGTAATAATGCACGTTATATTGCTAGTAGTATAAGTAATAAGTATAATTATTACAGTTCTAGCGATATTAACTGCATTATATGGGTAATAATGCACGTTATATTGCTAATAATTTAAGTAATGAGTACAATTATTACAGTTCTAGCGATAATAAGTGCATTATATGGGTAATAATGCACGTTATATTGCTAATAATATAAGTAATAAGTATAATTGTTACAGTTCTAGCGATAATAACTGCATTATATGGGTAATAATGCATGTTACATTGATAATATTGGGAGTAGTAAGTGTATTTATTATAGTTCTAGCGATAATAACTGCATAATATGGGTAATAATGCATGTTATATTGATAATAATATAAGTAATAAGTATAATTATTACAGTTCTAGCAATAATACCTCCTTTATATGGGTAATAATGCATGTTATATTGATGATAATGAAAGTAATACGTATATTTATTATAGTTCTTGCGATAATAACTGCATTATATGGGTAAAAATGCATGTTATATTGATAATAATATAAGTAATAATATAATTATTACAGTTCTAGCGATAATAACTGCATAATATGGGTAATAATGCATGTTATATTGAGAATAATATAAGTAATAAGTATAATTATTACAGTTCTAGCGATAATAACTGCATTATATGGGTAATAATGCATGTTGTATTGATGATAAGGAAAGTAATACGTATATTTATTATAGTTCTAGCGATAATAACTGCATAATATGGGTAATAATGCATGTTATATTGATAATAATATAAGTAATAAGTATAATTATTACAGTTCTAGCAATAATACCTCCTTTATATGGGTAATAATGCATGTTATATTGATGATAATGAAAGTAATACGTATATTTATTATAGTTCTTGCGATAATAACTGCATTATATGGGTAAAAATGCATGTTATATTGATAATAATATAAGTAATAATATAATTATTACAGTTCTAGCGATAATAACTGCATTATATGGGTAATAATGCATGTTATATTGATAATATCGGGAGTAATAAGTATAATTATTATAGTTCTAGCGATAATAATAGTAAAATATGGCAAATAGTGCATGTTATATTGATAATAATAAAAGTAATAAGTATATTTATTACAGTTCTATCGATAATAACTGCATTATATGGGTAAAAATGCATGTTATATTGATAATATTGGGAGTAATAAGTATATTTATTATGGTTCTAGAGATAATAACTGCATAATATGGGTAATAATGCATGTTATATTGATAATAATATAAGTAATAAGTATAATTATTACAGTTCTAGCGATAATAACTGCATTATATGGGTAATAATGCATGTTATATTGATAATATCGGGAGTAATAAGTACAATTGTTATAGTTCTAGCGATAATAATAGTAAAATATGGCAAATAGTGCATGTTATATTGATAATAATAAAAGTAATAAGTATATTTATTACAGTTCTATCGATAATAACTGCATAATATGGGTAATAATGCATGTTATATTGATGATAATAAAAGTAATACGTATATTTATTATAGTTCTAGCGATAATAACTGCATTATATGGGTAAAAATGCATGTTATATTGATAATAATATAAGTAATAATATAATTATTACAGTTCTAGCGATAATAACTGCATTATATGGGTAATAATGCATGTTATATTGATAATATCGGGAGTAATAAGTATAATTATTATAGTTCTAGCGATAATAATAGTAAAATATGGCAAATAGTGCATGTTATATTGATAATAATAAAAGTAATAAGTATATTTATTACAGTTCTATCGATAATAACTGCATTATATGGGTAAAAATGCATGTTATATTGATAATATTGGGAGTAATAAGTATATTTATTATGGTTCTAGAGATAATAACTGCATAATATGGGTAATAATGCATGTTATATTGATAATAATATAAGTAATAAGTATAATTAAAACAGTTCTAGCGATAATAACTGCATTATATGGGTAATAATGCACGTTATATTGCTAACAATATAAGTAATAAGTATAATCATTACAGATCTAGCGATAATAACTGCATAATATGGGTAATAATGCACGTTATATTGCTAATAATATAAGTAATGAGTACAATTATTACAGTTCTAGCGATAATAACTGCATTATATGGGTAATAATGCATGTTATATTGATAATAATATAAGTAATAAGTATAATTATTACAGTTCTAGCGATAATAACTGCATTATATGGGTAATAATGCATGTTATATTGATGATAATGAAAGTAATACGTATATTTATTATAGTTCTAGCGATAATAACTGCATAATATGGGTAATAATGCATGTTATATTGAGAATAATATAAGTAATAAGTATAATTATTACAGTTCTGGCGATAATAACTGCATAATATGGGTAATAATGCATGTTACATTGATGATAATAAAAGTAATACGTATATTTATTATAGTTCCAGCGATAATAACTGCATAATATGGGTAATAATGCATGTTATATTGATAATAATATAAGTAATAAGTATAATTAAAACAGTTCTAGCGATAATAACTGCATTATATGGGTAATAATGCACGTTATATTGCTAACAATATAAGTAATAAGTATAATCATTACAGATCTAGCGATAATAACTGCATAATATGGGTAATAATGCACGTTATATTGCTAATAATATAAGTAATGAGTACAATTATTACAGTTCTAGCGATAATAACTGCATTATATGGGTAATAATGCATGTTATATTGATAATAATATAAGTAATAAGTATAATTATTACAGTTCTAGCGATAATAACTGCATTATATGGGTAATAATGCATGTTATATTGATAATATCGGGAGTAATAAGTATAATTATTATAGTTCTAGCGATAATAATAGTAAAATGTGGCAAATAGTGCATGTTATATTGATAATAATAAAAGTAATAAGTATATTTATTACAGTTCTATCGATAATAACTGCATAATATGGGTAATAATGCATGTTATATTGATGATAATAAAAGTAATACGTATATTTATTATAGTTCTAGCGATAATAACTGCATAATATGGGTAATAATGCATGTTATATTGATAATAATATAAGTAATAAGTATAATTAATACAGTTCTAGCGATAATAACTGCATTATATGCGTAATAATGCACGTTATATTGCTAGTAGTATAAGTAATAAGTATAATTATTACAGTTCTAGCGATATTAACTGCATTATATGGGTAATAATGCACGTTATATTGCTAATAATTTAAGTAATGAGTACAATTATTACAGTTCTAGCGATAATAAGTGCATTATATGGGTAATAATGCACGTTATATTGCTAATAATATAAGTAATAAGTATAATTGTTACAGTTCTAGCGATAATAACTGCATTATATGGGTAATAATGCATGTTACATTGATAATATTGGGAGTAGTAAGTGTATTTATTATAGTTCTAGCGATAATAACTGCATAATATGGGTAATAATGCATGTTATATTGATAATAATATAAGTAATAAGTATAATTATTACAGTTCTAGCAATAATACCTCCTTTATATGGGTAATAATGCATGTTATATTGATGATAATGAAAGTAATACGTATATTTATTATAGTTCTTGCGATAATAACTGCATTATATGGGTAAAAATGCATGTTATATTGATAATAATATAAGTAATAATATAATTATTACAGTTCTAGCGATAATAACTGCATAATATGGGTAATAATGCATGTTATATTGAGAATAATATAAGTAATAAGTATAATTATTACAGTTCTAGCGATAATAACTGCATTATATGGGTAATAATGCATGTTGTATTGATGATAAGGAAAGTAATACGTATATTTATTATAGTTCTAGCGATAATAACTGCATAATATGGGTAATAATGCATGTTATATTGATAATAATATAAGTAATAAGTATAATTATTACAGTTCTAGCAATAATACCTCCTTTATATGGGTAATAATGCATGTTATATTGATGATAATGAAAGTAATACGTATATTTATTATAGTTCTTGCGATAATAACTGCATTATATGGGTAAAAATGCATGTTATATTGATAATAATATAAGTAATAATATAATTATTACAGTTCTAGCGATAATAACTGCATTATATGGGTAATAATGCATGTTATATTGATAATATCGGGAGTAATAAGTATAATTATTATAGTTCTAGCGATAATAATAGTAAAATATGGCAAATAGTGCATGTTATATTGATAATAATAAAAGTAATAAGTATATTTATTACAGTTCTATCGATAATAACTGCATTATATGGGTAAAAATGCATGTTATATTGATAATATTGGGAGTAATAAGTATATTTATTATGGTTCTAGAGATAATAACTGCATAATATGGGTAATAATGCATGTTATATTGATAATAATATAAGTAATAAGTATAATTATTACAGTTCTAGCGATAATAACTGCATTATATGGGTAATAATGCATGTTATATTGATAATATCGGGAGTAATAAGTACAATTGTTATAGTTCTAGCGATAATAATAGTAAAATATGGCAAATAGTGCATGTTATATTGATAATAATAAAAGTAATAAGTATATTTATTACAGTTCTATCGATAATAACTGCATAATATGGGTAATAATGCATGTTATATTGATGATAATAAAAGTAATACGTATATTTATTATAGTTCTAGCGATAATAACTGCATTATATGGGTAAAAATGCATGTTATATTGATAATAATATAAGTAATAATATAATTATTACAGTTCTAGCGATAATAACTGCATTATATGGGTAATAATGCATGTTATATTGATAATATCGGGAGTAATAAGTATAATTATTATAGTTCTAGCGATAATAATAGTAAAATATGGCAAATAGTGCATGTTATATTGATAATAATAAAAGTAATAAGTATATTTATTACAGTTCTATCGATAATAACTGCATTATATGGGTAAAAATGCATGTTATATTGATAATATTGGGAGTAATAAGTATATTTATTATGGTTCTAGAGATAATAACTGCATAATATGGGTAATAATGCATGTTATATTGATAATAATATAAGTAATAAGTATAATTAAAACAGTTCTAGCGATAATAACTGCATTATATGGGTAATAATGCACGTTATATTGCTAACAATATAAGTAATAAGTATAATCATTACAGATCTAGCGATAATAACTGCATAATATGGGTAATAATGCACGTTATATTGCTAATAATATAAGTAATGAGTACAATTATTACAGTTCTAGCGATAATAACTGCATTATATGGGTAATAATGCATGTTATATTGATAATAATATAAGTAATAAGTATAATTATTACAGTTCTAGCGATAATAACTGCATTATATGGGTAATAATGCATGTTATATTGATAATATCGGGAGTAATAAGTATAATTATTATAGTTCTAGCGATAATAATAGTAAAATGTGGCAAATAGTGCATGTTATATTGATAATAATAAAAGTAATAAGTATATTTATTACAGTTCTATCGATAATAACTGCATAATATGGGTGATAATGCATGTTATATTGATGATAATAAAAGTAATACGTATATTTATTATAGTTCTAGCGATAATAACTGCATAATATGGGTAATAATGCATGTTATATTGATAATAATATAAGTAATAAGTATAATTAATACAGTTCTAGCGATAATAACTGCATTATATGCGTAATAATGCACGTTATATTGCTAGTAGTATAAGTAATAAGTATAATTATTACAGTTCTAGCGATATTAACTGCATTATATGGGTAATAATGCACGTTATATTGCTAATAATTTAAGTAATGAGTACAATTATTACAGTTCTAGCGATAATAACTGCATTATATGGGTAATAATGCACGTTATATTGCTAATAATATAAGTAATAAGTATAATTGTTACAGTTCTAGCGATAATAACTGCATTATATGGGTAATAATGCATGTTACATTGATAATATTGGGAGTAGTAAGTGTATTTATTATAGTTCTAGCGATAATAACTGCATAATATGGGTAATAATGCATGTTATATTGATAATAATATAAGTAATAAGTATAATTATTACAGTTCTAGCAATAATACCTCCTTTATATGGGTAATAATGCATGTTATATTGATGATAATGAAAGTAATACGTATATTTATTATAGTTCTTGCGATAATAACTGCATTATATGGGTAAAAATGCATGTTATATTGATAATAATATAAGTAATAATATAATTATTACAGTTCTAGCGATAATAACTGCATAATATGGGTAATAATGCATGTTATATTGAGAATAATATAAGTAATAAGTATAATTATTACAGTTCTAGCGATAATAACTGCATTATATGGGTAATAATGCATGTTGTATTGATGATAAGGAAAGTAATACGTATATTTATTATAGTTCTAGCGATAATAACTGCATAATATGGGTAATAATGCATGTTATATTGATAATAATATAAGTAATAAGTATAATTATTACAGTTCTAGCAATAATACCTCCTTTATATGGGTAATAATGCATGTTATATTGATGATAATGAAAGTAATACGTATATTTATTATAGTTCTTGCGATAATAACTGCATTATATGGGTAAAAATGCATGTTATATTGATAATAATATAAGTAATAATATAATTATTACAGTTCTAGCGATAATAACTGCATTATATGGGTAATAATGCATGTTATATTGATAATATCGGGAGTAATAAGTATAATTATTATAGTTCTAGCGATAATAATAGTAAAATATGGCAAATAGTGCATGTTATATTGATAATAATAAAAGTAATAAGTATATTTATTACAGTTCTATCGATAATAACTGCATTATATGGGTAAAAATGCATGTTATATTGATAATATTGGGAGTAATAAGTATATTTATTATGGTTCT
This sequence comes from Megachile leachella, assembly GCA_963576845.1. Taxonomy (NCBI): domain Eukaryota; kingdom Metazoa; phylum Arthropoda; class Insecta; order Hymenoptera; family Megachilidae; genus Megachile; species Megachile leachella. Next base: position 895,612 of record CAUYWW010000082.1, read on the forward strand.
AGAGATAATAACTGCATAATATGGGTAATAATGCATGTTATATTGATAATAATATAAGTAATAAGTATAATTATTACAGTTCTAGCGATAATAACTGCATTATATGGGTAATAATGCATGTTATATTGATAATATCGGGAGTAATAAGTACAATTGTTATAGTTCTAGCGATAATAATAGTAAAATATGGCAAATAGTGCATGTTATATTGATAATAATAAAAGTAATAAGTATATTTATTACAGTTCTATCGATAATAACTGCATAATATGGGTAATAATGCATGTTATATTGATGATAATAAAAGTAATACGTATATTTATTATAGTTCTAGCGATAATAACTGCATTATATGGGTAAAAATGCATGTTATATTGATAATAATATAAGTAATAATATAATTATTACAGTTCTAGCGATAATAACTGCATTATATGGGTAATAATGCATGTTATATTGATAATATCGGGAGTAATAAGTATAATTATTATAGTTCTAGCGATAATAATAGTAAAATATGGCAAATAGTGCATGTTATATTGATAATAATAAAAGTAATAAGTATATTTATTACAGTTCTATCGATAATAACTGCATTATATGGGTAAAAATGCATGTTATATTGATAATATTGGGAGTAATAAGTATATTTATTATGGTTCTAGAGATAATAACTGCATAATATGGGTAATAATGCATGTTATATTGATGATAATGAAAGTAATACGTATATTTATTATAGTTCTTGCGATAATAACTGCATTATATGGGTAAAAATGCATGTTATATTGATAATAATATAAGTAATAATATAATTATTACAGTTCTAGCGATAATAACTGCATAATATGGGTAATAATGCATGTTATATTGAGAATAATATAAGTAATAAGTATAATTATTACAGTTCTAGCGATAATAACTGCATTATATGGGTAATAATGCATGTTGTATTGATGATAAGGAAAGTAATACGTATATTTATTATAGTTCTAGCGATAATAACTGCATAATATGGGTAATAATGCATGTTATATTGATAATAATATAAGTAATAAGTATAATTATTACAGTTCTAGCAATAATACCTCCTTTATATGGGTAATAATGCATGTTATATTGATGATAATGAAAGTAATACGTATATTTATTATAGTTCTTGCGATAATAACTGCATTATATGGGTAAAAATGCATGTTATATTGATAATAATATAAGTAATAATATAATTATTACAGTTCTAGCGATAATAACTGCATTATATGGGTAATAATGCATGTTATATTGATAATATCGGGAGTAATAAGTATAATTATTATAGTTCTAGCGATAATAATAGTAAAATATGGCAAATAGTGCATGTTATATTGATAATAATAAAAGTAATAAGTATATTTATTACAGTTCTATCGATAATAACTGCATTATATGGGTAAAAATGCATGTTATATTGATAATATTGGGAGTAATAAGTATATTTATTATGGTTCTAGAGATAATAACTGCATAATATGGGTAATAATGCATGTTATATTGATAATAATATAAGTAATAAGTATAATTATTACAGTTCTAGCGATAATAACTGCATTATATGGGTAATAATGCATGTTATATTGATAATATCGGGAGTAATAAGTACAATTGTTATAGTTCTAGCGATAATAATAGTAAAATATGGCAAATAGTGCATGTTATATTGATAATAATAAAAGTAATAAGTATATTTATTACAGTTCTATCGATAATAACTGCATAATATGGGTAATAATGCATGTTATATTGATGATAATAAAAGTAATACGTATATTTATTATAGTTCTAGCGATAATAACTGCATTATATGGGTAAAAATGCATGTTATATTGATAATAATATAAGTAATAATATAATTATTACAGTTCTAGCGATAATAACTGCATTATATGGGTAATAATGCATGTTATATTGATAATATCGGGAGTAATAAGTATAATTATTATAGTTCTAGCGATAATAATAGTAAAATATGGCAAATAGTGCATGTTATATTGATAATAATAAAAGTAATAAGTATATTTATTACAGTTCTATCGATAATAACTGCATTATATGGGTAAAAATGCATGTTATATTGATAATATTGGGAGTAATAAGTATATTTATTATGGTTCTAGAGATAATAACTGCATAATATGGGTAATAATGCATGTTATATTGATAATAATATAAGTAATAAGTATAATTATTACAGTTCTAGCGATAATAACTGCATTATATGGGTAATAATGCATGTTATATTGATAATATCGGGAGTAATAAGTACAATTGTTATAGTTCTAGCGATAATAATAGTAAAATATGGCAAATAGTGCATGTTATATTGATAATAATAAAAGTAATAAGTATATTTATTACAGTTCTATCGATAATAACTGCATAATATGGGTAATAATGCATGTTATATTGATGATAATAAAAGTAATACGTATATTTATTATAGTTCTAGCGATAATAACTGCATAATATGGGTAATAATGCATGTTATATTGATAATAATATAAGTAATAAGTATAATTATTACAGTTCTAGCGATAATAACTGCATTATATGCGTAATAATGCACGTTATATTGCTAGTAGTATAAGTAATAAGTATAATTATTACAGTTCTAGCGATATTAACTGCATTATATGGGTAATAATGCACGTTATATTGCTAATAATATAAGTAATGAGTACAATTATTACAGTTCTAGCGATAATAACTGCATTATATGGGTAATAATGCACGTTATATTGCTAATAATATAAGTAATAAGTATAATTATTACAGTTCTAGCGATAATAACTGCATTATATGGGCAATAATGCATGTTACATTGATAATATTGGGAGTAATAAGTGTATTTATTATAGTTCTAGCGATAATAACTGCATAATATGGGTAATAATGCATGTTATATTGATAATAATATAAGTAATAAGTATAATTATTACAGTTCTAGCAATAATACCTCCTTTATATGGGTAATAATGCATGTTATATTGATGATAATGAAAGTAATACGTATATTTATTATAGTTCTTGCGATAATAACTGCATTATATGGGTAAAAATGCATGTTATATTGATAATAATATAAGTAATAATATAATTATTACAGTTCTAGCGATAATAACTGCATTATATGGGTAATAATGCATGTTATATTGATAATATCGGGGGTAATAAGTATAATTATTATAGTTCTAGCGATAATAATAGTAAAATATGGCTAATAGTGCATGTTATATTGATAATAATAAAAGTAATAAGTATATTTATTACAGTTCTATCGATAATAACTGCATTATATGGGTAAAAATGCATGTTATATTGATAATATTGGGAGTAATAAGTATATTTATTATGGTTCTAGAGATAATAACTGCATAATATGGGTAATAATGCATGTTATATTGATGATAATAAAAGTAATACGTACATTTATTATAGTTCCAGCGATAATAACTGCGTAATATGGGTAATAATGCATGTTATATTGATGATAATGAAAGTAGTAAGTATATTTATTACAGTTCTAGCGATAATAACTGCATAATATGGGTAATAATGCATGTTATATTGAGAATAATATAAGTAATAAGTATAATTATTACAGTTCTGGCGATAACAACTGCATTATATGGGTAATAATGCACGTTATATTGCTAATAGTATAAGTAATAAGTATAATTATTACAGTTCTAGCGATAATACCTCCATTATGTGGGTAGTAATGCATGTTATATTGATAATAATATAAGTAATAAGTATAATTATTAGAGTTCTAGCGATAATAACTGCATAATATGGGTAATAATGCACGTTATATTGCTAATAATATAAGTAATGAGTACAATTATTAAAGTTCTAGCGATAATAACTGCATTATATGGGTAATAATGCATGTTATATTGATAATAATATAAGTAATAAGTATAATTATTACAGTTCTAGCGATAATAACTGCATTATATGGGTAATAATGCATGTTATATTGATAATATCGGGAGTAATAAGTATAATTATTATAGTTCTAGCGATAATAATAGTAAAATATGGCAAATAGTGCATGTTATATTGATAATAATAAAAGTAATAAGTATATTTATTACAGTTCTATCGATAATAACTGCATAATATGGGTAATAATGCATGTTATATTGATGATAATAAAAGTAATACGTATATTTATTATAGTTCTAGCGATAATAACTGCATAATATGGGTAATAATGCATGTTATATTGATAATAATATAAGTAATAAGTATAATTATTACAGTTCTAGCGATAATAACTGCATTATATGCGTAATAATGCACGTTATATTGCTAGTAGTATAAGTAATAAGTATAATCATTACAGATCTAGCGATAATAACTGCATAATATGGGTAATAATGCACGTTATATTGCTAATAATATAAGTAATGAGTACAATTATTAAAGTTCTAGCGATAATAACTGCATTATATGGGTAATAATGCACGTTATATTGCTAATAATATAAGTAATGAGTACAATTATTACAGTTCTAGCGATAATAACTGCATTATATGGGTAATAATGCACGTTATATTGCTAATAATATAAGTAATAAGTATAATTATTACAGTTCTAGCGATAATAACTGCATTATATGGGCAATAATGCATGTTACATTGATAATATTGGGAGTAATAAGTGTATTTATTATAGTTCTAGCGATAATAACTGCATAATATGGGTAATAATGCATGTTATATTGATAATAATATAAGTAATAAGTATAATTATTACAGTTCTAGCGATATTAACTGCATTATATGGGTAATAATGCACGTTATATTGCTAATAATATAAGTAATGAGTACAATTATTACAGTTCTAGCGATAATAACTGCATTATATGGGTAATAATGCATGTTACATTGATGATAATAAAAGTAATACGTATATTTATTATAGTTCCAGCGATAATAACTGCATAATATGGGTAATAATGCATGTTATATTGATAATAATATAAGTAATAAGTATAATTAAAACAGTTCTAGCGATAATAACTGCATTATATGGGTAATAATGCACGTTATATTGCTAACAATATAAGTAATAAGTATAATCATTACAGATCTAGCGATAATAACTGCATAATATGGGTAATAATGCACGTTATATTGCTAATAATATAAGTAATGAGTACAATTATTACAGTTCTAGCGATAATAACTGCATTATATGGGTAATAATGCATGTTATATTGATAATAATATAAGTAATAAGTATAATTATTACAGTTCTAGCGATAATAACTGCATTATATGGGTAATAATGCATGTTATATTGATGATAATGAAAGTAATACGTATATTTATTATAGTTCTAGCGATAATAACTGCATAATATGGGTAATAATGCATGTTATATTGAGAATAATATAAGTAATAAGTATAATTATTACAGTTCTGGCGATAATAACTGCATAATATGGGTAATAATGCATGTTACATTGATGATAATAAAAGTAATACGTATATTTATTATAGTTCCAGCGATAATAACTGCATAATATGGGTAATAATGCATGTTATATTGATAATAATATAAGTAATAAGTATAATTAAAACAGTTCTAGCGATAATAACTGCATTATATGGGTAATAATGCACGTTATATTGCTAACAATATAAGTAATAAGTATAATCATTACAGATCTAGCGATAATAACTGCATAATATGGGTAATAATGCACGTTATATTGCTAATAATATAAGTAATGAGTACAATTATTACAGTTCTAGCGATAATAACTGCATTATATGGGTAATAATGCATGTTATATTGATAATAATATAAGTAATAAGTATAATTATTACAGTTCTAGCGATAATAACTGCATTATATGGGTAATAATGCATGTTATATTGATAATATCGGGAGTAATAAGTATAATTATTATAGTTCTAGCGATAATAATAGTAAAATGTGGCAAATAGTGCATGTTATATTGATAATAATAAAAGTAATAAGTATATTTATTACAGTTCTATCGATAATAACTGCATAATATGGGTAATAATGCATGTTATATTGATGATAATAAAAGTAATACGTATATTTATTATAGTTCTAGCGATAATAACTGCATAATATGGGTAATAATGCATGTTATATTGATAATAATATAAGTAATAAGTATAATTAATACAGTTCTAGCGATAATAACTGCATTATATGCGTAATAATGCACGTTATATTGCTAGTAGTATAAGTAATAAGTATAATTATTACAGTTCTAGCGATATTAACTGCATTATATGGGTAATAATGCACGTTATATTGCTAATAATTTAAGTAATGAGTACAATTATTACAGTTCTAGCGATAATAACTGCATTATATGGGTAATAATGCACGTTATATTGCTAATAATATAAGTAATAAGTATAATTGTTACAGTTCTAGCGATAATAACTGCATTATATGGGTAATAATGCATGTTACATTGATAATATTGGGAGTAGTAAGTGTATTTATTATAGTTCTAGCGATAATAACTGCATAATATGGGTAATAATGCATGTTATATTGATAATAATATAAGTAATAAGTATAATTATTACAGTTCTAGCAATAATACCTCCTTTATATGGGTAATAATGCATGTTATATTGATGATAATGAAAGTAATACGTATATTTATTATAGTTCTTGCGATAATAACTGCATTATATGGGTAAAAATGCATGTTATATTGATAATAATATAAGTAATAATATAATTATTACAGTTCTAGCGATAATAACTGCATTATATGGGTAATAATGCATGTTATATTGATAATATCGGGAGTAATAAGTATAATTATTATAGTTCTAGCGATAATAATAGTAAAATATGGCTAATAGTGCATGTTATATTGATAATAATAAAAGTAATAAGTATATTTATTACAGTTCTATCGATAATAACTGCATTATATGGGTAAAAATGCATGTTATATTGATAATATTGGGAGTAATAAGTATATTTATTATGGTTCTAGAGATAATAACTGCATAATATGGGTAATAATGCATGTTATATTGATGATAATAAAAGTAATACGTACATTTATTATAGTTCCAGCGATAATAACTGCATAATATGGGTAATAATGCATGTTATATTGATGATAATGAAAGTAGTATGTATATTTATTACAGTTCTAGCGATAATAACTGCATTATATGCGTAATAAGGCATGTTATATTGATAATATCGGGAGTAATAAGTATAATTATTATAGTTCTAGCGATAATAATAGTAAAGTATGGCTAATAGTGCATGATATATTGATAACAGTAAAAGTAATAAGTATATTTATTACAGTTCTATCGATAATAACTGCATAATATGGGTAATAATGCATGTTATGTTGATGATAATGAAAGTAATACGTATGTTTATTATAGTTCTAGCGATAATAACTGCATAATATGGGTAATAATGCATGTTATATTGAGAGTAATATAAGTAATAAGTATAATTATTACAGTTCTGGCGATAACAACTGCATTATATGGGTAATAATGCACGTTATATTGCTAATAGTATAAGTAATAAGTATAATTATTACAGTTCTAGCGATAATACCTCCATTATGTGGGTAGTAATGCATGTTATATTGATAATAATATAAGTAATAAGTATAATTATTACAGTTCTAGCGATAATAACTGCATAATATGGGTAATAATGCACGTTATATTGCTAATAATATAAGTAATGAGTACAATTATTACAGTTCTAGCGATAATAACTGCATTATATGGGTAATAATGCATGTTATATTGATAATAATATAAGTAATAAGTATAATTATTACAGTTCTAGCGATAATAACTGCATTATATGGGTAATAATGCATGTTATATTGATAATATCGGGAGTAATAAGTATAATTATTATAGTTCTAGCGATAATAATAGTAAAATATGGCAAATAGTGCATGTTATATTGATAATAATAAAAGTAATAAGTATATTTATTACAGTTCTATCGATAATAACTGCATAATATGGGTAATAATGCATGTTATATTGATGATAATAAAAGTAATACGTATATTTATTATAGTTCTAGCGATAATAACTGCATAATATGGGTAATAATGCATGTTATATTGATAATAATATAAGTAATAAGTATAATTAATACAGTTCTAGCGATAATAACTGCATTATATGGGTAATAATACACGTTATATTGCTAGTAGTATAAGTAATAAGTATAATTATTACAGTTCTAGCGATATTAACTGCATTATATGGGTAATAATGCACGTTATATTGCTAATAATATAAGTAATGAGTACAATTATTAAAGTTCTAGCGATAATAACTGCATTATATGGGTAATAATGCACGTTATATTGCTAATAATATAAGTAATAAGTATATTTATTACAGTTCTATCGATAATAACTGCATAATATGGGTAATAATGCATGTTATATTGATGATAATAAAAGTAATACGTATATTTATTATAGTTCTAGCGATAATAACTGCATAATATGGGTAATAATGCATGTTATATTGATAATAATATAAGTAATAAGTATAATTATTACAGTTCTAGCGATAATAACTGCATTATATGGGTAATAATGCATGTTATATTGATAATATCGGGAGTAATAAGTATAATTATTATAGTTCTAGCGATAATAATAGTAAAATATGGCAAATAGTGCATGTTATATTGATAATAATAAAAGTAATAAGTATATTTATTACAGTTCTATCGATAATAACTGCATTATATGGGCAATAATGCATGTTACATTGATAATATTGGGAGTAATAAGTGTATTTATTATAGTTCTAGCGATAATAACTGCATAATATGGGTAATAATGCATGTTATATTGATAATAATATAAGTAATAAGTATAATTATTACAGTTCTAGCGATATTAACTGCATTATATGGGTAATAATGCACGTTATATTGCTAATAATATAAGTAATGAGTACAATTATTACAGTTCTAGCGATAATAACTGCATTATATGGGTAATAATGCATGTTACATTGATGATAATAAAAGTAATACGTATATTTATTATAGTTCCAGCGATAATAACTGCATAATATGGGTAATAATGCATGTTATATTGATAATAATATAAGTAATAAGTATAATTAAAACAGTTCTAGCGATAATAACTGCATTATATGGGTAATAATGCACGTTATATTGCTAACAATATAAGTAATAAGTATAATCATTACAGATCTAGCGATAATAACTGCATAATATGGGTAATAATGCACGTTATATTGCTAATAATATAAGTAATGAGTACAATTATTACAGTTCTAGCGATAATAACTGCATTATATGGGTAATAATGCATGTTATATTGATAATAATATAAGTAATAAGTATAATTATTACAGTTCTAGCGATAATAACTGCATTATATGGGTAATAATGCATGTTATATTGATGATAATGAAAGTAATACGTATATTTATTATAGTTCTAGCGATAATAACTGCATAATATGGGTAATAATGCATGTTATATTGAGAATAATATAAGTAATAAGTATAATTATTACAGTTCTGGCGATAATAACTGCATAATATGGGTAATAATGCATGTTACATTGATGATAATAAAAGTAATACGTATATTTATTATAGTTCCAGCGATAATAACTGCATAATATGGGTAATAATGCATGTTATATTGATAATAATATAAGTAATAAGTATAATTAAAACAGTTCTAGCGATAATAACTGCATTATATGGGTAATAATGCACGTTATATTGCTAACAATATAAGTAATAAGTATAATCATTACAGATCTAGCGATAATAACTGCATAATATGGGTAATAATGCACGTTATATTGCTAATAATATAAGTAATGAGTACAATTATTACAGTTCTAGCGATAATAACTGCATTATATGGGTAATAATGCATGTTATATTGATAATAATATAAGTAATAAGTATAATTATTACAGTTCTAGCGATAATAACTGCATTATATGGGTAATAATGCATGTTATATTGATAATATCGGGAGTAATAAGTATAATTATTATAGTTCTAGCGATAATAATAGTAAAATGTGGCAAATAGTGCATGTTATATTGATAATAATAAAAGTAATAAGTATATTTATTACAGTTCTATCGATAATAACTGCATAATATGGGTAATAATGCATGTTATATTGATGATAATAAAAGTAATACGTATATTTATTATAGTTCTAGCGATAATAACTGCATAATATGGGTAATAATGCATGTTATATTGATAATAATATAAGTAATAAGTATAATTAATACAGTTCTAGCGATAATAACTGCATTATATGCGTAATAATGCACGTTATATTGCTAGTAGTATAAGTAATAAGTATAATTATTACAGTTCTAGCGATATTAACTGCATTATATGGGTAATAATGCACGTTATATTGCTAATAATTTAAGTAATGAGTACAATTATTACAGTTCTAGCGATAATAACTGCATTATATGGGTAATAATGCACGTTATATTGCTAATAATATAAGTAATAAGTATAATTGTTACAGTTCTAGCGATAATAACTGCATTATATGGGTAATAATGCATGTTACATTGATAATATTGGGAGTAGTAAGTGTATTTATTATAGTTCTAGCGATAATAACTGCATAATATGGGTAATAATGCATGTTATATTGATAATAATATAAGTAATAAGTATAATTATTACAGTTCTAGCAATAATACCTCCTTTATATGGGTAATAATGCATGTTATATTGATGATAATGAAAGTAATACGTATATTTATTATAGTTCTTGCGATAATAACTGCATTATATGGGTAAAAATGCATGTTATATTGATAATAATATAAGTAATAATATAATTATTACAGTTCTAGCGATAATAACTGCATAATATGGGTAATAATGCATGTTATATTGAGAATAATATAAGTAATAAGTATAATTATTACAGTTCTAGCGATAATAACTGCATTATATGGGTAATAATGCATGTTGTATTGATGATAAGGAAAGTAATACGTATATTTATTATAGTTCTAGCGATAATAACTGCATAATATGGGTAATAATGCATGTTATATTGAGAATAATATAAGTAATAAGTATAATTATTACAGTTCTGGCGATAATAACTGCATAATATGGGTAATAATGCATGTTACATTGATGATAATAAAAGTAATACGTATATTTATTATAGTTCCAGCGATAATAACTGCATAATATGGGTAATAATGCATGTTATATTGATAATAATATAAGTAATAAGTATAATTAAAACAGTTCTAGCGATAATAACTGCATTATATGGGTAATAATGCACGTTATATTGCTAACAATATAAGTAATAAGTATAATCATTACAGATCTAGCGATAATAACTGCATAATATGGGTAATAATGCACGTTATATTGCTAATAATATAAGTAATGAGTACAATTATTACAGTTCTAGCGATAATAACTGCATTATATGGGTAATAATGCACGTTATATTGCTAATAATATAAGTAATAAGTATAATTATTACAGTTCTAGCGATAATAACTGCATTATATGGGCAATAATGCATGTTACATTGATAATATTGGGAGTAATAAGTGTATTTATTATAGTTCTAGCGATAATAACTGCATAATATGGGTAATAATGCATGTTATATTGATAATAATATAAGTAATAAGTATAATTATTACAGTTCTAGCAATAATACCTCCTTTATATGGGTAATAATGCATGTTATATTGATGATAATGAAAGTAATACGTATATTTATTATAGTTCTTGCGATAATAACTGCATTATATGGGTAAAAATGCATGTTATATTGATAATAATATAAGTAATAATATAATTATTACAGTTCTAGCGATAATAACTGCATTATATGGGTAATAATGCATGTTATATTGATAATATCGGGAGTAATAAGTATAATTATTATAGTTCTAGCGATAATAATAGTAAAATATGGCTAATAGTGCATGTTATATTGATAATAATAAAAGTAATAAGTATATTTATTACAGTTCTATCGATAATAACTGCATTATATGGGTAAAAATGCATGTTATATTGATAATATTGGGAGTAATAAGTATATTTATTATGGTTCTAGAGATAATAACTGCATAATATGGGTAATAATGCATGTTATATTGATGATAATAAAAGTAATACGTACATTTATTATAGTTCCAGCGATAATAACTGCATAATATGGGTAATAATGCATGTTATATTGATGATAATGAAAGTAGTATGTATATTTATTACAGTTCTAGCGATAATAACTGCATTATATGCGTAATAAGGCATGTTATATTGATAATATCGGGAGTAATAAGTATAATTATTATAGTTCTAGCGATAATAATAGTAAAGTATGGCTAATAGTGCATGATATATTGATAACAGTAAAAGTAATAAGTATATTTATTACAGTTCTATCGATAATAACTGCATAATATGGGTAATAATGCATGTTATGTTGATGATAATGAAAGTAATACGTATGTTTATTATAGTTCTAGCGATAATAACTGCATAATATGGGTAATAATGCATGTTATATTGAGAGTAATATAAGTAATAAGTATAATTATTACAGTTCTGGCGATAACAACTGCATTATATGGGTAATAATGCACGTTATATTGCTAATAGTATAAGTAATAAGTATAATTATTACAGTTCTAGCGATAATACCTCCATTATGTGGGTAGTAATGCATGTTATATTGATAATAATATAAGTAATAAGTATAATTATTACAGTTCTAGCGATAATAACTGCATAATATGGGTAATAATGCACGTTATATTGCTAATAATATAAGTAATGAGTACAATTATTACAGTTCTAGCGATAATAACTGCATTATATGGGTAATAATGCATGTTATATTGATAATAATATAAGTAATAAGTATAATTATTACAGTTCTAGCGATAATAACTGCATTATATGGGTAATAATGCATGTTATATTGATAATATCGGGAGTAATAAGTATAATTATTATAGTTCTAGCGATAATAATAGTAAAATATGGCAAATAGTGCATGTTATATTGATAATAATAAAAGTAATAAGTATATTTATTACAGTTCTATCGATAATAACTGCATAATATGGGTAATAATGCATGTTATATTGATGATAATAAAAGTAATACGTATATTTATTATAGTTCTAGCGATAATAACTGCATAATATGGGTAATAATGCATGTTATATTGATAATAATATAAGTAATAAGTATAATTAATACAGTTCTAGCGATAATAACTGCATTATATGGGTAATAATACACGTTATATTGCTAGTAGTATAAGTAATAAGTATAATTATTACAGTTCTAGCGATATTAACTGCATTATATGGGTAATAATGCACGTTATATTGCTAATAATATAAGTAATGAGTACAATTATTAAAGTTCTAGCGATAATAACTGCATTATATGGGTAATAATGCACGTTATATTGCTAATAATATAAGTAATAAGTATATTTATTACAGTTCTATCGATAATAACTGCATAATATGGGTAATAATGCATGTTATATTGATGATAATAAAAGTAATACGTATATTTATTATAGTTCTAGCGATAATAACTGCATAATATGGGTAATAATGCATGTTATATTGATAATAATATAAGTAATAAGTATAATTATTACAGTTCTAGCGATAATAACTGCATTATATGCGTAATAATGCACGTTATATTGCTAGTAGTATAAGTAATAAGTATAATTATTACAGTTCTAGCGATATTAACTGCATTATATGGGTAATAATGCACGTTATATTGCTAATAATATAAGTAATGAGTACAATTATTACAGTTCTAGCGATAATAACTGCATTATATGGGTAATAATGCACGTTATATTGCTAATAATATAAGTAATAAGTATAATTATTACAGTTCTAGCGATAATAACTGCATTATATGGGCAATAATGCATGTTACATTGATAATATTGGGAGTAATAAGTGTATTTATTATAGTTCTAGCGATAATAACTGCATAATATGGGTAATAATGCATGTTATATTGATAATAATATAAGTAATAAGTATAATTATTACAGTTCTAGCGATATTAACTGCATTATATGGGTAATAATGCACGTTATATTGCTAATAATATAAGTAATGAGTACAATTATTACAGTTCTAGCGATAATAACTGCATTATATGGGTAATAATGCATGTTATATTGATAATAATATAAGTAATAAGTATAATTATTACAGTTCTAGCGATAATAACTGCATTATATGGGTAATAATGCATGTTATATTGATAATATCGGGAGTAATAAGTATAATTATTATAGTTCTAGCGATAATAATAGTAAAATATGGCAAATAGTGCATGTTATATTGATAATAATAAAAGTAATAAGTATATTTATTACAGTTCTATCGATAATAACTGCATAATATGGGTAATAATGCATGTTATATTGATGATAATAAAAGTAATACGTATATTTATTATAGTTCTAGCGATAATAACTGCATAATATGGGTAATAATGCATGTTATATTGATAATAATATAAGTAATAAGTATAATTAATACAGTTCTAGCGATAATAACTGCATTATATGGGTAATAATACACGTTATATTGCTAGTAGTATAAGTAATAAGTATAATTATTACAGTTCTAGCGATATTAACTGCATTATATGGGTAATAATGCACGTTATATTGCTAATAATATAAGTAATGAGTACAATTATTAAAGTTCTAGCGATAATAACTGCATTATATGGGTAATAATGCACGTTATATTGCTAATAATATAAGTAATAAGTATATTTATTACAGTTCTATCGATAATAACTGCATAATATGGGTAATAATGCATGTTATATTGATGATAATAAAAGTAATACGTATATTTATTATAGTTCTAGCGATAATAACTGCATAATATGGGTAATAATGCATGTTATATTGATAATAATATAAGTAATAAGTATAATTATTACAGTTCTAGCGATAATAACTGCATTATATGCGTAATAATGCACGTTATATTGCTAGTAGTATAAGTAATAAGTATAATTATTACAGTTCTAGCGATATTAACTGCATTATATGGGTAATAATGCACGTTATATTGCTAATAATATAAGTAATGAGTACAATTATTACAGTTCTAGCGATAATAACTGCATTATATGGGTAATAATGCACGTTATATTGCTAATAATATAAGTAATAAGTATAATTATTACAGTTCTAGCGATAATAACTGCATTATATGGGCAATAATGCATGTTACATTGATAATATTGGGAGTAATAAGTGTATTTATTATAGTTCTAGCGATAATAACTGCATAATATGGGTAATAATGCATGTTATATTGATAATAATATAAGTAATAAGTATAATTATTACAGTTCTAGCGATATTAACTGCATTATATGGGTAATAATGCACGTTATATTGCTAATAATATAAGTAATGAGTACAATTATTACAGTTCTAGCGATAATAACTGCATTATATGGGTAATAATGCATGTTACATTGATGATAATAAAAGTAATACGTATATTTATTATAGTTCCAGCGATAATAACTGCATAATATGGGTAATAATGCATGTTATATTGATAATAATATAAGTAATAAGTATAATTAAAACAGTTCTAGCGATAATAACTGCATTATATGGGTAATAATGCACGTTATATTGCTAACAATATAAGTAATAAGTATAATCATTACAGATCTAGCGATAATAACTGCATAATATGGGTAATAATGCACGTTATATTGCTAATAATATAAGTAATGAGTACAATTATTACAGTTCTAGCGATAATAACTGCATTATATGGGTAATAATGCATGTTATATTGATAATAATATAAGTAATAAGTATAATTATTACAGTTCTAGCGATAATAACTGCATTATATGGGTAATAATGCATGTTATATTGATGATAATGAAAGTAATACGTATATTTATTATAGTTCTAGCGATAATAACTGCATAATATGGGTAATAATGCATGTTATATTGAGAATAATATAAGTAATAAGTATAATTATTACAGTTCTGGCGATAATAACTGCATAATATGGGTAATAATGCATGTTACATTGATGATAATAAAAGTAATACGTATATTTATTATAGTTCCAGCGATAATAACTGCATAATATGGGTAATAATGCATGTTATATTGATAATAATATAAGTAATAAGTATAATTAAAACAGTTCTAGCGATAATAACTGCATTATATGGGTAATAATGCACGTTATATTGCTAACAATATAAGTAATAAGTATAATCATTACAGATCTAGCGATAATAACTGCATAATATGGGTAATAATGCACGTTATATTGCTAATAATATAAGTAATGAGTACAATTATTACAGTTCTAGCGATAATAACTGCATTATATGGGTAATAATGCATGTTATATTGATAATAATATAAGTAATAAGTATAATTATTACAGTTCTAGCGATAATAACTGCATTATATGGGTAATAATGCATGTTATATTGATAATATCGGGAGTAATAAGTATAATTATTATAGTTCTAGCGATAATAATAGTAAAATGTGGCAAATAGTGCATGTTATATTGATAATAATAAAAGTAATAAGTATATTTATTACAGTTCTATCGATAATAACTGCATAATATGGGTAATAATGCATGTTATATTGATGATAATAAAAGTAATACGTATATTTATTATAGTTCTAGCGATAATAACTGCATAATATGGGTAATAATGCATGTTATATTGATAATAATATAAGTAATAAGTATAATTATTACAGTTCTAGCGATAATAACTGCATTATATGCGTAATAATGCACGTTATATTGCTAGTAGTATAAGTAATAAGTATAATTATTACAGTTCTAGCGATATTAACTGCATTATATGGGTAATAATGCACGTTATATTGCTAATAATATAAGTAATGAGTACAATTATTACAGTTCTAGCGATAATAACTGCATTATATGGGTAATAATGCACGTTATATTGCTAATAATATAAGTAATAAGTATAATTATTACAGTTCTAGCGATAATAACTGCATTATATGGGCAATAATGCATGTTACATTGATAATATTGGGAGTAATAAGTGTATTTATTATAGTTCTAGCGATAATAACTGCATAATATGGGTAATAATGCATGTTATATTGATAATAATATAAGTAATAAGTATAATTATTACAGTTCTAGCGATATTAACTGCATTATATGGGTAATAATGCACGTTATATTGCTAATAATATAAGTAATGAGTACAATTATTACAGTTCTAGCGATAATAACTGCATTATATGGGTAATAATGCATGTTACATTGATGATAATAAAAGTAATACGTATATTTATTATAGTTCCAGCGATAATAACTGCATAATATGGGTAATAATGCATGTTATATTGATAATAATATAAGTAATAAGTATAATTAAAACAGTTCTAGCGATAATAACTGCATTATATGGGTAATAATGCACGTTATATTGCTAACAATATAAGTAATAAGTATAATCATTACAGATCTAGCGATAATAACTGCATAATATGGGTAATAATGCACGTTATATTGCTAATAATATAAGTAATGAGTACAATTATTACAGTTCTAGCGATAATAACTGCATTATATGGGTAATAATGCATGTTATATTGATAATAATATAAGTAATAAGTATAATTATTACAGTTCTAGCGATAATAACTGCATTATATGGGTAATAATGCATGTTATATTGATGATAATGAAAGTAATACGTATATTTATTATAGTTCTAGCGATAATAACTGCATAATATGGGTAATAATGCATGTTATATTGAGAATAATATAAGTAATAAGTATAATTATTACAGTTCTGGCGATAATAACTGCATAATATGGGTAATAATGCATGTTACATTGATGATAATAAAAGTAATACGTATATTTATTATAGTTCCAGCGATAATAACTGCATAATATGGGTAATAATGCATGTTATATTGATAATAATATAAGTAATAAGTATAATTAAAACAGTTCTAGCGATAATAACTGCATTATATGGGTAATAATGCACGTTATATTGCTAACAATATAAGTAATAAGTATAATCATTACAGATCTAGCGATAATAACTGCATAATATGGGTAATAATGCACGTTATATTGCTAATAATATAAGTAATGAGTACAATTATTACAGTTCTAGCGATAATAACTGCATTATATGGGTAATAATGCATGTTATATTGATAATAATATAAGTAATAAGTATAATTATTACAGTTCTAGCGATAATAACTGCATTATATGGGTAATAATGCATGTTATATTGATAATATCGGGAGTAATAAGTATAATTATTATAGTTCTAGCGATAATAATAGTAAAATGTGGCAAATAGTGCATGTTATATTGATAATAATAAAAGTAATAAGTATATTTATTACAGTTCTATCGATAATAACTGCATAATATGGGTAATAATGCATGTTATATTGATGATAATAAAAGTAATACGTATATTTATTATAGTTCTAGCGATAATAACTGCATAATATGGGTAATAATGCATGTTATATTGATAATAATATAAGTAATAAGTATAATTAATACAGTTCTAGCGATAATAACTGCATTATATGCGTAATAATGCACGTTATATTGCTAGTAGTATAAGTAATAAGTATAATTATTACAGTTCTAGCGATATTAACTGCATTATATGGGTAATAATGCACGTTATATTGCTAATAATTTAAGTAATGAGTACAATTATTACAGTTCTAGCGATAATAACTGCATTATATGGGTAATAATGCACGTTATATTGCTAATAATATAAGTAATAAGTATAATTGTTACAGTTCTAGCGATAATAACTGCATTATATGGGTAATAATGCATGTTACATTGATAATATTGGGAGTAGTAAGTGTATTTATTATAGTTCTAGCGATAATAACTGCATAATATGGGTAATAATGCATGTTATATTGATAATAATATAAGTAATAAGTATAATTATTACAGTTCTAGCAATAATACCTCCTTTATATGGGTAATAATGCATGTTATATTGATGATAATGAAAGTAATACGTATATTTATTATAGTTCTTGCGATAATAACTGCATTATATGGGTAAAAATGCATGTTATATTGATAATAATATAAGTAATAATATAATTATTACAGTTCTAGCGATAATAACTGCATAATATGGGTAATAATGCATGTTATATTGAGAATAATATAAGTAATAAGTATAATTATTACAGTTCTAGCGATAATAACTGCATTATATGGGTAATAATGCATGTTGTATTGATGATAAGGAAAGTAATACGTATATTTATTATAGTTCTAGCGATAAAAACTGCATAATATGGGTAATAATGCATGTTATATTGAGAATAATATAAGTAATAAGTATAATTATTACAGTTCTGGCGATAATAACTGCATAATATGGGTAATAATGCATGTTACATTGATGATAATAAAAGTAATACGTATATTTATTATAGTTCCAGCGATAATAACTGCATAATATGGGTAATAATGCATGTTATATTGATAATAATATAAGTAATAAGTATAATTAAAACAGTTCTAGCGATAATAACTGCATTATATGGGTAATAATGCACGTTATATTGCTAACAATATAAGTAATAAGTATAATCATTACAGATCTAGCGATAATAACTGCATAATATGGGTAATAATGCACGTTATATTGCTAATAATATAAGTAATGAGTACAATTATTACAGTTCTAGCGATAATAACTGCATTATATGGGTAATAATGCACGTTATATTGCTAATAATATAAGTAATAAGTATAATTATTACAGTTCTAGCGATAATAACTGCATTATATGGGCAATAATGCATGTTACATTGATAATATTGGGAGTAATAAGTGTATTTATTATAGTTCTAGCGATAATAACTGCATAATATGGGTAATAATGCATGTTATATTGATAATAATATAAGTAATAAGTATAATTATTACAGTTCTAGCAATAATACCTCCTTTATATGGGTAATAATGCATGTTATATTGATGATAATGAAAGTAATACGTATATTTATTATAGTTCTTGCGATAATAACTGCATTATATGGGTAAAAATGCATGTTATATTGATAATAATATAAGTAATAATATAATTATTACAGTTCTAGCGATAATAACTGCATTATATGGGTAATAATGCATGTTATATTGATAATATCGGGAGTAATAAGTATAATTATTATAGTTCTAGCGATAATAATAGTAAAATATGGCAAATAGTGCATGTTATATTGATAATAATAAAAGTAATAAGTATATTTATTACAGTTCTATCGATAATAACTGCATTATATGGGTAAAAATGCATGTTATATTGATAATATTGGGAGTAATAAGTATATTTATTATGGTTCTAGAGATAATAACTGCATAATATGGGTAATAATGCATGTTATATTGATAATACTATAAGTAATAAGTATAATTATTACAGTTCTAGCGATAATAACTGCATTATATGGGTAATAATGCATGTTATATTGATAATATCGGGAGTAATAAGTACAATTGTTATAGTTCTAGCGATAATAATAGTAAAGTATGGCTAATAGTGCATGATATATTGATAACAGTAAAAGTAATAAGTATATTTATTACAGTTCTATCGATAATAACTGCATAATATGGGTAATAATGCATGTTATGTTGATGATAATGAAAGTAATACGTATGTTTAATATAGTTCTA
This sequence comes from Megachile leachella, assembly GCA_963576845.1. Taxonomy (NCBI): domain Eukaryota; kingdom Metazoa; phylum Arthropoda; class Insecta; order Hymenoptera; family Megachilidae; genus Megachile; species Megachile leachella. The sequence continues at coordinate 916,519 of CAUYWW010000082.1, forward strand.
GCGATAATAACTGCATAATATGGGTAATAATGCATGTTATATTGAGAGTAATATAAGTAATAAGTATAATTATTACAGTTCTAGCGATAATAACTGCATAATATGGGTAATAATGCACGTTATATTGCTAATAGTATAAGTAATAAGTATAATTATTACAGTTCTAGCGATAATACCTCCATTATGTGGGTAGTAATGCATGTTGTATTGATAATAATATAAGTAATAAGTATAATTATTACAGTTCTAGCGATAATAACTGCATTATATGGGTAATAATGCATGTTATATTGATAATATCGGGAGTAATAAGTATAATTATTATAGTTCTAGCGATAATAATAGTAAAATATGGCAAATAGTGCATGTTATATTGATAATAATAAAAGTAATAAGTATATTTATTACAGTTCTATCGATAATAACTGCATAATATGGGTAATAATGCATGTTATATTGATGATAATAAAAGTAATACGTATATTTATTATAGTTCTAGCGATAATAACTGCATAATATGGGTAATAATGCATGTTATATTGATAATAATATAAGTAATAAGTATAATTAATACAGTTCTAGCGATAATAACTGCATTATATGGGTAATAATGCACGTTATATTGCTAGTAGTATAAGTAATAAGTATAATTATTACAGTTCTAGCGATATTAACTGCATTATATGGGTAATAATGCACGTTATATTGCTAATAATATAAGTAATGAGTACAATTATTAAAGTTCTAGCGATAATAACTGCATTATATGGGTAATAATGCATGTTACATTGATAATATTGGGAGTAATAAGTGTATTTATTATAGTTCTAGCGATAATAACTGCATAATATGGGTAATAATGCATGTTATATTGATAATAATATAAGTAATAAGTATAATTATTACAGTTCTAGCAATAATACCTCCTTTATATGGGTAATAATGCATGTTATATTGATGATAATGAAAGTAATACGTATATTTATTATAGTTCTTGCGATAATAACTGCATTATATGGGTAAAAATGCATGTTATATTGATAATAATATAAGTAATAATATAATTATTACAGTTCTAGCGATAATAACTGCATTATATGGGTAATAATGCATGTTATATTGTTAATATCGGGAGTAATAAGTATAATTATTATAGTTCTAGCGATAATAATAGTAAAATATGGCAAATAGTGCATGTTATATTGATAATAATAAAAGTAATAAGTATATTTATTACAGTTCTATCGATAATAACTGCATAATATGGGTAATAATGCATGTTATATTGATGATAATAAAAGTAATACGTATATTTATTATAGTTCTAGCGATAATAACTGCATAATATGGGTAATAATGCATGTTATATTGATAATAATATAAGTAATAAGTATAATTAATACAGTTCTAGCGATAATAACTGCATTATATGGGTAATAATGCACGTTATATTGCTAGTAGTATAAGTAATAAGTATAATTATTACAGTTCTAGCGATATTAACTGCATTATATGGGTAATAATGCACGTTATATTGCTAATAATATAAGTAATGAGTACAATTATTAAAGTTCTAGCGATAATAACTGCATTATATGGGTAATAATGCACGTTATATTGCTAATAATATAAGTAATAAGTATAATTATTACAGTTCTAGCGATAATAACTGCATTATATGGGTAATAATGCATGTTACATTGATAATATTGGGAGTAATAAGTGTATTTATTATAGTTCTAGCGATAATAACTGCATAATATGGGTAATAATGCATGTTATATTGATAATAATATAAGTAATAAGTATAATTATTACAGTTCTAGCAATAATACCTCCTTTATATGGGTAATAATGCATGTTATATTGATGATAATGAAAGTAATACGTATATTTATTATAGTTCTTGCGATAATAACTGCATTATATGGGTAAAAATACATGTTATATTGATAATAATATAAGTAATAATATAATTATTACAGTTCTAGCGATAATAACTGCATTATATGGGTAATAATGCATGTTATATTGATAATATCGGGAGTAATAAGTATAATTATTATAGTTCTAGCGATAATAATAGTAAAATATGGCAAATAGTGCATGTTATATTGATAATAATAAAAGTAATAAGTATATTTATTACAGTTCTATCGATAATAACTGCATTATATGGGTAAAAATGCATGTTATATTGATAATATTGGGAGTAATAAGTATATTTATTATGGTTCTAGAGATAATAACTGCATAATATGGGTAATAATGCATGTTATATTGATAATAATATAAGTAATAAGTATAATTATTACAGTTCTAGCGATAATAACTGCATTATATGGGTAATAATGCATGTTATATTGATAATATCGGGAGTAATAAGTACAATTGTTATAGTTCTAGCGATAATAATAGTAAAATATGGCAAATAGTGCATGTTATATTGATAATAATAAAAGTAATAGGTATATTTATTACAGTTCTATCGATAATAACTGCATAATATGGGTAATAATGCATGTTATATTGATGATAATAAAAGTAATACGTATATTTATTATAGTTCTAGCGATAATAACTGCATAATATGGGTAATAATGCATGTTATATTGATAATAATATAAGTAATAAGTATAATTATTACAGTTCTAGCGATAATAACTGCATTATATGCGTAATAATGCACGTTATATTGCTAGTAGTATAAGTAATAAGTATAATTATTACAGTTCTAGCGATATTAACTGCATTATATGGGTAATAATGCACGTTATATTGCTAATAATATAAGTAATGAGTACAATTATTACAGTTCTAGCGATAATAACTGCATTATATGGGTAATAATGCACGTTATATTGCTAATAATATAAGTAATAAGTATAATTATTACAGTTCTAGCGATAATAACTGCATTATATGGGCAATAATGCATGTTACATTGATAATATTGGGAGTAATATGTGTATTTATTATAGTTCTAGCGATAATAACTGCATAATATGGGTAATAATGCATGTTATATTGATAATAATATAAGTAATAAGTATAATTATTACAGTTCTAGCAATAATACCTCCTTTATATGGGTAATAATGCATGTTATATTGATGATAATGAAAGTAATACGTATATTTATTATAGTTCTTGCGATAATAACTGCATTATATGGGTAAAAATGCATGTTATATTGATAATAATATAAGTAATAATATAATTATTACAGTTCTAGCGATAATAACTGCATTATATGGGTAATAATGCATGTTATATTGATAATATCGGGAGTAATAAGTATAATTATTATAGTTCTAGCGATAATAATAGTAAAATATGGCAAATAGTGCATGTTATATTGATAATAATAAAAGTAATAAGTATATTTATTACAGTTCTATCGATAATAACTGCATTATGTGGGTAAAAATGCATGTTATATTGATAATATTGGGAGTAATAAGTATATTTATTATGGTTCTAGAGATAATAACTGCATAATATGGGTAATAATGCATGTTATATTGATAATAATATAAGTAATAAGTATAATTATTACAGTTCTAGCGATAATAACTGCATTATATGGGTAATAATGCATGTTATATTGATAATATCGGGAGTAATAAGTACAATTGTTATAGTTCTAGCGATAATAATAGTAAAATATGGCAAATAGTGCATGTTATATTGATAATAATAAAAGTAATAAGTATATTTATTACAGTTCTATCGATAATAACTGCATAATATGGGTAATAATGCATGTTATATTGATGATAATAAAAGTAATACGTATATTTATTATAGTTCTAGCGATAATAACTGCATAATATGGGTAATAATGCATGTTATATTGATAATAATATAAGTAATAAGTATAATTATTACAGTTCTAGCGATAATAACTGCATTATATGCGTAATAATGCACGTTATATTGCTAGTAGTATAAGTAATAAGTATAATTATTACAGTTCTAGCGATATTAACTGCATTATATGGGTAATAATGCACGTTATATTGCTAATAATATAAGTAATGAGTACAATTATTACAGTTCTAGCAATAATAACTGCATTATATGGGTAATAATGCACGTTATATTGCTAATAATATAAGTAATAAGTATAATTATTACAGTTCTAGCGATAATAACTGCATTATATGGGCAATAATGCATGTTACATTGATAATATTGGGAGTAATAAGTGTATTTATTATAGTTCTAGCGATAATAACTGCATAATATGGGTAATAATGCATGTTATATTGATAATAATATAAGTAATAAGTATAATTATTACAGTTCTAGCAATAATACCTCCTTTATATGGGTAATAATGCATGTTATATTGATGATAATGAAAGTAATACGTATATTTATTATAGTTCTTGCGATAATAACTGCATTATATGGGTAAAAATGCATGTTATATTGATAATAATATAAGTAATAATATAATTATTACAGTTCTAGCGATAATAACTGCATTATATGGGTAATAATGCATGTTATATTGATAATATCGGGGGTAATAAGTATAATTATTATAGTTCTAGCGATAATAATAGTAAAATATGGCTAATAGTGCATGTTATATTGATAATAATAAAAGTAATAAGTATATTTATTACAGTTCTATCGATAATAACTGCATTATATGGGTAAAAATGCATGTTATATTGATAATATTGGGAGTAATAAGTATATTTATTATGGTTCTAGAGATAATAACTGCATAATATGGGTAATAATGCATGTTATATTGATGATAATAAAAGTAATACGTACATTTATTATAGTTCCAGCGATAATAACTGCATAATATGGGTAATAATGCATGTTATATTGATGATAATGAAAGTAGTAAGTATATTTATTACAGTTCTAGCGATAATAACTGCATAATATGGGTAATAATGCATGTTATATTGAGAATAATATAAGTAATAAGTATAATTATTACAGTTCTGGCGATAACAACTGCATTATATGGGTAATAATGCACGTTATATTGCTAATAGTATAAGTAATAAGTATAATTATTACAGTTCTAGCGATAATACCTCCATTATGTGGGTAGTAATGCATGTTATATTGATAATAATATAAGTAATAAGTATAATTATTACAGTTCTAGCGATAATAACTGCATAATATGGGTAATAATGCACGTTATATTGCTAATAATATAAGTAATGAGTACAATTATTAAAGTTCTAGCGATAATAACTGCATTATATGGGTAATAATGCACGTTATATTGCTAATAATATAAGTAATAAGTAGAATTATTACAGTTCTAGCGATAATAACTGCATTATATGGGTAATAATGCATGTTACATTGATAATATTGGGAGTAATAAGTGTATTTATTATAGTTCTAGCGATAATAACTGCATAATATGGGTAATAATGCATGTTATATTGATAATAATATAAGTAATAAGTATAATTATTACAGTTCTAGCAATAATACCTCCTTTATATGGGTAATAATGCATGTTGTATTGATGATAATAAAAGTAATACGTATATTTATTATAGTTCTAGCGATAATAACTGCATAATATGGGTAATAATGCATGTTATATTGATAATAATATAAGTAATAAGTATAATTATTACAGTTCTAGCGATAATAACTGCATTATATGCGTAATAATGCACGTTATATTGCTAGTAGTATAAGTAATAAGTATAATTATTACAGTTCTAGCGATATTAACTGCATTATATGGGTAATAATGCACGTTATATTGCTAATAATATAAGTAATGAGTACAATTATTACAGTTCTAGCGATAATAACTGCATTATATGGGTAATAATGCACGTTATATTGCTAATAATATAAGTAATAAGTATAATTATTACAGTTCTAGCGATAATAACTGCATTATATGGGCAATAATGCATGTTACATTGATAATATTGGGAGTAATAAGTGTATTTATTATAGTTCTAGCGATAATAACTGCATAATATGGGTAATAATGCATGTTATATTGATAATAATATAAGTAATAAGTATAATTATTACAGTTCTAGCAATAATACCTCCTTTATATGGGTAATAATGCATGTTATATTGATGATAATGAAAGTAATACGTATATTTATTATAGTTCTTGCGATAATAACTGCATTATATGGGTAAAAATGCATGTTATATTGATAATAATATAAGTAATAATATAATTATTACAGTTCTAGCGATAATAACTGCATTATATGGGTAATAATGCATGTTATATTGATAATATCGGGAGTAATAAGTATAATTATTATAGTTCTAGCGATAATAATAGTAAAATATGGCAAATAGTGCATGTTATATTGATAATAATAAAAGTAATAAGTATATTTATTACAGTTCTATCGATAATAACTGCATTATATGGGTAAAAATGCATGTTATATTGATAATATTGGGAGTAATAAGTATATTTATTATGGTTCTAGAGATAATAACTGCATAATATGGGTAATAATGCATGTTATATTGAGAGTAATATAAGTAATAAGTATAATTATTACAGTTCTGGCGATAACAACTGCATTATATGGGTAATAATGCACGTTATATTGCTAATAGTATAAGTAATAAGTATAATTATTACAGTTCTAGCGATAATACCTCCATTATGTGGGTAGTAATGCATGTTATATTGATAATAATATAAGTAATAAGTATAATTATTACAGTTCTAGCGATAATAACTGCATAATATGGGTAATAATGCATGTTATATTGATAATAATATAAGTAATAAGTATAATTAATACAGTTCTAGCGATAATAACTGCATTATATGGGTAATAATGCACGTTATATTGCTAGTAGTATAAGTAATAAGTATAATTATTACAGTTCTAGCGATATTAACTGCATTATATGGGTAATAATGCACGTTATATTGCTAATAATATAAGTAATGAGTACAATTATTAAAGTTCTAGCGATAATAACTGCATTATATGGGTAATAATGCACGTTATATTGCTAATAATATAAGTAATAAGTATAATTATTACAGTTCTAGCGATAATAACTGCATTATATGGGTAATAATGCATGTTACATTGATAATATTGGGAGTAATAAGTGTATTTATTATAGTTCTAGCGATAATAACTGCATAATATGGGAAATAATGCATGTTATATTGATAATAATATAAGTAATAAGTATAATTATTACAGTTCTAGCAATAGTACCTCCTTTATATGGGTAATAATGCATGTTATATTGATGATAATGAAAGTAATACGTATATTTATTATAGTTCTTGCGATAATAACTGCATTATATGGGTAAAAATGCATGTTATATTGATAATAATATAAGTAATAATATAATTATTACAGTTCTAGCGATAATAACTGCATTATATGGGTAATAATGCATGTTATATTGATAATATCGGGAGTAATAAGTATAATTATTATAGTTCTAGCGATAATAATAGTAAAATATGGCAAATAGTGCATGTTATATTGATAATAATAAAAGTAATAAGTATATTTATTACAGTTCTATCGATAATAACTGCATTATATGGGTAAAAATGCATGTTATATTGATAATATTGGGAGTAATAAGTATATTTATTATGGTTCTAGAGATAATAACTGCATAATATGGGTAATAATGCATGTTATATTGATAATAATATAAGTAATAAGTATAATTATTACAGTTCTAGCGATAATAACTGCATTATATGGGTAATAATGCATGTTATATTGATAATATCGGGAGTAATAAGTACAATTGTTATAGTTCTAGCGATAATAATAGTAAAATATGGCAAATAGTGCATGTTATATTGATAATAATAAAAGTAATAAGTATATTTATTACAGTTCTATCGATAATAACTGCATAATATGGGTAATAATGCATGTTATATTGATGATAATAAAAGTAATACGTATATTTATTATAGTTCTAGCGATAATAACTGCATAATATGGGTAATAATGCATGTTATATTGATAACAATATAAGTAATAAGTATAATTATTACAGTTCTAGCGATAATAACTGCATTATATGCGTAATAATGCACGTTATATTGCTAGTAGTATAAGTAATAAGTATAATTATTACAGTTCTAGCGATAATAACTGCATTATATGGGTAATAATGCATGTTATATTGATAATATCGGGAGTAATAAGTATAATTATTATAGTTCTAGCGATAATAATAGTAAAATATGGCAAATAGTGCATGTTATATTGATAATAATAAAAGTAATAAGTATATTTATTACAGTTCTATCGATAATAACTGCATAATATGGGTAATAATGCATGTTATATTGATGATAATAAAAGTAATACGTATATTTATTATAGTTCTAGCGATAATAACTGCATAATATGGGTAATAATGCATGTTATATTGATAATAATATAAGTAATAAGTATAATTAATACAGTTCTAGCGATAATAACTGCATTATATGGGTAATAATGCACGTTATATTGCTAGTAGTATAAGTAATAAGTATAATTATTACAGTTCTAGCGATATTAACTGCATTATATGGGTAATAATGCACGTTATATTGCTAAAAATATAAGTAATGAGTACAATTATTACAGTTCTAGCGATAATAACTGCATTATATGGGTAATAATGCACGTTATATTGCTAATAATATAAGTAATAAGTATAATTATTACAGTTCTAGCGATAATAACTGCATTATATGGGTAATAATGCATGTTACATTGATAATATTGGGAGTAATAAGTGTATTTATTATAGTTCTAGCGATAATAACTGCATAATATGGGTAATAATGCATGTTATATTGATAATAATATAAGTAATAAGTATAATTATTACAGTTCTAGCAATAATACCTCCTTTATATGGGTAATAATGCATGTTATATTGATGATAATGAAAGTAATACGTATATTTATTATAGTTCTTGCGATAATAACTGCATTATATGGGTAAAAATGCATGTTATATTGATAATAATATAAGTAATAATATAATTATTACAGTTCTAGCGATAATAACTGCATTATATGGGTAATAATGCATGTTATATTGATAATATCGGGAGTAATAAGTATAATTATTATAGTTCTAGCGATAATAATAGTAAAATATGGCAAATAGTGCATGTTATATTGATAATAATAAAAGTAATAAGTATATTTATTACAGTTCTATCGATAATAACTGCATTATATGGGTAAAAATGCATGTTATATTGATAATATTGGGAGTAATAAGTATATTTATTATGGTTCTAGAGATAATAACTGCATAATATGGGTAATAATGCATGTTATATTGATAATAATATAAGTAATAAGTATAATTATTACAGTTCTAGCGATAATAACTGCATTATATGGGTAATAATGCATGTTATATTGATAATATCGGGAGTAATAAGTACAATTGTTATAGTTCTAGCGATAATAATAGTAAAATATGGCAAATAGTGCATGTTATATTGATAATAATAAAAGTAATAAGTATATTTATTACAGTTCTATCGATAATAACTGCATAATATGGGTAATAATGCATGTTATATTGATGATAATAAAAGTAATACGTATATTTATTATAGTTCTAGCGATAATAACTGCATAATATGGGTAATAATGCATGTTATATTGATAATAATATAAGTAATAAGTATAATTATTACAGTTCTAGCGATAATAACTGCATTATATGCGTAATAATGCACGTTATATTGCTAGTAGTATAAGTAATAAGTATAATTATTACAGTTCTAGCGATATTAACTGCATTATATGGGTAATAATGCACGTTATATTGCTAATAATATAAGTAATGAGTAAAATTATTACAGTTCTAGCGATAATAACTGCATTATATGGGTAATAATGCACGTTATATTGCTAATAATATAAGTAATAAGTATAATTATTACAGTTCTAGCGATAATAACTGCATTATATGGGCAATAATGCATGTTACATTGATAATATTGGGAGTAATAAGTGTATTTATTATAGTTCTAGCGATAATAACTGCATAATATGGGTAATAATGCATGTTATATTGATAATAATATAAGTAATAAGTATAATTATTACAGTTCTAGCAATAATACCTCCTTTATATGGGTAATAATGCATGTTATATTGATGATAATGAAAGTAATACGTATATTTATTATAGTTCTTGCGATAATAACTGCATTATATGGGTAAAAATGCATGTTATATTGATAATAATATAAGTAATAATATAATTATTACAGTTCTAGCGATAATAACTGCATTATATGGGTAATAATGCATGTTATATTGATAATATCGGGAGTAATAAGTATAATTATTATAGTTCTAGCGATAATAATAGTAAAATATGGCTAATAGTGCATGTTATATTGATAATAATAAAAGTAATAAGTATATTTATTACAGTTCTATCGATAATAACTGCATTATATGGGTAAAAATGCATGTTATATTGATAATATTGGGAGTAATAAGTATATTTATTATGGTTCTAGAGATAATAACTGCATAATATGGGTAATAATGCATGTTATATTGATGATAATAAAAGTAATACGTACATTTATTATAGTTCCAGCGATAATAACTGCATAATATGGGTAATAATGCATGTTATATTGATGATAATGAAAGTAGTAAGTATATTTATTACAGTTCTAGCGATAATAACTGCATTATATGCGTAATAAGGCATGTTATATTGATAATATCGGGAGTAATAAGTATAATTATTATAGTTCTAGCGATAATAATAGTAAAGTATGGCTAATAGTGCATGATATATTGATAACAGTAAAAGTAATAAGTATATTTATTACAGTTCTATCGATAATAACTGCATAATATGGGTAATAATGCATGTTATGTTGATGATAATGAAAGTAATACGTATGTTTATTATAGTTCTAGCGATAATAACTGCATAATATGGGTAATAATGCATGTTATATTGAGAATAATATAAGTAATAAGTATAATTATTACAGTTCTGGCGATAACAACTGCATTATATGGGTAATAATGCACGTTATATTGCTAATAGTATAAGTAATAAGTATAATTATTACAGTTCTAGCGATAATACCTCCATTATGTGGGTAGTAATGCATGTTATATTGATAATAATATAAGTAATAAGTATAATTATTACAGTTCTAGCGATAATAACTGCATAATATGGGTAATAATGCACGTTATATTGCGAATAATATAAGTAATGAGTACAATTATTACAGTTCTAGCGATAATAACTGCATTATATGGGTAATAATGCATGTTATATTGATAATAATATAAGTAATAAGTATAATTATTACAGTTCTAGCGATAATAACTGCATTATATGGGTAATAATGCATGTTATATTGATAATATCGGGAGTAATAAGTATAATTATTATAGTTCTAGCGATAATAATAGTAAAATATGGCAAATAGTGCATGTTATATTGATAATAATAAAAGTAATAAGTATATTTATTACAGTTCTATCGATAATAACTGCATAATATGGGTAATAATGCATGTTATATTGATGATAATGAAAGTAGTAAGTATATTTATTACAGTTCTAGCGATAATAACTGCATGATATGCGTAATAAGGCATGTTATATTGATAATATCGGTAGTAATAAGTATAATTATTATAGTTCTAGCGATAATAATAGTAAAGTATGGCTAATAGTGCATGATATATTGATAACAGTAAAAGTAATAAGTATATTTATTACAGTTCTATCGATAATAACTGCATAATATGGGTAATAATGCATGTTATGTTGATGATAATGAAAGTAATACGTATGTTTATTATAGTTCTAGCGATAATAACTGCATAATATGGGTAATAATGCATGTTATATTGAGAATAATATAAGTAATAAGTATAATTATTACAGTTCTGGCGATAACAACTGCATTATATGGGTAATAATGCACGTTATATTGCTAATAGTATAAGTAATAAGTATAATTATTACAGTTCTAGCGATAATACCTCCATTATGTGGGTAGTAATGCATGTTATATTGATAATAATATAAGTAATAAGTATAATTATTACAGTTCTAGCGATAATAACTGCATAATATGGGTAATAATGCACGTTATATTGCGAATAATATAAGTAATGAGTACAATTATTACAGTTCTAGCGATAATAACTGCATTATATGGGTAATAATGCATGTTATATTGATAATAATATAAGTAATAAGTATAATTATTACAGTTCTAGCGATAATAACTGCATTATATGGGTAATAATGCATGTTATATTGATAATATCGGGAGTAATAAGTATAATTATTATAGTTCTAGCGATAATAATAGTAAAATATGGCAAATAGTGCATGTTATATTGATAATAATAAAAGTAATAAGTATATTTATTACAGTTCTATCGATAATAACTGCATAATATGGGTAATAATGCATGTTATATTGATGATAATGAAAGTAGTAAGTATATTTATTACAGTTCTAGCGATAATAACTGCATTATATGCGTAATAAGGCATGTTATATTGATAATATCGGGAGTAATAAGTATAATTATTATAGTTCTAGCGATAATAATAGTAAAGTATGGCTAATAGTGCATGATATATTGATAACAGTAAAAGTAATAAGTATATTTATTACAGTTCTATCGATAATAACTGCATAATATGGGTAATAATGCATGTTATGTTGATGATAATGAAAGTAATACGTATGTTTATTATAGTTCTAGCGATAATAACTGCATAATATGGGTAATAATGCATGTTATATTGAGAATAATATAAGTAATAAGTATAATTATTACAGTTCTGGCGATAACAACTGCATTATATGGGTAATAATGCACGTTATATTGCTAATAGTATAAGTAATAAGTATAATTATTACAGTTCTAGCGATAATACCTCCATTATGTGGGTAGTAATGCATGTTATATTGATAATAATATAAGTAATAATATAATTATTACAGTTCTAGCGATAATAACTGCATTATATGGGTAATAATGCATGTTATATTGATAATATTGGGAGTAATAAGTGTATTTATTATAGTTCTAGCGATAATAACTGCATAATATGGGTAATAATGCATGTTATATTGATAATAATATAAGTAATAAGTATAATTATTACAGTTCTAGCAATAATACCTCCTTTATATGGGTAATAATGCATGTTATATTGATGATAATGAAAGTAATACGTATATTTATTATAGTTCTTGCGATAATAACTGCATTATATGGGTAAAAATGCATGTTATATTGATAATAATATAAGTAATAATATAATTGTTACAGTTCTAGCGATAATAACTGCATTATATGGGTAATAATGCATGTTATATTGATAATATCGGGAGTAATAAGTATAATTATTATAGTTCTAGCGATAATAATAGTAAAATATGGCAAATAGTGCATGTTATATTGATAATAATAAAAGTAATAAGTATATTTATTACAGTTCTATCGATAATAACTGCATTATGTGGGTAAAAATGCATGTTATATTGATAATATTGGGAGTAATAAGTATATTTATTATGGTTCTAGAGATAATAACTGCATAATATGGGTAATAATGCATGTTATATTGATAATAATATAAGTAATAAGTATAATTATTACAGTTCTAGCGATAATAACTGCATTATATGGGTAATAATGCATGTTATATTGATAATATCGGGAGTAATAAGTACAATTGTTATAGTTCTAGCGATAATAATAGTAAAATATGGCAAATAGTGCATGTTATATTGATAATAATAAAAGTAATAAGTATATTTATTACAGTTCTATCGATAATAACTGCATAATATGGGTAATAATGCATGTTATATTGATGATAATAAAAGTAATACGTATATTTATTATAGTTCTAGCGATAATAACTGCATAATATGGGTAATAATGCATGTTATATTGATAATAATATAAGTAATAAGTATAATTATTACAGTTCTAGCGATAATAACTGCATTATATGCGTAATAATGCACGTTATATTGCTAGTAGTATAAGTAATAAGTATAATTATTACAGTTCTAGCGATATTAACTGCATTATATGGGTAATAATGCACGTTATATTGCTAATAATATAAGTAATGAGTACAATTATTACAGTTCTAGCAATAATAACTGCATTATATGGGTAATAATGCACGTTATATTGCTAATAATATAAGTAATAAGTATAATTATTACAGTTCTAGCGATAATAACTGCATTATATGGGCAATAATGCATGTTACATTGATAATATTGGGAGTAATAAGTGTATTTATTATAGTTCTAGCGATAATAACTGCATAATATGGGTAATAATGCATGTTATATTGATAATAATATAAGTAATAAGTATAATTATTACAGTTCTAGCAATAATACCTCCTTTATATGGGTAATAATGCATGTTATATTGATGATAATGAAAGTAATACGTATATTTATTATAGTTCTTGCGATAATAACTGCATTATATGGGTAAAAATGCATGTTATATTGATAATAATATAAGTAATAATATAATTATTACAGTTCTAGCGATAATAACTGCATTATATGGGTAATAATGCATGTTATATTGATAATATCGGGGGTAATAAGTATGATTATTATAGTTCTAGCGATAATAATAGTAAAATATGGCTAATAGTGCATGTTATATTGATAATAATAAAAGTAATAAGTATATTTATTACAGTTCTATCGATAATAACTGCATTATATGGGTAAAAATGCATGTTATATTGATAATATTGGGAGTAATAAGTATATTTATTATGGTTCTAGAGATAATAACTGCATAATATGGGTAATAATGCATGTTATATTGATGATAATAAAAGTAATACGTACATTTATTATAGTTCCAGCGATAATAACTGCATAATATGGGTAATAATGCATGTTATATTGATGATAATGAAAGTAGTAAGTATATTTATTACAGTTCTAGCGATAATAACTGCATAATATGGGTAATAATGCATGTTATATTGAGAATAATATAAGTAATAAGTATAATTATTACAGTTCTGGCGATAACAACTGCATTATATGGGTAATAATGCACGTTATATTGCTAATAGTATAAGTAATAAGTATAATTATTACAGTTCTAGCGATAATACCTCCATTATGTGGGTAGTAATGCATGTTATATTGATAATAATATAAGTAATAAGTATAATTATTACAGTTCTAGCGATAATAACTGCATAATATGGGTAATAATGCACGTTATATTGCTAATAATATAAGTAATGAGTACAATTATTAAAGTTCTAGCGATAATAACTGCATTATATGGGTAATAATGCACGTTATATTGCTAATAATATAAGTAATAAGTAGAATTATTACAGTTCTAGCGATAATAACTGCATTAAATGGGTAATAATGCATGTTACATTGATAATATTGGGAGTAATAAGTGTATTTATTATAGTTCTAGCGATAATAACTGCATAATATGGGTAATAATGCATGTTATATTGATAATAATATAAGTAATAAGTATAATTATTACAGTTCTAGCAATAATACCTCCTTTATATGGGTAATAATGCATGTTGTATTGATGATAATAAAAGTAATACGTATATTTATTATAGTTCTAGCGATAATAACTGCATAATATGGGTAATAATGCATGTTATATTGATAATAATATAAGTAATAAGTATAATTATTACAGTTCTAGCGATAATAACTGCATTATATGCGTAATAATGCACGTTATATTGCTAGTAGTATAAGTAATAAGTATAATTATTACAGTTCTAGCGATATTAACTGCATTATATGGGTAATAATGCACGTTATATTGCTAATAATATAAGTAATGAGTACAATTATTACAGTTCTAGCGATAATAACTGCATTATATGGGTAATAATGCACGTTATATTGCTAATAATATAAGTAATAAGTATAATTATTACAGTTCTAGCGATAATAACTGCATTATATGGGCAATAATGCATGTTACATTGATAATATTGGGAGTAATAAGTGTATTTATTATAGTTCTAGCGATAATAACTGCATAATATGGGTAATAATGCATGTTATATTGATAATAATATAAGTAATAAGTATAATTATTACAGTTCTAGCAATAATACCTCCTTTATATGGGTAATAATGCATGTTATATTGATGATAATGAAAGTAATACGTATATTTATTATAGTTCTTGCGATAATAACTGCATTATATGGGTAAAAATGCATGTTATATTGATAATAATATAAGTAATAATATAATTATTACAGTTCTAGCGATAATAACTGCATTATATGGGTAATAATGCATGTTATATTGATAATATCGGGAGTAATAAGTATAATTATTATAGTTCTAGCGATAATAATAGTAAAATATGGCAAATAGTGCATGTTATATTGATAATAATAAAAGTAATAAGTATATTTATTACAGTTCTATCGATAATAACTGCATTATATGGGTAAAAATGCATGTTATATTGATAATATTGGGAGTAATAAGTATATTTATTATGGTTCTAGAGATAATAACTGCATAATATGGGTAATAATGCATGTTATATTGAGAGTAATATAAGTAATAAGTATAATTATTACAGTTCTGGCGATAACAACTGCATTATATGGGTAATAATGCACGTTATATTGCTAATAGTATAAGTAATAAGTATAATTATTACAGTTCTAGCGATAATACCTCCATTATGTGGGTAGTAATGCATGTTATATTGATAATAATATAAGTAATAAGTATAATTATTACAGTTCTAGCGATAATAACTGCATAATATGGGTAATAATGCATGTTATATTGATAATAATATAAGTAATAAGTATAATTAATACAGTTCTAGCGATAATAACTGCATTATATGGGTAATAATGCACGTTATATTGCTAGTAGTATAAGTAATAAGTATAATTATTACAGTTCTAGCGATATTAACTGCATTATATGGGTAATAATGCACGTTATATTGCTAATAATATAAGTAATGAGTACAATTATTAAAGTTCTAGCGATAATAACTGCATTATATGGGTAATAATGCACGTTATATTGCTAATAATATAAGTAATAAGTATAATTATTACAGTTCTAGCGATAATAACTGCATTATATGGGTAATAATGCATGTTACATTGATAATATTGGGAGTAATAAGTGTATTTATTATAGTTCTAGCGATAATAACTGCATAATATGGGAAATAATGCATGTTATATTGATAATAATATAAGTAATAAGTATAATTATTACAGTTCTAGCAATAATACCTCCTTTATATGGGTAATAATGCATGTTATATTGATGATAATGAAAGTAATACGTATATTTATTATAGTTCTTGCGATAATAACTGCATTATATGGGTAAAAATGCATGTTATATTGATAATAATATAAGTAATAATATAATTATTACAGTTCTAGCGATAATAACTGCATTATATGGGTAATAATGCATGTTATATTGATAATATCGGGAGTAATAAGTATAATTATTATAGTTCTAGCGATAATAATAGTAAAATATGGCAAATAGTGCATGTTATATTGATAATAATAAAAGTAATAAGTATATTTATTACAGTTCTATCGATAATAACTGCATAATATGGGTAATAATGCATGTTATATTGATGATAATAAAAGTAATACGTATATTTATTATAGTTCTAGCGATAATAACTGCATAATATGGGTAATAATGCATGTTATATTGATAATAATATAAGTAATAAGTATAATTAATACAGTTCTAGCGATAATAACTGCATTATATGGGTAATAATGCACGTTATATTGCTAGTAGTATAAGTAATAAGTATAATTATTACAGTTCTAGCGATATTAACTGCATTATATGGGTAATAATGCACGTTATATTGCTAATAATATAAGTAATGAGTACAATTATTACAGTTCTAGCGATAATAACTGCATTATATGGGT
This sequence comes from Megachile leachella, assembly GCA_963576845.1. Lineage (NCBI taxonomy): Eukaryota > Metazoa > Arthropoda > Insecta > Hymenoptera > Megachilidae > Megachile > Megachile leachella. The sequence goes on from CAUYWW010000082.1 coordinate 934,542, forward strand.
AATAATGCACGTTATATTGCTAATAATATAAGTAATAAGTATAATTATTACAGTTCTAGCGATAATAACTGCATTATATGGGTAATAATGCATGTTACATTGATAATATTGGGAGTAATAAGTGTATTTATTATAGTTCTAGCGATAATAACTGCATAATATGGGTAATAATGCATGTTATATTGATAATAATATAAGTAATAAGTATAATTATTACAGTTCTAGCAATAATACCTCCTTTATATGGGTAATAATGCATGTTATATTGATGATAATGAAAGTAATACGTATATTTATTATAGTTCTTGCGATAATAACTGCATTATATGGGTAAAAATGCATGTTATATTGATAATAATATAAGTAATAATATAATTATTACAGTTCTAGCGATAATAACTGCATTATATGGGTAATAATGCATGTTATATTGATAATATCGGGAGTAATAAGTATAATTATTATAGTTCTAGCGATAATAATAGTAAAATATGGCAAATAGTGCATGTTATATTGATAATAATAAAAGTAATAAGTATATTTATTACAGTTCTATCGATAATAACTGCATTATATGGGTAAAAATGCATGTTATATTGATAATATTGGGAGTAATAAGTATATTTATTATGGTTCTAGAGATAATAACTGCATAATATGGGTAATAATGCATGTTATATTGATAATAATATAAGTAATAAGTATAATTATTACAGTTCTAGCGATAATAACTGCATTATATGGGTAATAATGCATGTTATATTGATAATATCGGGAGTAATAAGTACAATTGTTATAGTTCTAGCGATAATAATAGTAAAATATGGCAAATAGTGCATGTTATATTGATAATAATAAAAGTAATAAGTATATTTATTACAGTTCTATCGATAATAACTGCATAATATGGGTAATAATGCATGTTATATTGATGATAATAAAAGTAATACGTATATTTATTATAGTTCTAGCGATAATAACTGCATAATATGGGTAATAATGCATGTTATATTGATAATAATATAAGTAATAAGTATAATTATTACAGTTCTAGCGATAATAACTGCATTATATGCGTAATAATGCACGTTATATTGCTAGTAGTATAAGTAATAAGTATAATTATTACAGTTCTAGCGATATTAACTGCATTATATGGGTAATAATGCACGTTATATTGCTAATAATATAAGTAATGAGTAAAATTATTACAGTTCTAGCGATAATAACTGCATTATATGGGTAATAATGCACGTTATATTGCTAATAATATAAGTAATAAGTATAATTATTACAGTTCTAGCGATAATAACTGCATTATATGGGCAATAATGCATGTTACATTGATAATATTGGGAGTAATAAGTGTATTTATTATAGTTCTAGCGATAATAACTGCATAATATGGGTAATAATGCATGTTATATTGATAATAATATAAGTAATAAGTATAATTATTACAGTTCTAGCAATAATACCTCCTTTATATGGGTAATAATGCATGTTATATTGATGATAATGAAAGTAATACGTATATTTATTATAGTTCTTGCGATAATAACTGCATTATATGGGTAAAAATGCATGTTATATTGATAATAATATAAGTAATAATATAATTATTACAGTTCTAGCGATAATAACTGCATTATATGGGTAATAATGCATGTTATATTGATAATATCGGGAGTAATAAGTATAATTATTATAGTTCTAGCGATAATAATAGTAAAATATGGCTAATAGTGCATGTTATATTGATAATAATAAAAGTAATAAGTATATTTATTACAGTTCTATCGATAATAACTGCATTATATGGGTAAAAATGCATGTTATATTGATAATATTGGGAGTAATAAGTATATTTATTATGGTTCTAGAGATAATAACTGCATAATATGGGTAATAATGCATGTTATATTGATGATAATAAAAGTAATACGTACATTTATTATAGTTCCAGCGATAATAACTGCATAATATGGGTAATAATGCATGTTATATTGATGATAATGAAAGTAGTAAGTATATTTATTACAGTTCTAGCGATAATAACTGCATTATATGCGTAATAAGGCATGTTATATTGATAATATCGGGAGTAATAAGTATAATTATTATAGTTCTAGCGATAATAATAGTAAAGTATGGCTAATAGTGCATGATATATTGATAACAGTAAAAGTAATAAGTATATTTATTACAGTTCTATCGATAATAACTGCATAATATGGGTAATAATGCATGTTATGTTGATGATAATGAAAGTAATACGTATGTTTATTATAGTTCTAGCGATAATAACTGCATAATATGGGTAATAATGCATGTTATATTGAGAATAATATAAGTAATAAGTATAATTATTACAGTTCTGGCGATAACAACTGCATTATATGGGTAATAATGCACGTTATATTGCTAATAGTATAAGTAATAAGTATAATTATTACAGTTCTAGCGATAATACCTCCATTATGTGGGTAGTAATGCATGTTATATTGATAATAATATAAGTAATAAGTATAATTATTACAGTTCTAGCGATAATAACTGCATAATATGGGTAATAATGCACGTTATATTGCGAATAATATAAGTAATGAGTACAATTATTACAGTTCTAGCGATAATAACTGCATTATATGGGTAATAATGCATGTTATATTGATAATAATATAAGTAATAAGTATAATTATTACAGTTCTAGCGATAATAACTGCATTATATGGGTAATAATGCATGTTATATTGATAATATCGGGAGTAATAAGTATAATTATTATAGTTCTAGCGATAATAATAGTAAAATATGGCAAATAGTGCATGTTATATTGATAATAATAAAAGTAATAAGTATATTTATTACAGTTCTATCGATAATAACTGCATAATATGGGTAATAATGCATGTTATATTGATGATAATGAAAGTAGTAAGTATATTTATTACAGTTCTAGCGATAATAACTGCATGATATGCGTAATAAGGCATGTTATATTGATAATATCGGGAGTAATAAGTATAATTATTATAGTTCTAGCGATAATAATAGTAAAGTATGGCTAATAGTGCATGATATATTGATAACAGTAAAAGTAATAAGTATATTTATTACAGTTCTATCGATAATAACTGCATAATATGGGTAATAATGCATGTTATGTTGATGATAATGAAAGTAATACGTATGTTTATTATAGTTCTAGCGATAATAACTGCATAATATGGGTAATAATGCATGTTATATTGAGAATAATATAAGTAATAAGTATAATTATTACAGTTCTGGCGATAACAACTGCATTATATGGGTAATAATGCACGTTATATTGCTAATAGTATAAGTAATAAGTATAATTATTACAGTTCTAGCGATAATACCTCCATTATGTGGGTAGTAATGCATGTTATATTGATAATAATATAAGTAATAAGTATAATTATTACAGTTCTAGCGATAATAACTGCATAATATGGGTAATAATGCACGTTATATTGCGAATAATATAAGTAATGAGTACAATTATTACAGTTCTAGCGATAATAACTGCATTATATGGGTAATAATGCATGTTATATTGATAATAATATAAGTAATAAGTATAATTATTACAGTTCTAGCGATAATAACTGCATTATATGGGTAATAATGCATGTTATATTGATAATATCGGGAGTAATAAGTATAATTATTATAGTTCTAGCGATAATAATAGTAAAATATGGCAAATAGTGCATGTTATATTGATAATAATAAAAGTAATAAGTATATTTATTACAGTTCTATCGATAATAACTGCATAATATGGGTAATAATGCATGTTATATTGATGATAATGAAAGTAGTAAGTATATTTATTACAGTTCTAGCGATAATAACTGCATTATATGCGTAATAAGGCATGTTATATTGATAATATCGGGAGTAATAAGTATAATTATTATAGTTCTAGCGATAATAATAGTAAAGTATGGCTAATAGTGCATGATATATTGATAACAGTAAAAGTAATAAGTATATTTATTACAGTTCTATCGATAATAACTGCATAATATGGGTAATAATGCATGTTATGTTGATGATAATGAAAGTAATACGTATGTTTATTATAGTTCTAGCGATAATAACTGCATAATATGGGTAATAATGCATGTTATATTGATAATAATATAAGTAATAAGTATAATTAATACAGTTCTAGCGATAATAACTGCATTATATGGGTAATAATGCACGTTATATTGCTAGTAGTATAAGTAATAAGTATAATTATTACAGTTCTAGCGATATTAACTGCATTATATGGGTAATAATGCACGTTATATTGCTAATAATATAAGTAATGAGTACAATTATTACAGTTCTAGCGATAATAACTGCATTATGTGGGTAATAATGCACGTTATATTGCTAATAATATAAGTAATAAGTATAATTATTACAGTTCTAGCGATAATAACTGCATTATATGGGTAATAATGCATGTTATATTGATAATATCGGGAGTAATAAGTATAATTATTATAGTTCTAGCGATAATAATAGTAAAATATGGCAAATAGTGCATGTTATAATGATAATAATAAAAGTAATAAGTATATTTATTACAGTTCTATCGATAATAACTGCATAATATGGGTAATAATGCATGTTATATTGATGATAATAAAAGTAATACATATATTTATTATAGTTCTAGCGATAATAACTGCATAATATGGGTAATAATGCATGTTATATTGATAATAGTATAAGTAATAAGTATAATTATTACAGTTCTAGCGATAATAACTGCATTATATGGGTAATAATGCATGTTATATTGATAATATTGGGAGTAATAAGTATATTTATTATAGTTCTAGCGATAATAACTGCATAATATGTGTAATAATGCATGTTATATTGATAATAGTATAAGTAGTAAGTATAATTATTACAGTTCTGGCGATAATAACTGCATTATATGGGTAACAATGCACGTTATATTGCTAATAGTATAAGTAATAAGTATAATTATTACAGTTCTAGCAATAATACCTCCATTATATGGGTAATAATGGATGTTATATTGATAATATTGGGAGTAATAAGTATAATTATTATAGTTCAAGCGATAATAATAGTAAAATATGGCAAATAGTGCATGTTATATTGATAATAATAAAAGTAATAAATATATTTATTACAGTTCTATCGATAATAACTGCATAATATGGGTAATAATGCATGTTATATTGATGACAATAAAAGTAATACGTATATTTATTATAGTTCTAGCGATAATAAGTGCATAATATGGGTAATAATGCATGTTATATTGATAATAATCTAAGTAATAAGTATAATTATTACAGTTCTAGCGATAATAACTGCATTATATGGGTAATAATGCACGTTATATTGCTAACAATATAAGTAATAAGTATAATTATTACAGTTCTAGCGATAATAACTGCATTATATGGGTAATAATGCATGTTATATTGATGATAATGAAAGTAATACGTATATTTATTATAGTTCTAGCGATAATAACTGCATAATATGGGTAATAATGCATGTTATATTGAGAATAATATAAGTAATAAGTATAATTATTACAGTTCTGGCGATAATAACTGCATTATATGGGTAATAATGCACGTTATATTGCTAATAGTATAAGTAATAAGTATAATTATTACAGTTCTAGCGATAATACCTCCATTATATGGGTAATAATGCATGTTATATTGATAATGATATAAGTAATAAGTATAATTATTACAGTTCTAGCGATAATAACTGCATAATATGGGTAATAATGCACGTTATATTGCGAATAATATAAGTAATGAGTACAATTATTACAGTTCTAGCGATAATAACTGCATTATATGGGTAATAATGCATGTTATATTGATAATAATATAAGTAATAAGTATAATTATTACAGTTCTAGCGATAATAACTGCATTATATGGGTAATAATGCATGTTATATTGATGATAATGAAAGTAATACGTATATTTATTATAGTTCTAGCGATAATAACTGCATAATATGGGTAATAATGCATGTTATATTGAGAATAATATAAGTAATAAGTATAATTATTACAGTTCTGGCGATAATAACTGCATTATATGGGTAATAATGCACGTTATATTGCTAATAGTATAAGTAATAAGTATAATTATTACAGTTCTAGCGATAATACCTCCATTATATGGGTAATAATGCATGTTATATTGATAATGATATAAGTAATAAGTATAATTATTACAGTTCTAGCGATAATAACTGCATAATATGGGTAATAATGCACGTTATATTGCGAATAATATAAGTAATGAGTACAATTATTACAGTTCTAGCGATAATAACTGCATTATATGGGTAATAATGCATGTTATATTGATAATAATATAAGTAATAAGTATAATTATTACAGTTCTAGCGATAATAACTGCATTATATGGGTAATAATGCATGTTATATTGATAATATCGGGAGTAATAAGTACAATTATTATAGTTCTAGCGATAATAATAGTAAAATATGGCAAATAGTGCATGTTATATTGATAATAATAAAAGTAATAAGTATATTTATTACAGTTCTATCGATAATAACTGCATAATATGGGTAATAATGCATGTTATATTGATGATAATAAAAGTAATACGTATATTTATTATAGTTCTAGCGATAATACTTGCATAATATGGGTAATAATGCATGTTATATTGATAATAATATAAGTAATAAGTATAATTATTACAGTTCTAGCGATAATAACTGCATTATATGGGTAATAATGCACGTTATATTGCTAGTAGTATAAGTAATAAGTATAATTATTACAGTTCTAGCGATATTAACTGCATTATATGGGTAATAATGCACGTTATATTGCTAATAATATAAGTAATGAGTACAATTATTACAGTTCTAGCGATAATAACTGCATTAAATGGGTAATAATGCACGTTATATTGCTAATAATATAAGTAATATGTATAATTATTACAGTTCTAGCGATAATAACTGCATTATATGGGTAATAATGCATGTTACATTGATAATATTGGGAGAAATAAGTGTATTTATTATAGTTCTAGCGATAATAACTGCATAATGTGGGTAATAATGCATGTTATATTGATAATAATATAAGTAATAAGTATAATTATTACAGTTCTAGCAATAATACCTCCTTTATATGGGTAATAATGCATGTTATATTGATGATAATGAAAGTAATACGTATATTTATTATAGTTCTTGCGATAATAACTGCATTATATGGGTAAAAATGCATGTTATATTGATAATAATAAAAGTAATAAATATATTTATTACAGATCTATCGATAATAACTGCATAATATGGGTAATAATGCATGTTACATTGATGATAATAAAAGTAATACGTATATTTATTATAGTTCCAGCGATAATAACTGCATAATATGGGTAATAATGCATGTTATATTGATAATAATATAAGTAATAAGTATAATTAATACAGTTCTAGCGATAATAACTGCATTATATGGGTAATAATGCACGTTATATTGCTAACAATATAAGTAATAAGTATAATCATTACAGATCTAGCGATAATTACTGCATTATATGGGTAATAATGCACGTTATATTGCTAACAATATAAGTAATAAGTATAATTATTACAGTTCTAGCGATAATAACTGCATTATATGGCTAATAATGCATGCTATATTAATAATATTGGGAGTAATAAGTATATTTATTATGGTTCTAGAGATAATAACTGCATAATATGGGTAATAATGCTTGTTATATTGATAATAATATAAGCAATAAGTATAATTATTACAGTTCTGGCGATAATACCTCCATTATATGGGTAATAATGCATGTTATATTGATAATATCGGGAGTAATAAGTATAATTATTATAGTTCTACCGATAATAATAGTAAAATATGGCAAATAGTGCATGTTACATTGATAATAATAAAAGTAATAAGTATATTTATTACAGTTCTATCGATAATAACTGCATAATATGGGTAATAATGCATGTTATATTGATGATAATAAAAGTAATACGTATATTTATTACAGTTCTAGCGATAATAACTGCATTATATGCGTAATAAGGCATGTTATATTGATAATATCGGGAGTAATAAGTATAATTATTATAGTTCTAGCGATAATAATAGTAAAGTATGGCTAATAGTGCATGATATATTGATAACAGTAAAAGTAATAAGTATATTTATTACAGTTCTAGCGATAATAACTGCATAATATGGGTAATAATGCACGTTATATTGCTAATAATATAAGTAATGAGTACAATTATTACAGTTCTAGCGATAATAACTGCATTATATGGGTAATAATGCATGTTATATTGATAATAATATAAGTAATAAGTATAATTATTACAGTTCTAGCGATAATAACTGCATTATATGGGTAATAATGCATGTTATATTGATAATATCGGGAGTAATAAGTATAATTATTATAGTTCTAGCGATAATAATAGTAAAATATGGCAAATAGTGCATGTTATATTGATAATAATAAAAGTAATAAATATATTTATTACAGTTCTATCGATAATAACTGCATAATATGGGTAATAATGCATGTTATATTGATAATAATAAAAGTAATAAATATACTTATTACAGTTCTATCGATAATAACTGCATAATATGGGTAATAATGCATGTTATATTGATGATAATAAAAGTAATACGTATATTTATTATAGTTCTAGCGATAATAATAGTAAAATATGGCAAATAGCGCATGTTATATTGATAATAATAAAAGTAATAAATATATTTATTACAGTTCTATCGATAATAACTGCATAATATGGGTAATAATGCATGTTATATTGATGATAATAAAAGCAATACGTATATTTATTATAGTTCTAGCGATAATAACTGCATAATATGGGTAATAATGCACGTTATATTGCTAACAATATAAGTAATAAGTATAATCATTACAGTTCTAGCGATAATTACTGCATTATATGGGTAATAATGCACGTTATATTGCTAACAATATAAGTAATAAGTATAATTATTACAGTTCTAGCGATAATAACTGCATTATATGGGTAATAATGCATGCTATATTAATAATATTGGGAGTAATAAGTATATTTATTATGGTTCTAGAGATAATAACTGCATAATATGGGTAATAATGCATGTTATATTGATAATAATCTAAGTAATAAGTATAATTATTACAGTTCTGGCGATAATAACTGCATTATATGGGTAATAATGCACGTTATATTGCTAATAGTATAAGTAATAAGTATAATTATTACAGTTCTAGCGATAATACCTCTATTATATGGGTAATAATGCATGTTATATTGATAATGATATAAGTAATAAGTATAATTATTACAGTTCTAGCGATAATAACTGCATAATATGGGTAATAATGCACGTTATATTGCTAATAATATAAGTAATGAGTACAATTATTACAGTTCAAGCGATAATAACTGCATTAAATGGGTAATAATGCATGTTATATTGATAATAATATAAGTAATAAGTATAATTATTACAGTTCTAGCGATAATAACTGCATTATATGGGTAATAATGCATGTTATATTGATGATAATGAAAGTAATACGTATATTTATTATAGTTCTAGCGATAATAACTGCATAATATGGGTAATAATGCATGTTATATTGATAATGATATAAGTAATAAGTATAATTATTACAGTTCTAGCGATAATAACTGCATAATATGGGTAATAATGCACGTTATATTGCTAATAGTATAAGTAATGAGTACAATTATTACAGTTCAAGCGATAATAACTGCATTATATGGGTAATAATGCATGTTATATTGATAATAATATAAGTAATAAGTTTAATTAATACAGTTCTAGCGATAATAACTGCACTATATGTCTAATAATGCATGTTATATTGATGATAATAAAAGTAATACGTATATTTATTATAGTTCTAGCGATAATAACTGCATAATATGGGTAATAATGCATGTTATATTGATAATAATCTAAGTAATAAGTATAATTATTACAGTTCTAGCGATAGTAACTGCATTATATGGGTAATAATGCATGTTATATTGATAATATCGGGAGTAATAAGTATAATTATTATAGTTCTAGCGATAATAATAGTAAAATATGGCAAATAGTGCATGTTATATTGATAATAATAAAAGTAATAAGTATATTTATTACAGTTCTATCGATAATAACTGCATAATATGGGTAATAATGCATGTTATATTGATGATAATAAAAGTAATAAGTATAATTATTACAGTTCTGGCGATAATAACTGCATTATATGGGTAATAATGCACGTTATATTGCTATTAGTATAAGTAATATGTATGATTATTACAGTTCTAGCGATAATAACTCCATTATATGGGTAATAATGCACGTTATATTGCTAACAATATAAGTAATCAGTATAATTATTACAGTTCTAGTGATAATAACTGCATTATATGGGTAATAATGCATGCTATATTAATAATATTGGGAGTAATAAGTATATTTATTATGGTTCTAGAGATAATAACTGCATAATATGGGTAATAATGCATGTTATATTGATAATAATATAAGCAATAAGTATAATTATTTCAGTTCTAGCGATAATACCTCCATTATATGGGTAATAATGCATGTTACATTGATAATATCGGGAGTAATAAGTATAATTATTATAGTTCTAGCAATAATAATAGTAAAATATGGCAAATAGTGCATGTTACATTGATAATAATAAAAGTAATAAGTATATTTATTACAGTTCTATCGATAATAACTGCATAATATGGGTAATAATGCATGTTATATTGATGATAATAAAAGTAATACGTATATTTATTACAGTTCTAGCGATAATAACTGCATAATATGGGTAATAATGCAAGTTATATTGATGATAATGAAAGTAGTAAGTATATTTATTACAGTTCTAGCGATAATAACTGCATTATATGCGTAATAATTAACGTTATATTGCTAATAATATAAGTAATAAATATAATTATTACAGTTCTAGCGATAATAACTGCATTATATGGGTAATAATGCACGTTATATTGCTAATAATATAAGTAATAAATATAATTATTACAGTTCTAGCGATAATAACTGCATTATATGGGTAATAATGCATGTTATATTGATAATATCGGGAGTAATAAGTGTAATTATTATAGTTCTAGCGATAATAATAGTAAAATATGGCTAATAGTGCATGTTATATTGATAATAGTAAAAGTAATAAATATATTTATTACAGTTCTATTGATAATAACTGCATTACATGGGTAATAATTCACGTTACATTGCTAATAATATAAGTAATAAATATAATTATTACAGTTCTAGCGATAATGACTGCATTATATGGGTAATAATGCACGTTATATTGCTAATAATATAAGTAATAAATATAATTATTACAGTTCTAGCGATAATAATAGTAAAATATGGCTCTTAGTGCCTGTTATATTGATAATAATAAAAGTAATAAGTATAATTATTACAGTTCTAGCGATAATAACTGCACTATATGTCTAATAATGCATGTTATATTGATGATAATAAAAGTAATACGTATATTTATTATAGTTCTAGCGATAATAACTGCATAATATGGGTAATAATGCATGTTATATTGATAATAATCTAAGTAATAAGTATAATTATTACAGTTCTAGCGATAATAACGGCATTATATGGATAATAATGCACGTTATATTGTTAACAATATAAGTAATAAGTATAATTATTACAGTTCTAGCGATAGTAACTGCATTATATGGGTAATAATGCATGTTATATTGATAATATCGGGAGTAATAAGTATAATTATTATAGTTCTAGCGATAATAATAGTAAAATATGGCAAATAGTGCATGTTATATTGATAATAATAAAAGTAATAAGTATATTTATTACAGTTCTATCGATAATAACTGCATAATATGGGTAATAATGCATGTTATATTGATGATAATAAAAGTAATAAGTATAATTATTACAGTTCTGGCGATAATAACTGCATTATATGGGTAATAATGCACGTTATATTGCTATTAGTATAAGTAATATGTATGATTATTACAGTTCTAGCGATAATAACTCCATTATATGGGTAATAATGCACGTTATATTGCTAACAATATAAGTAATCAGTATAATTATTACAGTTCTAGTGATAATAACTGCATTATATGGGTAATAATGCATGCTATATTAATAATATTGGGAGTAATAAGTATATTTATTATGGTTCTAGAGATAATAACTGCATAATATGGGTAATAATGCATGTTATATTGATAATAATATAAGCAATAAGTATAATTATTTCAGTTCTAGCGATAATACCTCCATTATATGGGTAATAATGCATGTTACATTGATAATATCGGGAGTAATAAGTATAATTATTATAGTTCTAGCGATAATAATAGTAAAATATGGCAAATAGTGCATGTTACATTGATAATAATAAAAGTAATAAGTATATTTATTACAGTTCTATCGATAATAACTGCATAATATGGGTAATAATGCATGTTATATTGATGATAATAAAAGTAATACGTATATTTATTATAGTTCTAGCGATAATAACTGCATAATATGGGTAATAATGCAAGTTATATTGATGATAATGAAAGTAGTAAGTATATTTATTACAGTTCTAACGATAATAACTGCATTATATGCGTAATAATTCACGTTATATTGCTAATAATATAAGTAATAAATATAATTATTACAGTTCTAGCGATAATAACTGCATTATATGGGTAATAATGCACGTTATATTGCTAATAATATAAGTAATGAGTACAATTATTACAGTTCTAGCGATAATAACTGCATTATATGGGTAATAATGCATGTTATATTGATAATAATATAAGTAATAAGTATAATTATTACAGTTCTAGCGATAATAACTGCATTATATGGGTAATAATGCATGTTATATTGATAATATCGGGAGTAATAAGTATAATTATTATAGTTCTAGCGATAATAATAGTAAAATATGGCAAATAGTGCATGTTATATTGATAATAATAAAAGTAATAAATATATTTATTACAGTTCTATCGATAATAACTGCATAATATGGGTAATAATGCATGTTATATTGATAATAATAAAAGTAATAAATATACTTATTACAGTTCTATCGATAATAACTGCATAATATGGGTAATAATGCATGTTATATTGATGATAATAAAAGTAATACGTATATTTATTATAGTTCTAGCGATAATAATAGTAAAATATGGCAAATAGCGCATGTTATATTGATAATAATAAAAGTAATAAATATATTTATTACAGTTCTATCGATAATAACTGCATAATATGGGTAATAATGCATGTTATATTGATGATAATAAAAGCAATACGTATATTTATTATAGTTCTAGCGATAATAACTGCATAATATGGGTAATAATGCACGTTATATTGCTAACAATATAAGTAATAAGTATAATCATTACAGTTCTAGCGATAATTACTGCATTATATGGGTAATAATGCACGTTATATTGCTAACAATATAAGTAATAAGTATAATTATTACAGTTCTAGCGATAATAACTGCATTATATGGGTAATAATGCATGCTATATTAATAATATTGGGAGTAATAAGTATATTTATTATGGTTCTAGAGATAATAACTGCATAATATGGGTAATAATGCATGTTATATTGATAATAATCTAAGTAATAAGTATAATTATTACAGTTCTGGCGATAATAACTGCATTATATGGGTAATAATGCACGTTATATTGCTAATAGTATAAGTAATAAGTGTAATTATTACAGTTCTAGCGATAATACCTCTATTATATGGGTAATAATGCATGTTATATTGATAATGATATAAGTAATAAGTATAATTATTACAGTTCTAGCGATAATAACTGCATAATATGGGTAATAATGCACGTTATATTGCTAATAATATAAGTAATGAGTACAATTATTACAGTTCAAGCGATAATAACTGCATTATATGGGTAATAATGCATGTTATATTGATAATAATATAAGTAATAAGTATAATTATTACAGTTCTAGCGATAATAACTGCATTATATGGGTAATAATGCATGTTATATTGATGATAATGAAAGTAATACGTATATTTATTATAGTTCTAGCGATAATAACTGCATAATATGGGTAATAATGCATGTTATATTGATAATGATATAAGTAATAAGTATAATTATTACAGTTCTAGCGATAATAACTGCATAATATGGGTAATAATGCACGTTATATTGCTAATAGTATAAGTAATGAGTACAATTATTACAGTTCAAGCGATAATAACTGCATTATATGGGTAATAATGCATGTTATATTGATAATAATATAAGTAATAAGTTTAATTAATACAGTTCTAGCGATAATAACTGCACTATATGTCTAATAATGCATGTTATATTGATGATAATAAAAGTAATACGTATATTTATTATAGTTCTAGCGATAATAACTGCATAATATGGGTAATAATGCATGTTATATTGATAATAATCTAAGTAATAAGTATAATTATTACAGTTCTAGCGATAGTAACTGCATTATATGGGTAATAATGCATGTTATATTGATAATATCGGGAGTAATAAGTATAATTATTATAGTTCTAGCGATAATAATAGTAAAATATGGCAAATAGTGCATGTTATATTGATAATAATAAAAGTAATAAGTATATTTATTACAGTTCTATCGATAATAACTGCATAATATGGGTAATAATGCATGTTATATTGATGATAATAAAAGTAATAAGTATAATTATTACAGTTCTGGCGATAATAACTGCATTATATGGGTAATAATGCACGTTATATTGCTATTAGTATAAGTAATATGTATGATTATTACAGTTCTAGCGATAATAACTCCATTATATGGGTAATAATGCACGTTATATTGCTAACAATATAAGTAATCAGTATAATTATTACAGTTCTAGTGATAATAACTGCATTATATGGGTAATAATGCATGCTATATTAATAATATTGGGAGTAATAAGTATATTTGTTATGGTTCTAGAGATAATAACTGCATAATATGGGTAATAATGCATGTTATATTGATAATAATATAAGCAATAAGTATAATTATTTCAGTTCTAGCGATAATACCTCCATTATATGGGTAATAATGCATGTTACATTGATAATATCGGGAGTAATAACTATAATTATTATAGTTCTAGCAATAATAATAGTAAAATATGGCAAATAGTGCATGTTACATTGATAATAATAAAAGTAATAAGTATATTTATTACAGTTCTATCGATAATAACTGCATAATATGGGTAATAATGCATGTTATATTGATGATAATAAAAGTAATACGTATATTTATTACAGTTCTAGCGATAATAACTGCATAATATGGGTAATAATGCAAGTTATATTGATGATAATGAAAGTAGTAAGTATATTTATTACAGTTCTAGCGATAATAACTGCATTATATGCGTAATAATTAACGTTATATTGCTAATAATATAAGTAATAAATATAATTATTACAGTTCTAGCGATAATAACAGCATTATATGGGTAATAATGCACGTTATATTGCTAATAATATAAGTAATAAATATAATTATTACAGTTCTAGCGATAATAACTGCATTATATGGGTAATAATGCATGTTATATTGATAATATCGGGAGTAATAAGTGTAATTATTATAGTTCTAGCGATAATAATAGTAAAATATGGCTAATAGTGCATGTTATATTGATAATAGTAAAAGTAATAAATATATTTATTACAGTTCTATTGATAATAACTGCATTACATGGGTAATAATTCACGTTACATTGCTAATAATATAAGTAATAAATATAATTATTACAGTTCTAGCGATAATGACTGCATTATATGGGTAATAATGCACGTTATATTGCTAATAATATAAGTAATAAATATAATTATTACAGTTCTAGCGATAATAATAGTAAAATATGGCTCTTAGTGCCTGTTATATTGATAATAATAAAAGTAATAAGTATAATTATTACAGTTCTAGCGATAATAACTGCACTATATGTCTAATAATGCATGTTATATTGATGATAATAAAAGTAATACGTATATTTATTATAGTTCTAGCGATAATAACTGCATAATATGGGTAATAATGCATGTTATATTGATAATAATCTAAGTAATAAGTATAATTATTACAGTTCTAGCGATAATAACGGCATTATATGGATAATAATGCACGTTATATTGTTAACAATATAAGTAATAAGTATAATTATTACAGTTCTAGCGATAGTAACTGCATTATATGGGTAATAATGCATGTTATATTGATAATATCGGGAGTAATAAGTATAATTATTATAGTTCTAGCGATAATAATAGTAAAATATGGCAAATAGTGCATGTTATATTGATAATAATAAAAGTAATAAGTATATTTATTACAGTTCTATCGATAATAACTGCATAATATGGGTAATAATGCATGTTATATTGATGATAATAAAAGTAATAAGTATAATTATTACAGTTCTGGCGATAATAACTGCATTATATGGGTAATAATGCACGTTATATTGCTATTAGTATAAGTAATATGTATGATTATTACAGTTCTAGCGATAATAACTCCATTATATGGGTAATAATGCACGTTATATTGCTAACAATATAAGTAATCAGTATAATTATTACAGTTCTAGTGATAATAACTGCATTATATGGGTAATAATGCATGCTATATTAATAATATTGGGAGTAATAAGTATATTTATTATGGTTCTAGAGATAATAACTGCATAATATGGGTAATAATGCATGTTATATTGATAATAATATAAGCAATAAGTATAATTATTTCAGTTCTAGCGATAATACCTCCATTATATGGGTAATAATGCATGTTACATTGATAATATCGGGAGTAATAAGTATAATTATTATAGTTCTAGCGATAATAATAGTAAAATATGGCAAATAGTGCATGTTACATTGATAATAATAAAAGTAATAAGTATATTTATTACAGTTCTATCGATAATAACTGCATAATATGGGTAATAATGCATGTTATATTGATGATAATAAAAGTAATACGTATATTTATTATAGTTCTAGCGATAACAACTGCATAATATGGGTAATAATGCAAGTTATATTGATGATAATGAAAGTAGTAAGTATATTTATTACAGTTCTAACGATAATAACTGCATTATATGCGTAATAATTCACGTTATATTGCTAATAATATAAGTAATAAATATAATTATTACAGTTCTAGCGATAATAACTGCATTATATGGGTAATAATGCACGTTATATTGCTAATAATATAAGTAATAAATATAATTATTACAGTTCTAGCGATAATAATAGTAAAATATGGCTCTTAGTGCCTGTTATATTGATAATAATAAAAGTAATAAGTATAATTATTACAGTTCTAGCGATAATAACTGCATTATATGGGTACTAATGCATGTTATATTGATAATATTGGGAGTAATAAGTATATTTATTACAGTTCTAGCGATAATAACTGCATTATATGGGTAATAATGCATGTTATATTGATAATATCGGGAGTAATAAGCATAATTATTATAGTTCTAGCGATAATAATAGTAAAATATGGCAAATAGTGCATGTTATATTGATAACAATAAAAGTAATAAGTATATTTATTACAGTTCTATCGATAATAACTGCATAATATGGGTAATAATGCATGTTATATTGTTAATAATATAAGTAATAAGTATAATTGTTACAGTTCTAGCGATAATACCTCCATTATATGGGTAATAATGCATGTTATATTGATAATAGTATAAGTAATAAGTATAATTATTACAGTTCTAGCGATAATACCTCCATTATATGGGTAATAATGCATGTTATATTGATAATAATATAAGGAATAAGTATAATTATTACAGTTCTAGCGATAATAACTGCATTATATGGGTAATAATGCACGTTATATTGCTAATAATATAAGTAGTAAGCATAATTATTACAGTTCTAGCGATAATACCTCCATTATATGGGTAATAATGCATGTTATATTGATAATAGTATAAGTAATAAGTATAATTATTACAGTTCTAGCGATAATACCTCCATTATATGGGTAATAATGCATGTTATATTGATAATAATATAAGGAATAAGTATAATTATTACAGTTCCAGCGATAATAACTGCATTATATGGGTAATAATGCACGTTATATTGCTAATAATATAAGTAGTAAGCATAATTGTTACAGTTCTAGCGATAATAACTGCATTATATGGGTAATAATGCACGTTATATTGCTAATAATATAAGTAATAAATATAATTATTACAGTTCTAGCGATAATAACTCTATTATATGGGTAATAATGCACGTTATGTTGCTAATAATATAAGTAATAAATATAATTATTACAGTTCTAGCGATAATAACTGCATTATATGGATAATAATGAACGTTATATTGCTAATAATATAAGTAGTAAGTATAATTATTACTGTTCTAGCGATAATAATTGCATTATATGGTTAATAATGCATGTTATATTGATAATATTGGGAGTAATAAGTATATTTATTATAGTTCTAGCGATAATAACTGCATAATATCTGTAATAATGCATGTTATATTGATAATAATATAAGTAATAAGTATAATTATTACAGTTCTAGCGATAATAACTGCATTATATGGGTAATAATGCACGTTATATTGCTAACAATATAAGTAATAAGTATAATTATTACAGTTCTAGCGATAATAAGTGCATTACATGGGTAATAATGCATGTTATATTGATAATAATAAAAGTAATAAGTATATTTATTATCGTTCTATCGATAATAACTTCTTAATATGGGTAATAATGCATGTTATACTTATTACTTTTATTATTATCAATATATTTATTACAGTTCTATCGATAATAACTGCATAATGTGGGTAATAATGCATGTTATATTGATGATAATGAAAGTAATACGTATATTTATTATAGTTCTAGCGGTAATAACCGCATAATATGAGTAATAATGCATGTTATATTGAGAATAATATAAGTAATAAGTATAATTATTACAGTTCTGGCGATAATAACTGCATTATATGGGTAATAATGCACGTTATATTGGTAATAGTATAAGTAATCAGTATAATTATTACAGTTCTAGCGATAATACCTCCATTATATGGGTAATAATGCATGTTATATTGATAATAGTATAAGTAATAAGTATAATTATTACAGTTCTAGCGATAATACCTCCATTTTATGGGTAATAATGCATGTTATATTGATAACAATATAAGGAGTAAGTATAATTATTACAGTTCTAGCGATAATAACTGCATTATATGGGTAATAATGCACGTTATATTGCTAATAATATAAGTAGTAAGCATAATTATTACAGTTCTAGCGATAATAACTGCATTATATGGGTAATAATGCACGTTATATTAATGATAATGAAAGTAATACGTATATTTATTATAGTTCTAGCGATAATAACTGCATAATATGGGTAAAAATGCATGTTATATTGATAATAATATAAGGAATAAGTATAATTAATACAGTTCTAGCGATAATAACTGCATTATATGGGTAATAATGCACGTTATATTGCTAACAATATAAGTAGTAAGCATAATTATTACAGTTCTAGCGATAATAACTGCATTATATGGATAATAATGCACGTTATATTGATAACAATATAAGTAATAAGTATAATTATTACAGTTCTAGCGATAATAACTGCATTATATGGGTAATAATGCATGTTATATTGATAATAATAAAAGTAATAAGTATATTTATTATCGTTCTATCGATAATAACTTCTTAATATGGGTAATAATGCATGTTATATTGATGATAACGAAAGTAGTAAGTATATTTATTACAGTTCTAGCGATAATAACTGCATTATATGCGTAATAAGGCATGTTATATTGATATTATCGGGAGTAATAAGTATAATTATTATAGTTCTAGCGATAATAACTGCATAATATGGGTAATAATGCACGTTATATTGCTAATAGTATAAGTAATGAGTACAATTATTACAGTTCAAGCGATAATAACTGCATTATATGGGTAATAATGCATGTTATATTGATAATAATATAAGTAATAAGTTTAATTAATACAGTTCTAGCGATAATAACTGCATTATATGGGTAATAATGCACGTTATATTGCTATTAGTATAAGTAATATGTATGATTATTACAGTTCTAGCGATAATAACTCCATTATATGGGTAATAATGCACGTTATATTGCTAACAATATAAGTAATCAGTATAATTATTACAGTTCTAGTGATAATAACTGCATTATATGGGTAATAATGCATGCTATATTAATAATATTGGGAGTAATAAGTATATTTATTATGGTTCTAGAGATAATAACTGCATAATATGGGTAATAATGCATGTTATATTGATAATAATATAAGCAATAAGTATAATTATTTCAGTTCTAGCGATAATACCTCCATTATATGGGTAATAATGCATGTTACATTGATAATATCGGGAGTAATAAGTATAATTATTATAGTTCTAGCAATAATAATAGTAAAATATGGCAAATAGTGCATGTTACATTGATAATAATAAAAGTAATAAGTATATTTATTACAGTTCTATCGATAATAACTGCATAATATGGGTAATAATGCATGTTATATTGATGATAATAAAAGTAATACGTATATTTATTACAGTTCTAGCGATAATAACTGCATAATATGGGTAATAATGCAAGTTATATTGATGATAATGAAAGTAGTAAGTATATTTATTACAGTTCTAGCGATAATAACTGCATTATATGCGTAATAATTAACGTTATATTGCTAATAATATAAGTAATAAATATAATTATTACAGTTCTAGCGATAATAACTGCATTATATGGGTAATAATGCACGTTATATTGCTAATAATATAAGTAATAAATATAATTATTACAGTTCTAGCGATAATAACTGCATTATATGGGTAATAATGCATGTTATATTGATAATATCGGGAGTAATAAGTGTAATTATTATAGTTCTAGCGATAATAATAGTAAAATATGGCTAATAGTGCATGTTATATTGATAATAGTAAAAGTAATAAATATATTTATTACAGTTCTATTGATAATAACTGCATTACATGGGTAATAATTCACGTTACATTGCTAATAATATAAGTAATAAATATAATTATTACAGTTCTAGCGATAATGACTGCATTATATGGGTAATAATGCACGTTATATTGCTAATAATATAAGTAATAAATATAATTATTACAGTTCTAGCGATAATAATAGTAAAATATGGCTCTTAGTGCCTGTTATATTGATAATAATAAAAGTAATAAGTATAATTATTACAGTTCTAGCGATAATAACTGCACTATATGTCTAATAATGCATGTTATATTGATGATAATAAAAGTAATACGTATATTTATTATAGTTCTAGCGATAATAACTGCATAATATGGGTAATAATGCATGTTATATTGATAATAATCTAAGTAATAAGTATAATTATTACAGTTCTAGCGATAATAACGGCATTATATGGATAATAATGCACGTTATATTGTTAACAATATAAGTAATAAGTATAATTATTACAGTTCTAGCGATAGTAACTGCATTATATGGGTAATAATGCATGTTATATTGATAATATCGGGAGTAATAAGTATAATTATTATAGTTCTAGCGATAATAATAGTAAAATATGGCAAATAGTGCATGTTATATTGATAATAATAAAAGTAATAAGTATATTTATTACAGTTCTATCGATAATAACTGCATAATATGGGTAATAATGCATGTTATATTGATGATAATAAAAGTAATAAGTATAATTATTACAGTTCTGGCGATAATAACTGCATTATATGGGTAATAATGCACGTTATATTGCTATTAGTATAAGTAATATGTATGATTATTACAGTTCTAGCGATAATAACTCCATTATATGGGTAATAATGCACGTTATATTGCTAACAATATAAGTAATCAGTATAATTATTACAGTTCTAGTGATAATAACTGCATTATATGGGTAATAATGCATGCTATATTAATAATATTGGGAGTAATAAGTATATTTATTATGGTTCTAGAGATAATAACTGCATAATATGGGTAATAATGCATGTTATATTGATAATAATATAAGCAATAAGTATAATTATTTCAGTTCTAGCGATAATACCTCCATTATATGGGTAATAATGCATGTTACATTGATAATATCGGGAGTAATAAGTATAATTATTATAGTTCTAGCGATAATAATAGTAAAATATGGCAAATAGTGCATGTTACATTGATAATAATAAAAGTAATAAGTATATTTATTACAGTTCTATCGATAATAACTGCATAATATGGGTAATAATGCATGTTATATTGATGATAATAAAAGTAATACGTATATTTATTATAGTTCTAGCGATAATAACTGCATAATATGGGTAATAATGCAAGTTATATTGATGATAATGAAAGTAGTAAGTATATTTATTACAGTTCTAACGATAATAACTGCATTATATGCGTAATAATTCACGTTATATTGCTAATAATATAAGTAATAAATATAATTATTACAGTTCTAGCGATAATAACTGCATTATATGGGTAATAATGCACGTTATATTGCTAATAATATAAGTAATGAGTACAATTATTACAGTTCTAGCGATAATAACTGCATTATATGGGTAATAATGCATGTTATATTGATAATAATATAAGTAATAAGTATAATTATTACAGTTCTAGCGATAATAACTGCATTATATGGGTAATAATGCATGTTATATTGATAATATCGGGAGTAATAAGTATAATTATTATAGTTCTAGCGATAATAATAGTAAAATATGGCAAATAGTGCATGTTATATTGATAATAATAAAAGTAATAAATATATTTATTACAGTTCTATCGATAATAACTGCATAATATGGGTAATAATGCATGTTATATTGATAATAATAAAAGTAATAAATATACTTATTACAGTTCTATCGATAATAACTGCATAATATGGGTAATAATGCATGTTATATTGATGATAATAAAAGTAATACGTATATTTATTATAGTTCTAGCGATAATAATAGTAAAATATGGCAAATAGCGCATGTTATATTGATAATAATAAAAGTAATAAATATATTTATTACAGTTCTATCGATAATAACTGCATAATATGGGTAATAATGCATGTTATATTGATGATAATAAAAGCAATACGTATATTTATTATAGTTCTAGCGATAATAACTGCATAATATGGGTAATAATGCACGTTATATTGCTAACAATATAAGTAATAAGTATAATCATTACAGTTCTAGCGATAATTACTGCATTATATGGGTAATAATGCACGTTATATTGCTAACAATATAAGTAATAAGTATAATTATTACAGTTCTAGCGATAATAACTGCATTATATGGGTAATAATGCATGCTATATTAATAATATTGGGAGTAATAAGTATATTTATTATGGTTCTAGAGATAATAACTGCATAATATGGGTAATAATGCATGTTATATTGATAATAATCTAAGTAATAAGTATAATTATTACAGTTCTGGCGATAATAACTGCATTATATGGGTAATAATGCACGTTATATTGCTAATAGTATAAGTAATAAGTGTAATTATTACAGTTCTAGCGATAATACCTCTATTATATGGGTAATAATGCATGTTATATTGATAATGATATAAGTAATAAGTATAATTATTACAGTTCTAGCGATAATAACTGCATAATATGGGTAATAATGCACGTTATATTGCTAATAATATAAGTAATGAGTACAATTATTACAGTTCAAGCGATAATAACTGCATTATATGGGTAATAATGCATGTTATATTGATAATAATATAAGTAATAAGTATAATTATTACAGTTCTAGCGATAATAACTGCATTATATGGGTAATAATGCATGTTATATTGATGATAATGAAAGTAATACGTATATTTATTATAGTTCTAGCGATAATAACTGCATAATATGGGTAATAATGCATGTTATATTGATAATGATATAAGTAATAAGTATAATTATTACAGTTCTAGCGATAATAACTGCATAATATGGGTAATAATGCACGTTATATTGCTAATAGTATAAGTAATGAGTACAATTATTACAGTTCAAGCGATAATAACTGCATTATATGGGTAATAATGCATGTTATATTGATAATAATATAAGTAATAAGTTTAATTAATACAGTTCTAGCGATAATAACTGCACTATATGTCTAATAATGCATGTTATATTGATGATAATAAAAGTAATACGTATATTTATTATAGTTCTAGCGATAATAACTGCATAATATGGGTAATAATGCATGTTATATTGATAATAATCTAAGTAATAAGTATAATTATTACAGTTCTAGCGATAGTAACTGCATTATATGGGTAATAATGCATGTTATATTGATAATATCGGGAGTAATAAGTATAATTATTATAGTTCTAGCGATAATAATAGTAAAATATGGCAAATAGTGCATGTTATATTGATAATAATAAAAGTAATAAGTATATTTATTACAGTTCTATCGATAATAACTGCATAATATGGGTAATAATGCATGTTATATTGATGATAATAAAAGTAATAAGTATAATTATTACAGTTCTGGCGATAATAACTGCATTATATGGGTAATAATGCACGTTATATTGCTATTAGTATAAGTAATATGTATGATTATTACAGTTCTAGCGATAATAACTCCATTATATGGGTAATAATGCACGTTATATTGCTAACAATATAAGTAATCAGTATAATTATTACAGTTCTAGTGATAATAACTGCATTATATGGGTAATAATGCATGCTATATTAATAATATTGGGAGTAATAAGTATATTTGTTATGGTTCTAGAGATAATAACTGCATAATATGGGTAATAATGCATGTTATATTGATAATAATATAAGCAATAAGTATAATTATTTCAGTTCTAGCGATAATACCTCCATTATATGGGTAATAATGCATGTTACATTGATAATATCGGGAGTAATAACTATAATTATTATAGTTCTAGCAATAATAATAGTAAAATATGGCAAATAGTGCATGTTACATTGATAATAATAAAAGTAATAAGTATATTTATTACAGTTCTATCGATAATAACTGCATAATATGGGTAATAATGCATGTTATATTGATGATAATAAAAGTAATACGTATATTTATTACAGTTCTAGCGATAATAACTGCATAATATGGGTAATAATGCAAGTTATATTGATGATAATGAAAGTAGTAAGTATATTTATTACAGTTCTAGCGATAATAACTGCATTATATGCGTAATAATTAACGTTATATTGCTAATAATATAAGTAATAAATATAATTATTACAGTTCTAGCGATAATAACAGCATTATATGGGTAATAATGCACGTTATATTGCTAATAATATAAGTAATAAATATAATTATTACAGTTCTAGCGATAATAACTGCATTATATGGGTAATAATGCATGTTATATTGATAATATCGGGAGTAATAAGTGTAATTATTATAGTTCTAGCGATAATAATAGTAAAATATGGCTAATAGTGCATGTTATATTGATAATAGTAAAAGTAATAAATATATTTATTACAGTTCTATTGATAATAACTGCATTACATGGGTAATAATTCACGTTACATTGCTAATAATATAAGTAATAAATATAATTATTACAGTTCTAGCGATAATGACTGCATTATATGGGTAATAATGCACGTTATATTGCTAATAATATAAGTAATAAATATAATTATTACAGTTCTAGCGATAATAATAGTAAAATATGGCTCTTAGTGCCTGTTATATTGATAATAATAAAAGTAATAAGTATAATTATTACAGTTCTAGCGATAATAACTGCACTATATGTCTAATAATGCATGTTATATTGATGATAATAAAAGTAATACGTATATTTATTATAGTTCTAGCGATAATAACTGCATAATATGGGTAATAATGCATGTTATATTGATAATAATCTAAGTAATAAGTATAATTATTACAGTTCTAGCGATAATAACGGCATTATATGGATAATAATGCACGTTATATTGTTAACAATATAAGTAATAAGTATAATTATTACAGTTCTAGCGATAGTAACTGCATTATATGGGTAATAATGCATGTTATATTGATAATATCGGGAGTAATAAGTATAATTATTATAGTTCTAGCGATAATAATAGTAAAATATGGCAAATAGTGCATGTTATATTGATAATAATAAAAGTAATAAGTATATTTATTACAGTTCTATCGATAATAACTGCATAATATGGGTAATAATGCATGTTATATTGATGATAATAAAAGTAATAAGTATAATTATTACAGTTCTGGCGATAATAACTGCATTATATGGGTAATAATGCACGTTATATTGCTATTAGTATAAGTAATATGTATGATTATTACAGTTCTAGCGATAATAACTCCATTATATGGGTAATAATGCACGTTATATTGCTAACAATATAAGTAATCAGTATAATTATTACAGTTCTAGTGATAATAACTGCATTATATGGGTAATAATGCATGCTATATTAATAATATTGGGAGTAATAAGTATATTTATTATGGTTCTAGAGATAATAACTGCATAATATGGGTAATAATGCATGTTATATTGATAATAATATAAGCAATAAGTATAATTATTTCAGTTCTAGCGATAATACCTCCATTATATGGGTAATAATGCATGTTACATTGATAATATCGGGAGTAATAAGTATAATTATTATAGTTCTAGCGATAATAATAGTAAAATATGGCAAATAGTGCATGTTACATTGATAATAATAAAAGTAATAAGTATATTTATTACAGTTCTATCGATAATAACTGCATAATATGGGTAATAATGCATGTTATATTGATGATAATAAAAGTAATACGTATATTTATTATAGTTCTAGCGATAATAACTGCATAATATGGGTAATAATGCAAGTTATATTGATGATAATGAAAGTAGTAAGTATATTTATTACAGTTCTAACGATAATAACTGCATTATATGCGTAATAATTCACGTTATATTGCTAATAATATAAGTAATAAATATAATTATTACAGTTCTAGCGATAATAACTGCATTATATGGGTAATAATGCACGTTATATTGCTAATAATATAAGTAATAAATATAATTATTACAGTTCTAGCGATAATAATAGTAAAATATGGCTCTTAGTGCCTGTTATATTGATAATAATAAAAGTAATAAGTATAATTATTACAGTTCTAGCGATAATAACTGCATTATATGGGTACTAATGCATGTTATATTGATAATATTGGGAGTAATAAGTATATTTATTACAGTTCTAGCGATAATAACTGCATTATATGGGTAATAATGCATGTTATATTGATAATATCGGGAGTAATAAGCATAATTATTATAGTTCTAGCGATAATAATAGTAAAATATGGCAAATAGTGCATGTTATATTGATAACAATAAAAGTAATAAGTATATTTATTACAGTTCTATCGATAATAACTGCATAATATGGGTAATAATGCATGTTATATTGTTAATAATATAAGTAATAAGTATAATTGTTACAGTTCTAGCGATAATACCTCCATTATATGGGTAATAATGCATGTTATATTGATAATAGTATAAGTAATAAGTATAATTATTACAGTTCTAGCGATAATACCTCCATTATATGGGTAATAATGCATGTTATATTGATAATAATATAAGGAATAAGTATAATTATTACAGTTCTAGCGATAATAACTGCATTATATGGGTAATAATGCACGTTATATTGCTAATAATATAAGTAGTAAGCATAATTATTACAGTTCTAGCGATAATACCTCCATTATATGGGTAATAATGCATGTTATATTGATAATAGTATAAGTAATAAGTATAATTATTACAGTTCTAGCGATAATACCTCCATTATATGGGTAATAATGCATGTTATATTGATAATAATATAAGGAATAAGTATAATTATTACAGTTCCAGCGATAATAACTGCATTATATGGGTAATAATGCACGTTATATTGCTAATAATATAAGTAGTAAGCATAATTGTTACAGTTCTAGCGATAATAACTGCATTATATGGGTAATAATGCACGTTATATTGCTAATAATATAAGTAATAAATATAATTATTACAGTTCTAGCGATAATAACTCTATTATATGGGTAATAATGCACGTTATGTTGCTAATAATATAAGTAATAAATATAATTATTACAGTTCTAGCGATAATAACTGCATTATATGGATAATAATGAACGTTATATTGCTAATAATATAAGTAGTAAGTATAATTATTACTGTTCTAGCGATAATAATTGCATTATATGGTTAATAATGCATGTTATATTGATAATATTGGGAGTAATAAGTATATTTATTATAGTTCTAGCGATAATAACTGCATAATATCTGTAATAATGCATGTTATATTGATAATAATATAAGTAATAAGTATAATTATTACAGTTCTAGCGATAATAACTGCATTATATGGGTAATAATGCACGTTATATTGCTAACAATATAAGTAATAAGTATAATTATTACAGTTCTAGCGATAATAAGTGCATTACATGGGTAATAATGCATGTTATATTGATAATAATAAAAGTAATAAGTATATTTATTATCGTTCTATCGATAATAACTTCTTAATATGGGTAATAATGCATGTTATACTTATTACTTTTATTATTATCAATATATTTATTACAGTTCTATCGATAATAACTGCATAATGTGGGTAATAATGCATGTTATATTGATGATAATGAAAGTAATACGTATATTTATTATAGTTCTAGCGGTAATAACCGCATAATATGAGTAATAATGCATGTTATATTGAGAATAATATAAGTAATAAGTATAATTATTACAGTTCTGGCGATAATAACTGCATTATATGGGTAATAATGCACGTTATATTGGTAATAGTATAAGTAATCAGTATAATTATTACAGTTCTAGCGATAATACCTCCATTATATGGGTAATAATGCATGTTATATTGATAATAGTATAAGTAATAAGTATAATTATTACAGTTCTAGCGATAATACCTCCATTTTATGGGTAATAATGCATGTTATATTGATAACAATATAAGGAGTAAGTATAATTATTACAGTTCTAGCGATAATAACTGCATTATATGGGTAATAATGCACGTTATATTGCTAATAATATAAGTAGTAAGCATAATTATTACAGTTCTAGCGATAATAACTGCATTATATGGGTAATAATGCACGTTATATTAATGATAATGAAAGTAATACGTATATTTATTATAGTTCTAGCGATAATAACTGCATAATATGGGTAAAAATGCATGTTATATTGATAATAATATAAGGAATAAGTATAATTAATACAGTTCTAGCGATAATAACTGCATTATATGGGTAATAATGCACGTTATATTGCTAACAATATAAGTAGTAAGCATAATTATTACAGTTCTAGCGATAATAACTGCATTATATGGATAATAATGCACGTTATATTGATAACAATATAAGTAATAAGTATAATTATTACAGTTCTAGCGATAATAACTGCATTATATGGGTAATAATGCATGTTATATTGATAATAATAAAAGTAATAAGTATATTTATTATCGTTCTATCGATAATAACTTCTTAATATGGGTAATAATGCATGTTATATTGATGATAACGAAAGTAGTAAGTATATTTATTACAGTTCTAGCGATAATAACTGCATTATATGCGTAATAAGGCATGTTATATTGATATTATCGGGAGTAATAAGTATAATTATTATAGTTCTAGCGATAATAACTGCATAATATGGGTAATAATGCACGTTATATTGCTAATAGTATAAGTAATGAGTACAATTATTACAGTTCAAGCGATAATAACTGCATTATATGGGTAATAATGCATGTTATATTGATAATAATATAAGTAATAAGTTTAATTAATACAGTTCTAGCGATAATAACTGCACTATATGTCTAATAATGCATGTTATATTGATGATAATAAAAGTAATACGTATATTTATTATAGTTCTAGCGATAATAACTGCATAATATGGGTAATAATGCATGTTATATTGATAATAATCTAAGTAATAAGTATAATTATTACAGTTCTAGCGATAGTAACTGCATTATATGGGTAATAATGCATGTTATATTGATAATATCGGGAGTAATAAGTATAATTATTATAGTTCTAGCGATAATAATAGTAAAATATGGCAAATAGTGCATGTTATATTGATAATAATAAAAGTAATAAGTATATTTATTACAGTTCTATCGATAATAACTGCATAATATGGGTAATAATGCATGTTATATTGATGACAATAAAAGTAATAAGTATCATTATTACAGTTCTGGCGATAATAACTGCATTATATGGGTAATAATGCACGTTATATTGCTATTAGTATAAGTAATATGTATGATTATTACAGTTCTAGCGATAATAACTCCATTATATGGGTAATAATGCACGTTATATTGCTAACAATATAAGTAATCAGTATAATTATTACAGTTCTAGTGATAATAACTGCATTATATGGGTAATAATGCATGCTATATTAATAATATTGGGAGTAATAAGTATATTTATTATGGTTCTAGAGATAATAACTGCATAATATGGGTAATAATGCATGTTATATTGATAATAATATAAGCAATAAGTATAATTATTTCAGTTCTAGCGATAATACCTCCATTATATGGGTAATAATGCATGTTACATTGATAATATCGGGAGTAATAAGTATAATTATTATAGTTCTAGCAATAATAATAGTAAAATATGGCAAATAGTGCATGTTACATTGATAATAATAAAAGTAATAAGTATATTTATTACAGTTCTATCGATAATAACTGCATAATATGGGTAATAATGCATGTTATATTGATGATAATAAAAGTAATACGTATATTTATTACAGTTCTAGCGATAATAACTGCATAATATGGGTAATAATGCAAGTTATATTGATGATAATGAAAGTAGTAAGTATATTTATTACAGTTCTAGCGATAATAACTGCATTATATGCGTAATAATTAACGTTATATTGCTAATAATATAAGTAATAAATATAATTATTACAGTTCTAGCGATAATGACTGCATTATATGGGTAATAATGCACGTTATATTGCTAATAATATAAGTAATAAATATAATTATTACAGTTCTAGCGATAATAATAGTAAAATATGGCTCTTAGTGCCTGTTATATTGATAATAATAAAAGTAATAAGTATAATTATTACAGTTCTAGCGATAATAACTGCACTATATGTCTAATAATGCATGTTATATTGATGATAATAAAAGTAATACGTATATTTATTATAGTTCTAGCGATAATAACTGCATAATATGGGTAATAATGCATGTTATATTGATAATAATCTAAGTAATAAGTATAATTATTACAGTTCTAGCGATAATAACGGCATTATATGGATAATAATGCACGTTATATTGTTAACAATATAAGTAATAAGTATAATTATTACAGTTCTAGCGATAGTAACTGCATTATATGGGTAATAATGCATGTTATATTGATAATATCGGGAGTAATAAGTATAATTATTATAGTTCTAGCGATAATAATAGTAAAATATGGCAAATAGTGCATGTTATATTGATAATAATAAAAGTAATAAGTATATTTATTACAGTTCTATCGATAATAACTGCATAATATGGGTAATAATGCATGTTATATTGGTGATAATAAAAGTAATAAGTATAATTATTACAGTTCTGGCGATAATAACTGCATTATATGGGTAATAATGCACGTTATATTGCTATTAGTATAAGTAATATGTATGATTATTACAGTTCTAGCGATAATAACTCCATTATATGGGTAATAATGCACGTTATATTGCTAACAATATAAGTAATCAGTATAATTATTACAGTTCTAGTGATAATAACTGCATTATATGGGTAATAATGCATGCTATATTAATAATATTGGGAGTAATAAGTATATTTATTATGGTTCTAGAGATAATAACTGCATAATATGGGTAATAATGCATGTTATATTGATAATAATATAAGCAATAAGTATAATTATTTCAGTTCTAGCGATAATACCTCCATTATATGGGTAATAATGCATGTTACATTGATAATATCGGGAGTAATAAGTATAATTATTATAGTTCTAGCGATAATAATAGTAAAATATGGCAAATAGTGCATGTTACATTGATAATAATAAAAGTAATAAGTATATTTATTACAGTTCTATCGATAATAACTGCATAATATGGGTAATAATGCATGTTATATTGATGATAATAAAAGTAATACGTATATTTATTATAGTTCTAGCGATAATAACTGCATAATATGGGTAATAATGCAAGTTATATTGATGATAATGAAAGTAGTAAGTATATTTATTACAGTTCTAACGATAATAACTGCATTATATGCGTAATAATTCACGTTATATTGCTAATAATATAAGTAATAAATATAATTATTACAGTTCTAGCGATAATAACTGCATTATATGGGTAATAATGCACGTTATATTGCTAATAATATAAGTAATAAATATAATTATTACAGTTCTAGCGATAATAACTGCATTATATGGGTAATAATGCATGTTATATTGATAATAGTAAAAGTAATAAATATATTTATTACAGTTCTATTGATAATAACTGCATTACATCGGTAATAATTCACGTTATATTGCTAATAATATAAGTAATAAATATAATTATTACAGTTCTAGCGATAATAACTGCATTATATGGGTAATAATGCACGTTATATTGCTAATAATATAAGTAATAAATATAATTATTACAGTTCTAGCGATAATAATAGTAAAATATGGCAAATAGTGCATGTTATATTGATAACAATAAAAGTAATAAGTATATTTATTACAGTTCTATCGATAATAACTGCATAATATGGGTAATAATGCATGTTATATTGTTAATAATATAAGTAATAAGTATAATTGTTACAGTTCTAGCGATAATACCTCCATTATATGGGTAATAATGCATGTTATATTGATAATAGTATAAGTAATAAGTATAATTATTACAGTTCTAGCGATAATACCTCCATTATATGGGTAATAATGCATGTTATATTGATAATAATATAAGGAATAAGTATAATTATTACAGTTCTAGCGATAATAACTGCATTATATGGGTAATAATGCACGTTATATTGCTAATAATATAAGTAGTAAGCATAATTATTACAGTTCTAGCGATAATACCTCCATTATATGGGTAATAATGCATGTTATATTGATAATAGTATAAGTAATAAGTATAATTATTACAGTTCTAGCGATAATACCTCCATTATATGGGTAATAATGCATGTTATATTGATAATAATATAAGGAATAAGTATAATTATTACAGTTCCAGCGATAATAACTGCATTATATGGGTAATAATGCACGTTATATTGCTAATAATATAAGTAGTAAGCATAATTGTTACAGTTCTAGCGATAATAACTGCATTATATGGGTAATAATGCACGTTATATTGCTAATAATATAAGTAATAAATATAATTATTACAGTTCTAGCGATAATAACTCTATTATATGGGTAATAATGCACGTTATGTTGCTAATAATATAAGTAATAAATATAATTATTACAGTTCTAGCGATAATAACTGCATTATATGGATAATAATGAACGTTATATTGCTAATAATATAAGTAGTAAGTATAATTATTACTGTTCTAGCGATAATAATTGCATTATATGGTTAATAATGCATGTTATATTGATAATATTGGGAGTAATAAGTATATTTATTATAGTTCTAGCGATAATAACTGCATAATATCTGTAATAATGCATGTTATATTGATAATAATATAAGTAATAAGTATAATTATTACAGTTCTAGCGATAATAACTGCATTATATGGGTAATAATGCACGTTATATTGCTAACAATATAAGTAATAAGTATAATTATTACAGTTCTAGCGATAATAAGTGCATTACATGGGTAATAATGCATGTTATATTGATAATAATAAAAGTAATAAGTATATTTATTATCGTTCTATCGATAATAACTTCTTAATATGGGTAATAATGCATGTTATACTTATTACTTTTATTATTATCAATATATTTATTACAGTTCTATCGATAATAACTGCATAATGTGGGTAATAATGCATGTTATATTGATGATAATGAAAGTAATACGTATATTTATTATAGTTCTAGCGGTAATAACCGCATAATATGAGTAATAATGCATGTTATATTGAGAATAATATAAGTAATAAGTATAATTATTACAGTTCTGGCGATAATAACTGCATTATATGGGTAATAATGCACGTTATATTGGTAATAGTATAAGTAATAAGTATAATTATTACAGTTCTAGCGATAATACCTCCATTATATGGGTAATAATGCATGTTATATTGATAATAGTATAAGTAATAAGTATAATTATTACAGTTCTAGCGATAATACCTCCATTTTATGGGTAATAATGCATGTTATATTGATAACAATATAAGGAGTAAGTATAATTATTACAGTTCTAGCGATAATAACTGCATTATATGGGTAATAATGCACGTTATATTGCTAATAATATAAGTAGTAAGCATAATTATTACAGTTCTAGCGATAATAACTGCATTATATGGGTAATAATGCACGTTATATTAATGATAATGAAAGTAATACGTATATTTATTATAGTTCTAGCGATAATAACTGCATAATATGGGTAAAAATGCATGTTATATTGATAATAATATAAGGAATAAGTATAATTAATACAGTTCTAGCGATAATAACTGCATTATATGGGTAATAATGCACGTTATATTGCTAATAATATAAGTAGTAAGCATAATTATTACAGTTCTAGCGATAATAACTGCATTATATGGATAATAATGCACGTTATATTGATAACAATATAAGTAATAAGTATAATTATTACAGTTCTAGCGATAATAACTGCATTATATGGGTAATAATGCATGTTATATTGATAATAATAAAAGTAATAAGTATATTTATTATCGTTCTATCGATAATAACTTCTTAATATGGGTAATAATGCATGTTATATTGATGATAACGAAAGTAGTAAGTATATTTATTACAGTTCTAGCGATAATAACTGCATTATATGCGTAATAAGGCATGTTATATTGATATTATCGGGAGTAATAAGTATAATTATTATAGTTCTAGCGATAGTAATAATAAAATGTGGCTAATAGTGCATGATATATTGATAATAGTAAAAGTAATAAGTATATTTATTACAGTTCTATCGATAATAACTGCATAATATGGGTAATAATGAATGTTATATTGATGATAATGAAAGTAATACGTATATTTATTATAGTTCTAGCGATAATAACTGCATAATATGGGTAATAATGCATGTTATATTGCAAATAATATAAGTAATAAGTATAATTATTACAGTTCTGGCGATAATAACTGCATTATATGGGTAATAATGCACGTTATATTGCTAATAGTATAAGTAATAAGTATAATTATTACAGTTCTAGCGATAATAACTGCATTATATGGGTAATAATGCATGTTACATTGATAATATTGGGAGTAATAAGTATATTTATTATAGTTCTAGCGATAATAACTGCATAATATGGGTAATAATGCATGTTATATTGATAATAATATAAGTAATAAGTATAATTATTACAGTTCTAGCGATAATACCTCCATTATATGGGTAATAATGCATGTTATATTGATCATAATGAAAGTAATACGTATATTTATTATAGTTCTAGCGATAATAACTGCATAATATGGGTAATAATGCATGTTATATTGAGAATAATATATGTAATAAGTATAATTATTACAGTTCTAGCGATAATAACTGCAATTGATGGGTAATAATGCACGTTATATTGCTAATAATATAAGTAATAAGTATAATTATTACAGTTCTAGCGATAATAACTGTATTATATGGGTAATAATGCATGTTATATTGATGATAATAAAAGTAATACGTATATTTATTATAGTTCTAGCGATAATAACTGCATAATATGGGTAATAATGCATGTTATATTGCAAATAATATAAGTAATAAGTATAATTATTACAGTTCTGGCGATAATAACTGCATTATATGGGTAATAATGCACGTTATATTGCTAATAGTATAAGTAATAAGTATAATTATTACAGTTCTAGCGATAATAACTGCATTATATGGGTAATAATGCATGTTACATTGATAATATTGGGAGTAATAAGTATATTTATTATAGTTCTAGCGATAATAACTGCATAATATGGGTAATAATGCATGTTATATTGATAATAATATAAGTAATAAGTATAATTATTACAGTTCTAGCGATAATACCTCCATTATATGGGTAATAATGCATGTTATATTGATCATAATGAAAGTAATACGTATATTTATTATAGTTCTAGCGATAATAACTGCATAATATGGGTAATAATGCATGTTATATTGAGAATAATATATGTAATAAGTATAATTATTACAGTTCTAGCGATAATAACTGCAATTGATGGGTAATAATGCACGTTATATTGCTAATAATATAAGTAATAAGTATAATTATTACAGTTCTAGCGATAATAACTGTATTATATGGGTAATAATGCATGTTATATTGATGATAATAAAAGTAATACGTATATTTATTATAGTTCTAGCGATAAAAACTGCATAATATGGGTAATAATGCATGTTATATTGATAATAATATAAGTAATAAGTATAATTATTACAGTTCTAGCGATAATAACTGCATTATATGGGTAATAATGCACGTTATATTGCTAACAATATAAGTAATAAGTATAATTATTACAGTTCTAGCGATAATAACTGTATTATATGGGCAATAATGCATGTTATATTGATAATATCGGTAGTAATAAGTACAATTATTATAGTTCTAGCGATAATAATAGTACAATATGGCTAATAGTGCATGTTATATTGATAATAATAAAAGTAATAAGTATATTTATTATCGTTCTATCGATAATAACTGCATAATATGGGTAATAATGCATGTTATATTGATGATAATGAAAGTAGTAAGTATATTTATTACAGTTCTAGCGATAATAACTGCATTATATGCGTAATAAGGTATGTTATATTGATAATATCGGGAGTAATAAGTATAATTATTATAGTTCTAGCGATAACAATAGTAAAATATGGCTAATAGTGCATGTTATATTGATAATAGTAAAAGTAATAAGTATATTTATTACAGTTCCATCGATAATAACTGCATAATATGGGTAATAATGCATGTTATATTGATGATAATAAAAGTAATACGTATATTTATTATAGTTCTAGCGATAATAACTGCATTATATGGGTAATAATGCACGTTATATTGCTAATAATATAAGTAGTAAGTATAATTATTACAGTTCTAGCGATAATAACTGCATTATATGGGTAATAATGCATGTTATATTGATAATAATAAAAGTAATAAGTATATTTATTATCGTTCTATCGCTAATAACTTCTTAATATGGGTAATAATGCATGTTATATTGATGATAATTAAAGTAGTAAGTATATTTATTACAGTTCTAGCGATAATAACTGCATTATATGGGTAATAATGCACGTTATATTGCTAATAATATAAGTAGTAAGCATAATTATTACAGTTCTAGCGATAATAACTGCATTATATGGGTAATAATGCACGTTATATTGATGATAATGAAAGTAATACGTATATTTATTATTGTTCTAGCGATAATAACTGCATAATATGGGTAAAAATGCATGTTATATTGAGAATAATATATGTAATAAGTATAATTATTACAGTTCTAGCGATAATAACTGCAATTGATGGGTAATAATGCACGTTATATTGCTAATAATATAAGTAATAAGTATAAATATTACAGTTCTAGCGATAATAACTGTATTATATGGGTAATAATGCATGTTATATTGATAATATCGGGAGTAATAAGTACAATTATTATAGTTCTAGCGATAATAATAGTACAATATGGCTAATAGTGCATGTTATATTGATAATAATAAAAGTAATACGTATATTTATTATCGTTCTATCGATAATAACTGCAAAATATGGGTCATAATGCATGTTATATTGATGATAATGAAAGTAGTAAGTATATTTATTACAGTTCTAGCGATAATAACTGCATTATATGCGTAATAAGGCATGTTATATTGATAATATCAGGAGTAATAAGAATAATTATTATAGTTCTAGCGATAATAATAGTAAAATATGGCTAATAGTGCATGTTATATTGATAATAGTAAAATTAATAAGTATATTTATTACAGTTCTATCGATAATAACTGCATAATATGGGTAATAATGCATGTTATATTGATGATAATAAAAGTAATACGTATATTTATTATAGTTCTAGCGATAAAAACTGCATAATATGGGTAATAATGCATGTTATATTGATAATAATATAAGTAATAAGTATAATTATTACAGTTCTAGCGATAATAACTGTATTATATGGGCAATAATGCATGTTATATTGATAATATCGGGAGTAATAAGTACAATTATTATAGTTCTAGCGATAATAATAGTACAATATGGCTAATAGTGCATGTTATATTGATAATAATAAAAGTAATAAGTATATTTATTATCGTTCTATCGATAATAACTGCATAATATGGGTAATAATGCATGTTATATTGATGATAATGAAAGTAGTAAGTATATTTATTACAGTTCTAGCGATAATAACTGCATTATATGGGTAATAATGCACGTTATATTGCTAATTATATAAGTAATAAATATAATTATTACAGTTCTAGCGATAATAACTGTATTATATGGGTAATAATGCACGTTATATTGCTAATAATATAAGTAATAAATATAATTATTACAGTTCTAGCGATAATAACTGCATTATATGGGTAATAATGCATGTTATATTGATAATATTGGGAGTAATAAGTATTTTTATTATGGTTCTAGAGATAATAACTGCATAATATGGGTAATAATGCATGT
The DNA here is from genome assembly GCA_963576845.1 of Megachile leachella. NCBI lineage: Eukaryota > Metazoa > Arthropoda > Insecta > Hymenoptera > Megachilidae > Megachile > Megachile leachella. Next base: position 973,977 of record CAUYWW010000082.1, read on the forward strand.
TATATTGATGATAATAAAAGTAATACGTATATTTATTATAGTTCTAGCGATAAAAACTGCATAATATGGGTAATAATGCATGTTATATTGATAATAATATAAGTAATAAGTATAATTATTACAGTTCTAGCGATAATAACTGCATTATATGGGTAATAATGCACGTTATATTGCTAACAATATAAGTAATAAGTATAATTATTACAGTTCTAGCGATAATAACTATATTATATGGGCAATAATGCATGTTATATTGATAATATCGGGAGTATTAAGTACAATTATTATAGTTCTAGCGATAATAATAGTACAATATGGCTAATAGTGCATGTTATATTGATAATAATAAAAGTAATAAGTATATTTATTACAGTTCTATAGATAATAACTGCATAATATGGGTAATAATGCATGTTATATTGATGATAATGAAAGTAATACGTATATTTATTACAGTTCTAGCGATAATAACTGCATTATATGGGTAGTAATGCACGTTATATTGCTAATAATATAAGTAATAAATATAATTATTACAGTTCTAGCGATAATAACTGTATTATATGGGTAATAATGCACGTTATATTGCTAATAATATAAGTAATAAATATAATTATTACAGTTCTCGCGATAATAACTGCATTATATGTGTAATAATGCACGCTTTATTGCTAATAATATAAGTAATAAGTATAATTATTACAGTTCTAGCGATAATAACTGCATTATATGGATAATAATGCACGTTATATTGGTAATAATATAAGTAATAAGTATAATTATTACAGTTCTAGCGATTATAACTGCATTATATGGATAATAATGCACGTTGTATTGGTAATAATATAAGTAATAAGTATAATTATTACAGTTCTAGCGATAATAACTGCATTATATGGGTAATAATGCATGTTATATTGATAATATTGGGAGTAATAAGTATATTTATTATAGTTCTAGCGATAATGATAGTAAAATATGGCAAATGGTGCATGTTATATTGATAACAATAAAAGTAATAAGTATATTTATTACAGTTCTATCGATAATAACTGCATAATATGGGTAATAATGCATGTTATATTGCTAATAGTATAAGTAATAAGTATAATTATTACAGTTCTAGCGATAATACCTCCATTATATGGGTAATAATGCATGTTCTATTGATAATAATATAAGTAATAAGTATAATTATTACCGCTCTAGCGATAATAACTGCATTATATGGGTAATAATGCACGTTATATTGCTAATAATATAAGTAATAAGTATAATTATTACAGTTCTAGCGATAATAACTGCATTATATGGGTAATAATGCATGTTATATTGATAATATTGGGAGTAATAAGTATATTTATTATAGTTCTAGCGATAATAGCTGCATAATATGGGTAATAATGCATGTTATATTGATAATAATATAAGTAATAAGTATAATTATTACAGTTCTAGCGATAATAACTGCATTATATGGATAATAATGCACGTTATATTGATAATAATATAAGTAATAAGTATAATTATTACAGTTCTAGCGATAATAACTGCATTATATGGGTAATAATGTATGTTATATTGATAATATTGGGAGTAATAAGTATATTTATTATAGTTCTAGCGATAATAATAGTAAAATATGGCAAATGGTGCATGTTATATTGATAACAATAAAAGTAATAAGTATATTTATTACAGTTCTATCGATAATAACTGCATAATATGGGTAATAATGCATGTTATATTGCTAATAGTATAAGTAATAAGTATAATTATTACAGTTCTAGCGATAATACCTCCATTATATGGGTAATAATGCATGTTATATTGATAATAATATAAGTAATAAGTATAATTATTACCGTTCTAGCGATAATAACTGCATTATAAGGGTAATAATGCACGTTATATTGCTAACAATATAAGTAATAAGTATAATTATTACAGTTCTAGCGATAATAACTGCATTATATGGGTAATAATGCATGTTATATTGATAATAATAAAAGTAATAAGTATATTTATTATCGTTCTATCGATAATAACTTCTTAATATGGGTAATAATGCATGTTATATTGATGATAACGAAAGTAGTAAGTATATTTATTACAGTTCTAGCGATAATAACTGCATTATATGCGTAATAAGGCATGTTATATTGATATTATCGGGAGTAATAAGTATAATTATTATAGTTCTAGCGATAGTAATAATAAAATGTGGCTAATAGTGCATGATATATTGATAATAGTAAAAGTAATAAGTATATTTATTACAGTTCTATCGATAATAACTGCATAATATGGGTAATAATGCATGTTATATTGATGATAATGAAAGTAATACGTATATTTATTATAGTTCTAGCGATAATAACTGCATAATATGGGTAATAATGCATGTTATATTGCAAATAATATAAGTAATAAGTATAATTATTACAGTTCTGGCGATAATAACTGCATTATATGGGTAATAATGCACGTTATATTGCTAATAGTATAAATAATAAGTATAATTTTTACAGTTCTAGCGATAATAACTGTATTATATGGGTAATAATGCATGTTATATTGATAATATCGGGAGTAATAAGTACAATTATTATAGTTCTAGCGATAATAATAGTACAATATGGCTAATAGTGCATGTTATATTGATAATAATAAAAGTAATACGTATATTTATTATCGTTCTATCGATAATAACTGCAAAATATGGGTCATAATGCATGTTATATTGATGATAATGAAAGTAGTAAGTATATTTATTACAGTTCTAGCGATAATAACTGCATTATATGCGTAATAAGGCATGTTATATTGATAATATCAGGAGTAATAAGAATAATTATTATAGTTCTAGCGATAATAATAGTAAAATATGGCTAATAGTGCATGTTATATTGATAATAGTAAAATTAATAAGTATATTTATTACAGTTCTATCGATAATAACTGCATAATATGGGTAATAATGCATGTTATATTGATGATAATAAAAGTAATACGTATATTTATTATAGTTCTAGCGATAAAAACTGCATAATATGGGTAATAATGCATGTTATATTGATAATAATATAAGTAATAAGTATAATTATTACAGTTCTAGCGATAATAACTGTATTATATGGGCAATAATGCATGTTATATTGATAATATCGGGAGTAATAAGTACAATTATTATAGTTCTAGCGATAATAATAGTACAATATGGCTAATAGTGCATGTTATATTGATAATAATAAAAGTAATAAGTATATTTATTATCGTTCTATCGATAATAACTGCATAATATGGGTAATAATGCATGTTATATTGATGATAATGAAAGTAGTAAGTATATTTATTACAGTTCTAGCGATAATAACTGCATTATATGGGTAATAATGCACGTTATATTGCTAATTATATAAGTAATAAATATAATTATTACAGTTCTAGCGATAATAACTGTATTATATGGGTAATAATGCACGTTATATTGCTAATAATATAAGTAATAAATATAATTATTACAGTTCTAGCGATAATAACTGCATTATATGGGTAATAATGCATGTTATATTGATAATATTGGGAGTAATAAGTATTTTTATTATGGTTCTAGAGATAATAACTGCATAATATGGGTAATAATGCATGTTATATTGATGATAATAAAAGTAATACGTATATTTATTATAGTTCTAGCGATAAAAACTGCATAATATGGGTAATAATGCATGTTATATTGATAATAATATAAGTAATAAGTATAATTATTACAGTTCTAGCGATAATAACTGCATTATATGGGTAATAATGCACGTTATATTGCTAACAATATAAGTAATAAGTATAATTATTACAGTTCTAGCGATAATAACTATATTATATGGGCAATAATGCATGTTATATTGATAATATCGGGAGTAATAAGTACAATTATTATAGTTCTAGCGATAATAATAGTACAATATGGCTAATAGTGCATGTGATATTGATAATAATAAAAGTAATAAGTATATTTATTACAGTTCTATCGATAATAACTGCATAATATGGGTAATAATGCATGTTATATTGATGATAATGAAAGTAATACGTATATTTATTACAGTTCTAGCGATAATAACTGCATTATATGGGTAATAATGCACGTTATATTGCTAATAATATAAGTAATAAATATAATTATTACAGTTCTAGCGATAATAACTGTATTATATGGGTAATAATGCACGTTATATTGCTAATAATATAAGTAATAAATATAATTATTACAGTTCTCGCGATAATAACTGCATTATATGTGTAATAATGCACGCTTTATTGCTAATAATATAAGTAATAAGTATAATTATTACAGTTCTAGCGATAATAACTGCATTATATGGATAATAATGCACGTTATATTGGTAATAATATAAGTAATAAGTATAATTATTACAGTTCTAGCGATTATAACTGCATTATATGGATAATAATGCACGTTGTATTGGTAATAATATAAGTAATAAGTATAATTATTACAGTTCTAGCGATAATAACTGCATTATATGGGTAATAATGCATGTTATATTGATAATATTGGGAGTAATAAGTATATTTATTATAGTTCTAGCGATAATGATAGTAAAATATGGCAAATGGTGCATGTTATATTGATAACAATAAAAGTAATAAGTATATTTATTACAGTTCTATCGATAATAACTGCATAATATGGGTAATAATGCATGTTATATTGCTAATAGTATAAGTAATAAGTATAATTATTACAGTTCTAGCGATAATACCTCCATTATATGGGTAATAATGCATGTTCTATTGATAATAATATAAGTAATAAGTATAATTATTACCGCTCTAGCGATAATAACTGCATTATATGGGTAATAATGCACGTTATATTGCTAATAATATAAGTAATAAGTATAATTATTACAGTTCTAGCGATAATAACTGCATTATATGGGTAATAATGCATGTTATATTGATAATATTGGGAGTAATAAGTATATTTATTATAGTTCTAGCGATAATAGCTGCATAATATGGGTAATAATGCATGTTATATTGATAATAATATAAGTAATAAGTATAATTATTACAGTTCTAGCGATAATAACTGCATTATATGGATAATAATGCACGTTATATTGCTAATAATATAAGTAATAAGTATAATTATTACAGTTCTAGCGATAATAACTGCATTATATGGGTAATAATGTATGTTATATTGATAATATTGGGAGTAATAAGTATATTTATTATAGTTCTAGCGATAATAATAGTAAAATATGGCAAATGGTGCATGTTATATTGATAACAATAAAAGTAATAAGTATATTTATTACAGTTCTATCGATAATAACTGCATAATATGGGTAATAATGCATGTTATATTGCTAATAGTATAAGTAATAAGTATAATTATTACAGTTCTAGCGATAATACCTCCATTATATGGGTAATAATGCATGTTATATTGATAATAATATAAGTAATAAGTATAATTATTACCGTTCTAGCGATAATAACTGCATTATAAGGGTAATAATGCACGTTATATTGCTAACAATATAAGTAATAAGTATAATTATTACAGTTCTAGCGATAATAACTGCATTATATGGGTAATAATGCACGTTATATTGCTAATAGTATAAATAATAAGTATAATTTTTACAGTTCTAGCGATAATAACTGTATTATATGGGTAATAATGCATGTTATATTGATAATATCGGGAGTAATAAGTACAATTATTATAGTTCTAGGGATAATAATAGTACAATATGGCTAATAGTGCATGTTATATTGATAATAATAAAAGTAATACGTATATTTATTATCGTTCTATCGATAATAACTGCATAATATGGGTAATAATGCATGTTATATTGTTGATAATGAAAGTAGTAAGTATATTTATTACAGTTCTAGCGATAATAACTGCATTATATGCGTAACAAGGCATGTTATATTGATAATATCGTGAGTAAAAAGTATAATTATTATAGTTCTAGCGATAGTAATAGTAAAATGTGGCTAATAGTGCATGATATATTGATAATAGTAAAAGTAATAAGTATATTTATTACAGTTCTATCGATAATAACTGCATAATATGGGTAATAATGCATGTTATATTGATGATAATGAAAGTAATACGTATATTTATTATAGTTCTAGCGATAATAACTGCATAATATGGGTAATAATGCATGTTATATTGAGAATAATATAAGTAATAAGTATAATTATTACAGTTCTGGCGATAATAACTGCATTATATGGGTAATAATGCACGTTATATTGCTAATAGTATAAGTAATAAGTATAATTATTACAGTACTAGCGATAATACCTCCATTATATGGGTAATAATGCATGTTATATTGATAATAATATAAGTAATAAGTATAATTATTACAGTTCTAGCGATAATACCTCCATTATATGGGTAATAATGCATGTTATATTGATCATAATGAAAGTAATACGTATATTTATTATAGTTCTAGCGATAATAACTGCATAATATGGGTAATAATGCATGTTATATTGAGAATAATATATGTAATAAGTATAATTATTACAGTTCTAGCGATAATAACTGCAATTGATGGGTAATAATGCACGTTATATTGCTAATAATATAAGCAATAAGTATAATTATTACAGTTCTAGCGATAATAACTGTATTATATGGGTAATAATGCATGTTATATTGATAATATCGGGAGTAATAAGTACAATTATTATAGTTCTAGCGATAATAATAGTACAATATGGCTAATAGTGCATGTTATATTGATAATAATAAAAGTAATACGTATATTTATTATCGTTCTATCGATAATAACTGCATAATATGGGTAATAATGCATGTTATATTGATGATAATGAAAGTAGTAAGTATATTTATTACAGTTCTAGCGATAATAACTGCATTATATGCGTAACAAGGCATGTTATATTGATAATATCGTGAGTAAAAAGTATAATTATTATAGTTCTAGCGATAGTAATAGTAAAATGTGGCTAATAGTGCATGATATATTGATAATAGTAAAAGTAATAAGTATATTTATTACAGTTCTATCGATAATAACTGCATAATATGGGTAATAATGCATGTTATATTGATGATAATGAAAGTAATACGTATATTTATTATAGTTCTAGCGATAATAACTGCATAATATGGGTAATAATGCACGTTGTATTGCAAATAATATAAGTAGTGAGTATAATTATTACAGTTCTAGCGATAATAACTGCATTATATGGGTAAAAATGCACGTTATATTGCTAATAATATAAGTAATAAATATAATTATTACAGTTCTAGCGATAATAACTGTATTATATGGGTAATAATGCACGTTATATTGCTAATAATATAAGTAGTAAATATAATTATTACAGTTCTCGCGATAATAACTGCATTATATGTGTAATAATGCACGCTATATTGCTAATAATATAAGTAATAAGTATAATTATTACAGTTCTAGCGATAATAACTGCATTATATGGGTAATAATGCATGTTATATTGATAATATTGGGAGTAATAAGTATATTTATTATAGTTCTAGCGATAATGATAGTAAAATATGGCAAATGGTGCATGTTATATTGATAACAATAAAAGTAATAAGCATATTTATTACAGTTCTATCGATAATAACTGCATAATATGGGTAATAATGCATGTTATATTGCTAATAGCATAAGTAATAAGTATAATTATTACAGTTCTAGCGATAATACCTCCATTATATGGGTACTAATGCATGTTATATTGATAAAATTGGGAGTAATAAGTATATTTATTACAGTTCTAGCGATAATAACTGCATTATATGGGTAATAATGCATGTTATATTGATAATATCGGGAGTAATAAGCATAATTATTATAGTTCTAGCGATAATAATAGTAAAATATGGCAAATAGTGCATGTTATATTGATAACAATAAAAGTAATAAGTATATTTATTACAGTTCTATCGATAATAACTGCATAATATGGGTAATAATGCACGTTATATTGCTAACAATATAAGTAATAAGTATAATTATTACAGTTCTAGCGATAATAACTGCATAATATGGGTAATAATGCATGTTATATTGATAATAATCTAAGTAATGAGTATAATTATTACAGTTCTAGCGATAATAACGGCATTATATGGGTAATAATGCACGTTATATTGTTAACAGTATAAGTAATAAGTATAATTATTATAGTTCTAGCGATAATAATCGTAAAATATGGCAAATAGTGCATGTTACATTGATAATAATAAAAGTAATAAGTATATTTATTACGGTTCTATCGATAATAACTCCATAATATGGGTAGTAATGCATGTTATATTGATGATAATAAAAGTAATACGTATATTTATTATAGTTCTAGCGATAATAACTGCATAATATGGGTAATAATGCATGTTATATTGATAATAATATAAGTAATAAGTATATTTATTACAGTTCTAGCGATAATAACTGCATTATATGCGTAATAAGGCATGTTATATTGATAATATCGGGAGTAATAAGTATAATTATTATAGTTCTAGCGATAATAATAGTAAAGTATGGCTAATAGTGCATGATATATTGATAACAGTAAAAGTAATAAGTATATTTATTGCAGTTCTAGCGATAATAACTGCATAATATGGGTAATAATGCACGTTGTATTGCAAATAATATAAGTAATGAGTATAATTATTACAGTTCTAGCGATAATAACTGCATTATATGTTTAATAATGCACGTTATATTGCTAATAATATAAGTAATAAGTATAATTATTACAGTTCTAGCGATAATAACTGCATTATATGGGTAATAATGCATGTTACACTGATAATATTGGGAGTAATAAGTATAATTATTACAGTTCTAGCGATAATAACTGCAATTTATGGGTAATAATGCACGTTATATTGCTAATAATATAAGTAATAAGTATAATTATTACAGTTCTAGCGATAATAACTGTATTATATGGGTAATAATGCATGTTATATTGATAATATCGGGAGTAGTAAGTACAATTATTATAGTTCTAGCGATAATAATAGTACAATATGGCTAATAGTGCATGTTATATTGATAATAATAAAAGTAATAAGTATATTTATTATCGTTCTATCGATAATAACTGCATAATATGGGTAATAATGCATGTTATATTGATGATAATGAAAGTAGTAAGTATATTTATTACAGTTCTAGCGATAATAACTGCATTATATGCGTAATAAGGCATGTTATATTGATAATATCGGGAGTAATAAGTATAATTATTATAGTTCTAGCGATAATAATAGTAAAATATGGCTAATAGTGCATGTTATATCGATAATAGTAAAAGTAATAAGTATATTTATTACAGTTCTATCGATAATAACTGCATAATATGGGTAATAATGCATGTTGTATTGAGAATAATATAAGTAATAAGTATAATTATTACAGTTCTGGCGATAATAACTGCATTATATGGGTAATAATGCACGTTATATTGCTAATAGTATAAGTAATAAGTATAATTATTACAGTTCTAGCGATAATACCTCTATTATATGGGTAATAATGCATTTTATATTGATAATGATATAAGTAATAAGTATAATTATTACAGTTCTAGCGATAATAACTGCATAATATGGGTAATAATGCACGTTATATTGCTAATAATATAAGTAATGAGTACAATTATTACAGTTGTAGCGATAATAACTGCATTATATGGGTAATAATGCATGTTATATTGATAATAATATAAGTAATAAGTATAATTATTACAGTTCTAGCGATAATAACTGCATTATATGGGTAATAATGCATGTTATATTGATGATAATAAAAGTAATACGTATATTTATTATAGTTCTAGCGATAATAACTGCATAATATGGGTAATAATGCATGTTATATTGATAACAATCTAAGTAATAAGAATAATTATTACAGTTCTAGCGATAATAACGGCATTATATGGGTAATAATGCACGTTATATTGTTAACAATATAAGTAATAAGTATAATTATTACAGTTCTAGCGATAATAACTGCATTATATGGGTAATAATGCATGTTATATTGATGATAATGAAAGTAATACGTATATTTATTATAGTTCTAGCGATAATAACTGCATAATATGGGTAATAATGCATGTTATATTGAGAATAATATAAGTAATAAGTATAATTATTACAGTTCTGGCGATAATAACTGCATTATATGGGTAATAATGCACGTTATATTGCTAATAGTATAAGTAATAAGTATAATTATTACAGTTCTAGCGATAATACCTCTATTATATGGGTAATAATGCATGTTATATTGATAATGATATAAGTAATAAGTATAATTATTACAGTTCTAGCGATAATAACTGCATAATATGGGTAATAATGCACGTTGTATTGCAAATAATATAAGTAATGAGTATAATTATTACAGTTCTAGCGATAATAACTGCATTATATGTTTAATAATGCACGTTATATTGCTAATAATATAAGTAATAAGTATAATTATTACAGTTCTAGCGATAATAACTGCATTATATGGGTAATAATGCATGTTACACTGATAATATTGGGAGTAATAAGTATAATTATTACAGTTCTAGCGATAATAACTGCAATTTATGGGTAATAATGCACGTTATATTGCTAATAATATAAGTAATAAGTATAATTATTACAGTTCTAGCGATAATAACTGTATTATATGGGTAATAATGCATGTTATATTGATAATATCGGGAGTAATAAGTACAATTATTATAGTTCTAGCGATAATAATAGTACAATATGGCTAATAGTGCATGTTATATTGATAATAATAAAAGTAATAAGTATATTTATTATCGTTCTATCGATAATAACTGCATAATATGGGTAATAATGCATGTTATATTGATGATAATGAAAGTAGTAAGTATATTTATTACAGTTCTAGCGATAATAACTGCATTATATGCATAATAAGGCATGTTATATTGATAATATCGGGAGTAATAAGTATAATTATTATAGTTCTAGCGATAATAATAGTAAAATATGGCTAATAGTGCATGTTATATCGATAATAGTAAAAGTAATAAGTATATTTATTACAGTTCTATCGATAATAACTGCATAATATGGGTAATAATGCATGTTATATTGAGAATAATATAAGTAATAAGTATAATTATTACAGTTCTGGCGATAATAACAGCATTATATGGGTAATAATGCACGTTATATTGCTAATAGTATAAGTAATAAGTATAATTATTACAGTTCTAGCGATAATACCTCTATTATATGGGTAATAATGCATTTTATATTGATAATGATATAAGTAATAAGTATAATTATTACAGTTCTAGCGATAATAACTGCATAATATGGGTAATAATGCACGTTATATTGCTAATAATATAAGTAATGAGTACAATTATTACAGTTGTAGCGATAATAACTGCATTATATGGGTAATAATGCATGTTATATTGATAATAATATAAGTAATAAGTATAATTATTGCAGTTCTAGCGATAATAACTGCATTATATGGGTAATAATGCATGTTATATTGATGATAATAAAAGTAATACGTATATTTATTATAGTTCTAGCGATAATAACTGCATAATATGGGTAATAATGCATGTTATATTGATAATAATCTAAGTAATAAGAATAATTATTACAGTTCTAGCGATAATAACGGCATTATATGGGTAATAATGCACGTTATATTGTTAACAATATAAGTAATAAGTTTAATTATTACAGTTCTAGCGATAATAACTGCATTATATGGGTAATAATGCATGTTATATTGATGATAATGAAAGTAATACGTATATTTATTATAGTTCTAGCGATAATAACTGCATAATATGGGTAATAATGCATGTTATATTGAGAATAATATAAGTAATAAGTATAATTATTACAGTTCTGGCGATAATAACTGCATTATATGGGTAATAATGCACGTTATATTGCTAATAGTATAAGTAATAAGTATAATTATTATAGTTCTAGCGATAATAATCGTAAAATATGGCAAATAGTGCATGTTACATTGATAATAATAAAAGTAATAAGTATATTTATTACGGTTCTATCGATAATAACTCCATAATATGGGTAGTAATGCATGTTATATTGATGATAATAAAAGTAATACGTATATTTATTATAGTTCTAGCGATAATAACTGCATAATATGGGTAATAATGCATGTTATATTGATAATAATATAAGTAATAAGTATATTTATTACAGTTCTAGCGATAATAACTGCATTATATGCGTAATAAGGCATGTTATATTGATAATATCGGGAGTAATAAGTATAATTATTATAGTTCTAGCGATAATAATAGTAAAGTATGGCTAATAGTGCATGATATATTGATAACAGTAAAAGTAATAAGTATATTTATTGCAGTTCTAGCGATAATAACTGCATAATATGGGTAATAATGCACGTTGTATTGCAAATAATATAAGTAATGAGTATAATTATTACAGTTCTAGCGATAATAACTGCATTATATGTTTAATAATGCACGTTATATTGCTAATAATATAAGTAATAAGTATAATTATTACAGTTCTAGCGATAATAACTGCATTATATGGGTAATAATGCATGTTACACTGATAATATTGGGAGTAATAAGTATAATTATTACAGTTCTAGCGATAATAACTGCAATTTATGGGTAATAATGCACGTTATATTGCTAATAATATAAGTAATAAGTATAATTATTACAGTTCTAGCGATAATAACTGTATTATATGGGTAATAATGCATGTTATATTGATAATATCGGGAGTAGTAAGTACAATTATTATAGTTCTAGCGATAATAATAGTACAATATGGCTAATAGTGCATGTTATATTGATAATAATAAAAGTAATAAGTATATTTATTATCGTTCTATCGATAATAACTGCATAATATGGGTAATAATGCATGTTATATTGATGATAATGAAAGTAGTAAGTATATTTATTACAGTTCTAGCGATAATAACTGCATTATATGCGTAATAAGGCATGTTATATTGATAATATCGGGAGTAATAAGTATAATTATTATAGTTCTAGCGATAATAATAGTAAAATATGGCTAATAGTGCATGTTATATCGATAATAGTAAAAGTAATAAGTATATTTATTACAGTTCTATCGATAATAACTGCATAATATGGGTAATAATGCATGTTGTATTGAGAATAATATAAGTAATAAGTATAATTATTACAGTTCTGGCGATAATAACTGCATTATATGGGTAATAATGCACGTTATATTGCTAATAGTATAAGTAATAAGTATAATTATTACAGTTCTAGCGATAATACCTCTATTATATGGGTAATAATGCATTTTATATTGATAATGATATAAGTAATAAGTATAATTATTACAGTTCTAGCGATAATAACTGCATAATATGGGTAATAATGCACGTTATATTGCTAATAATATAAGTAATGAGTACAATTATTACAGTTGTAGCGATAATAACTGCATTATATGGGTAATAATGCATGTTATATTGATAATAATATAAGTAATAAGTATAATTATTACAGTTCTAGCGATAATAACTGCATTATATGGGTAATAATGCATGTTATATTGATGATAATAAAAGTAATACGTATATTTATTATAGTTCTAGCGATAATAACTGCATAATATGGGTAATAATGCATGTTATATTGATAACAATCTAAGTAATAAGAATAATTATTACAGTTCTAGCGATAATAACGGCATTATATGGGTAATAATGCACGTTATATTGTTAACAATATAAGTAATAAGTATAATTATTACAGTTCTAGCGATAATAACTGCATTATATGGGTAATAATGCATGTTATATTGATGATAATGAAAGTAATACGTATATTTATTATAGTTCTAGCGATAATAACTGCATAATATGGGTAATAATGCATGTTATATTGAGAATAATATAAGTAATAAGTATAATTATTACAGTTCTGGCGATAATAACTGCATTATATGGGTAATAATGCACGTTATATTGCTAATAGTATAAGTAATAAGTATAATTATTACAGTTCTAGCGATAATACCTCTATTATATGGGTAATAATGCATGTTATATTGATAATGATATAAGTAATAAGTATAATTATTACAGTTCTAGCGATAATAACTGCATAATATGGGTAATAATGCACGTTGTATTGCAAATAATATAAGTAATGAGTATAATTATTACAGTTCTAGCGATAATAACTGCATTATATGTTTAATAATGCACGTTATATTGCTAATAATATAAGTAATAAGTATAATTATTACAGTTCTAGCGATAATAACTGCATTATATGGGTAATAATGCATGTTACACTGATAATATTGGGAGTAATAAGTATAATTATTACAGTTCTAGCGATAATAACTGCAATTTATGGGTAATAATGCACGTTATATTGCTAATAATATAAGTAATAAGTATAATTATTACAGTTCTAGCGATAATAACTGTATTATATGGGTAATAATGCATGTTATATTGATAATATCGGGAGTAATAAGTACAATTATTATAGTTCTAGCGATAATAATAGTACAATATGGCTAATAGTGCATGTTATATTGATAATAATAAAAGTAATAAGTATATTTATTATCGTTCTATCGATAATAACTGCATAATATGGGTAATAATGCATGTTATATTGATGATAATGAAAGTAGTAAGTATATTTATTACAGTTCTAGCGATAATAACTGCATTATATGCATAATAAGGCATGTTATATTGATAATATCGGGAGTAATAAGTATAATTATTATAGTTCTAGCGATAATAATAGTAAAATATGGCTAATAGTGCATGTTATATCGATAATAGTAAAAGTAATAAGTATATTTATTACAGTTCTATCGATAATAACTGCATAATATGGGTAATAATGCATGTTATATTGAGAATAATATAAGTAATAAGTATAATTATTACAGTTCTGGCGATAATAACAGCATTATATGGGTAATAATGCACGTTATATTGCTAATAGTATAAGTAATAAGTATAATTATTACAGTTCTAGCGATAATACCTCTATTATATGGGTAATAATGCATTTTATATTGATAATGATATAAGTAATAAGTATAATTATTACAGTTCTAGCGATAATAACTGCATAATATGGGTAATAATGCACGTTATATTGCTAATAATATAAGTAATGAGTACAATTATTACAGTTGTAGCGATAATAACTGCATTATATGGGTAATAATGCATGTTATATTGATAATAATATAAGTAATAAGTATAATTATTGCAGTTCTAGCGATAATAACTGCATTATATGGGTAATAATGCATGTTATATTGATGATAATAAAAGTAATACGTATATTTATTATAGTTCTAGCGATAATAACTGCATAATATGGGTAATAATGCATGTTATATTGATAATAATCTAAGTAATAAGAATAATTATTACAGTTCTAGCGATAATAACGGCATTATATGGGTAATAATGCACGTTATATTGTTAACAATATAAGTAATAAGTTTAATTATTACAGTTCTAGCGATAATAACTGCATTATATGGGTAATAATGCATGTTATATTGATGATAATGAAAGTAATACGTATATTTATTATAGTTCTAGCGATAATAACTGCATAATATGGGTAATAATGCATGTTATATTGAGAATAATATAAGTAATAAGTATAATTATTACAGTTCTGGCGATAATAACTGCATTATATGGGTAATAATGCACGTTATATTGCTAATAGTATAAGTAATAAGTATAATTATTACAGTTCTAGCGATAATACCTCTATTATATGGGTAATAATGCATGTTATATTGATAATGATATAAGTAATAAGTATAATTATTACAGTTCTAGCGATAATAACTGCGTAATATGGGTAATAATGCACGTTATATTGCTAATAATATAAGTAATGAATACAATTATTACAGTTCTAGCGATAATAACTGCATTATATGGGTAAGAATGCGTGTTATATTGATAATAATATAAGTAATGAGTATAATTATTACAGTTCTAGCGATAATAACTGCATTATATGGGTAATAATGCACGTTATATTGCTAATAATATAAGTAATGAATACAATTATTACAGTTCTAGCGATAATAACTGCATTATATGGGTAATAATGCGTGTTATATTGATAATAATATAAGTAATGAGTATAATTATTATAGTTCTAGCGATAATAATAGTAAAATATGGCAAATAGTGCATGTTATATTGATAATAATAAAAGTAATACGTATATTTATTACAGTTCTATCGATAATAACTGCATAATATGGGTAATAATGCATGTTATATTGATGATACTAAAAGTTTAAGTATAATTATTACAGTTCTGGCGATAATAACTGCATTATATGGGTAATAATGCACGTTATATTGCTATTAGTATAAGTAATATGTATAATTATTACAGTTCTAGCGATAATAACTCCATTATATGGGTAATAATGCACGTTATATTGCTAACAATATAAGTAATAAGTATAATTATTACAGTTCTAGTGATAATAACTGCATTATATGGGTAATAATGCATGCTATATTAATAATATTGGGAGTAATAAGTATATTTATTATGGTTCTAGAGATAATAACTGCATAATATGGGTAATAGTGCATGTTATATTGATAATAATATAAGGAATAAGTATAATTATTACAGTTCTAGCGATAATACCTCCATTATATGGGTAATAATGCATGTTATATTGATAATATCGGGAGTAATAAGTATAATCATTATAGTTCTAGCGATAATAATAGTAAAATATGGCAAATAGTGCATGTTACATTTATAATAATAAAAGTAATAAGTATATTTAATACAGTTCTATCAATAATAACTGCATAATATGGGTAATAATGCATGTTATATTGATGATAGTAAAAGTAATACGTATATTTATTATAGTTCTAGCGATAATAACTGCATAATATGGGTAATAATGCATGTTATATTGAGAATAATATAAGTAATAAGTATAATTATTACAGTTCTAGCGATAATAACTGCAATTTATGGGTAATAATGCACGTTATATTGCTAATAATATAAGTAATAAGTATAATTATTACAGTCCTAGCGATAATAACTGTATTATATGGGTAACAATGCATGTTATATTGATAATATCGGGAGTAATAAGTACAATTATTATAGTTCTAGCGATAGTAATAGTAAAATGTGGCTAATAGTGCATGATATATTGATAATAGTAAAAGTAATAAGTATATTTATTACAGTTCTATCGATAATAACTGCATAATATGGGTAATAATGCATGTTATATTGATGATAATGAAAGTAATACGTATATTTATTACAGTTCTAGCGATAATAACTGCATAATATGGGTAATAATGCATGTTATATTGAGAATAATATAAGTAATAAGTATAATTATTACAGTTCTGGCGATAATAACTGCATTATATGGGTAATAATGCACGTTATATTGCTAATAGTATAAGTAATAAGTATAATTATTACAGTTCTAGCGATAATACCTCCATTATATGGGTAATAATGCATGTTACACTGATAATATTGGGAGTAATAAGTATATTTATTATAGTTCTAGCGATAATAACTGCATAATATGGGTAATAATGCATGTTATATTGATAATAATATAAGTAATAAGTATAATTATTACAGTTCTAGCGATAATACCTCCATTATATGGGTAATAATGCATGTTATATTGATGATAATGAAAGTAATACGTATATTTATTATAGTTCTAGCGATAATAACTGCATAATATGGGTAATAATGCATGTTATATTGAGAATAATATAAGTAATAAGTATAATTATTACAGTTCTAGCGATAATAACTGCAATTTATGGGTAATAATGCACGTTATATTGCTAATAATATAAGTAATAAGTATAATTATTACAGTTCTAGCGATAATAACTGTATTATATGGGTAATAATGCATGTTATATTGATAATATCTGGAGTAATAAGTACAATTATTATAGTTCTAGCGATAATAATAGTATAATATGGCTAATAGTGCATGTTATATTGATAATAATAAAAGTAATAAGTATATTTATTATCGTTCTATCGATAATAACTGCATAATATGGGTAATAATGCATGTTATATTGATGATAATGAAAGTAGTAAGTATATTTATTACAGTTCTAGCGATAATAACTGCATTATATGCGTAATGAGGCATGTTATATTGATAATATCGGGAGTAATAAGTATAATTATTATAGTTCTAGCGATAGTAATAGTAAAATGTGGCTAATAGTGCATGATATATTGATAATAGTAAAAGTAATAAGTATATTTATTACAGTTCTATCGATAATAACTGCATAATATGGGTAATAATGCATGTTATATTGATGATAATGAAAGTAATACGTATATTTATTATAGTTCTAGCGATAATAACTGCATAATATGGGTAATAATGCATGTTATATTGAGAATAATATAAGTAATAAGTATAATTATTACAGTTCTGGCGATAATAACTGCATTATATGGGTAATAATGCACGTTATATTGCTAATAGTATAAGTAATAAGTATAATTATTACAGTTCTAGCGATAATACCACCATTATATGGGTAATAATGCATGTTATATAATAATAATATAAGTATTAAGTATAATTATTACAGTCCTAGCGATAATAACTGCATAATATGGGTAATAATGCACGTTATATTGCAAATAATATAAGTAATGAGTATAATTATTACAGTCCTAGCGATAATAACTGTATTATATGGGTAACAATGCATGTTATATTGATAATATCGGGAGTAATAAGTACAATTATTATAGTTCTAGCGATAATAATAGTACAATATGGCTAATAGTGCATGTTATATTGATAATAATAAAAGTAATAAGTATATTTATTATCGTTCTATCGATAATAACTGCATAATATGGGTAATAATGCATGTTATATTGATGATCATGAAAGTAGTAAGTATATTTATTACAGTTCTAGCGATAATAACTGCATTATATGCGTAATAAGGCATGTTATATTGATAATAATAAAGGTAATAAGTATATTTATTATCGTTCTATCGCTAATAACTTCTTAATATGGGTAATAATGCATGTTATATTGAGAATAATATAAGTAATAAGTATAATTATTACAGTTCTGGCGATAATAACTGCATTATATGGGTAATAATGCACGTTATATTGCTAATAGTATAAGTAATAAGTATAATTATTACAGTTCTAGCGATAATACCTCTATTATATGGGTAATAATGCATGTTATATTGATAATGATATAAGTAATAAGTATAATTATTACAGTTCTAGCGATAATAACTGCGTAATATGGGTAATAATGCACGTTATATTGCTAATAATATAAGTAATGAATACAATTATTACAGTTCTAGCGATAATAACTGCATTATATGGGTAATAATGCGTGTTATATTGATAATAATATAAGTAATGAGTATAATTATTACAGTTCTAGCGATAATAACTGCATTATATGGGTAATAATGCACGTTATATTGCTAATAATATAAGTAATGAATACAATTATTACAGTTCTAGCGATAATAACTGCATTATATGGGTAATAATGCGTGTTATATTGATAATAATATAAGTAATGAGTATAATTATTATAGTTCTAGCGATAATAATAGTAAAATATGGCAAATAGTGCATGTTATATTGATAATAATAAAAGTAATACGTATATTTATTACAGTTCTATCGATAATAACTGCATAATATGGGTAATAATGCATGTTATATTGATGATACTAAAAGTTTAAGTATAATTATTACAGTTCTGGCGATAATAACTGCATTATATGGGTAATAATGCACGTTATATTGCTATTAGTATAAGTAATATGTATAATTATTACAGTTCTAGCGATAATAACTCCATTATATGGGTAATAATGCACGTTATATTGCTAACAATATAAGTAATAGGTATAATTATTACAGTTCTAGTGATAATAACTGCATTATATGGGTAATAATGCATGCTATATTAATAATATTGGGAGTAATAAGTATATTTATTATGGTTCTAGAGATAATAACTGCATAATATGGGTAATAGTGCATGTTATATTGATAATAATATAAGGAATAAGTATAATTATTGCAGTTCTAGCGATAATACCTCCATTATATGGGTAATAATGCATGTTATATTGATAATATCGGGAGTAATAAGTATAATTATTATAGTTCTAGCGATAATAATAGTAAAATATGGCAAATAGTGCATGTTACATTTATAATAATAAAAGTAATAAGTATATTTAATACAGTTCTATCGATAATAACTGCATAATATGGGTAATAATGCATGTTATATTGATGATAGTAAAAGTAATACGTATATTTATTATAGTTCTAGCGATAATAACTGCATAATATGGGTAATAATGCATGTTATATTGAGAATAATATAAGTAATAAGTATAATTATTACAGTTCTAGCGATAATAACTGCAATTTATGGGTAATAATGCACGTTATATTGCTAATAATATAAGTAATAAGTATAATTATTACAGTCCTAGCGATAATAACTGTATTATATGGGTAACAATGCATGTTATATTGATAATATCGGGAGTAATAAGTACAATTATTATAGTTCTAGCGATAGTAATAGTAAAATGTGGCTAATAGTGCATGATATATTGATAATAGTAAAAGTAATAAGTATATTTATTATAGTTCTAGCGATAATAACTGCATAATATGGGTAATAATGCATGTTATATTGATAATAATATAAGTAATAAGTATAATTATTACAGTTCTAGCGATAATACCTCCATTATATGGGTAATAATGCATGTTATATTGATGATAATGAAAGTAATACGTATATTTATTATAGTTCTAGCGATAATAACTGCATAATATGGGTAATAATGCATGTTATATTGAGAATAATATAAGTAATAAGTATAATTATTACAGTTCTAGCGATAATAACTGCAATTTATGGGTAATAATGCACGTTATATTGCTAATAATATAAGTAATAAGTATAATTATTACAGTTCTAGCGATAATAACTGTATTATATGGGTAATAATGCATGTTATATTGATAATATCTGGAGTAATAAGTACAATTATTATAGTTCTAGCGATAATAATAGTATAATATGGCTAATAGTGCATGTTATATTGATAATAATAAAAGTAATAAGTATATTTATTATCGTTCTATCGATAATAACTGCATAATATGGGTAATAATGCATGTTATATTGATGATAATGAAAGTAGTAAGTATATTTATTACAGTTCTAGCGATAACAACTGCATTATATGCGTAATAAGGCATGTTATATTGATAATATCGGGAGTAATAAGTATAATTATTATAGTTCTAGCGATAGTAATAGTAAAATGTGGCTAATAGTGCATGATATATTGATAATAGTAAAAGTAATAAGTATATTTATTACAGTTCTATCGATAATAACTGCATAATATGGGTAATAATGCATGTTATATTGATGATAATGAAAGTAATACGTATATTTATTACAGTTCTAGCGATAATAACTGCATCATATGGGTAATAATGCACGTTATATTGCTAATAATATAAGTAATAAGTATAATTATTACAGTTCTAGCGATAATAACTGCATTATATGGGTAATAATGCACGTTATATTGCTAATAGTATAAGTAATAAGTATAATTATTACAGTTCTAGCGATAATACCTCCATTATATGGGTAATAATGCATGTTACACTGATAATATTGGGAGTAATAAGTATATTTATTATAGTTCTAGCGATAATAACTGCATAATATGGGTAATAATGCATGTTATATTGATAATAATATAAGTAATAAGTATAATTATTACAGTTCTAGCGATAATACCTCCATTATATGGGTAATAATGCATGTTATATTGATGATAATGAAAGTAATACGTATACTTATTATAGTTCTAGCGATAATAACTGCATAATATGGGTAATAATGCATGTTATATTGAGAATAATATAAGTAATAAGTATAATTATTACAGTTCTAGCGATAATAACTGCAATTTATGGGTAATAATGCACGTTATATTGCTAATAATATAAGTAATAAGTATAATTATTACAGTTCTAGCGATAATACCTCCATTATATGGGTAATAATGCATGTTATATTGATGATAATGAAAGTAATACGTATATTTATTATAGTTCTATCGATAATAACTGCATAATATGGGTAATAATGCATGTTATATTGCTAATAGTATAAGTAATAAGTATAATTATTACAGTTCTAGCGATAATACCTCCATTATATGGGTACTAATGCATGTTATATTGATAAAATTGGGAGTAATAAGTATATTTATTACAGTTCTAGCGATAATAACTGCATTATATGGGTAATAATGCATGTTATATTGATAATATCGGGAGTAATAAGCATAATTATTATAGTTCTAGCGATAATAATAGTAAAATATGGCAAATAGTGCATGTTATATTGATAACAATAAAAGTAATAAGTATATTTATTACAGTTCTATCGATAATAACTGCATAATATGGGTAATAATGCACGTTATATTGCTAACAATATAAGTAATAAGTATAATTATTACAGTTCTAGCGATAATAACTGCATAATATGGGTAATAATGCATGTTATATTGATAATAATCTAAGTAATGAGTATAATTATTACAGTTCTAGCGATAATAACGACATTATATGGGTAATAATGCACGTTATATTGTTAACAGTATAAGTAATAAGTATAATTATTATAGTTCTAGCGATAATAATCGTAAAATATGGCAAATAGTGCATGTTACATTGATAATAATAAAAGTAATAAGTATATTTATTACGGTTCTATCGATAATAACTCCATAATATGGGTAGTAATGCATGTTATATTGATGATAATAAAAGTAATACGTATATTTATTATAGTTCTAGCGATAATAACTGCATAATATGGGTAATAATGCATGTTATATTGATAATAATATAAGTAATAAGTATATTTATTACAGTTCTAGCGATAATAACTGCATTATATGCGTAATAAGGCATGTTATATTGATAATATCGGGAGTAATAAGTATAATTATTATAGTTCTAGCGATAATAATAGTAAAGTATGGCTAATAGTGCATGATATATTGATAACAGTAAAAGTAATAAGTATATTTATTGCAGTTCTAGCGATAATAACTGCATAATATGGGTAATAATGCACGTTGTATTGCAAATAATATAAGTAATGAGTATAATTATTACAGTTCTAGCGATAATAACTGCATTATATGTTTAATAATGCACGTTATATTGCTAATAATATAAGTAATAAGTATAATTATTACAGTTCTAGCGATAATAACTGCATTATATGGGTAATAATGCATGTTACACTGATAATATTGGGAGTAATAAGTATAATTATTACAGTTCTAGCGATAATAACTGCAATTTATGGGTAATAATGCACGTTATATTGCTAATAATATAAGTAATAAGTATAATTATTACAGTTCTAGCGATAATAACTGTATTATATGGGTAATAATGCATGTTATATTGATAATATCGGGAGTAATAAGTACAATTATTATAGTTCTAGCGATAATAATAGTACAATATGGCTAATAGTGCATGTTATATTGATAATAATAAAAGTAATAAGTATATTTATTATCGTTCTATCGATAATAACTGCATAATATGGGTAATAATGCATGTTATATTGATGATAATGAAAGTAGTAAGTATATTTATTACAGTTCTAGCGATAATAACTGCATTATATGCGTAATAAGGCATGTTATATTGATAATATCGGGAGTAATAAGTATAATTATTATAGTTCTAGCGATAATAATAGTAAAATATGGCTAATAGTGCATGTTATATCGATAATAGTAAAAGTAATAAGTATATTTATTACAGTTCTATCGATAATAACTGCATAATATGGGTAATAATGCATGTTATATTGAGAATAATATAAGTAATAAGTATAATTATTACAGTTCTGGCGATAATAACTGCATTATATGGGTAATAATGCACGTTATATTGCTAATAGTATAAGTAATAAGTATAATTATTACAGTTCTAGCGATAATACCTCTATTATATGGGTAATAATGCATTTTATATTGATAATGATATAAGTAATAAGTATAATTATTACAGTTCTAGCGATAATAACTGCATAATATGGGTAATAATGCACGTTATATTGCTAATAATATAAGTAATGAGTACAATTATTACAGTTGTAGCGATAATAACTGCATTATATGGGTAATAATGCATGTTATATTGATAATAATATAAGTAATAAGTATAATTATTACAGTTCTAGCGATAATAACTGCATTATATGGGTAATAATGCATGTTATATTGATGATAATAAAAGTAATACGTATATTTATTATAGTTCTAGCGATAATAACTGCATAATATGGGTAATAATGCATGTTATATTGATAACAATCTAAGTAATAAGAATAATTATTACAGTTCTAGCGATAATAACGGCATTATATGGGTAATAATGCACGTTATATTGTTAACAATATAAGTAATAAGTATAATTATTACAGTTCTAGCGATAATAACTGCATTATATGGGTAATAATGCATGTTATATTGATGATAATGAAAGTAATACGTATATTTATTATAGTTCTAGCGATAATAACTGCATAATATGGGTAATAATGCATGTTATATTGAGAATAATATAAGTAATAAGTATAATTATTACAGTTCTGGCGATAATAACTGCATTATATGTTTAATAATGCACGTTATATTGCTAATAATATAAGTAATAAGTATAATTATTACAGTTCTAGCGATAATAACTGCATTATATGGGTAATAATGCATGTTACACTGATAATATTGGGAGTAATAAGTATAATTATTACAGTTCTAGCGATAATAACTGCAATTTATGGGTAATAATGCACGTTATATTGCTAATAATATAAGTAATAAGTATAATTATTACAGTTCTAGCGATAATAACTGTATTATATGGGTAATAATGCATGTTATATTGATAATATCGGGAGTAATAAGTACAATTATTATAGTTCTAGCGATAATAATAGTACAATATGGCTAATAGTGCATGTTATATTGATAATAATAAAAGTAATAAGTATATTTATTATCGTTCTATCGATAATAACTGCATAATATGGGTAATAATGCATGTTATATTGATGATAATGAAAGTAGTAAGTATATTTATTACAGTTCTAGCGATAATAACTGCATTATATGCGTAATAAGGCATGTTATATTGATAATATCGGGAGTAATAAGTATAATTATTATAGTTCTAGCGATAATAATAGTAAAATATGGCTAATAGTGCATGTTATATCGATAATAGTAAAAGTAATAAGTATATTTATTACAGTTCTATCGATAATAACTGCATAATATGGGTAATAATGCATGTTATATTGAGAATAATATAAGTAATAAGTATAATTATTACAGTTCTGGCGATAATAACTGCATTATATGGGTAATAATGCACGTTATATTGCTAATAGTATAAGTAATAAGTATAATTATTACAGTTCTAGCGATAATACCTCTATTATATGGGTAATAATGCATTTTATATTGATAATGATATAAGTAATAAGTATAATTATTACAGTTCTAGCGATAATAACTGCATAATATGGGTAATAATGCACGTTATATTGCTAATAATATAAGTAATGAGTACAATTATTACAGTTGTAGCGATAATAACTGCATTATATGGGTAATAATGCATGTTATATTGATAATAATATAAGTAATAAGTATAATTATTACAGTTCTAGCGATAATAACTGCATTATATGGGTAATAATGCATGTTATATTGATGATAATAAAAGTAATACGTATATTTATTATAGTTCTAGCGATAATAACTGCATAATATGGGTAATAATGCATGTTATATTGATAACAATCTAAGTAATAAGAATAATTATTACAGTTCTAGCGATAATAACGGCATTATATGGGTAATAATGCACGTTATATTGTTAACAATATAAGTAATAAGTATAATTATTACAGTTCTAGCGATAATAACTGCATTATATGGGTAATAATGCATGTTATATTGATGATAATGAAAGTAATACGTATATTTATTATAGTTCTAGCGATAATAACTGCATAATATGGGTAATAATGCATGTTATATTGAGAATAATATAAGTAATAAGTATAATTATTACAGTTCTGGCGATAATAACTGCATTATATGGGTAATAATGCACATTATATTGCTAATAGTATAAGTAATAAGTATAATTATTACAGTTCTAGCGATAATACCTCTATTATATGGGTAATAATGCATGTTATATTGATAATGATATAAGTAATAAGTATAATTATTACAGTTCTAGCGATAATAACTGCATAATATGGGTAATAATGCACGTTGTATTGCAAATAATATAAGTAATGAGTATAATTATTACAGTTCTAGCGATAATAACTGCATTATATGTTTAATAATGCACGTTATATTGCTAATAATATAAGTAATAAGTATAATTATTACAGTTCTAGCGATAATAACTGCATTATATGGGTAATAATGCATGTTACACTGATAATATTGGGAGTAATAAGTATAATTATTACAGTTCTAGCGATAATAACTGCAATTTATGGGTAATAATGCACGTTATATTGCTAATAATATAAGTAATAAGTATAATTATTACAGTTCTAGCGATAATAACTGTATTATATGGGTAATAATGCATGTTATATTGATAATATCGGGAGTAATAAGTACAATTATTATAGTTCTAGCGATAATAATAGTACAATATGGCTAATAGTGCATGTTATATTGATAATAATAAAAGTAATATGTATATTTATTATCGTTCTATCGATAATAACTGCATAATATGGGTAATAATGCATGTTATATTGATGATAATGAAAGTAGTAAGTATATTTATTACAGTTCTAGCGATAATAACTGCATTATATGCATAATAAGGCATGTTATATTGATAATATCGGGAGTAATAAGTATAATTATTATAGTTCTAGCGATAATAATAGTAAAATATGGCTAATAGTGCATGTTATATCGATAATAGTAAAAGTAATAAGTATATTTATTACAGTTCTATCGATAATAACTGCATAATATGGGTAATAATGCATGTTATATTGAGAATAATATAAGTAATAAGTATAATTATTACAGTTCTGGCGATAATAACAGCATTATATGGGTAATAATGCACGTTATATTGCTAATAGTATAAGTAATAAGTATAATTATTACAGTTCTAGCGATAATACCTCTATTATATGGGTAATAATGCATTTTATATTGATAATGATATAAGTAATAAGTATAATTATTACAGTTCTAGCGATAATAACTGCATAATATGGGTAATAATGCACGTTATATTGCTAATAATATAAGTAATGAGTACAATTATTACAGTTGTAGCGATAATAACTGCATTATATGGGTAATAATGCATGTTATATTGATAATAATATAAGTAATAAGTATAATTATTGCAGTTCTAGCGATAATAACTGCATTATATGGGTAATAATGCATGTTATATTGATGATAATAAAAGTAATACGTATATTTATTATAGTTCTAGCGATAATAACTGCATAATATGGGTAATAATGCATGTTATATTGATAATAATCTAAGTAATAAGAATAATTATTACAGTTCTAGCGATAATAACGGCATTATATGGGTAATAATGCACGTTATATTGTTAACAATATAAGCAATAAGTTTAATTATTACAGTTCTAGCGATAATAACTGCATTATATGGGTAATAATGCATGTTATATTGATGATAATGAAAGTAATACGTATATTTATTATAGTTCTAGCGATAATAACTGCATAATATGGGTAATAATGCATGTTATATTGAGAATAATATAAGTAATAAGTATAATTATTACAGTTCTGGCGATAATAACTGCATTATATGGGTAATAATGCACGTTATATTGCTAATAGTATAAGTAATAAGTATAATTATTACAGTTCTAGCGATAATACCTCTATTATATGGGTAATAATGCATGTTATATTGATAATGATATAAGTAATAAGTATAATTATTACAGTTCTAGCGATAATAACTGCGTAATATGGGTAATAATGCACGTTATATTGCTAATAATATAAGTAATGAATACAATTATTACAGTTCTAGCGATAATAACTGCATTATATGGGTAAGAATGCGTGTTATATTGATAATAATATAAGTAATGAGTATAATTATTACAGTTCTAGCGATAATAACTGCATTATATGGGTAATAATGCACGTTATATTGCTAATAATATAAGTAATGAATACAATTATTACAGTTCTAGCGATAATAACTGCATTATATGGGTAATAATGCGTGTTATATTGATAATAATATAAGTAATGAGTATAATTATTATAGTTCTAGCGATAATAATAGTAAAATATGGCAAATAGTGCATGTTATATTGATAATAATAAAAGTAATACGTATATTTATTACAGTTCTATCGATAATAACTGCATAATATGGGTAATAATGCATGTTATATTGATGATACTAAAAGTTTAAGTATAATTATTACAGTTCTGGCGATAATAACTGCATTATATGGGTAATAATGCACGTTATATTGCTATTAGTATAAGTAATATGTATAATTATTACAGTTCTAGCGATAATAACTCCATTATATGGGTAATAATGCACGTTATATTGCTAACAATATAAGTAATAAGTATAATTATTACAGTTCTAGTGATAATAACTGCATTATATGGGTAATAATGCATGCTATATTAATAATATTGGGAGTAATAAGTATATTTATTATGGTTCTAGAGATAATAACTGCATAATATGGGTAATAGTGCATGTTATATTGATAATAATATAAGGAATAAGTATAATTATTACAGTTCTAGCGATAATACCTCCATTATATGGGTAATAATGCATGTTATATTGATAATATCGGGAGTAATAAGTATAATCATTATAGTTCTAGCGATAATAATAGTAAAATATGGCAAATAGTGCATGTTACATTTATAATAATAAAAGTAATAAGTATATTTAATACAGTTCTATCAATAATAACTGCATAATATGGGTAATAATGCATGTTATATTGATGATAGTAAAAGTAATACGTATATTTATTATAGTTCTAGCGATAATAACTGCATAATATGGGTAATAATGCATGTTATATTGAGAATAATATAAGTAATAAGTATAATTATTACAGTTCTAGCGATAATAACTGCAATTTATGGGTAATAATGCACGTTATATTGCTAATAATATAAGTAATAAGTATAATTATTACAGTCCTAGCGATAATAACTGTATTATATGGGTAACAATGCATGTTATATTGATAATATCGGGAGTAATAAGTACAATTATTATAGTTCTAGCGATAGTAATAGTAAAATGTGGCTAATAGTGCATGATATATTGATAATAGTAAAAGTAATAAGTATATTTATTACAGTTCTATCGATAATAACTACATAATATGGGTAATAATGCATGTTATATTGATGATAATGAAAGTAATACGTATATTTATTACAGTTCTAGCGATAATAACTGCATAATATGGGTAATAATGCATGTTATATTGAGAATAATATAAGTAATAAGTATAATTATTACAGTTCTGGCGATAATAACTGCATTATATGGGTAATAATGCACGTTATATTGCTAATAGTATAAGTAATAAGTATAATTATTACAGTTCTAGCGATAATACCTCCATTATATGGGTAATAATGCATGTTACACTGATAATATTGGGAGTAATAAGTATAATTATTACAGTTCTAGTGATAATAACTGCATTATATGGGTAATAATGCATGCTATATTAATAATATTGGGAGTAATAAGTATATTTATTATGGTTCTAGAGATAATAACTGCATAATATGGGTAATAGTGCATGTTATATTGATAATAATATAAGGAATAAGTATAATTACTACAGTTCTAGCGATAATACCTCCATTATATGGGTAATAATGCATGTTATATTGATAATATCGGGAGTAATAAGTATAATCATTATAGTTCTAGCGATAATAATAGTAAAATATGGCAAATAGTGCATGTTACATTTATAATAATAAAAGTAATAAGTATATTTAATACAGTTCTATCAATAATAACTGCATAATATGGGTAATAATGCATGTTATATTGATGATAGTAAAAGTAATACGTATATTTATTATAGTTCTAGCGATAATAACTGCATAATATGGGTAATAATGCATGTTATATTGAGAATAATATAAGTAATAAGTATAATTATTACAGTTCTAGCGATAATAACTGCAATTTATGGGTAATAATGCACGTTATATTGCTAATAATATAAGTAATAAGTATAATTATTACAGTCCTAGCGATAATAACTGTATTATATGGGTAACAATGCATGTTATATTGATAATATCGGGAGTAATAAGTACAATTATTATAGTTCTAGCGATAGTAATAGTAAAATGTGGCTAATAGTGCATGATATATTGATAATAGTAAAAGTAATAAGTATATTTATTACAGTTCTATCGATAATAACTGCATAATATGGGTAATAATGCATGTTATATTGATGATAATGAAAGTAATACGTATATTTATTACAGTTCTAGCGATAATAACTGCATAATATGGGTAATAATGCATGTTATATTGAGAATAATATAAGTAATAAGTATAATTATTACAGTTCTAGCGATAATAACTGCAATTTATGGGTAATAATGCACGTTATATTGCTAATAATATAAGTAATAAGTATAATTATTACAGTCCTAGCGATAATAACTGTATTATATGGGTAACAATGCATGTTATATTGATAATATCGGGAGTAATAAGTACAATTATTATAGTTCTAGCGATAGTAATAGTAAAATGTGGCTAATAGTGCATGATATATTGATAATAGTAAAAGTAATAAGTATATTTATTACAGTTCTATCGATAATAACTGCATAATATGGGTAATAATGCATGTTATATTGATGATAATGAAAGTAATACGTATATTTATTACAGTTCTAGCGATAATAACTGCATAATATGGGTAATAATGCATGTTATATTGAGAATAATATAAGTAATAAGTATAATTATTACAGTTCTGGCGATAATAACTGCATTATATGGGTAATAATGCACGTTATATTGCTAATAGTATAAGTAATAAGTATAATTATTACAGTTCTAGCGATAATACCTCCATTATATGGGTAATAATGCATGTTACACTGATAATATTGGGAGTAATAAGTATATTTATTATAGTTCTAGCGATAATAACTGCATAATATGGGTAATAATGCATGTTATATTGATAATAATATAAGTAATAAGTATAATTATTACAGTTCTAGCGATAATACCTCCATTATATGGGTAATAATGCATGTTATATTGATGATAATGAAAGTAATACGTATATTTATTATAGTTCTAGCGATAATAACTGCATAATATGGGTAATAATGCATGTTATATTGAGAATAATATAAGTAATAAGTATAATTATTACAGTTCTAGCGATAATAACTGCAATTTATGGGTAATAATGCACGTTATATTGCTAATAATATAAGTAATAAGTATAATTATTACAGTTCTAGCGATAATAACTGTATTATATGGGTAATAATGCATGTTATATTGATAATATCTGGAGTAATAAGTACAATTATTATAGTTCTAGCGATAATAATAGTATAATATGGCTAATAGTGCATGTTATATTGATAATAATAAAAGTAATAAGTATATTTATTATCGTTCTATCGATAATAACTGCATAATATGGGTAATAATGCATGTTATATTGATGATAATGAAAGTAGTAAGTATATTTATTACAGTTCTAGCGATAATAACTGCATTATATGCGTAATGAGGCATGTTATATTGATAATATCGGGAGTAATAAGTATAATTATTATAGTTCTAGCGATAGTAATAGTAAAATGTGGCTAATAGTGCATGATATATTGATAATAGTAAAAGTAATAAGTATATTTATTACAGTTCTATCGATAATAACTGCATAATATGGGTAATAATGCATGTTATATTGATGATAATGAAAGTAATACGTATATTTATTATAGTTCTAGCGATAATAACTGCATAATATGGGTAATAATGCATGTTATATTGAGAATAATATAAGTAATAAGTATAATTATTACAGTTCTGGCGATAATAACTGCATTATATGGGTAATAATGCACGTTATATTGCTAATAGTATAAGTAATAAGTATAATTATTACAGTTCTAGCGATAATACCACCATTATATGGGTAATAATGCATGTTATATAATAATAATATAAGTATTAAGTATAATTATTACAGTCCTAGCGATAATAACTGCATAATATGGGTAATAATGCACGTTATATTGCAAATAATATAAGTAATGAGTATAATTATTACAGTCCTAGCGATAATAACTGTATTATATGGGTAACAATGCATGTTATATTGATAATATCGGGAGTAATAAGTACAATTATTATAGTTCTAGCGATAATAATAGTACAATATGGCTAATAGTGCATGTTATATTGATAATAATAAAAGTAATAAGTATATTTATTATCGTTCTATCGATAATAACTGCATAATATGGGTAATAATGCATGTTATATTGATGATCATGAAAGTAGTAAGTATATTTATTACAGTTCTAGCGATAATAACTGCATTATATGCGTAATAAGGCATGTTATATTGATAATAATAAAAGTAATAAGTATATTTATTATCGTTCTATCGCTAATAACTTCTTAATATGGGTAATAATGCATGTTATATTGAGAATAATATAAGTAATAAGTATAATTATTACAGTTCTGGCGATAATAACTGCATTATATGGGTAATAATGCACGTTATATTGCTAATAGTATAAGTAATAAGTATAATTATTACAGTTCTAGCGATAATACCTCTATTATATGGGTAATAATGCATGTTATATTGATAATGATATAAGTAATAAGTATAATTATTACAGTTCTAGCGATAATAACTGCGTAATATGGGTAATAATGCACGTTATATTGCTAATAATATAAGTAATGAATACAATTATTACAGTTCTAGCGATAATAACTGCATTATATGGGTAATAATGCGTGTTATATTGATAATAATATAAGTAATGAGTATAATTATTACAGTTCTAGCGATAATAACTGCATTATATGGGTAATAATGCACGTTATATTGCTAATAATATAAGTAATGAATACAATTATTACAGTTCTAGCGATAATAACTGCATTATATGGGTAATAATGCGTGTTATATTGATAATAATATAAGTAATGAGTATAATTATTATAGTTCTAGCGATAATAATAGTAAAATATGGCAAATAGTGCATGTTATATTGATAATAATAAAAGTAATACGTATATTTATTACAGTTCTATCGATAATAACTGCATAATATGGGTAATAATGCATGTTATATTGATGATACTAAAAGTTTAAGTATAATTATTACAGTTCTGGCGATAATAACTGCATTATATGGGTAATAATGCACGTTATATTGCTATTAGTATAAGTAATATGTATAATTATTACAGTTCTAGCGATAATAACTCCATTATATGGGTAATAATGCACGTTATATTGCTAACAATATAAGTAATAAGTATAATTATTACAGTTCTAGTGATAATAACTGCATTATATGGGTAATAATGCATGCTATATTAATAATATTGGGAGTAATAAGTATATTTATTATGGTTCTAGAGATAATAACTGCATAATATGGGTAATAGTGCATGTTATATTGATAATAATATAAGGAATAAGTATAATTATTGCAGTTCTAGCGATAATACCTCCATTATATGGGTAATAATGCATGTTATATTGATAATATCGGGAGTAATAAGTATAATTATTATAGTTCTAGCGATAATAATAGTAAAATATGGCAAATAGTGCATGTTACATTTATAATAATAAAAGTAATAAGTATATTTAATACAGTTCTATCGATAATAACTGCATAATATGGGTAATAATGCATGTTATATTGATGATAGTAAAAGTAATACGTATATTTATTATAGTTCTAGCGATAATAACTGCATAATATGGGTAATAATGCATGTTATATTGAGAATAATATAAGTAATAAGTATAATTATTACAGTTCTAGCGATAATAACTGCAATTTATGGGTAATAATGCACGTTATATTGCTAATAATATAAGTAATAAGTATAATTATTACAGTCCTAGCGATAATAACTGTATTATATGGGTAACAATGCATGTTATATTGATAATATCGGGAGTAATAAGTACAATTATTATAGTTCTAGCGATAGTAATAGTAAAATGTGGCTAATAGTGCATGATATATTGATAATAGTAAAAGTAATAAGTATATTTATTACAGTTCTATCGATAATAACTGCATAATATGGGTAATAATGCATGTTATATTGATGATCATGAAAGTAGTAAGTATATTTATTTCAGTTCTATCGATAATAACTGCATAATATGGGTAATAATGCATGTTATATTGATGATAATGAAAGTAATACGTATATTTATTACAGTTCTAGCGATAATACCTCCATTATATGGGTAATAATGCATGTTACACTGATAATATTGGGAGTAATAAGTATATTTATTATAGTTCTAGCGATAATAACTGCATAATATGGGTAATAATGCATGTTATATTGATAATAATATAAGTAATAAGTATAATTATTACAGTTCTAGCGATAATACCTCCATTATATGGGTAATAATGCATGTTATATTGATGATAATGAAAGTAATACGTATATTTATTATAGTTCTAGCGATAATAACTGCATAATATGGGTAATAATGCATGTTATATTGAGAATAATATAAGTAATAAGTATAATTATTACAGTTCTAGCGATAATAACTGCAATTTATGGGTAATAATGCACGTTATATTGCTAATAATATAAGTAATAAGTATAATTATTACAGTTCTAGCGATAATAACTGTATTATATGGGTAATAATGCATGTTATATTGATAATATCTGGAGTAATAAGTACAATTATTATAGTTCTAGCGATAATAATAGTATAATATGGCTAATAGTGCATGTTATATTGATAATAATAAAAGTAATAAGTATATTTATTATCGTTCTATCGATAATAACTGCATAATATGGGTAATAATGCATGTTATATTGATGATAATGAAAGTAGTAAGTATATTTATTACAGTTCTAGCGATAATAACTGCATTATATGCGTAATAAGGCATGTTATATTGATAATATCGGGAGTAATAAGTATAATTATTATAGTTCTAGCGATAGTAATAGTAAAATGTGGCTAATAGTGCATGATATATTGATAATAGTAAAAGTAATAAGTATATTTATTACAGTTCTATCGATAATAACTGCATAATATGGGTAATAATGCATGTTATATTGATGATAATGAAAGTAATACGTATATTTATTACAGTTCTAGCGATAATAACTGCATCATATGGGTAATAATGCACGTTATATTGCTAATAATATAAGTAATAAGTATAATTATTACAGTTCTAGCGATAATAACTGCATTATATGGGTAATAATGCACGTTATATTGCTAATAGTATAAGTAATAAGTATAATTATTACAGTTCTAGCGATAATACCTCCATTATATGGGTAATAATGCATGTTACACTGATAATATTGGGAGTAATAAGTATATTTATTATAGTTCTAGCGATAATAACTGCATAATATGGGTAATAATGCATGTTATATTGATAATAATATAAGTAATAAGTATAATTATTACAGTTCTAGCGATAATACCTCCATTATATGGGTAATAATGCATGTTATATTGATGATAATGAAAGTAATACGTATATTTATTATAGTTCTAGCGATAATAACTGCATAATATGGGTAATAATGCATGTTATATTGAGAATAATATAAGTAATAAGTATAATTATTACAGTTCTAGCGATAATAACTGCAATTTATGGGTAATAATGCACGTTATATTGCTAATAATATAAGTAATAAGTATAATTATTACAGTTCTAGCGATAATACCTCCATTATATGGGTAATAATGCATGTTATATTGATGATAATGAAAGTAATACGTATATTTATTATAGTTCTAGCGATAATAACTGCATAATATTGGTAATAATGCATGTTATATTGAGAATAATATAAGTAATAAGTATAATTATTACAGTTCTGGCGATAATAACTGCATTATATGGGTAATAATGCACGTTATATTGCTAATAGTATAAGTAATAAGAATAATTATTATAGTTCTAGCGATAACAATAGTAAAATATGGCTAATAGTGCATGTTATATTGATAATAGTAAAAGTAATAAGCATATTTATTACAGTTCTATCGATAATAACTGCATAATATGGGTAATAATGCATGTTATATTGATAATAATAAAAGTAATACGTATATTTATTATAGTTCTAGCGATAATAACTGCATAATATGGGTAATAATGCACGTTATATTGCTAATAATATAAGTAGTAAGTATAATTATTACAGTTCTAGCGATAATAATTGCATTATATGGGTAATAATGCACGTTATATTGCCAATAATATAAGTAATAAATATAATTATTACAGTTCCAGCGATAATAACTGTATTATATGGGTAAAAATGCACGTTATATTGCTAATAATATAAGTAATAAATATAATTATTACAGTTCTAGCGATAATAACTGCATTATATGGGTAATAATGCACGTTATATTGCTAATAATATAAGTAATAAATATAATTATTACAGTTCTAGCGATTATAACTGCATTATATGGGTAATAATGCATGTTATATTGATAATATCGGGAGTAATAAGTATAATTATTATAGTTCTAGCGATAATAATTGTAAAATATGGCAAATAGTGCATGTTATATTGATAATAATAAAAGTAATAAGTATATTTATTACAGCTCTATCGATAATAACTGCATAGTATGGGTAATAATGCATGTTATATTGATAATAACATAAGTAATAAGTATAATTATTACAGTTCTAGCGATAATAACTCCATTATATGGGTAATAATGCATGTTATATTGCTAACTATATAAGTAATAAGTATAATTATTAGAGTTCTAGCGATAATAACTGCATTAAATGGGTAATAATGCAGGTTATATTGATAATAATAAAAGTAATAAGTATATTTATTATCGTTCTATCGATAATAACTTCTTAATATGGGTAATAACGCATGTTATATTGATGATAATGAAAGCAGTAAGTATATTTATTACAGTTCTAGCGATAATAACTGCATTATATTGCGTAATAATGCATGTTATATTGATAATATCGGGAGTAGTAAGTATAATTATTACAGTTCTAGCGATAATACTAGTAAAATATGGCTAAGAGTGCCTGTTATATTGATAATAATAATAGTAATAAGTATATTTATTATACTTCTCTCGATAATACCTGCATTATATGGGCAATAATGCATGTCATATTGATAATATCGGGAGTAATAAGTATAATTATTATAGTTGTAGCGATAATAATAGCGAAATATGGCAAATAGTGCATGTAATACTGATAATAATAAAAGTAATAAGTATATTTATTATCGTTCTATCGATAATAACTTCTTAATATGGGTAATAATGCATGTTATATTGATGATAATGAAAGCAGTAAGTATATTTATTACAGTTCTAGCGATAATAACTGCATTATATGCGTAATAATGCATGTTATATTGATAATATCGGGAGTAATAAGTATAATCATTATAGTTCTAGCGATAATAATAGTAAAATATGGCAAATAGTGCATGTTACATTTATAATAAT
This sequence comes from Megachile leachella, assembly GCA_963576845.1. Taxonomy (NCBI): domain Eukaryota; kingdom Metazoa; phylum Arthropoda; class Insecta; order Hymenoptera; family Megachilidae; genus Megachile; species Megachile leachella. Next base: position 1,012,167 of record CAUYWW010000082.1, read on the forward strand.
AAAAGTAATAAGTATATTTAATACAGTTCTATCAATAATAACTGCATAATATGGGTAATAATGCATGTTATATTGATGATAGTAAAAGTAATACGTATATTTATTATAGTTCTAGCGATAATAACTGCATAATATGGGTAATAATGCATGTTATATTAAGAATAATATAAGTAATAAGTATAATTATTACAGTTCTAGCGATAATAACTGCAATTTATGGGTAATAATGCACGTTATATTGCTAATAATATAAGTAATAAGTATAATTATTACAGTCCTAGCGATAATAACTGTATTATATGGGTAACAATGCATGTTATATTGATAATATCGGGAGTAATAAGTACAATTATTATAGTTCTAGCGATAGTAATAGTAAAATGTGGCTAATAGTGCATGATATATTGATAATAGTAAAAGTAATAAGTATATTTATTACAGTTCTATCGATAATAACTGCATAATATGGGTAATAATGCATGTTATATTGATGATAATGAAAGTAATACGTATATTTATTACAGTTCTAGCGATAATAACTGCATAATATGGGTAATAATGCATGTTATATTGAGAATAATATAAGTAATAAGTATAATTATTACAGTTCTGGCGATAATAACTGCATTATATGGGTAATAATGCACGTTATATTGCTAATAGTATAAGTAATAAGTATAATTATTACAGTTCTAGCGATAATACCTCCATTATATGGGTAATAATGCATGTTACACTGATAATATTGGGAGTAATAAGTATATTTATTATAGTTCTAGCGATAATAACTGCATAATATGGGTAATAATGCATGTTATATTGATAATAATATAAGTAATAAGTATAATTATTACAGTTCTAGCGATAATACCTCCATTATATGGGTAATAATGCATGTTATATTGATGATAATGAAAGTAATACGTATATTTATTATAGTTCTAGCGATAATAACTGCATAATATGGGTAATAATGCATGTTATATTGAGAATAATATAAGTAATAAGTATAATTATTACAGTTCTAGCGATAATAACTGCAATTTATGGGTAATAATGCACGTTATATTGCTAATAATATAAGTAATAAGTATAATTATTACAGTTCTAGCGATAATAACTGTATTATATGGGTAATAATGCATGTTATATTGATAATATCTGGAGTAATAAGTACAATTATTATAGTTCTAGCGATAATAATAGTATAATATGGCTAATAGTGCATGTTATATTGATAATAATAAAAGTAATAAGTATATTTATTATCGTTCTATCGATAATAACTGCATAATATGGGTAATAATGCATGTTATATTGATGATAATGAAAGTAGTAAGTATATTTATTACAGTTCTAGCGATAATAACTGCATTATATGCGTAATGAGGCATGTTATATTGATAATATCGGGAGTAATAAGTATAATTATTATAGTTCTAGCGATAGTAATAGTAAAATGTGGCTAATAGTGCATGATATATTGATAATAGTAAAAGTAATAAGTATATTTATTACAGTTCTATCGATAATAACTGCATAATATGGGTAATAATGCATGTTATATTGATGATAATGAAAGTAATACGTATATTTATTATAGTTCTAGCGATAATAACTGCATAATATGGGTAATAATGCATGTTATATTGAGAATAATATAAGTAATAAGTATAATTATTACAGTTCTGGCGATAATAACTGCATTATATGGGTAATAATGCACGTTATATTGCTAATAGTATAAGTAATAAGTATAATTATTACAGTTCTAGCGATAATACCACCATTATATGGGTAATAATGCATGTTATATAATAATAATATAAGTATTAAGTATAATTATTACAGTCCTAGCGATAATAACTGCATAATATGGGTAATAATGCACGTTATATTGCAAATAATATAAGTAATGAGTATAATTATTACAGTCCTAACGATAATAACTGTATTATATGGGTAACAATGCATGTTATATTGATAATATCGGGAGTAATAAGTACAATTATTATAGTTCTAGCGATAATAATAGTACAATATGGCTAATAGTGCATGTTATATTGATAATAATAAAAGTAATAAGTATATTTATTATCGTTCTATCGATAATAACTGCATAATATGGGAAATAATGCATGTTATATTGATGATCATGAAAGTAGTAAGTATATTTATTACAGTTCTAGCGATAATAACTGCATTATATGCGTAATAAGGCATGTTATATTGATAATAATAAAAGTAATAAGTATATTTATTATCGTTCTATCGCTAATAACTTCTTAATATGGGTAATAATGCATGTTATATTGAGAATAATATAAGTAATAAGTATAATTATTACAGTTCTGGCGATAATAACTGCATTATATGGGTAATAATGCACGTTATATTGCTAATAGTATAAGTAATAAGTATAATTATTACAGTTCTAGCGATAATACCTCTATTATATGGGTAATAATGCATGTTATATTGATAATGATATAAGTAATAAGTATAATTATTACAGTTCTAGCGATAATAACTGCGTAATATGGGTAATAATGCACGTTATATTGCTAATAATATAAGTAATGAATACAATTATTACAGTTCTAGCGATAATAACTGCATTATATGGGTAATAATGCGTGTTATATTGATAATAATATAAGTAATGAGTATAATTATTACAGTTCTAGCGATAATAACTGCATTATATGGGTAATAATGCACGTTATATTGCTAATAATATAAGTAATGAATACAATTATTACAGTTCTAGCGATAATAACTGCATTATATGGGTAATAATGCGTGTTATATTGATAATAATATAAGTAATGAGTATAATTATTATAGTTCTAGCGATAATAATAGTAAAATATGGCAAATAGTGCATGTTATATTGATAATAATAAAAGTAATACGTATATTTATTACAGTTCTATCGATAATAACTGCATAATATGGGTAATAATGCATGTTATATTGATGATACTAAAAGTTTAAGTATAATTATTACAGTTCTGGCGATAATAACTGCATTATATGGGTAATAATGCACGTTATATTGCTATTAGTATAAGTAATATGTATAATTATTACAGTTCTAGCGATAATAACTCCATTATATGGGTAATAATGCACGTTATATTGCTAACAATATAAGTAATAAGTATAATTATTACAGTTCTAGTGATAATAACTGCATTATATGGGTAATAATGCATGCTATATTAATAATATTGGGAGTAATAAGTATATTTATTATGGTTCTAGAGATAATAACTGCATAATATGGGTAATAGTGCATGTTATATTGATAATAATATAAGGAATAAGTATAATTATTGCAGTTCTAGCGATAATACCTCCATTATATGGGTAATAATGCATGTTATATTGATAATATCGGGAGTAATAAGTATAATTATTATAGTTCTAGCGATAATAATAGTAAAATATGGCAAATAGTGCATGTTACATTTATAATAATAAAAGTAATAAGTATATTTAATACAGTTCTATCGATAATAACTGCATAATATGGGTAATAATGCATGTTATATTGATGATAGTAAAAGTAATACGTATATTTATTATAGTTCTAGCGATAATAACTGCATAATATGGGTAATAATGCATGTTATATTGAGAATAATATAAGTAATAAGTATAATTATTACAGTTCTAGCGATAATAACTGCAATTTATGGGTAATAATGCACGTTATATTGCTAATAATATAAGTAATAAGTATAATTATTACAGTCCTAGCGATAATAACTGTATTATATGGGTAACAATGCATGTTATATTGATAATATCGGGAGTAATAAGTACAATTATTATAGTTCTAGCGATAGTAATAGTAAAATGTGGCTAATAGTGCATGATATATTGATAATAGTAAAAGTAATAAGTATATTTATTACAGTTCTATCGATAATAACTGCATAATATGGGTAATAATGCATGTTATATTGATGATCATGAAAGTAGTAAGTATATTTATTTCAGTTCTATCGATAATAACTGCATAATATGGGTAATAATGCATGTTATATTGATGATAATGAAAGTAATACGTATATTTATTACAGTTCTAGCGATAATAACTGCATAATATGGGTAATAATGCATGTTATATTGAGAATAATATAAGTAATAAGTATAATTATTACAGTTCTGGCGATAATAACTGCATTATATGGGTAATAATGCACGTTATATTGCTAATAGTATAAGTAATAAGTATAATTATTACAGTTCTAGCGATAATACCTCCATTATATGGGTAATAATGCATGTTACACTGATAATATTGGGAGTAATAAGTATATTTATTATAGTTCTAGCGATAATAACTGCATAATATGGGTAATAATGCATGTTATATTGATAATAATATAAGTAATAAGTATAATTATTACAGTTCTAGCGATAATACCTCCATTATATGGGTAATAATGCATGTTATATTGATGATAATGAAAGTAATACGTATATTTATTATAGTTCTAGCGATAATAACTGCATAATATGGGTAATAATGCATGTTATATTGAGAATAATATAAGTAATAAGTATAATTATTACAGTTCTAGCGATAATAACTGCAATTTATGGGTAATAATGCACGTTATATTGCTAATAATATAAGTAATAAGTATAATTATTACAGTTCTAGCGATAATAACTGTATTATATGGGTAATAATGCATGTTATATTGATAATATCTGGAGTAATAAGTACAATTATTATAGTTCTAGCGATAATAATAGTATAATATGGCTAATAGTGCATGTTATATTGATAATAATAAAAGTAATAAGTATATTTATTATCGTTCTATCGATAATAACTGCATAATATGGGTAATAATGCATGTTATATTGATGATAATGAAAGTAGTAAGTATATTTATTACAGTTCTAGCGATAATAACTGCATCATATGGGTAATAATGCACGTTATATTGCTAATAATATAAGTAATAAGTATAATTATTACAGTTCTAGCGATAATAACTGCATTATATGGGTAATAATGCACGTTATATTGCTAATAGTATAAGTAATAAGTATAATTATTACAGTTCTAGCGATAATACCTCCATTATATGGGTAATAATGCATGTTACACTGATAATATTGGGAGTAATAAGTATATTTATTATAGTTCTAGCGATAATAACTGCATAATATGGGTAATAATGCATGTTATATTGATAATAATATAAGTAATAAGTATAATTATTACAGTTCTAGCGATAATACCTCCATTATATGGGTAATAATGCATGTTATATTGATGATAATGAAAGTAATACGTATATTTATTATAGTTCTAGCGATAATAACTGCATAATATGGGTAATAATGCATGTTATATTGAGAATAATATAAGTAATAAGTATAATTATTACAGTTCTAGCGATAATAACTGCAATTTATGGGTAATAATGCACGTTATATTGCTAATAATATAAGTAATAAGTATAATTATTACAGTTCTAGCGATAATACCTCCATTATATGGGTAATAATGCATGTTATATTGATGATAATGAAAGTAATACGTATATTTATTATAGTTCTAGCGATAATAACTGCATAATATGGGTAATAATGCATGTTATATTGAGAATAATATAAGTAATAAGTATAATTATTACAGTTCTAGCGATAATAACTGCAATTTATGGGTAATAATGCACGTTATATTGCTAATAATATAAGTAATAAGTATAATTATTACAGTTCTAGCGATAATACCTCCATTATATGGGTAATAATGCATGTTATATTGATGATAATGAAAGTAATACGTATATTTATTATAGTTCTAGCGATAATAACTGCATAATATGGGTAATAATGCATGTTATATTGAGAATAATATAAGTAATTCGTATAATTATTACAGTTCTGGCGATAATAACTGCATTATATGGGTAATAATGCACGTTATATTGCTAATAGTATAAGTAATAAGTATAATTATTACAGTTCTAGCGATAATACCTCCATTATATGGGTAATAATGCATGTTATATTGATAATAATATAAGTAATAAGTATAATTATTACAGTTCTAGCGATAATAACTGCATAATATGGGTAATAATGCACGTTATATTGCAAATAATATAAGTAATGAGTATACTTATTACAGTTCTAGCGATAATAACTGCATTATATGGGTAATAATGCACGTTATATTGCTAATAATATAAGTAATAAGTATAATTATTACAGTTCTAGCGATAATAACTGCATTATATGGGTATTAATGCATGTTACATTGATAATATTGGGAGTAATAAGTATATTTATTATAGTTCTAGCGGTAATAACTGCATGATATGGCTAATAATGCATGTTATATTGAGAATAATATAAGTAATAAGTATAATTATTACAGTTCTGGCGATAATAAGTGCATTATATGGGTAATAATGAATGTTATATTGATAATGATATAAGTAATAAGTATAATTATTACAGTTCTAGCGATAATAACTGCATAAAATGGGTAATAATGCACGTTATATTGCTAACAATATAAGTAATAAGTATAATTATTACAGTTCTAGCGATAATAACTGCATTATATGGGTAATAATGCATGTTATATTGATGATAATGAAAGTAATACGTATATTTATTATAGTTCTAGCGATAATAACTGCATAATATTGGTAATAATGCATGTTATATTGAGAATAATATAAGTAATAAGTATAATTATTACAGTTCTGGCGATAATAACTGCATTATATGGGTAATAATGCACGTTATATTGCTAATAGTATAAGTAATAAGAATAATTATTATAGTTCTAGCGATAACAATAGTAAAATATGGCTAATAGTGCATGTTATATTGATAATAGTAAAAGTAATAAGTATATTTATTACAGTTCTATCGATAATAACTGCATAATATGGGTAATAATGCATGTTATATTGATAATAATAAAAGTAATACGTATATTTATTATAGTTCTAGCGATAATAACTGCATAATATGGGTAATAATGCACGTTATATTGCTAATAATATAAGTAGTAAGTATAATTATTACAGTTCTAGCGATAATAATTGCATTATATGGGTAATAATGCACGTTATATTGCCAATAATATAAGTAATAAATATAATTATTACAGTTCCAGCGATAATAACTGTATTATATGGGTAAAAATGCACGTTATATTGCTAATAATATAAGTAATAAATATAATTATTACAGTTCTAGCGATAATAACTGCATTATATGGGTAATAATGCACGTTATATTGCTAATAATATAAGTAATAAATATAATTATTACAGTTCTAGCGATTATAACTGCATTATATGGGTAATAATGCATGTTATATTGATAATATCGGGAGTAATAAGTATAATTATTATAGTTCTAGCGATAATAATTGTAAAATATGGCAAATAGTGCATGTTATATTGATAATAATAAAAGTAATAAGTATATTTATTACAGCTCTATCGATAATAACTGCATAGTATGGGTAATAATGCATGTTATATTGATAATAACATAAGTAATAAGTATAATTATTACAGTTCTAGCGATAATAACTCCATTATATGGGTAATAATGCATGTTATATTGCTAACTATATAAGTAATAAGTATAATTATTACAGTTCTAGCGATAATAACTGCATTAAATGGGTAATAATGCAGGTTATATTGATAATAATAAAAGTAATAAGTATATTTATTATCGTTCTATCGATAATAACTTCTTAATATGGGTAATAACGCATGTTATATTGATGATAATGAAAGCAGTAAGTATATTTATTACAGTTCTAGCGATAATAACTGCATTATATTGCGTAATAATGCATGTTATATTGATAATATCGGGAGTAGTAAGTATAATTATTACAGTTCTAGCGATAATACTAGTAAAATATGGCTAAGAGTGCCTGTTATATTGATAATAATAATAGTAATAAGTATATTTATTATACTTCTCTCGATAATACCTGCATTATATGGGCAATAATGCATGTCATATTGATAATATCGGGAGTAATAAGTATAATTATTATAGTTGTAGCGATAATAATAGTGAAATATGGCAAATAGTGCATGTAATACTGATAATAATAAAAGTAATAAGTATATTTATTATCGTTCTATCGATAATAACTTCTTAATATGGGTAATAATGCATGTTATATTGATGATAATGAAAGCAGTAAGTATATTTATTACAGTTCTAGCGATAATAACTGCATTATATGCGTAATAATGCATGTTATATTGATAATATCTGGAGTAATAAGTATAATTATTATAGTTCTAGCGATAATAATAGTAAAATATGGCTAATAGTACATGTTATACTGATAATAATAAAAGTAATAAGTATATTTATTACACTTCTGTCGATAATAACTGCATTATATGGGTAATAATGCATGTTACATTGATAATATCGGGAGTAATAAGTATAATTATTATAGTTCTAGCGATAATAATAGTAAAATATGGCAAATAGTGCATGTTATATTGATAATAATAAAAGTAATAAATATATTTATTACAGTTCTATCGATAATAACTGCATAATATGGGTAATAATGCATGCTATATTGATGATAATAAAAGTAATACGTATATTTATTATAGTTCTAGCGATAATAACTGCATAATATGGGTAATAATGCATGTTATATTGATAATAATCTAAGTAATAAGTATAATTATTACAGTTCTAGCGATAATAACTGCATTATATGGATAATAATGCACGTTATATTGCTAATAATATAAGTAATGAGTACAATTATTACAGTTCTAGCGATAATAACTGTATTATATGGGTAATAATGCATGTTATATTGATAATAATATAAGTAATAAGTATAATTATTACAGTTCTAGCGATAATAACTGCATTATATGGGTAATAATGCATGTTATATTGATAATATCGGGAGTAATAAGTATAATTATTATAGTTCTAGCGATAATAATAGTAAAATATGGCAAATAGTGCATGTTATATTGATAATAATAAAAGTAATAAGTATATTTATTACAGTTCTATCGATAATAACTGCATAATATGGGTAATAATGCATGTTATATTGATGATAATAAAAGTAATACGTATATTTATTATAGTTCTAGCGATAATAACTGCATAATATGGGTAATAATGCATGTTATATTGATAACAATATGAGTAATAAGTATAATTATTACAGTTCTAGCGATAATAACTGCATTATATGGGTAATAATGCATGTTATATTGATGATAATGAAAGTAATACGTATATTTATTATAGTTCTAGCGATAATACCTCCATTATATGGGTAATAATGCATGTTATATTGATGATAATGAAAGTAATACGTATATTTATTATAGTTCTAGCGATAATAACTGCATAATATGGGTAATAATGCATGTTATATTGAGAATAATATAAGTAATAAGTATAATTATTACAGTTCTAGCGATAATAACTGCAATTTATGGGTAATAATGCACGTTATATTGCTAATAATATAAGTAATAAGTATAATTATTACAGTTCTAGCGATAATACCTCCATTATATGGGTAATAATGCATGTTATATTGATGATAATGAAAGTAATACGTATATTTATTATAGTTCTAGCGATAATAACTGCATAATATGGGTAATAATGCATGTTATATTGAGAATAATATAAGTAATAAGTATAATTATTACAGTTCTAGCGATAATAACTGCAATTTATGGGTAATAATGCACGTTATATTGCTAATAATATAAGTAATAAGTATAATTATTACAGTTCTAGCGATAATACCTCCATTATATGGGTAATAATGCATGTTATATTGATGATAATGAAAGTAATACGTATATTTATTATAGTTCTAGCGATAATAACTGCATAATATGGGTAATAATGCATGTTATATTGAGAATAATATAAGTAATTCGTATAATTATTACAGTTCTGGCGATAATAACTGCATTATATGGGTAATAATGCACGTTATATTGCTAATAGTATAAGTAATAAGTATAATTATTACAGTTCTAGCGATAATACCTCCATTATATGGGTAATAATGCATGTTATATTGATAATAATATAAGTAATAAGTATAATTATTACAGTTCTAGCGATAATAACTGCATAATATGGGTAATAATGCACGTTATATTGCAAATAATATAAGTAATGAGTATACTTATTACAGTTCTAGCGATAATAACTGCATTATATGGGTAATAATGCACGTTATATTGCTAATAATATAAGTAATAAGTATAATTATTACAGTTCTAGCGATAATAACTGCATTATATGGGTATTAATGCATGTTACATTGATAATATTGGGAGTAATAAGTATATTTATTATAGTTCTAGCGGGAATAACTGCATGATATGGCTAATAATGCATGTTATATTGAGAATAATATAAGTAATAAGTATAATTATTACAGTTCTGGCGATAATAAGTGCATTATATGGGTAATAATGAATGTTATATTGATAATGATATAAGTAATAAGTATAATTATTACAGTTCTAGCGATAATAACTGCATAAAATGGGTAATAATGCACGTTATATTGCTAACAATATAAGTAATAAGTATAATTATTACAGTTCTAGCGATAATAACTGCATTATATGGGTAATAATGCATGTTATATTGATGATAATGAAAGTAATACGTATATTTATTATAGTTCTAGCGATAATAACTGCATAATATTGGTAATAATGCATGTTATATTGAGAATAATATAAGTAATAAGTATAATTATTACAGTTCTGGCGATAATAACTGCATTATATGGGTAATAATGCACGTTATATTGCTAATAGTATAAGTAATAAGAATAATTATTATAGTTCTAGCGATAACAATAGTAAAATATGGCTAATAGTGCATGTTATATTGATAATAGTAAAAGTAATAAGTATATTTATTACAGTTCTATCGATAATAACTGCATAATATGGGTAATAATGCATGTTATATTGATAATAATAAAAGTAATACGTATATTTATTATAGTTCTAGCGATAATAACTGCATAATATGGGTAATAATGCACGTTATATTGCTAATAATATAAGTAGTAAGTATAATTATTACAGTTCTAGCGATAATAATTGCATTATATGGGTAATAATGCACGTTATATTGCCAATAATATAAGTAATAAATATAATTATTACAGTTCCAGCGATAATAACTGTATTATATGGGTAAAAATGCACGTTATATTGCTAATAATATAAGTAATAAATATAATTATTACAGTTCTAGCGATAATAACTGCATTATATGGGTAATAATGCACGTTATATTGCTAATAATATAAGTAATAAATATAATTATTACAGTTCTAGCGATTATAACTGCATTATATGGGTAATAATGCATGTTATATTGATAATATCGGGAGTAATAAGTATAATTATTATAGTTCTAGCGATAATAATTGTAAAATATGGCAAATAGTGCATGTTATATTGATAATAATAAAAGTAATAAGTATATTTATTACAGCTCTATCGATAATAACTGCATAGTATGGGTAATAATGCATGTTATATTGATAATAACATAAGTAATAAGTATAATTATTACAGTTCTAGCGATAATAACTCCATTATATGGGTAATAATGCATGTTATATTGCTAACTATATAAGTAATAAGTATAATTATTACAGTTCTAGCGATAATAACTGCATTAAATGGGTAATAATGCAGGTTATATTGATAATAATAAAAGTAATAAGTATATTTATTATCGTTCTATCGATAATAACTTCTTAATATGGGTAATAACGCATGTTATATTGATGATAATGAAAGCAGTAAGTATATTTATTACAGTTCTAGCGATAATAACTGCATTATATTGCGTAATAATGCATGTTATATTGATAATATCGGGAGTAGTAAGTATAATTATTACAGTTCTAGCGATAATACTAGTAAAATATGGCTAAGAGTGCCTGTTATATTGATAATAATAATAGTAATAAGTATATTTATTATACTTCTCTCGATAATACCTGCATTATATGGGCAATAATGCATGTCATATTGATAATATCGGGAGTAATAAGTATAATTATTATAGTTGTAGCGATAATAATAGTGAAATATGGCAAATAGTGCATGTAATACTGATAATAATAAAAGTAATAAGTATATTTATTATCGTTCTATCGATAATAACTTCTTAATATGGGTAATAATGCATGTTATATTGATGATAATGAAAGCAGTAAGTATATTTATTACAGTTCTAGCGATAATAACTGCATTATATGCGTAATAATGCATGTTATATTGATAATATCTGGAGTAATAAGTATAATTATTATAGTTCTAGCGATAATAATAGTAAAATATGGCTAATAGTACATGTTATACTGATAATAATAAAAGTAATAAGTATATTTATTACACTTCTGTCGATAATAACTGCATTATATGGGTAATAATGCATGTTACATTGATAATATCGGGAGTAATAAGTATAATTATTATAGTTCTAGCGATAATAATAGTAAAATATGGCAAATAGTGCATGTTATATTGATAATAATAAAAGTAATAAATATATTTATTACAGTTCTATCGATAATAACTGCATAATATGGGTAATAATGCATGCTATATTGATGATAATAAAAGTAATACGTATATTTATTATAGTTCTAGCGATAATAACTGCATAATATGGGTAATAATGCATGTTATATTGATAATAATCTAAGTAATAAGTATAATTATTACAGTTCTAGCGATAATAACTGCATTATATGGATAATAATGCACGTTATATTGCTAATAATATAAGTAATGAGTACAATTATTACAGTTCTAGCGATAATAACTGTATTATATGGGTAATAATGCATGTTATATTGATAATAATATAAGTAATAAGTATAATTATTACAGTTCTAGCGATAATAACTGCATTATATGGGTAATAATGCATGTTATATTGATAATATCGGGAGTAATAAGTATAATTATTATAGTTCTAGCGATAATAATAGTAAAATATGGCAAATAGTGCATGTTATATTGATAATAATAAAAGTAATAAGTATATTTATTACAGTTCTATCGATAATAACTGCATAATATGGGTAATAATGCATGTTATATTGATGATAATAAAAGTAATACGTATATTTATTATAGTTCTAGCGATAATAACTGCATAATATGGGTAATAATGCATGTTATATTGATAACAATATGAGTAATAAGTATAATTATTACAGTTCTAGCGATAATAACTGCATTATATGGGTAATAATGCACGTTATGTTGCGAACAATATAAGTAATAAGTATAATTATTACAGTTCTAGCGATAATACCTCCATTATATGGGTAATAATGCATGTTATATTGATGATAATGAAAGTAATACGTATATTTGTTATAGTTCTAGCGATAATAACTGCATAATATGGGTAATAATGCATGTTATATTGAGAATAATATAAGTAATAAGTATAATTATTACAGTTCTGGCGATAATAACTGCATTATATGGGTAATAATGCACGTTATATTGCTAATAGTATAAGTAATAAGTATAATTATTACAGTTCTTGCGATAATACCTCCATTATATGGGTAATAATGCATGTTATATTGATAATAATATAAGTAATAAGTATAATTATTACAGTTCTAGCGATAATAACTGCATTATATGGGTAATAATGCACGTTATATTGCTAATAATATAAGTAATAAGTATAATTATTACAGTTCTAGCGATAATAACTGCATTATATGGGTAATAATGCATGTTATACTGATAATAATATAAGTAATAAGTATAATTATTACAGTTCTAGCGATAATAACTGCATTTTATGGGTAATAATGCATGTTATATTGAGAATAATATAAGTAATACGTATAATTATTACAGTTCTGGCGATAATAACTGCATTATATGGGTAATAATGCACGTTATATTGCTAATAGTATAAGTAATAAGTATAATTATTACAGTTCTAGCGATAATAACGGCATTATATGGGTAATAATGCATGTTACATTGATAATATTGGGAGTAATAAGTATATTTATTATAGTTCTAGCGATAATAACTGCATAATATGGGTAATAATGCATGTTATATTGATAATAATATGAGTAATAAGTATAATTATTACAGTTCTAGCGATAATAACTGCATTATATGGGTAATAATGCATGTTATATTGATAATAATAAAAGTAATAAGCATATTTATTATCGTTCTATCGATAATAACTTCTTAATATGGGTAATAATGCATGTTATATTGATGATAACGAAAGTAGTAAGTATATTTATTACAGTTCTAGCGATAATAACTGCATTATATGCGTAATAAGGCATGTTATATTGATAATATCGGGAGTAATAAGTATAATTATTATAGTTCTAGCGATAGTAATAGTAAAATGTGGCTAATAGTGCATGATATATTGATAGTAGTAAAAGTAATAAGTATATTTATTACAGTTCTATCGATAATAACTGCATAATATGGGTAATAATGCATGTTATATTGATGATAATGAAAGTAATACGTATATTTATTATAGTTCTAGCGATAATAACTGCATAATATGGGTAATAATGCATGTTATATTGAGAATAATATAAGTAATTCGTATAATTCTTACAGTTCTGGCGATAATAACTGCATTATATGGGTAATAATGCACGTTATATTGCTAATAGTATAAGTAATAAGTATAATTATTACAGTTCTGGCGATAATAAGTGCATTATATGGGTAATAATGAATGTTATATTGATAATGATATAAGTAATAAGTATAATTATTACAGTTCTAGCGATAATAACTGCATAAAATGGGTAATAATGCACGTTATATTGCTAACAATATAAGTAATAAGTATAATTATTACAGTTCTAGCGATAATAACTGCATTATATGGGTAATAATGCATGTTATATTGATGATAATGAAAGTAATACGTATATTTATTATAGTTCTAGCGATAATAACTGCATAATATGGGTAATAATGCATGTTATATTGAGAATAATATAAGTAATAAGTATAATTATTACAGTTCTGGCGATAATAACTGCATTATATGGGTAATAATGCACGTTATATTGCTAATAGTATAAGTAATAAGAATAATTATTATAGTTCTAGCGATAACAATAGTAAAATATGGCTAATAGTGCATGTTATATTGATAATAGTAAAAGTAATAAGTATATTTATTACAGTTCTATCGATAATAACTGCATAATATGGATAATAATGCATGTTATATTGATAATAATAAAAGTAATACGTATATTTATTATAGTTCTAGCGATAATAACTGCATAATATGGGTAATAATGCACGTTATATTGCTAATAATATAAGTAGTAAGTATAATTATTACAGTTCTAGCGATAATAATTGCATTATATGGGTAATAATGCACGTTATATTGCCAATAATATAAGTAATAAATATAATTATTACAGTTCTAGCGATAATAACTGTATTATATGGGTAAAAATGCACGTTATATTGCTAATAATATAAGTAATAAATATAATTATTACAGTTCTAGCGATAATAACTGCATTATATGGGTAATAATGCACGTTATATTGCTAATAATATAAGTAATAAATATAATTATTACAGTTCTAGCGATTATAACTGCATTATATGGGTAATAATGCATGTTATATTGATAATATCGGGAGTAATAAGTATAATTATTATAGTTCTAGCGATAATAATAGTAAAATATGGCAAATAGTGCATGTTATATTGATAATAATAAAAGTAATAAGTATATTTATTACAGTTCTATCGATAATAACTGCATAGTATGGGTAATAATGCATGTTATATTGATGATAATAAAAGTAATACGTATACATATTATAGTTCTAGCGATAAAAACTGCATTATATGGGTAATAATGCACGTTATATTGCTAATAGTATAAGTAATGAGTATAATTATTACAGTTCTAGCGATAATACCTCCATTATATGGGTAATAATGAATGTTATACTGATAATGATATAAGTAATAAGTATAGTTATTACAGTTCTAGCGATAATAACTGCATAAAATGGGTAATAATGCACGTTATATTGCTAACAATATAAGTAATAAGTATATTTATTATAGTTCTAGCGATAATAACTGCATAATATGGGTAATAATGCATGTTATATTGAGAATAATATAAGTAATAAGTATAATTATTACAGTTCTGGCGATAATAACTGCATTATATGGGTAATAATGCACGTTATATTGCTTATAGTATAAGTAATAAGTATAATTATTATAGTTCTAGCGATAACAATAGTAAAATATGGCTAATAGTGCATGTTATATTGATAATAGTAAAAGTAATAAGTATATTTATTACAGTTCTATCGATAATAACTGCATAATATGGGTAATAATGCATGTTATATTGATAATAATAAAAGTAATACGTATATTTATTATAGTTCTAGCGATAATAACTGCATAATATGGGTAATAATGCACATTATATTGCTAATAATATAAGTAGTAAGTATAATTATTACAGTTCTAGCGATAATAACTGCATTATATGGGTAATAATGCATGTTATATTGATAATATTGGGAGTAATAAGTATAATTATTATAGTTCTAGCGATAATGATTGTAAAATATTTCTAATAGTGCATGTTATATTGATAATAATACAAGTTATAAGTACATTAATTGCAGTTCTAGCGATAATAACTGCATTATATGGGTAATAATGCACGTGATATTGCTAATAATATAAGTAATAAGTATAATTATTACAGTTCTAGCGATAATAACTGCATTATATGGGTAATAATGCATGTTATATTGATAATATTGGGAGTAATAAGTATATTTATTATACGTCTGTCGATAATAACTGCATTATATGGGTAATAATGCACGTTATATTGATAATAATATAAGTAATAAGTATAATTATTAGAGTTCTAGCGATAACAACTGCATTATAGGGGTAATAATGCACGTTATATTGCTAATAATATAAGTAATAAGTACAATTATTACAGTTCTAGCGATAATAACTGCATTATATGGGTAATAATGCATGTTATATTGATAATATCGGGAGTAATAAGTATAATTATGATAGTTCTAGCGATAATAATAGTAAAATATGGCTAATAGTACATGTTATACTGATAATAATAAAAGCAATAAGTATATTTATTATACTTCTGTCGATAATAACTCCATTATATGGGTAATAATGCATGTTATATTGATAATAACATAAGTAATAAGTATAATTATTACAGTTCTAGCGATAATAACTCCATTATATGGGTAATAATGCATGTTATATTGCTAACTATATAAGTAATAAGTATAATTATTACAGTTCTAGCGATAATAACTGCATTAAATGGGTAATAATGCATGTTATATTGATAATAATAAAAGTAATAAGTATATTTATTATCGTTCTATCGATAATAACTTCTTAATATGGGTAATAACGCATGTTATATTGATGATAATGAAAGCAGTAAGTATATTTATTACAGTTCTAGCGATAATAACTGCATTATATTGCGTAACAATGCATGTTATATTGATAATATCGGGAGTAGTAAGTATAATTATTACAGTTCTAGCGATAATACTAGTAAAATATGGCTAAGAGTGCCTGTTATATTGATAATAATAATAGTAATAAGTATATTTATTATACTTCTCTCGATAATACCTGCATTATATGGGCAATAATGCATGTCATATTGATAATATCGGGAGTAATAAGTATAATTATTATAGTTGTAGCGATAATAATAGTGAAATATGGCAAATAGTGCATGTAATACTGATAATAATAAAAGTATTAAGTATATTTATTATCGTTCTATCGATAATAACTTCTTAATATGGGTAATAATGCATGTTATATTGATGATAATGAAAGCAGTAAGTATATTTATTACAGTTCTAGCGATAATAACTGCATTATATGCGTAATAATGCATGTTATATTGATAATATCGGGAGTAATAAGTATAATTATTATAGTTCTAGCGATAATAATAGTAAAATATGGCTACTAGGGCATGTTATATTGATAATAATAAAAGTAATAAGTATATTTATTATACTTCTGTCGATAATAGCTGCATTATATGGGTAATAATGCATGTTATATTGATAATATCGGGAGTAATAAGTATAATTATTATAGTTCTAGCGATAATAATAGTAAAATATGGCTAATAGTACATGTTATACTGATAATAATAAAAGTAATAAGTATATTTATTATACTTCTGTCGATAATAACTGCATTATATGGGTAATAATGCATGTTACATTGATAATATCGGGAGTAATAAGTATAATTATTACAGTTCTAGTGATAATAACTGCATTATATGGGTAATAATGGATGTTATATTGATAATATTGGGAGTAATAAGTATAATTATTATAGTTCTAGCGATAATGATTGTAAAATATTTCTAATAGTGCATGTTATATTGATAATAATTAAAGTTATAAGTATATTAATTACATTTCTAGCGATAATAACTGCATTATATGGGTAATAATGCACGTTATATTGCTAATAATATAAGTAATAAGTATAATTATTACAGTTCTAGCGATAATAACTGCATTATATGGGTAATAATGCATGTTATATTGATAATATTGGGAGTAATAAGTATATTTATTATAGTTCTAGCGATAATAACTGCATAATATGGGTAATAATGCATGTTATATTGATAATATTGGGAGTAATAAGTATATTTATTATAGTTCTAGCGATAATAACTGCATAATATGGGTAATAATGCATGTTATATTGATAATATCGGGAGTAATAAGTATATTTATTATAGTTCTATCGATAATAACTGCATAATATGGGTAATAATGCAGGTTATATTGATGATAATGAAAGTAGTAAGTATATATAATTACAGTTCTAGCGATAATAACTGCATTATATGCGTAATAATGCATGTTATATTGATAATATCGGGAGTAATAAGTATAATTGTTACAGTTCTAGCGATAATACTAGTAAAATATATCTAACAGTGCCTGTTATATTGATAATAATAATAGTAATAAGTATATTTATTATACTTCTGTCGATAATACTTGCATTATATGGGTAATAATGCATGTTATATTGATAATATCGGGAGTAATAAGTATAATTATTATAGTTCTAGCGATAATAATAGTAAAATATGGCTAATAGTGCATGTTATATTGATAATAATAAAAGTATTAAGTATATTTATTATAGTTCTATCGATAATAACTGCATAATATGGGTAATAATGCATGTTATATTGATGATAATGCAAGTAGTAAGTATATTTATTACAGTTCTAGCGATAATAACTGCATTATATGCGTAATAATGCATGTTATATTGATAATATCGGGAGTAATAAGTATAATTATTACAGGTCTAGCGATAATAATAGTAAAATATGGCTAATAGTACATGTTATACTGATAATAATAAAAGTAATAAGTATATTTATTATACTTCTGTCGATAATAACTGCATTATATGGGTAATAATGCATGTTATATTGATAATATCGGGAGTAATAAGTATAATTATTACAGTTCTAGCGATAATACTAGTAAAATATGGGTAAGAGTGCCTGTTATATTGATAATAATGAAAGTAATAAGTATATTTATTATACTTCTGTCGATAATAACTGCATTATATGGGTAATAATGCATGTTATATTGATAATAATATAAGTAATAAGTATAATTATTACAGTTCTAGCTATAATAACTCCATTATATGTGTAATAAAGCATGTTATATTGATAATAATAAAAGTAATAAGTATATTTATTACAGTTCTATCCAAAATAACTGCATAATATGGGTAATAATGCATGTTATATTGATGATAATAAAAGTAATACGTATATTTATTATAGTTCTAGCGATAATAACTGCATTATATGGGTAATAATGCATGTTATATTGATAACATTGGGAGTAATAAGTATATTTATTATAGTTCTAGCGATAATAAGTGCATAATATGGGTAATAATGCACGTTATATTGATAATAATATAAGTAATAAGTATAATTATTAGAGTTCTAGCGATAACAACTGCATTATAGGGGTAATAATGCACGTTATATTGCTAATAATATAAGTAATAAGTACAATTATTACAGTTCTAGCGATAATAACTGCATTATATGGGTAATAATGCATGTTATATTGATAATATCGGGAGTAATAAGTATAATTATGATAGTTCTAGCGATAATAATAGTAAAATATGGCTAATAGTACATGTTATACTGATAATAATAAAAGCAATAAGTATATTTATTATACTTCTGTCGATAATAACTGCATTATATGGGTAATAATGCATGTTATATTGATAATAACATAAGTAATAAGTATAATTATTACAGTTCTAGCGATAATAACTCCATTATATGGGTAATAATGCATGTTATATTGCTAACTATATAAGTAATAAGTATAATTATTACAGTTCTAGCGATAATAACTGCATTAAATGGGTAATAATGCATGTTATATTGATAATAATAAAAGTAATAAGTATATTTATTATCGTTCTATCGATAATAACTTCTTAATATGGGTAATAACGCATGTTATATTGATGATAATGAAAGCAGTAAGTATATTTATTACAGTTCTAGCGATAATAACTGCATTATATTGCGTAACAATGCATGTTATATTGATAATATCGGGAGTAGTAAGTATAATTATTACAGTTCTAGCGATAATACTAGTAAAATATGGCTAAGAGTGCCTGTTATATTGATAATAATAATAGTAATAAGTATATTTATTATACTTCTCTCGATAATACCTGCATTATATGGGCAATAATGCATGTCATATTGATAATATCGGGAGTAATAAGTATAATTATTATAGTTGTAGCGATAATAATAGTGAAATATGGCAAATAGTGCATGTAATACTGATAATAATAAAAGTAATAAGTATATTTATTATCGTTCTATCGATAATAACTTCTTAATATGGGTAATAATGCATGTTATATTGATGATAATGAAAGCAGTAAGTATATTTATTACAGTTCTAGCGATAATAACTGCATTATATGCGTAATAATGCATGTTATATTGATAATATCGGGAGTAATAAGTATAATTATTATAGTTCTAGCGATAATAATAGTAAAATATGGCTACTAGGACATGTTATATTGATAATAATAAAAGTAATAAGTATATTTATTATACTTCTGTCGATAATAGCTGCATTATATGGGTAATAATGCATGTTATATTGATAATATCGGGAGTAATAAGTATAATTATTATAGTTCTAGCGATAATAATAGTAAAATATGGCTAATAGTACATGTTATACTGATAATAATAAAAGTAATAAGTATATTTATTATACTTCTGTCGATAATAACTGCATTATATGGGTAATAATGCATGTTACATTGATAATATCGGGAGTAATAAGTATAATTATTACAGTTCTAGTGATAATAACTGCATTATATGGGTAATAATGGATGTTATATTGATAATATTGGGAGTAATAAGTATAATTATTATAGTTCTAGCGATAATGATTGTAAAATATTTCTAATAGTGCATGTTATATTGATAATAATTAAAGTTATAAGTATATTAATTACATTTCTAGCGATAATAACTGCATTATATGGGTAATAATGCACGTTATATTGCTAATAATATAAGTAATAAGTATAATTATTACAGTTCTAGCGATAATAACTGCATTATATGGGTAATAATGCATGTTATATTGATAATATTGGGAGTAATAAGTATATTTATTATAGTTCTAGCGATAATAACTGCATAATATGGGTAATAATGCAGGTTATATTGATGATAATGAAAGTAGTAAGTATATATAATTACAGTTCTAGCGATAATAACTGCATTATATGGGTAATAATGCACGTTATATTGCTAATAATATAAGTAATAAGTATAATTATTACAGTTCTAGCGATAATAACTGCATTATATGGGTAATAATGCATGTTATATTGATAATATTGGGAGTAATAAGTATATTTATTATAGTTCTAGCGATAATAACTGCATAATATGGGTAATAATGCATGTTATATTGATAATATTGGGAGTAATAAGTATATTTATTATAGTTCTAGCGATAATAACTGCATAATATGGGTAATAATGCATGTTATATTGATAATATCGGGAGTAATAAGTATATTTATTATAGTTCTATCGATAATAACTGCATAATATGGGTAATAATGCAGGTTATATTGATGATAATGAAAGTAGTAAGTATATATAATTACAGTTCTAGCGATAATAACTGCATTATATGCGTAATAATGCATGTTATATTGATAATATCGGGAGTAATAAGTATAATTGTTACAGTTCTAGCGATAATACTAGTAAAATATATCTAACAGTGCCTGTTATATTGATAATAATAATAGTAATAAGTATATTTGTTATACTTCTGTCGATAATACTTGCATTATATGGGTAATAATGCAT
Organism: Megachile leachella; assembly: GCA_963576845.1. Taxonomy (NCBI): domain Eukaryota; kingdom Metazoa; phylum Arthropoda; class Insecta; order Hymenoptera; family Megachilidae; genus Megachile; species Megachile leachella. The sequence goes on from CAUYWW010000082.1 coordinate 1,034,814, forward strand.
GTTATATTGATAATATCGGGAGTAATAAGTATAATTATTATAGTTCTAGCGATAATAATAGTAAAATATGGCTAATAGTGCATGTTATATTGATAATAATAAAAGTATTAAGTATATTTATTATAGTTCTATCGATAATAACTGCATAATATGGGTAATAATGCATGTTATATTGATGATAATGCAAGTAGTAAGTATATTTATTACAGTTCTAGCGATAATAACTGCATTATATGCGTAATAATGCATGTTATATTGATAATATCGGGAGTAATAAGTATAATTATTACAGTTCTAGCGATAATAATAGTAAAATATGGCTAATAGTACATGTTATACTGATAATAATAAAAGTAATAAGTATATTTATTATACTTCTGTCGATAATAACTGCATTATATGGGTAATAATGCATGTTATATTGATAATATCGGGAGTAATAAGTATAATTATTACAGTTCTAGCGATAATACTAGTAAAATATGGGTAAGAGTGCCTGTTATATTGATAATAATGAAAGTAATAAGTATATTTATTATACTTCTGTCGATAATAACTGCATTATATGGGTAATAATGCATGTTATATTGATAATAATATAAGTAATAAGTATAATTATTACAGTTCTAGCTATAATAACTCCATTATATGTGTAATAAAGCATGTTATATTGATAATAATAAAAGTAATAAGTATATTTATTACAGTTCTATCCAAAATAACTGCATAATATGGGTAATAATGCATGTTATATTGATGATAATAAAAGTAATACGTATATTTATTATAGTTCTAGCGATAATAACTGCATTATATGGGTAATAATGCATGTTATATTGATAACATTGGGAGTAATAAGTATATTTATTATAGTTCTAGCGATAATAAGTGCATAATATGGGTAATAATGCATGTTATATTGATAATAATATGAGTAATAAGTATAATTATTACAGTTCTAGCGATAATAACTGCATTATATGGGTAATAATGCACGTTATATTGATAATAATATAAGTAATAAGTATAATTATCACGGTTCTAGCGACAATAACTGCATTATATGGGTAATAATGCATGTTATATTGATAATATCGGGAGTAATAAGTATAATTATTACAGTTCTAGCGATAATACTAGTAAAATATGGCTAATAGTACATGTTATACTGATAATAATAAAAGCAATAAGTATATTTATTATACTTCTGTCGATAATAACTGCATTATATGGGTAATAATGCATGTTACATTGATAATATCGGGAGTAATAAGTATAATTATTACAGTTCTAGTGATAATAACTGCATTATATGGGTAATAATGGATGTTATATTGATAATATTGGGAGTAATAAGTATAATTATTATAGTTCTAGCGATAATGATTGTAAAATATTTCTAATAGTGCATGTTATATTGATAATAATTAAAGTTATAAGTATATTAATTACAGTTCTAGCGATAATAACTGCATTATATGGGTAATAATGCACGTTATATTGCTAATAATATAAGTAATAAGTATAATTATTACAGTTCTAGCGATAATAACTGCATTATATGGGTAATAATGCATGTTATATTGATAATATTGGGAGTAATAAGTATATTTATTATAGCTCTAGCGATAATAACTGCATAATATGGGTAATAATGCATGTTATATTGATAATATTGGGAGTAATAAGTATATTTATTATAGTTCTAGCGATAATAACTGCATAATATGGGTAATAATGCATGTTATATTGATAATATCGGGAGTAATAAGTATATTTATTATAGTTCTATCGATAATAACTGCATAATATGGGTAATAATGCAGGTTATATTGATGATAATGAAAGTAGTAAGTATATATAATTACAGTTCTAGCGATAATAACTGCATTATATGCGTAATAATGCATGTTATATTGATAATATCGGGAGTAATAAGTATAATTGTTACAGTTCTAGCGATAATACTAGTAAAATATATCTAACAGTGCCTGTTATATTGATAATAATAATAGTAATAAGTATATTTATTATACTTCTGTCGATAATACTTGCATTATATGGGTAATAATGCATGTTATATTGATAATATCGGGAGTAATAAGTACAATTATTATAGTTCTAGCGATAATAATAGTAAAATATGGCTAATAGTGCATGTTATATTGATAATAATAAAAGTATTAAGTATATTTATTATAGTTCTATCGATAATAACTGCATAATATGGGTAATAATGCATGTTATATTGATGATAATGCAAGTAGTAAGTATATTTATTACAGTTCTAGCGATAATAACTGCATTATATGCGTAATAATGCATGTTATATTGATAATATCGGGAGTAATAAGTATAATTATTACAGTTCTAGCGATAATAATAGTAAAATATGGCTAATAGTACATGTTATACTGATAATAATAAAAGTAATAAGTATATTTATTATACTTCTGTCGATAATAACTGCATTATATGGGTAATAATGCATGTTATATTGATAATATCGGGAGTAATAAGTATAATTATTACAGTTCTAGCGATAATACTAGTAAAATATGGGTAAGAGTGCCTGTTATATTGATAATAATGAAAGTAATAAGTATATTTATTATACTTCTGTCGATAATAACTGCATTATATGGGTAATAATGCATGTTATATTGATAATAATATAAGTAATAAGTATAATTATTACAGTTCTAGCTATAATAACTCCATTATATGTGTAATAAAGCATGTTATATTGATAATAATAAAAGTAATAAGTATAATTGTTACAGTTCTAGCGATAATACTAGTAAAATATATCTAACAGTGCCTGTTATATTGATAATAATAATAGTAATAAGTATATTTATTATACTTCTGTCGATAATACTTGCATTATATGGGTAATAATGCATGTTATATTGATAACATTGGGAGTAATAAGTATATTTATTATAGTTCTAGCGATAATAAGTGCATAATATGGGTAATAATGCATGTTATATTGATAATATCGGGAGTAATAAGTATAATTATGATAGTTCTAGCGATAATAATAGTAAAATATGGCTAATAGTACATGTTATACTGATAATAATAAAAGCAATAAGTATATTTGTTATACTTCTGTCGATAATAACTGCATTATATGGGTAATAATGCATGTTATATTGATCATATTGGGAGTAATAAGTATATTTATTATAGTTCCAGCGATAATAACTGCATAATATGGGTAATAATGCATGTTATATTGATGATATCGGGAGTAATAAGTATATTTATTATAGTTCTATCGCTAATAACTGCATAATATGGGTAATAATGCATGTTATATTGATGATAATGCAAGTAGTAAGTATATTTATTACAGTTCTAGCGATAATAACTGCATTATATGCGTAATAATGCATGTTATATTGATAATATCGGGAGTAATAAGTATAATTGTTACAGTTCTAGCGATAATACTAGTAAAATATATCTAACAGTGCCTGTTATATTGATAATAATAATAGTAATAAGTATATTTATTATACTTCTGTCGATAATACTTGCATTATATGGGTAATAATGCATGTTATATTGATAATATTGGGAGTAATAAGTATAATTATTACAGTTCTAGCGATAATAATAGTAAAATATGGCTAATAGTGCATGTTATATTGATAATAATAAAAGTATTAAGTATATTTATTATAGTTCTATCGATAATAACTGCATAATATGGGTAATAATGCATGTTATATTGATGATAATGCAAGTAGTAAGTATATTTATTACAGTTCTAGCGATAATAACTGCATTATATGCGTAATAATGCATGTTATATTGATAATATCGGGAGTAATAAGTATAATTATTACAGTTCTAGCGATAATAATAGTAAAATATGGCTAATAGTACATGTTATACTGATAATAATAAAAGTAATAAGTATATTTATTATACTTCTGTCGATAATAACTGCATTATATGGGTAATAATGCATGTTATATTGATAATATCGGGAGTAATAAGTATAATTATTACAGTTCTAGCGATAATACTAGTAAAATATGGGTAAGAGTGCCTGTTATATTGATAATAATGAAAGTAATAAGTATATTTATTATACTTCTGTCGATAATAACTGCATTATATGGGTAATAATGCATGTTATATTGATAATAATATAAGTAATAAGTATAATTATTACAGTTCTAGCTATAATAACTCCATTATATGTGTAATAAAGCATGTTATATTGATAATAATAAAAGTAATAAGTATATTTATTACAGTTCTATCCAAAATAACTGCATAATATGGGTAATAATGCATGTTATATTGATGATAATAAAAGTAATACGTATATTTATTATAGTTCTAGCGATAATAACTGCATTATATGGGTAATAATGCATGTTATAGTGATAACATTGGGAGTAATAAGTATATTTATTATAGTTCTAGCGATAATAAGTGCATAATATGGGTAATAATGCATGTTATATTGATAATAATATGAGTAATAAGTATAATTATTACAGTTCTAGCGATAATAACTGCATTATATGGGTAATAATGCACGTTATATTGATAATAATATAAGTAATAAGTATAATTATCACGGTTCTAGCGACAATAACTGCATTATATGGGTAATAATGCATGTTATATTGATAATATCGGGAGTAATAAGTATAATTATTACAGTTCTAGCGATAATACTAGTAAAATATGGCTAATAGTACATGTTATACTGATAATAATAAAAGCAATAAGTATATTTATTATACTTCTGTCGATAATAACTGCATTATATGGGTAATAATGCATGTTACATTGATAATATCGGGAGTAATAAGTATAATTATTACAGTTCTAGTGATAATAACTGCATTATATGGGTAATAATGGATGTTATATTGATAATATTGGGAGTAATAAGTATAATTATTATAGTTCTAGCGATAATGATTGTAAAATATTTCTAATAGTGCATGTTATATTGATAATAATTAAAGTTATAAGTATATTAATTACAGTTCTAGCGATAATAACTGCATTATATGGGTAATAATGCACGTTATATTGCTAATAATATAAGTAATAAGTATAATTATTACAGTTCTAGCGATAATAACTGCATTATATGGGTAATAATGCATGTTATATTGATAATATTGGGAGTAATAAGTATATTTATTATAGCTCTAGCGATAATAACTGCATAATATGGGTAATAATGCATGTTATATTGATAATATTGGGAGTAATAAGTATAATTATTACAGTTCTAGCGATAATAATAGTAAAATATGGCTAATAGTACATGTTATACTGATAATAATAAAAGTAATAAGTATATTTATTATACTTCTGTCGATAATAACTGCATTATATGGGTAATAATGCATGTTATATTGATAATATCGGGAGTAATAGGTATAATTATTACAGTTCTAGCGATAATACTAGTAAAATATGGGTAAGAGTGCCTGTTATATTGATAATAATGAAAGTAATAAGTATATTTATTATACTTCTGTCGATAATAACTGCATTATATGGGTAATAATGCATGTTATATTGATAATAATATAAGTAATAAGTATAATTATTACAGTTCTAGCTATAATAACTCCATTATATGTGTAATAAAGCATGTTATATTAATAATAATAAAAGTAATAAGTATATTTATTACAGTTCTATCCAAAATAACTGCATAATATGGGTAATAATGCATGTTATATTGATGATAATAAAAGTAATACGTATATTTATTATAGTTCTAGCGATAATAACTGCATTATATGGGTAATAATGAATGTTATATTGATAATATTGGGAGTAATAAGTATATTTATTATAGTTCTAGCGATTATAACTGCATAATATGGGTAATAATGCATGTTATATTGATAATAATATGAGTAATAAGTATAATTATTACAGTTCTAGCGATAATAACTGCATTATATGGGTAATAATGCACGTTATATTGATAATAATATAAGTAATATGTATAATTATCACGGTTCTAGCGACAATAACTGCATTATATGGGTAATAATGCATGTTATATTGATAATATCGGGAGTAATAAGTATAATTATTACAGTTCTAGCGATAATACTAGTAAAATATGGCTAATAGTACATGTTATACTGATAATAATAAAAGCAATAAGTATATTTATTATACTTCTGTCGATAATAACTTCATTATATGGGTAATAATGCATGTTATAGTGATAATATTGGGAGTAATAAGTATAATTATTACAGTTCTAGCGATAATAACTGCATTATATGGGTAATAATGCACGTTATATTACTAATAATATAAGTAATAAGTATAATTATTACAGTTCTAGCGATAATAACTGCATTATATGGGTAATAATGCATGTTATATTGATAATATCGGGAGTAATAAGTATAATTATTATAGTTCTAGCGATAATAATAGTAAAATATGGCTAATAGTACATGTTATACTGATAATAATAAAAGTAATAAGCATATTTATTATACTTCTGTCGATAATAACTGCATTATATGGGTAATAATGCATGTTATATTGATAATGACATAAGTAATAAGTATAATTATTACAGTTCTAGCGATAATAACTCCATTATATGGGTAATAATGCATGTTATATTGCTAACTATATAAGTAATAAGTATAATTATTACAGTTCTAGCGATAATAACTGCATTAAATGGGTAATAATGCATGTTATATTGATAATAATAAAAGTAATAAGTATATTTATTATCGTTTTATCGATAATAACTTCTTAATATGGGTAATAATGCATGTTATATTGATAATAATATAAGTAATAAGTATAATTATTACAGTTCTAGCGATAATAACTGCATTATATGGGTAATAATGCACGTTATATTGCTAATAATATAAGTAATAAGTATAATTATTACAGTTCTAGCGATCATAACTGCATTATATGGGTAATAATGCATGTTATATTGATAATATCGGGAGTAATAAGTATAATTATGATAGTTCTAGCGATAATAATAGTAAAATATGGCTAATAGTACATGTTATACTGATAATAATAAAAGCAATAAGTATATTTGTTATACTTCTGTCGATAATAACTGCATTATATGGGTAATAATGCATGTTATATTGATCATATTGGGAGTAATAAGTATATTTATTATAGTTCCAGCGATAATAACTGCATAATATGGGTAATAATGCATGTTATATTGATGATATCGGGAGTAATAAGTATATTTATTATAGTTCTATCGCTAATAACTGCATAATATGGGTAATAATGCATGTTATATTGATGATAATGCAAGTAGTAAGTATATTTATTACAGTTCTAGCGATAATAACTGCATTATATGCGTAATAATGCATGTTATATTGATAATAATATGAGTAATAAGTATAATTATTACAGTTCTAGCGATAATAACTGCATTATATGGGTAATAATGCATGTTATATTGATAATATCGGGAGTAATAAGTATAATTGTTACAGTTCTAGCGATAATACTAGTAAAATATATCTAACAGTGCCTGTTATATTGATAATAATAATAGTAATAAGTATATTTATTATACTTCTGTCGATAATACTTGCATTATATGGGTAATAATACATGTTATATTGATAATATCGGGAGTAATAAGTATAATTATTACAGTTCTAGCGATAATAATAGTAAAATATGGCTATTAGTGCCTGTTATATTGATAATAATATAAGTAATAAGTATAATTATTACAGTTCTGGCGATAATAACTGCATTATATGGGTAATAATGCATGTTATATTGATAATATCGGGAGTAATAAGTATAATTATTACAGTTCTAGCGATAATACTAGTAAAATATGGCTAATAGTACATGTTATACTGATAATAATAAAAGCAATAAGTATATTTATTATACTTCTGTCGATAATAACTGCATTATATGGGTAATAATGCATGTTATAGTGATAATATTGGGAGTAATAAGTATAATTATTACAGATCTAGCGATAATAACTGCATTATATGGGTAATAATGCACGTTATATTACTAATAATATAAGTAATAAGTATAATTATTACAGTTCTAGCGATAATAACTGCATTATATGGGTAATAATGCATGTTATATTGATAATATCGGGAGTAATGAGTATAATTATTATAGTTCTAGCGATAATAATAGTAAAATATGGCTATTAGTGCCTGTTATATTGATAATAATATAAGTAATAAGTATAATTATTACAGTTCTGGCGACAATAACTGCATTATATGGGTAATAATGCATGTTATATTCATAATATCGGAAGTAATAAGTATAATTATTATAGTTCTAGCGATAATAATAGTAAAATATGGCTAATAGTGCATGTTATATTGATAATAATAAAAGTATTAAGTATATTTATTATAGTTCTATCGATAATAACTGCATAATATGGGTAATAATGCATGTTATATTGATGATAATGCAAGTAGTAAGTATATTTATTACAGTTCTAGCGATAATAACTGCATTATATGCGTAATAATGCATGTTATATTGATAATAATATGAGTAATAAGTATAATTATTACAGTTCTAGCGATAATAACTGCATTATATGGGTAATAATGCACGTTATATTGCTAATAATATAAGTAATAAGTATAATTATTACAGTTCTAGCGATAATAAGTGCATTATATGGGTAATAATGCATGTTATAGTGATAATATTGGGAGTAATAAGTATAATTATTACAGTTCTAGCGATAATAACTGCATTATATGCGTAATAATGCATGTTATATTGATAATATCGGGAGTAATACGTATAATTATTACAGTTCTAGCGATAATAATAGTAAAATATGGCTAATAGTACATGTTATACTGATAATAATAAAAGTAATAAGTATATTTATTATACTTCTGTCGATAATAACTGCATTATATGGGTAATAATGCATGTTATATTGATAATATCGGGAGTAATAAGTATAATTATTACAGTTCTAGCGATAATAACTCTATTATATGGGTAATAATGCACGTTATATTACTAATAATATAAGTAATAAGTATAATTATTACAGTTCTAGCGATAATAACTGCATTATATGGGTAATAATGCATGTTATATTGATAATATCGGGAGTAATAAGTATAATTATTATAGTTCTAGCGATAATAATAGTAAAATATGGCTAATAGTACATGTTATACTGATAATAATAAAAGTAATAAGCATATTTATTATACTTCTGTCGATAATAACTGCATTATATGGGTAATAGTGCATGTTATATTGATAATGACATAAGTAATAAGTATAATTATTACAGTTCTAGCGATAATAACTGTATTATATGGGTAATAATGCATGTTATATTGATAATAATATGAGTAATAAGTATAATTATTACAGTTCTAGCGATAATAACTGCATTATATGGGTAATAATGCACGTTATATTGCTAATAATATAAGTAATAAGTATAATTATTACAGTTCTAGCGATAATAACTGCATTATATGGGTAATAATGCATGTTATATTGATAATATCGGGAGTAATAAGTATAATTATTATAGTTCTAGCGATAATAATAGTAAAATATGGCTATTACTGCCTGTTATATTGATAATAATAAAAGTAATAAGTATATTTATTATACTTCTGTCGATAATAACTGCATTATATGGGTAATAATGCATGTTATATTGATAATAATATAAGTAATAAGTATAATTATTACAGTTCTAGCGATAATAACTGCATTATATGGGTAATAATGCACGTTATATTGATAGTAATATAAGTAATAAGTATAATTATTACGGTTCTAGCGACAATAACTGCATTATATGGGTAATAATGCACGTTATATTACTAATAATATAAGTAATATGTATAATTATTACAGTTCTAGCGATAATAACTGCATTATATGGGTAATAATGCACGTTATATTACTAATAATATAAGTAATATGTATAATTATTACAGTTCTAGCGATAATAACTGCATTATATGGGTAATAATGCACGTTATATTACTAATAATATAAGTAATAAGTATAATTATTACAGTTCTAGCGATAATGACTGCATAATATGGGTAATAATGCATGTTATATCGATAATATTGGGAGTAATAAGTATTGTTATTATAGTTCTAACGATAATAACAGCATAATATGGGTAATAATGCATGTTATATTGATGACAATGAAAGCAGTAAGTATATTTATTACAGTTCTAGCGATAATAACTGCATTATATGCGTAATAATGCATGTTATATTGATAATATCGGGAGTAGTAAGTATAATTATTACAGTTCTAGCGATAATAATAGTAAAATATGGCTAATAGTACATGTTATACTGATAACAATAAAAGTAATAAGTATATTTATTATACTTCTGTCGATAATAACTGCATTATATGGGTAATAATGCATGTTATATTGATAATATCGGGAGTAATAAGTATAATTATTACACTTCTAGTGATAATAACTGCATTATATAGGTAATAATGGATGTTATATTGACAATGTCGGGAGTAGTAAGTATAATTATTACAGTTCTAGCGATAATAACTGCATTATAAGGGTAATAATGCATGTTATATTGATAATATCGGGAGTAATACGTATAATTATTATAGTTCTAGCGATAATAATAGTAAAATATGGCTATTAGTGCCTGTTATATTGATAATAATAAAAGTAATAAGTATATTTATTATACTTCTGTCGATAATAACTGCATTATATGGGTAATAATGCATGTTATATTGATAATAATATAAGTAATAAGTATAATTATTACAATTCTAGCGATAATAACTGCATTATATGGGTAATAATGCACGTTATATTGATAATAATATAAGTAATAAGTATAATTATTACGGTTCTAGCGACAATAACTGCATTATATGGGTAATAATGCATGTTATATTGATAATATCGGGAGTAATAAGTATAATTATTACAGTTCTAGCGATAATAACTGCATTATATGGGTAATAATGCACGTTATATTGCTAATAATATAAGTAATAAGTATAATTATTACAGTTCTAGCGATCATAACTGCATTATATGGGTAATAATGCATGTTATATTGATAATATCGGGAGTAATAAGTATAATTATGATAGTTCTAGCGATAATAATAGTAAAATATGGCTAATAGTACATGTTATACTGATAATAATAAAAGCAATAAGTATATTTGTTATACTTCTGTCGATAATAACTGCATTATATGGGTAATAATGCATGTTATATTGATCATATTGGGAGTAATAAGTATATTTATTATAGTTCCAGCGATAATAACTGCATAATATGGGTAATAATGCATGTTATATTGATGATATCGGGAGTAATAAGTATATTTATTATAGTTCTAGCGATAATAATAGTAAAATATGGCTATTAGTGCCTGTTATATTGATAATAATATAAGTAATAAGTATAATTATTACAGTTCTGGCGACAATAACTGCATTATATGGGTAATAATGCATGTTATATTCATAATATCGGAAGTAATAAGTATAATTATTATAGTTCTAGCGATAATAATAGTAAAATATGGCTAATAGTGCATGTTATATTGATAATAATAAAAGTATTAAGTATATTTATTATAGTTCTATCGATAATAACTGCATAATATGGGTAATAATGCATGTTATATTGATGATAATGCAAGTAGTAAGTATATTTATTACAGTTCTAGCGATAATAACTGCATTATATGCGTAATAATGCATGTTATATTGATAATATCGGGAGTAATAAGTATAATTATTACAGTTCTAGCGATAATAATAGTAAAATATGGCTAATAGTACATGTTATACTGATAATAATAAAAGTAATAAGTATATTTATTATACTTCTGTCGATAATAACTGCATTATATGGGTAATAATGCATGTTATATTGATAATATCGGGAGTAATAAGTATAATTATTACAGTTCTAGCGATAATACTAGTAAAATATGGGTAAGAGTGCCTGTTATATTGATAATAATGAAAGTAATAAGTATATTTATTATACTTCTGTCGATAATAACTGCATTATATGGGTAATAATGCATGTTATATTGATAATAATATAAGTAATAAGTATAATTATTACAGTTCTAGCTATAATAACTCCATTATATGTGTAATAAAGCATGTTATATTGATAATAATAAAAGTAATAAGTATATTTATTACAGTTCTATCCAAAATAACTGCATAATATGGGTAATAATGCATGTTATATTGATGATAATAAAAGTAATACGTATATTTATTATAGTTCTAGCGATAATAACTGCATTATATGGGTAATAATGCATGTTATAGTGATAACATTGGGAGTAATAAGTATATTTATTATAGTTCTAGCGATAATAAGTGCATAATATGGGTAATAATGCATGTTATATTGATAATAATATGAGTAATAAGTATAATTATTACAGTTCTAGCGATAATAACTGCATTATATGGGTAATAATGCACGTTATATTGATAATAATATAAGTAATAAGTATAATTATCACGGTTCTAGCGACAATAACTGCATTATATGGGTAATAATGCATGTTATATTGATAATATCGGGAGTAATAAGTATAATTATTACAGTTCTAGCGATAATACTAGTAAAATATGGCTAATAGTACATGTTATACTGATAATAATAAAAGCAATAAGTATATTTATTATACTTCTGTCGATAATAACTGCATTATATGGGTAATAATGCATGTTACATTGATAATATCGGGAGTAATAAGTATAATTATTACAGTTCTAGTGATAATAACTGCATTATATGGGTAATAATGGATGTTATATTGATAATATTGGGAGTAATAAGTATAATTATTATAGTTCTAGCGATAATGATTGTAAAATATTTCTAATAGTGCATGTTATATTCATAATAATTAAAGTTATAAGTATATTAATTACAGTTCTAGCGATAATAACTGCATTATATGGGTAATAATGCACGTTATATTGCTAATAATATAAGTAATAAGTATAATTATTACAGTTCTAGCGATAATAACTGCATTATATGGGTAATAATGCATGTTATATTGATAATATTGGGAGTAATAAGTATATTTATTATAGCTCTAGCGATAATAACTGCATAATATGGGTAATAATGCATGTTATATTGATAATATTGGGAGTAATAAGTATAATTATTACAGTTCTAGCGATAATAATAGTAAAATATGGCTAATAGTACATGTTATACTGATAATAATAAAAGTAATAAGTATATTTATTATACTTCTGTCGATAATAACTGCATTATATGGGTAATAATGCATGTTATATTGATAATATCGGGAGTAATAGGTATAATTATTACAGTTCTAGCGATAATACTAGTAAAATATGGGTAAGAGTGCCTGTTATATTGATAATAATGAAAGTAATAAGTATATTTATTATACTTCTGTCGATAATAACTGCATTATATGGGTAATAATGCATGTTATATTGATAATAATATAAGTAATAAGTATAATTATTACAGTTCTAGCTATAATAACTCCATTATATGTGTAATAAAGCATGTTATATTAATAATAATAAAAGTAATAAGTATATTTATTACAGTTCTATCCAAAATAACTGCATAATATGGGTAATAATGCATGTTATATTGATGATAATAAAAGTAATACGTATATTTATTATAGTTCTAGCGATAATAACTGCATTATATGGGTAATAATGAATGTTATATTGATAATATTGGGAGTAATAAGTATATTTATTATAGTTCTAGCGATTATAACTGCATAATATGGGTAATAATGCATGTTATATTGATAATAATATGAGTAATAAGTATAATTATTACAGTTCTAGCGATAATAACTGCATTATATGGGTAATAATGCACGTTATATTGATAATAATATAAGTAATATGTATAATTATCACGGTTCTAGCGACAATAACTGCATTATATGGGTAATAATGCATGTTATATTGATAATATCGGGAGTAATAAGTATAATTATTACAGTTCTAGCGATAATACTAGTAAAATATGGCTAATAGTACATGTTATACTGATAATAATAAAAGCAATAAGTATATTTATTATACTTCTGTCGATAATAACTTCATTATATGGGTAATAATGCATGTTATAGTGATAATATTGGGAGTAATAAGTATAATTATTACAGTTCTAGCGATAATAACTGCATTATATGGGTAATAATGCACGTTATATTACTAATAATATAAGTAATAAGTATAATTATTACAGTTCTAGCGATAATAACTGCATTATATGGGTAATAATGCATGTTATATTGATAATATCGGGAGTAATAAGTATAATTATTATAGTTCTAGCGATAATAATAGTAAAATATGGCTAATAGTACATGTTATACTGATAATAATAAAAGTAATAAGCATATTTATTATACTTCTGTCGATAATAACTGCATTATATGGGTAATAATGCATGTTATATTGATAATGACATAAGTAATAAGTATAATTATTACAGTTCTAGCGATAATAACTCCATTATATGGGTAATAATGCATGTTATATTGCTAACTATATAAGTAATAAGTATAATTATTACAGTTCTAGCGATAATAACTGCATTAAATGGGTAATAATGCATGTTATATTGATAATAATAAAAGTAATAAGTATATTTATTATCGTTTTATCGATAATAACTTCTTAATATGGGTAATAATGCATGTTATATTGATAATAATATAAGTAATAAGTATAATTATTACAGTTCTAGCGATAATAACTGCATTATATGGGTAATAATGCACGTTATATTGCTAATAATATAAGTAATAAGTATAATTATTACAGTTCTAGCGATCATAACTGCATTATATGGGTAATAATGCATGTTATATTGATAATATCGGGAGTAATAAGTATAATTATGATAGTTCTAGCGATAATAATAGTAAAATATGGCTAATAGTACATGTTATACTGATAATAATAAAAGCAATAAGTATATTTGTTATACTTCTGTCGATAATAACTGCATTATATGGGTAATAATGCATGTTATATTGATCATATTGGGAGTAATAAGTATATTTATTATAGTTCCAGCGATAATAACTGCATAATATGGGTAATAATGCATGTTATATTGATGATATCGGGAGTAATAAGTATATTTATTATAGTTCTATCGCTAATAACTGCATAATATGGGTAATAATGCATGTTATATTGATGATAATGCAAGTAGTAAGTATATTTATTACAGTTCTAGCGATAATAACTGCATTATATGCGTAATAATGCATGTTATATTGATAATAATATGAGTAATAAGTATAATTATTACAGTTCTAGCGATAATAACTGCATTATATGGGTAATAATGCATGTTATATTGATAATATCGGGAGTAATAAGTATAATTGTTACAGTTCTAGCGATAATACTAGTAAAATATATCTAACAGTGCCTGTTATATTGATAATAATAATAGTAATAAGTATATTTATTATACTTCTGTCGATAATACTTGCATTATATGGGTAATAATACATGTTATATTGATAATATCGGGAGTAATAAGTATAATTATTACAGTTCTAGCGATAATAATAGTAAAATATGGCTATTAGTGCCTGTTATATTGATAATAATATAAGTAATAAGTATAATTATTACAGTTCTGGCGATAATAACTGCATTATATGGGTAATAATGCATGTTATATTGATAATATCGGGAGTAATAAGTATAATTATTACAGTTCTAGCGATAATACTAGTAAAATATGGCTAATAGTACATGTTATACTGATAATAATAAAAGCAATAAGTATATTTATTATACTTCTGTCGATAATAACTGCATTATATGGGTAATAATGCATGTTATAGTGATAATATTGGGAGTAATAAGTATAATTATTACAGATCTAGCGATAATAACTGCATTATATGGGTAATAATGCACGTTATATTACTAATAATATAAGTAATAAGTATAATTATTACAGTTCTAGCGATAATAACTGCATTATATGGGTAATAATGCATGTTATATTGATAATATCGGGAGTAATGAGTATAATTATTATAGTTCTAGCGATAATAATAGTAAAATATGGCTATTAGTGCCTGTTATATTGATAATAATATAAGTAATAAGTATAATTATTACAGTTCTGGCGACAATAACTGCATTATATGGGTAATAATGCATGTTATATTCATAATATCGGAAGTAATAAGTATAATTATTATAGTTCTAGCGATAATAATAGTAAAATATGGCTAATAGTGCATGTTATATTGATAATAATAAAAGTATTAAGTATATTTATTATAGTTCTATCGATAATAACTGCATAATATGGGTAATAATGCATGTTATATTGATGATAATGCAAGTAGTAAGTATATTTATTACAGTTCTAGCGATAATAACTGCATTATATGCGTAATAATGCATGTTATATTGATAATAATATGAGTAATAAGTATAATTATTACAGTTCTAGCGATAATAACTGCATTATATGGGTAATAATGCACGTTATATTGCTAATAATATAAGTAATAAGTATAATTATTACAGTTCTAGCGATAATAAGTGCATTATATGGGTAATAATGCATGTTATAGTGATAATATTGGGAGTAATAAGTATAATTATTACAGTTCTAGCGATAATAACTGCATTATATGCGTAATAATGCATGTTATATTGATAATATCGGGAGTAATACGTATAATTATTACAGTTCTAGCGATAATAATAGTAAAATATGGCTAATAGTACATGTTATACTGATAATAATAAAAGTAATAAGTATATTTATTATACTTCTGTCGATAATAACTGCATTATATGGGTAATAATGCATGTTATATTGATAATATCGGGAGTAATAAGTATAATTATTACAGTTCTAGCGATAATAACTCTATTATATGGGTAATAATGCACGTTATATTACTAATAATATAAGTAATAAGTATAATTATTACAGTTCTAGCGATAATAACTGCATTATATGGGTAATAATGCATGTTATATTGATAATATCGGGAGTAATAAGTATAATTATTATAGTTCTAGCGATAATAATAGTAAAATATGGCTAATAGTACATGTTATACTGATAATAATAAAAGTAATAAGCATATTTATTATACTTCTGTCGATAATAACTGCATTATATGGGTAATAGTGCATGTTATATTGATAATGACATAAGTAATAAGTATAATTATTACAGTTCTAGCGATAATAACTGTATTATATGGGTAATAATGCATGTTATATTGATAATAATATGAGTAATAAGTATAATTATTACAGTTCTAGCGATAATAACTGCATTATATGGGTAATAATGCACGTTATATTGCTAATAATATAAGTAATAAGTATAATTATTACAGTTCTAGCGATAATAACTGCATTATATGGGTAATAATGCATGTTATATTGATAATATCGGGAGTAATAAGTATAATTATTATAGTTCTAGCGATAATAATAGTAAAATATGGCTATTACTGCCTGTTATATTGATAATAATAAAAGTAATAAGTATATTTATTATACTTCTGTCGATAATAACTGCATTATATGGGTAATAATGCATGTTATATTGATAATAATATAAGTAATAAGTATAATTATTACAGTTCTAGCGATAATAACTGCATTATATGGGTAATAATGCACGTTATATTGATAGTAATATAAGTAATAAGTATAATTATTACGGTTCTAGCGACAATAACTGCATTATATGGGTAATAATGCACGTTATATTACTAATAATATAAGTAATATGTATAATTATTACAGTTCTAGCGATAATAACTGCATTATATGGGTAATAATGCACGTTATATTACTAATAATATAAGTAATATGTATAATTATTACAGTTCTAGCGATAATAACTGCATTATATGGGTAATAATGCACGTTATATTACTAATAATATAAGTAATAAGTATAATTATTACAGTTCTAGCGATAATGACTGCATAATATGGGTAATAATGCATGTTATATCGATAATATTGGGAGTAATAAGTATTGTTATTATAGTTCTAACGATAATAACAGCATAATATGGGTAATAATGCATGTTATATTGATGACAATGAAAGCAGTAAGTATATTTATTACAGTTCTAGCGATAATAACTGCATTATATGCGTAATAATGCATGTTATATTGATAATATCGGGAGTAGTAAGTATAATTATTACAGTTCTAGCGATAATAATAGTAAAATATGGCTAATAGTACATGTTATACTGATAACAATAAAAGTAATAAGTATATTTATTATACTTCTGTCGATAATAACTGCATTATATGGGTAATAATGCATGTTATATTGATAATATCGGGAGTAATAAGTATAATTATTACACTTCTAGTGATAATAACTGCATTATATAGGTAATAATGGATGTTATATTGACAATGTCGGGAGTAGTAAGTATAATTATTACAGTTCTAGCGATAATAACTGCATTATAAGGGTAATAATGCATGTTATATTGATAATATCGGGAGTAATACGTATAATTATTATAGTTCTAGCGATAATAATAGTAAAATATGGCTATTAGTGCCTGTTATATTGATAATAATAAAAGTAATAAGTATATTTATTATACTTCTGTCGATAATAACTGCATTATATGGGTAATAATGCATGTTATATTGATAATAATATAAGTAATAAGTATAATTATTACAATTCTAGCGATAATAACTGCATTATATGGGTAATAATGCACGTTATATTGATAATAATATAAGTAATAAGTATAATTATTACGGTTCTAGCGACAATAACTGCATTATATGGGTAATAATGCATGTTATATTGATAATATCGGGAGTAATAAGTATAATTATTACAGTTCTAGCGATAATAACTGCATTATATGGGTAATAATGCACGTTATATTGCTAATAATATAAGTAATAAGTATAATTATTACAGTTCTAGCGATCATAACTGCATTATATGGGTAATAATGCATGTTATATTGATAATATCGGGAGTAATAAGTATAATTATGATAGTTCTAGCGATAATAATAGTAAAATATGGCTAATAGTACATGTTATACTGATAATAATAAAAGCAATAAGTATATTTGTTATACTTCTGTCGATAATAACTGCATTATATGGGTAATAATGCATGTTATATTGATCATATTGGGAGTAATAAGTATATTTATTATAGTTCCAGCGATAATAACTGCATAATATGGGTAATAATGCATGTTATATTGATGATATCGGGAGTAATAAGTATATTTATTATAGTTCTAGCGATAATAATAGTAAAATATGGCTATTAGTGCCTGTTATATTGATAATAATATAAGTAATAAGTATAATTATTACAGTTCTGGCGACAATAACTGCATTATATGGGTAATAATGCATGTTATATTCATAATATCGGAAGTAATAAGTATAATTATTATAGTTCTAGCGATAATAATAGTAAAATATGGCTAATAGTGCATGTTATATTGATAATAATAAAAGTATTAAGTATATTTATTATAGTTCTATCGATAATAACTGCATAATATGGGTAATAATGCATGTTATATTGATGATAATGCAAGTAGTAAGTATATTTATTACAGTTCTAGCGATAATAACTGCATTATATGCGTAATAATGCATGTTATATTGATAATAATATGAGTAATAAGTATAATTATTACAGTTCTAGCGATAATAACTGCATTATATGGGTAATAATGCACGTTATATTGCTAATAATATAAGTAATAAGTATAATTATTACAGTTCTAGCGATAATAAGTGCATTATATGGGTAATAATGCATGTTATAGTGATAATATTGGGAGTAATAAGTATAATTATTACAGTTCTAGCGATAATAACTGCATTATATGGGTAATAATGCACGTTATATTGATAATAATATAAGTAATAAGTATAATTATTACGGTTCTAGCGACAATAACTGCATTATATGGGTAATAATACATGTTATATTGATAATATCGGGAGTAATAAGTATAATTATTACAGTTCTAGCGATAATAATAGTAAAATATGGCTATTAGTGCCTGTTATATTGATAATAATAAAAGTATTAAGTATATTTATTATAGTTCTATCGATAATAACTGCATAATATGGGTAATAATGCATGTTATATTGATGATAATGCAAGTAGTAAGTATATTTATTACAGTTCTAGCGATAATAACTGCATTATATGCGTTATAATGCATGTTATATTGATAATATCGGGAGTAATACGTATAATTATTACAGTTCTAGCGATAATAATAGTAAAATATGGCTAATAGTACATGTTATACTGATAATAATAAAAGTAATAAGTATATTTATTATACTTCTGTCGATAATAACTGCATTATATGGGTAATAATGCATGTTATATTGATAATATCGGGAGTAATAGGTATAATTATTACAGTTCTAGCGATAATAACTCTATTATATGGGTAATAATGCACGTTATATTACTAATAATATAAGTAATAAGTATAATTATTACAGTTCTAGCGATAATAACTGCATTATATGGGTAATAATGCATGTCATATTGATAATATCGGGAGTAATAAGTATAATTATTACAGTTCTAGCGATAATAATAGTAAAATATGGCTAATAGTACATGTTATACTGATAATAATAAAAGTAATAAGCATATTTATTATACTTCTGTCGATAATAACTGCATTATATGGGTAATAATGCATGTTATATTGATAATGACATAAGTAATAAGTATAATTATTACAGTTCTAGCGATAATAACTGTATTATATGGGTAATAATGCATGTTATATTGATAATAATATGAGTAATAAGTATAATTATTACAGTTCTAGCGATAATAACTGCATTATATGGGTAATAATGCACGTTATGTTGCTAATAATATAAGTAATAAGTATAATTATTACAGTTCTAGCGATAATAACTGCATTATATGGGTAACAATGCATGTTATATTGATAATATCGGGAGTAATAAGTATAATTATTATAGTTCTAGCGATAATAATAGTAAAATATGGCTATTACTGCCTGTTATATTGATAATAATAAAAGTAATAAGTATATTTATTATACTTCTGTCGATAATAACTGCATTATATGGGTAATAATGCATGTTATATTGATAATAATATAAGTAATAAGTATAATTATTACAGTTCTAGCGATAATAACTGCATTATATGGGTAATAATGCACGTTATATTGATAGTAATATAAGTAATAAGTATAATTATTACGGTTCTAGCGACAATAACTGCATTATATGGGTAATAATGCATGTTATATTGATAATATCGGGAGTAATAAGTATAATTATTACAGTTCTAGCGATAATACTAGTAAAATATGGCTAATAGTACATGTTATACTGATAATAATAAAAGCAATAAGTATATTTATTATACTTCTGTCGAGAATAACTGCATTATATGGGTAATAATGCACGTTATATTACTAATAATATAAGTAATATGTATAATTATTACAGTTCTAGCGATAATAACTGCATTATATGGGTAATAATGCACGTTATATTACTAATAATATAAGTAATAAGTATAATTATTACAGTTCTAGCGATAATAACTGCATAATATGGGTAATAATGCATGTTATATCGATAATATTGGGAGTAATAAGTATTGTTATTATAGTTCTAACGATAATAACAGCATAATATGGGTAATAATGCATGTTATATTGATGACAATGAAAGCAGTAAGTATATTTATTACAGTTCTAGCGATAATAACTGCATTATATGCGTAATAATGCATGTTATATTGATAATATCGGGAGTAGTAAGTATAATTATTACAGTTCTAGCGATAATAATAGTAAAATATGGCTAATAGTACATGTTATACTGATAACAATAAAAGTAATAAGTATATTTATTATACTTCTGTCGATAATGACTGCATTATATGGGTAATAATGCATGTTATATTGATAATATCGGGAGTAATAAGTATAATTATTACACTTCTAGTGATAATAACTGCATTATATAGGTAATAATGGATGTTATATTGACAATGTCGGGAGTAGTAAGTATAATTATTACAGTTCTAGCGATAATAACTGCATTATAAGGGTAATAATGCATGTTATATTGATAATATTGGGAGTAATAAGTATAATTATTATAGTTCTAGCGATAATGATTGTAAAATATTTGTAATAGTGCATGTTATATTGATAATAATAAAAGTTATAAGTATATTTATTACAGTTCTAGCAATAATAACTGCATTATATGGGTAATAATGCACGTTATATTACTAATAATATAAGTAATAAGTATAATTATTACAGTTCTAGCGATAATAACTGCATTATATGGGTAATAATGCATGTTATATTGCTAACTATATAAGTAATAAGTATAATTATTACAGTTCTAGCGATAATAACTGCATTAAATGGGTAATAATGCATGTTATATTGATAATATCGGGAGTAATGAGTATAATTATTATAGTTCTAGCGATAATAATAGTAAATATGGCTATTAGTGCCTGTTATATTGATAATAATATAAGTAATAAGTATAATTATTACAGTTCTGGCGATAATAACTGCATTATATGGGTAATAATGCATGTTATATTGATAATATCGGGAGTAATAAGTATAATTATTACAGTTCTAGCGATAATAATAGTAAAATATGGCTAATAGTACATGTTATACTGATAATAATAAAAGTAATAAGTATATATATTATACTTCTGTCGATAATAACTGCATTATATGGGTAATAATGCATGTTATATTGATAATATCGGGAGTAATAAGTATAATTATTACAGTTCTAGCGATAATACTAGTAAAATATGGCTAATAGTACATGTTATACTGATAATAATAAAAGTAATAAGTATATTTATTATACTTCTGTCGATAATAACTGCATTATATGGGTAATAATGCATGTTATATTGATAATATCGGGAGTAATAAGTATAATTATTAAAGTTCTAGCGATAATAACTCTATTATATGGGTAATAATGCACGTTATATTACTAATAATATAAGTAATAAGTATAATTATTACAGTTCTAGCGATAATAACTGCATTATATGGGTAATAATGCATGTTATATTGATAATATCGGGAGTAATAAGTATAATTATTATAGTTCTAGCGATAATAATAGTAAAATATGGCTAATAGTACATGTTATACTGATAATAATAAAAGTAATAAGCATATTTATTATACTTCTGTCGATAATAACTGCATTATATGGGTAATAATGCATGTTATATTGATAATGACATAAGTAATAAGTATAATTATTACAGTTCTAGCGATAATAACTGTATTATATGGGTAATAATGCATGTTATATTGATAATAATATGAGTAATAAGTATAATTATTACAGTTCTAGCGATAATAACTGCATTATATGGGTAATAATGCACGTTATATTGCTAATAATATAAGTAATAAGTATAATTATTACAGTTCTAGCGATAATAACTGCATTATATGGGTAATAATGCATGTTATATTGATAATATCGGGAGTAATAAGTATAATTATTATAGTTCTAGCGATAATAATAGTAAAATATGGCTATTACTGCCTGTTATATTGATAATAATAAAAGTAATAAGTATATTTATTATACTTCTGTCGATAATAACTGCATTATATGGGTAATAATGCATGTTATATTGATAATAATATAAGTAATAAGTATAATTATTACAGTTCTAGCGATAATAAGTGCATTATATGGGTAATAATGCATGTTATAGTGATAATATTGGGAGTAATAAGTATAATTATTACAGTTCTAGCGATAATAACTGCATTATATGCGTAATAATGCATGTTATATTGATAATATCGGGAGTAATACGTATAATTATTACAGTTCTAGCGATAATAATAGTAAAATATGGCTAATAGTACATGTTATACTGATAATAATAAAAGTAATAAGTATATTTATTATACTTCTGTCGATAATAACTGCATTATATGGGTAATAATGCATGTTATATTGATAATATCGGGAGTAATAAGTATAATTATTACAGTTCTAGCGATAATAACTCTATTATATGGGTAATAATGCACGTTATATTACTAATAATATAAGTAATAAGTATAATTATTACAGTTCTAGCGATAATAACTGCATTATATGGGTAATAATGCATGTTATATTGATAATATCGGGAGTAATAAGTATAATTATTATAGTTCTAGCGATAATAATAGTAAAATATGGCTAATAGTACATGTTATACTGATAATAATAAAAGTAATAAGCATATTTATTATACTTCTGTCGATAATAACTGCATTATATGGGTAATAATGCATGTTATATTGATAATGACATAAGTAATAAGTATAATTATTACAGTTCTAGCGATAATAACTGTATTATATGGGTAATAATGCATGTTATATTGATAATAATATGAGTAATAAGTATAATTATTACCGTTCTAGCGATAATAACTGCATTATATGGGTAATAATGCACGTTATATTGCTAATAATATAAGTAATAAGTATAATTATTACAGTTCTAGCGATAATAACTGCATTATATGGGTAATAATGCATGTTATATTGATAATATCGGGAGTAATAAGTATAATTATTATAGTTCTAGCGATAATAATAGTAAAATATGGCTATTACTGCCTGTTATATTGATAATAATAAAAGTAATAAGTATATTTATTATACTTCTGTCGATAATAACTGCATTATATGGGTAATAATGCATGTTATATTGATAATAATATAAGTAATAAGTATAATTATTACA
This sequence comes from Megachile leachella, assembly GCA_963576845.1. Taxonomy (NCBI): domain Eukaryota; kingdom Metazoa; phylum Arthropoda; class Insecta; order Hymenoptera; family Megachilidae; genus Megachile; species Megachile leachella. The sequence goes on from CAUYWW010000082.1 coordinate 1,059,756, forward strand.
GTTCTAGCGATAATAACTGCATTATATGGGTAATAATGCACGTTATATTGATAGTAATATAAGTAATAAGTATAATTATTACGGTTCTAGCGACAATAACTGCATTATATGGGTAATAATGCATGTTATATTGATAATATCGGGAGTAATAAGTATAATTATTACAGTTCTAGCGATAATACTAGTAAAATATGGCTAATAGTACATGTTATACTGATAATAATAAAAGCAATAAGTATATTTATTATACTTCTGTCGAGAATAACTGCATTATATGGGTAATAATGCATGTTATAGTGATAATATTGGGAGTAATAAGTATAATTATTACAGTTCTAGCGATAATAACTGCATTATATGGGTAATAATGCACGTTATATTACTAATAATATAAGTAATATGTATAATTATTACAGTTCTAGCGATAATAACTGCATTATATGGGTAATAATGCACGTTATATTACTAATAATATAAGTAATAAGTATAATTATTACAGTTCTAGCGATAATAACTGCATAATATGGGTAATAATGCATGTTATATCGATAATATTGGGAGTAATAAGTATTGTTATTATAGTTCTAACGATAATAACAGCATAATATGGGTAATAATGCATGTTATATTGATGACAATGAAAGCAGTAAGTATATTTATTACAGTTCTAGCGATAATAACTGCATTATATGCGTAATAATGCATGTTATATTGATAATATCGGGAGTAGTAAGTATAATTATTACAGTTCTAGCGATAATAATAGTAAAATATGGCTAATAGTACATGTTATACTGATAACAATAAAAGTAATAAGTATATTTATTATACTTCTGTCGATAATAACTGCATTATATGGGTAATAATGCATGTTATATTGATAATATCGGGAGTAATAAGTATAATTATTACACTTCTAGTGATAATAACTGCATTATATAGGTAATAATGGATGTTATATTGACAATGTCGGGAGTAGTAAGTATAATTATTACAGTTCTAGCGATAATAACTGCATTATATGGGTAATAATGCATGTTATATTGATAATATTGGGAGTAATAAGTATAATTATTATAGTTCTAGCGATAATGATTGTAAAATATTTGTAATAGTGCATGTTATATTGATAATAATAAAAGTTATAAGTATATTTATTACAGTTCTAGCAATAATAACTGCATTATATGGGTAATAATGCACGTTATATTACTAATAATATAAGTAATAAGTATAATTATTACAGTTCTAGCGATAATAACTGCATTATATGGGTAACAATGCATGTCATATTGATAATATTGGGAGTAATAAGTATATTTATTATAGTTCTAGCGATAATAACTGCATAATATGGGTAATAATGCATGTTATATTGATAATAATATAAGTAATAAGTATAATTATTACAGTTCTAGCGATAATAACTGCTTTATATGGGTAATAATGCACGTTATATTGCTAATAATATAAGTAATAAGTATAATTATTACCGTTCTAGCGATAATAACTGCATTATATGGGTAATAATGCATGTTATATTGATAATATCGGGAGTAATAAGTATAATTATTATAGTTCTAGCGATAATAATAGTAAAATATGGCTAATAGTACATGTTATACTGATAATAATAAAAGTAATAAGCATATTTATTATACTTCTGTCGATAATAACTGCATTATATGGGTAATAATGCATGTTATATTGATAATGACATAAGTAATAAGTATAATTATTACAGTTCTAGCGATAATAACTGTATTATATGGGTAATAATGCATGTTATATTGATAATAATATGAGTAATAAGTATAATTATTACAGTTCTAGCGATAATAACTGCATTATATGGGTAATAATGCACGTTATATTGCTAATAATATAAGTAATAAGTATAATTATTACAGTTCTAGCGATAATAACTGCATTATATGGGTAATAATGCATGTTATATTGATAATATCGGGAGTAATAAGTATAATTATTATAGTTCTAGCGATAATAATAGTAAAATATGGCTATTACTGCCTGTTATATTGATAATAATAAAAGTAATAAGTATATTTATTATACTTCTGTCGATAATAACTGCATTATATGGGTAATAATGCATGTTATATTGATAATAATATAAGTAATAAGTATAATTATTACAGTTCTAGCGATAATAACTGCATTATATGGGTAATAATGCACGTTATATTGATAGTAATATAAGTAATAAGTATAATTATTACGGTTCTAGCGACAATAACTGCATTATATGGGTAATAATGCATGTTATATTGATAATATCGGGAGTAATAAGTATAATTATTACAGTTCTAGCGATAATACTAGTAAAATATGGCTAATAGTACATGTTATACTGATAATAATAAAAGCAATAAGTATATTTATTATACTTCTGTCGAGAATAACTGCATTATATGGGTAATAATGCATGTTATAGTGATAATATTGGGAGTAATAAGTATAATTATTACAGTTCTAGCGATAATAACTGCATTATATGGGTAATAATGCACGTTATATTACTAATAATATAAGTAATATGTATAATTATTACAGTTCTAGCGATAATAACTGCATTATATGGGTAATAATGCACGTTATATTACTAATAATATAAGTAATAAGTATAATTATTACAGTTCTAGCGATAATAACTGCATAATATGGGTAATAATGCATGTTATATCGATAATATTGGGAGTAATAAGTATTGTTATTATAGTTCTAACGATAATAACAGCATAATATGGGTAATAATGCATGTTATATTGATGACAATGAAAGCAGTAAGTATATTTATTACAGTTCTAGCGATAATAACTGCATTATATGCGTAATAATGCATGTTATATTGATAATATCGGGAGTAGTAAGTATAATTATTACAGTTCTAGCGATAATAATAGTAAAATATGGCTAATAGTACATGTTATACTGATAACAATAAAAGTAATAAGTATATTTATTATACTTCTGTCGATAATAACTGCATTATATGGGTAATAATGCATGTTATATTGATAATATCGGGAGTAATAAGTATAATTATTACACTTCTAGTGATAATAACTGCATTATATAGGTAATAATGGATGTTATATTGACAATGTCGGGAGTAGTAAGTATAATTATTACAGTTCTAGCGATAATAACTGCATTATAAGGGTAATAATGCATGTTATATTGATAATATTGGGAGTAATAAGTATAATTATTATAGTTCTAGCGATAAGTATTGTAAAATATTTGTAATAGTGCATGTTATATTGATAATAATAAAAGTTATAAGTATATTTATTACAGTTCTAGCAATAATAACTGCATTATATGGGTAATAATGCACGTTATATTACTAATAATATAAGTAATAAGTATAATTATTACAGTTCTAGCGATAATAACTGCATTATATGGGTAACAATGCATGTCATATTGATAATATTGGGAGTAATAAGTATATTTATTATAGTTCTAGCGATAATAACTGCATAATATGGGTAATAATGCATGTTATATTGATAATAATATAAGTAATAAGTATAATTATTACAGTTCTAGCGATAATAACTGCTTTATATGGGTAATAATGCACGTTATATTGCTAATAATATAAGTAATAAGTATAATTATTACCGTTCTAGCGATAATAACTGCATTATATGGGTAATAATGCATGTTATATTGATAATATCGGGAGTAATAAGTATAATTATTATAGTTCTAGCGATAATAATAGTAAAATATGGCTAATAGTACATGTTATACTGATAATAATAAAAGTAATAAGCATATTTATTATACTTCTGTCGATAATAACTGCATTATATGGGTAATAATGCATGTTATATTGATAATGACATAAGTAATAAGTATAATTATTACAGTTCTAGCGATAATAACTGTATTATATGGGTAATAATGCATGTTATATTGATAATAATATGAGTAATAAGTATAATTATTACAGTTCTAGCGATAATAACTGCATTATATGGGTAATAATGCACGTTATATTGCTAATAATATAAGTAATAAGTATAATTATTACAGTTCTAGCGATAATAACTGCATTATATGGGTAATAATGCATGTTATATTGATAATATCGGGAGTAATACGTATAATTATTATAGTTCTAGCGATAATAATAGTAAAATATGGCTATTAGTGCCTGTTATATTGATAATAATAAAAGTAATAAGTATATTTATTATACTTCTGTCGATAATAACTGCATTATATGGGTAATAATGCATGTTATATTGATAATAATATAAGTAATAAGTATAATTATTACAATTCTAGCGATAATAACTGCATTATATGGGTAATAATGCACGTTATATTGATAATAATATAAGTAATAAGTATAATTATTACGGTTCTAGCGACAATAACTGCATTATATGGGTAATAATGCATGTTATATTGATAATATCGGGAGTAATAAGTATAATTATTACAGTTCTAGCGATAATAACTGCATTATATGGGTAATAATGCACGTTATATTGCTAATAATATAAGTAATAAGTATAATTATTACAGTTCTAGCGATCATAACTGCATTATATGGGTAATAATGCATGTTATATTGATAATATCGGGAGTAATAAGTATAATTATGATAGTTCTAGCGATAATAATAGTAAAATATGGCTAATAGTACATGTTATACTGATAATAATAAAAGCAATAAGTATATTTGTTATACTTCTGTCGATAATAACTGCATTATATGGGTAATAATGCATGTTATATTGATCATATTGGGAGTAATAAGTATATTTATTATAGTTCCAGCGATAATAACTGCATAATATGGGTAATAATGCATGTTATATTGATGATATCGGGAGTAATAAGTATATTTATTATAGTTCTAGCGATAATAATAGTAAAATATGGCTATTAGTGCCTGTTATATTGATAATAATATAAGTAATAAGTATAATTATTACAGTTCTGGCGACAATAACTGCATTATATGGGTAATAATGCATGTTATATTCATAATATCGGAAGTAATAAGTATAATTATTATAGTTCTAGCGATAATAATAGTAAAATATGGCTAATAGTGCATGTTATATTGATAATAATAAAAGTATTAAGTATATTTATTATAGTTCTATCGATAATAACTGCATAATATGGGTAATAATGCATGTTATATTGATGATAATGCAAGTAGTAAGTATATTTATTACAGTTCTAGCGATAATAACTGCATTATATGCGTAATAATGCATGTTATATTGATAATAATATGAGTAATAAGTATAATTATTACAGTTCTAGCGATAATAACTGCATTATATGGGTAATAATGCACGTTATATTGCTAATAATATAAGTAATAAGTATAATTATTACAGTTCTAGCGATAATAAGTGCATTATATGGGTAATAATGCATGTTATAGTGATAATATTGGGAGTAATAAGTATAATTATTACAGTTCTAGCGATAATAACTGCATTATATGCGTAATAATGCATGTTATATTGATAATATCGGGAGTAATACGTATAATTATTACAGTTCTAGCGATAATAATAGTAAAATATGGCTAATAGTACATGTTATACTGATAATAATAAAAGTAATAAGTATATTTATTATACTTCTGTCGATAATAACTGCATTATATGGGTAATAATGCATGTTATATTGATAATGACATAAGTAATAAGTATAATTATTACAGTTCTAGCGATAATAACTGCATTATATAGGTAATAATGGATGTTATATTGACAATGTCGGGAGTAGTAAGTATAATTATTACAGTTCTAGCGATAATAACTGCATTATAAGGGTAATAATGCATGTTATATTGATAATATTGGGAGTAATAAGTATAATTATTATAGTTCTAGCGATAATGATTGTAAAATATTTGTAATAGTGCATGTTATATTGATAATAATAAAAGTTATAAGTATATTTATTACAGTTCTAGCAATAATAACTGCATTATATGGGTAATAATGCACGTTATATTACTAATAATATAAGTAATAAGTATAATTATTACAGTTCTAGCGATAATAACTGCATTATATGGGTAACAATGCATGTCATATTGATAATATTGGGAGTAATAAGTATATTTATTATAGTTCTAGCGATAATAACTGCATAATATGGGTAATAATGCATGTTATATTGATAATAATATAAGTAATAAGTATAATTATTACAGTTCTAGCGATAATAACTGCTTTATATGGGTAATAATGCACGTTATATTGCTAATAATATAAGTAATAAGTATAATTATTACCGTTCTAGCGATAATAACTGCATTATATGGGTAATAATGCATGTTATATTGATAATATCGGGAGTAATAAGTATAATTATTATAGTTCTAGCGATAATAATAGTAAAATATGGCTAATAGTACATGTTATACTGATAATAATAAAAGTAATAAGCATATTTATTATACTTCTGTCGATAATAACTGCATTATATGGGTAATAATGCATGTTATATTGATAATGACATAAGTAATAAGTATAATTATTACAGTTCTAGCGATAATAACTGTATTATATGGGTAATAATGCATGTTATATTGATAATAATATGAGTAATAAGTATAATTATTACAGTTCTAGCGATAATAACTGCATTATATGGGTAATAATGCACGTTATATTGCTAATAATATAAGTAATAAGTATAATTATTACAGTTCTAGCGATAATAACTGCATTATATGGGTAATAATGCATGTTATATTGATAATATCGGGAGTAATACGTATAATTATTATAGTTCTAGCGATAATAATAGTAAAATATGGCTATTAGTGCCTGTTATATTGATAATAATAAAAGTAATAAGTATATTTATTATACTTCTGTCGATAATAACTGCATTATATGGGTAATAATGCATGTTATATTGATAATAATATAAGTAATAAGTATAATTATTACAATTCTAGCGATAATAACTGCATTATATGGGTAATAATGCACGTTATATTGATAATAATATAAGTAATAAGTATAATTATTACGGTTCTAGCGACAATAACTGCATTATATGGGTAATAATGCATGTTATATTGATAATATCGAGAGTAATAAGTATAATTATTACAGTTCTAGCGATAATAACTGCATTATATGGGTAATAATGCACGTTATATTGCTAATAATATAAGTAATAAGTATAATTATTACAGTTCTAGCGATCATAACTGCATTATATGGGTAATAATGCATGTTATATTGATAATATCGGGAGTAATAAGTATAATTATGATAGTTCTAGCGATAATAATAGTAAAATATGGCTAATAGTACATGTTATACTGATAATAATAAAAGCAATAAGTATATTTGTTATACTTCTGTCGATAATAACTGCATTATATGGGTAATAATGCATGTTATATTGATCATATTGGGAGTAATAAGTATATTTATTATAGTTCCAGCGATAATAACTGCATAATATGGGTAATAATGCATGTTATATTGATGATATCGGGAGTAATAAGTATATTTATTATAGTTCTAGCGATAATAATAGTAAAATATGGCTATTAGTGCCTGTTATATTGATAATAATATAAGTAATAAGTATAATTATTACAGTTCTGGCGACAATAACTGCATTATATGGGTAATAATGCATGTTATATTCATAATATCGGAAGTAATAAGTATAATTATTATAGTTCTAGCGATAATAATAGTAAAATATGGCTAATAGTGCATGTTATATTGATAATAATAAAAGTATTAAGTATATTTATTATAGTTCTATCGATAATAACTGCATAATATGGGTAATAATGCATGTTATATTGATGATAATGCAAGTAGTAAGTATATTTATTACAGTTCTAGCGATAATAACTGCATTATATGCGTAATAATGCATGTTATATTGATAATAATATGAGTAATAAGTATAATTATTACAGTTCTAGCGATAATAACTGCATTATATGGGTAATAATGCACGTTATATTGCTAATAATATAAGTAATAAGTATAATTATTACAGTTCTAGCGATAATAAGTGCATTATATGGGTAATAATGCATGTTATAGTGATAATATTGGGAGTAATAAGTATAATTATTACAGTTCTAGCGATAATAACTGCATTATATGCGTAATAATGCATGTTATATTGATAATATCGGGAGTAATACGTATAATTATTACAGTTCTAGCGATAATAATAGTAAAATATGGCTAATAGTACATGTTATACTGATAATAATAAAAGTAATAAGTATATTTATTATACTTCTGTCGATAATAACTGCATTATATGGGTAATAATGCATGTTATATTGATAATATCGGGAGTAATAAGTATAATTATTATAGTTCTAGCGATAATAATAGTAAAATATGGCTAATAGTACATGTTATACTGATAATAATAAAAGTAATAAGCATATTTATTATACTTCTGTCGATAATAACTGCATTATATGGGTAATAATGCATGTTATATTGATAATGACATAAGTAATAAGTATAATTATTACAGTTCTAGCGATAATAACTGTATTATATGGGTAATAATGCATGTTATATTGATAATAATATGAGTAATAAGTATAATTATTACAGTTCTAGCGATAATAACTGCATTATATGGGTAATAATGCACGTTATGTTGCTAATAATATAAGTAATAAGTATAATTATTACAGTTCTAGCGATAATAACTGCATTATATGGGTAACAATGCATGTTATATTGATAATATCGGGAGTAATAAGTATAATTATTATAGTTCTAGCGATAATAATAGTAAAATATGGCTATTACTGCCTGTTATATTGATAATAATAAAAGTAATAAGTATATTTATTATACTTCTGTCGATAATAACTGCATTATATGGGTAATAATGCATGTTATATTGATAATAATATAAGTAATAAGTATAATTATTACAGTTCTAGCGATAATAACTGCATTATATGGGTAATAATGCACGTTATATTGATAGTAATATAAGTAATAAGTATAATTATTACGGTTCTAGCGACAATAACTGCATTATATGGGTAATAATGCATGTTATATTGATAATATCGGGAGTAATAAGTATAATTATTACAGTTCTAGCGATAATACTAGTAAAATATGGCTAATAGTACATGTTATACTGATAATAATAAAAGCAATAAGTATATTTATTATACTTCTGTCGAGAATAACTGCATTATATGGGTAATAATGCATGTTATAGTGATAATATTGGGAGTAATAAGTATAATTATTACAGTTCTAGCGATAATAACTGCATTATATGGGTAGTAATGCACGTTATATTACTAATAATATAAGTAATATGTATAATTATTACAGTTCTAGCGATAATAACTGCATTATATGGGTAATAATGCACGTTATATTACTAATAATATAAGTAATAAGTATAATTATTACAGTTCTAGCGATAATAACTGCATAATATGGGTAATAATGCATGTTATATCGATAATATTGGGAGTAATAAGTATTGTTATTATAGTTCTAACGATAATAACAGCATAATATGGGTAATAATGCATGTTATATTGATGACAATGAAAGCACTAAGTATATTTATTACAGTTCTAGCGATAATAACTGCATTATATGCGTAATAATGCATGTTATATTGATAATATCGGGAGTAGTAAGTATAATTATTACAGTTCTAGCGATAATAATAGTAAAATATGGCTAATAGTACATGTTATACTGATAACAATAAAAGTAATAAGTATATTTATTATACTTCTGTCGATAATGACTGCATTATATGGGTAATAATGCATGTTATATTGATAATATCGGGAGTAATAAGTATAATTATTACACTTCTAGTGATAATAACTGCATTATATAGGTAATAATGGATGTTATATTGACAATGTCGGGAGTAGTAAGTATAATTATTACAGTTCTAGCGATAATAACTGCATTATAAGGGTAATAATGCATGTTATATTGATAATATTGGGAGTAATAAGTATAATTATTATAGTTCTAGCGATAATGATTGTAAAATATTTGTAATAGTGCATGTTATATTGATAATAATAAAAGTTATAAGTATATTTATTACAGTTCTAGCAATAATAACTGCATTATATGGGTAATAATGCACGTTATATTACTAATAATATAAGTAATAAGTATAATTATTACAGTTCTAGCGATAATAACTGCATTATATGGGCAACAATGCATGTCATATTGATAATATTGGGAGTAATAAGTATATTTATTATAGTTCTAGCGATAATAACTGCATAATATGGGTAATAATGCATGTTATATTGATAATAATATAAGTAATAAGTATAATTATTACAGTTCTAGCGATAATAACTGCTTTATATGGGTAATAATGCACGTTATATTGCTAATAATATAAGTAATAAGTATAATTATTACCGTTCTAGCGATAATAACTGCATTATATGGGTAATAATGCATGTTATATTGATAATATCGGGAGTAATAAGTATAATTATTATAGTTCTAGCGATAATAATAGTAAAATATGGCTAATAGTACATGTTATACTGATAATAATAAAAGTAATAAGCATATTTATTATACTTCTGTCGATAATAACTGCATTATATGGGTAATAATGCATGTTATATTGATAATGACATAAGTAATAAGTATAATTATTACAGTTCTAGCGATAATAACTGTATTATATGGGTACTAATGCATGTTATATTGATAATAATATGAGTAATAAGTATAATTATTACAGTTCTAGCGATAATAACTGCATTATATGGGTAATAATGCACGTTATATTGCTAATAATATAAGTAATAAGTATAATTATTACAGTTCTAGCGATAATAACTGCATTATATGGGTAATAATGCATGTTATATTGATAATATCGGGAGTAATACGTATAATTATTATAGTTCTAGCGATAATAATAGTAAAATATGGCTATTAGTGCCTGTTATATTGATAATAATAAAAGTAATAAGTATATTTATTATACTTCTGTCGATAATAACTGCATTATATGGGTAATAATGCATGTTATATTGATAATAATATAAGTAATAAGTATAATTATTACAATTCTAGCGATAATAACTGCATTATATGGGTAATAATGCACGTTATATTGATAATAATATAAGTAATAAGTATAATTATTACGGTTCTAGCGACAATAACTGCATTATATGGGTAATAATGCATGTTATATTGATAATATCGGGAGTAATAAGTATAATTATTACAGTTCTAGCGATAATACTAGTAAAATATGGCTAATAGTACATGTTATACTGATAATAATAAAAGCAATAAGTATATTTATTATACTTCTGTCGATAATAACTGCATTATATGGGTAATAATGCATGTTATAGTGATAATATTGGGAGTAATAAGTATAATTATTACAGTTCCCGCGATAATAACTGCATTATATGGATTAATAATGCACGTTATATTACTAATAATATAAGTAATATGTATAATTATTACAGTTCTAGCGCTAATAACTGCATTATATGGGTAATAATGCATGTTATATTGATAATATCGGGAGTAATGAGTATAATTATTATAGTTCTGGCGATAATAATAGTAAAACATGGCTATTAGTGCCTGTTATATTGATAATAATATAAGTAATAAGTATAATTATTACAGTTCTGGCGATAATAACAGCATTATATGGGTAATAATGCATGTTATATTGATAATATCGGGAGTAATAAGTATAATTATTATAGTTCTAGCGATAATAATAGTAAAATATGGCTAATAGTACATGTTATACTGATAATAATAAAAGTAATAAGCATATTTATTATACTTCTGTCGATAATAACTGCATTATATGGGTAATAATGCATGTTATATTGATAATGACATTAGTAATAAGTATAATTATTACAGTTCTAGCGATAATAACTGCATTATAAGGGTAATAATGCATGTTATATTGATAATATTGGGAGTAATAAGTATAATTATTATAGTTCTAGCGATAATGATTGTAAAATATTTGTAATAGTGCATGTTATATTGATAATAATAAAAGTTATAAGTATATTTATTACAGTTCTAGCAATAATAACTGCATTATATGGGTAATAATGCACGTTATATTACTAATAATATAAGTAATAAGTATAATTATTACAGTTCTAGCGATAATAACTGCATTATATGGGTAACAATGCATGTCATATTGATAATATTGGGAGTAATAAGTATATTTATTATAGTTCTAGCGATAATAACTGCATAATATGGGTAATAATGCACGTTATATTGATAATAATATAAGTAATAAGTATAATTATTACAGTTCTAGCGATAATAACTGCTTTATATGGGTAATAATGCACGTTATATTGCTAATAATATAAGTAATAAGTATAATTATTACCGTTCTAGCGATAATAACTGCATTATATGGGTAATAATGCATGTTATATTGATAATATCGGGAGTAATAAGTATAATTATTATAGTTCTAGCGATAATAATAGTAAAATATGGCTAATAGTACATGTTATACTGATAATAATAAAAGTAATAAGCATATTTATTATACTTCTGTCGATAATAACTGCATTATATGGGTAATAATGCATGTTATATTGATAATGACATAAGTAATAAGTATAATTATTACAGTTCTAGCGATAATAACTGTATTATATGGGTAATAATGCATGTTATATTGATAATAATATGAGTAATAAGTATAATTATTACAGTTCTAGCGATAATAACTGCATTATATGGGTAATAATGCACGTTATATTGCTAATAATATAAGTAATAAGTATAATTATTACAGTTCTAGCGATAATAACTGCATTATATGGGTAATAATGCATGTTATATTGATAATATCGGGAGTAATACGTATAATTATTATAGTTCTAGCGATAATAATAGTAAAATATGGCTATTAGTGCCTGTTATATTGATAATAATAAAAGTAATAAGTATATTTATTATACTTCTGTCGATAATAACTGTATTATATGGGTAATAATGCATGTTATATTGATAATAATATAAGTAATAAGTATAATTATTACAGTTCTGGCGACAATAACTGCATTATATGGGTAATAATGCATGTTATATTCATAATATCGGAAGTAATAAGTATAATTATTATAGTTCTAGCGATAATAATAGTAAAATATGGCTAATAGTGCATGTTATATTGATAATAATAAAAGTATTAAGTATATTTATTATAGTTCTATCGATAATAACTGCATAATATGGGTAATAATGCATGTTATATTGATGATAATGCAAGTAGTAAGTATATTTATTACAGTTCTAGCGATAATAACTGCATTATATGCGTAATAATGCATGTTATATTGATAATAATATGAGTAATAAGTATAATTATTACAGTTCTAGCGATAATAACTGCATTATATGGGTAATAATGCACGTTATATTGCTAATAATATAAGTAATAAGTATAATTATTACAGTTCTAGCGATAATAAGTGCATTATATGGGTAATAATGCATGTTATAGTGATAATATTGGGAGTAATAAGTATAATTATTACAGTTCTAGCGATAATAACTGCATTATATGCGTAATAATGCATGTTATATTGATAATATCGGGAGTAATACGTATAATTATTACAGTTCTAGCGATAATACTAGTAAAATATGGCTAATAGTACATGTTATACTGATAATAATAAAAGCAATAAGTATATTTATTATACTTCTGTCGAGAATAACTGCATTATATGGGTAATAATGCATGTTATAGTGATAATATTGGGAGTAATAAGTATAATTATTACAGTTCTAGCGATAATAACTGCATTATATGGGTAGTAATGCACGTTATGTTACTAATAATATAAGTAATAAGTATAATTATTACAGTTCTAGCGATAATAACTGCATTATATGGGTAACAATGCATGTTATATTGATAATATCGGGAGTAATAAGTATAATTATTATAGTTCTAGCGATAATAATAGTAAAATATGGCTATTACTGCCTGTTATATTGATAATAATAAAAGTAATAAGTATATTTATTATACTTCTGTCGATAATAACTGCATTATATGGGTAATAATGCATGTTATATTGATAATAATATAAGTAATAAGTATAATTATTACAGTTCTAGCGATAATAACTGCATTATATGGGTAATAATGCACGTTATATTGATAGTAATATAAGTAATAAGTATAATTATTACGGTTCTAGCGACAATAACTGCATTATATGGGTAATAATGCATGTTATATTGATAATATCGGGAGTAATAAGTATAATTATTACAGTTCTAGCGATAATACTAGTAAAATATGGCTAATAGTACATGTTATACTGATAATAATAAAAGCAATAAGTATATTTATTATACTTCTGTCGAGAATAACTGCATTATATGGGTAATAATGCATGTTATAGTGATAATATTGGGAGTAATAAGTATAATTATTACAGTTCTAGCGATAATAACTGCATTATATGGGTAGTAATGCACGTTATGTTACTAATAATATAAGTAATATGTATAATTATTACAGTTCTAGCGATAATAACTGCATTATATGGGTAATAATGCACGTTATATTACTAATAATATAAGTAATAAGTATAATTATTACAGTTCTAGCGATAATAACTGCATAATATGGGTAATAATGCATGTTATATCGATAATATTGGGAGTAATAAGTATTGTTATTATAGTTCTAACGATAATAACAGCATAATATGGGTAATAATGCATGTTATATTGATGACAATGAAAGCAGTAAGTATATTTATTACAGTTCTAGCGATAATAACTGCATTATATGCGTAATAATGCATGTTATATTGATAATATCGGGAGTAGTAAGTATAATTATTACAGTTCTAGCGATAATAATAGTAAAATATGGCTAATAGTACATGTTATACTGATAACAATAAAAGTAATAAGTATATTTATTATACTTCTGTCGATAATGACTGCATTATATGGGTAATAATGCATGTTATATTGATAATATCGGGAGTAATAAGTATAATTATTACACTTCTAGTGATAATAACTGCATTATATAGGTAATAATGGATGTTATATTGACAATGTCGGGAGTAGTAAGTATAATTATTACAGTTCTAGCGATAATAACTGCATTATAAGGGTAATAATGCATGTTATATTGATAATATTGGGAGTAATAAGTATAATTATTATAGTTCTAGCGATAATGATTGTAAAATATTTGTAATAGTGCATGTTATATTGATAATAATAAAAGTTATAAGTATATTTATTACAGTTCTAGCAATAATAACTGCATTATATGGGTAATAATGCACGTTATATTACTAATAATATAAGTAATAAGTATAATTATTACAGTTCTAGCGATAATAACTGCATTATATGGGTAACAATGCATGTCATATTGATAATATTGGGAGTAATAAGTATATTTATTATAGTTCTAGCGATAATAACTGCATAATATGGGTAATAATGCATGTTATATTGATAATAATATAAGTAATAAGTATAATTATTACAGTTCTAGCGATAATAACTGCTTTATATGGGTAATAATGCACGTTATATTGCTAATAATATAAGTAATAAGTATAATTATTACCGTTCTAGCGATAATAACTGCATTATATGGGTAATAATGCATGTTATATTGATAATATCGGGAGTAATAAGTATAATTATTATAGTTCTAGCGATAATAATAGTAAAATATGGCTAATAGTACATGTTATACTGATAATAATAAAAGTAATAAGCATATTTATTATACTTCTGTCGATAATAACTGCATTATATGGGTAATAATGCATGTTATATTGATAATGACATAAGTAATAAGTATAATTATTACAGTTCTAGCGATAATAACTGTATTATATGGGTAATAATGCATGTTATATTGATAATAATATGAGTAATAAGTATAATTATTACAGTTCTAGCGATAATAACTGCATTATATGGGTAATAATGCACGTTATATTGCTAATAATATAAGTAATAAGTATAATTATTACAGTTCTAGCGATAATAACTGCATTATATGGGTAATAATGCATGTTATATTGATAATATCGGGAGTAATACGTATAATTATTATAGTTCTAGCGATAATAATAGTAAAATATGGCTATTAGTGCCTGTTATATTGATAATAATAAAAGTAATAAGTATATTTATTATACTTCTGTCGATAATAACTGCATTATATGGGTAATAATGCATGTTATATTGATAATAATATAAGTAATAAGTATAATTATTACAATTCTAGCGATAATAACTGCATTATATGGGTAATAATGCACGTTATATTGATAATAATATAAGTAATAAGTATAATTATTACGGTTCTAGCGACAATAACTGCATTATATGGGTAATAATGCATGTTATATTGATAATATCGGGAGTAATAAGTATAATTATTACAGTTCTAGCGATAATAACTGCATTATATGGGTAATAATGCACGTTATATTGCTAATAATATAAGTAATAAGTATAATTATTACAGTTCTAGCGATCATAACTGCATTATATGGGTAATAATGCATGTTATATTGATAATATCGGGAGTAATAAGTATAATTATGATAGTTCTAGCGATAATAATAGTAAAATATGGCTAATAGTACATGTTATACTGATAATAATAAAAGCAATAAGTATATTTGTTATACTTCTGTCGATAATAACTGCATTATATGGGTAATAATGCATGTTATATTGATCATATTGGAAGTAATAAGTATATTTATTATAGTTCCAGCGATAATAACTGCATAATATGGGTAATAATGCATGTTATATTGATGATATCGGGAGTAATAAGTATATTTATTATAGTTCTAGCGATAATAATAGTAAAATATGGCTATTAGTGCCTGTTATATTGATAATAATATAAGTAATAAGTATAATTATTACAGTTCTGGCGACAATAACTGCATTATATGGGTAATAATGCATGTTATATTCATAATATCGGAAGTAATAAGTATAATTATTATAGTTCTAGCGATAATAATAGTAAAATATGGCTAATAGTGCATGTTATATTGATAATAATAAAAGTATTAAGTATATTTATTATAGTTCTATCGATAATAACTGCATAATATGGGTAATAATGCATGTTATATTGATGATAATGCAAGTAGTAAGTATATTTATTACAGTTCTAGCGATAATAACTGCATTATATGCGTAATAATGCATGTTATATTGATAATAATATGAGTAATAAGTATAATTATTACAGTTCTAGCGATAATAACTGCATTATATGGGTAATAATGCACGTTATATTGCTAATAATATAAGTAATAAGTATAATTATTACAGTTCTAGCGATAATAAGTGCATTATATGGGTAATAATGCATGTTATAGTGATAATATTGGGAGTAATAAGTATAATTATTACAGTTCTAGCGATAATAACTGCATTATATGCGTAATAATGCATGTTATATTGATAATATCGGGAGTAATACGTATAATTATTACAGTTCTAGCGATAATAATAGTAAAATATGGCTAATAGTACATGTTATACTGATAATAATAAAAGTAATAAGTATATTTATTATACTTCTGTCGATAATAACTGCATTATATGGGTAATAATGCATGTTATATTGATAATATCGGGAGTAATAAGTATAATTATTACAGTTCTCGCGATAATAACTCTATTATATGGGTAATAATGCACGTTATATTACTAATAATATAAGTAATAAGTATAATTATTACAGTTCTAGCGATAATAACTGCATTATATGGGTAATAATGCATGTTATATTGATAATATCGGGAGTAATAAGTATAATTATTATAGTTCTAGCGATAATAATAGTAAAATATGGCTAATAGTACATGTTATACTGATAATAATAAAAGTAATAAGCATATTTATTATACTTCTGTCGATAATAACTGCATTATATGGGTAATAATGCATGTTATATTGATAATGACATAAGTAATAAGTATAATTATTACAGTTCTAGCGATAATAACTGTATTATATGGGTAATAATGCATGTTATATTGATAATAATATGAGTAATAAGTATAATTATTACAGTTCTAGCGATAATAACTGCATTATATGGGTAATAATGCACGTTATGTTGCTAATAATATAAGTAATAAGTATAATTATTACAGTTCTAGCGATAATAACTGCATTATATGGGTAACAATGCATGTTATATTGATAATATCGGGAGTAATAAGTATAATTATTATAGTTCTAGCGATAATAATAGTAAAATATGGCTATTACTGCCTGTTATATTGATAATAATAAAAGTAATAAGTATATTTATTATACTTCTGTCGATAATAACTGCATTATATGGGTAATAATGCATGTTATATTGATAATAATATAAGTAATAAGTATAATTATTACAGTTCTAGCGATAATAACTGCATTATATGGGTAATAATGCACGTTATATTGATAGTAATATAAGTAATAAGTATAATTATTACGGTTCTAGCGACAATAACTGCATTATATGGGTAATAATGCATGTTATATTGATAATATCGGGAGTAATAAGTATAATTATTACAGTTCTAGCGATAATACTAGTAAAATATGGCTAATAGTACATGTTATACTGATAATAATAAAAGCAATAAGTATATTTATTATACTTCTGTCGAGAATAACTGCATTATATGGGTAATAATGCATGTTATAGTGATAATATTGGGAGTAATAAGTATAATTATTACAGTTCTAGCGATAATAACTGCATTATATGGGTAGTAATGCACGTTATGTTACTAATAATATAAGTAATATGTATAATTATTACAGTTCTAGCGATAATAACTGCATTATATGGGTAATAATGCACGTTATATTACTAATAATATAAGTAATAAGTATAATTATTACAGTTCTAGCGATAATAACTGCATAATATGGGTAATAATGCATGTTATATCGATAATATTGGGAGTAATAAGTATTGTTATTATAGTTCTAACGATAATAACAGCATAATATGGGTAATAATGCATGTTATATTGATGACAATGAAAGCAGTAAGTATATTTATTACAGTTCTAGCGATAATAACTGCATTATATGCGTAATAATGCATGTTATATTGATAATATCGGGAGTAGTAAGTATAATTATTACAGTTCTAGCGATAATAATAGTAAAATATGGCTAATAGTACATGTTATACTGATAACAATAAAAGTAATAAGTATATTTATTATACTTCTGTCGATAATGACTGCATTATATGGGTAATAATGCATGTTATATTGATAATATCGGGAGTAATAAGTATAATTATTACACTTCTAGTGATAATAACTGCATTATATAGGTAATAATGGATGTTATATTGACAATGTCGGGAGTAGTAAGTATAATTATTACAGTTCTAGCGATAATAACTGCATTATAAGGGTAATAATGCATGTTATATTGATAATATTGGGAGTAATAAGTATAATTATTATAGTTCTAGCGATAATAACTGCATTATATGGGTAATAATGCATGTTATATTGATAATATCGGGAGTAATAAGTATAATTATTATAGTTCTAGCGATAATAATAGTAAAATATGGCTAATAGTACATGTTATACTGATAATAATAAAAGTAATAAGCATATTTATTATACTTCTGTCGATAATAACTGCATTATATGGGTAATAATGCATGTTATATTGATAATGACATAAGTAATAAGTATAATTATTACAGTTCTAGCGATAATAACTGTATTATATGGGTAATAATGCATGTTATATTGATAATAATATGAGTAATAAGTATAATTATTACAGTTCTAGCGATAATAACTGCATTATATGGGTAATAATGCACGTTATATTGCTAATAATATAAGTAATAAGTATAATTATTACAGTTCTAGCGATAATAACTGCATTATATGGGTAATAATGCATGTTATATTGATAATATCGGGAGTAATACGTATAATTATTATAGTTCTAGCGATAATAATAGTAAAATATGGCTATTAGTGCCTGTTATATTGATAATAATAAAAGTAATAAGTATATTTATTATACTTCTGTCGATAATAACTGCATTATATGGGTAATAATGCATGTTATATTGATAATAATATAAGTAATAAGTATAATTATTACAATTCTAGCGATAATAACTGCATTATATGGGTAATAATGCACGTTATATTGATAATAATATAAGTAATAAGTATAATTATTACGGTTCTAGCGACAATAACTGCATTATATGGGTAATAATGCATGTTATATTGATAATATCGGGAGTAATAAGTATAATTATTACAGTTCTAGCGATAATAACTGCATTATATGGGTAATAATGCACGTTATATTGCTAATAATATAAGTAATAAGTATAATTATTACAGTTCTAGCGATCATAACTGCATTATATGGGTAATAATGCATGTTATATTGATAATATCGGGAGTAATAAGTATAATTATGATAGTTCTAGCGATAATAACAGCATAATATGGGTAATAATGCATGTTATATTGATGACAATGAAAGCAGTAAGTATATTTATTACAGTTCTAGCGATAATAACTGCATTATATGCGTAATAATGCATGTTATATTGATCATATTGGAAGTAATAAGTATATTTATTATAGTTCCAGCGATAATAACTGCATAATATGGGTAATAATGCATGTTATATTGATGATATCGGGAGTAATAAGTATATTTATTATAGTTCTAGCGATAATAATAGTAAAATATGGCTATTAGTGCCTGTTATATTGATAATAATATAAGTAATAAGTATAATTATTACAGTTCTGGCGACAATAACTGCATTATATGGGTAATAATGCATGTTATATTCATAATATCGGAAGTAATAAGTATAATTATTATAGTTCTAGCGATAATAATAGTAAAATATGGCTAATAGTGCATGTTATATTGATAATAATAAAAGTATTAAGTATATTTATTATAGTTCTATCGATAATAACTGCATAATATGGGTAATAATGCATGTTATATTGATGATAATGCAAGTAGTAAGTATATTTATTACAGTTCTAGCGATAATAACTGCATTATATGCGTAATAATGCATGTTATATTGATAATAATATGAGTAATAAGTATAATTATTACAGTTCTAGCGATAATAACTGCATTATATGGGTAATAATGCACGTTATATTGCTAATAATATAAGTAATAAGTATAATTATTACAGTTCTAGCGATAATAAGTGCATTATATGGGTAATAATGCATGTTATAGTGATAATATTGGGAGTAATAAGTATAATTATTACAGTTCTAGCGATAATAACTGCATTATATGCGTAATAATGCATGTTATATTGATAATATCGGGAGTAATACGTATAATTATTACAGTTCTAGCGATAATAATAGTAAAATATGGCTAATAGTACATGTTATACTGATAATAATAAAAGTAATAAGTATATTTATTATACTTCTGTCGATAATAACTGCATTATATGGGTAATAATGCATGTTATATTGATAATATCGGGAGTAATAAGTATAATTATTACAGTTCTAGCGATAATAACTCTATTATATGGGTAATAATGCACGTTATATTACTAATAATATAAGTAATAAGTATAATTATTACAGTTCTAGCGATAATAACTGCATTATATGGGTAATAATGCATGTTATATTGATAATATCGGGAGTAATAAGTATAATTATTACAGTTCTAGCGATAATAACTGCATTATATGGGTAATAATGCACGTTATATTGCTAATAATATAAGTAATAAGTATAATTATTACAGTTCTAGCGATCATAACTGCATTATATGGGTAATAATGCATGTTATATTGATAATATCGGGAGTAATAAGTATAATTATGATAGTTCTAGCGATAATAATAGTAAAATATGGCTAATAGTACATGTTATACTGATAATAATAAAAGCAATAAGTATATTTGTTATACTTCTGTCGATAATAACTGCATTATATGGGTAATAATGCATGTTATATTGATCATATTGGAAGTAATAAGTATATTTATTATAGTTCCAGCGATAATAACTGCATAATATGGGTAATAATGCATGTTATATTGATGATATCGGGAGTAATAAGTATATTTATTATAGTTCTAGCGATAATAATAGTAAAATATGGCTATTAGTGCCTGTTATATTGATAATAATATAAGTAATAAGTATAATTATTACAGTTCTGGCGACAATAACTGCATTATATGGGTAATAATGCATGTTATATTCATAATATCGGAAGTAATAAGTATAATTATTATAGTTCTAGCGATAATAATAGTAAAATATGGCTAATAGTGCATGTTATATTGATAATAATAAAAGTATTAAGTATATTTATTATAGTTCTATCGATAATAACTGCATAATATGGGTAATAATGCATGTTATATTGATGATAATGCAAGTAGTAAGTATATTTATTACAGTTCTAGCGATAATAACTGCATTATATGCGTAATAATGCATGTTATATTGATAATAATATGAGTAATAAGTATAATTATTACAGTTCTAGCGATAATAACTGCATTATATGGGTAATAATGCACGTTATATTGCTAATAATATAAGTAATAAGTATAATTATTACAGTTCTAGCGATAATAAGTGCATTATATGGGTAATAATGCATGTTATAGTGATAATATTGGGAGTAATAAGTATAATTATTACAGTTCTAGCGATAATAACTGCATTATATGCGTAATAATGCATGTTATATTGATAATATCGGGAGTAATACGTATAATTATTACAGTTCTAGCGATAATAATAGTAAAATATGGCTAATAGTACATGTTATACTGATAATAATAAAAGTAATAAGTATATTTATTATACTTCTGTCGATAATAACTGCATTATATGGGTAATAATGCATGTTATATTGATAATATCGGGAGTAATAAGTATAATTATTACAGTTCTAGCGATAATAACTCTATTATATGGGTAATAATGCACGTTATATTACTAATAATATAAGTAATAAGTATAATTATTACAGTTCTAGCGATAATAACTGCATTATATGGGTAATAATGCATGTTATATTGATAATATCGGGAGTAATAAGTATAATTATTATAGTTCTAGCGATAATAATAGTAAAATATGGCTAATAGTACATGTTATACTGATAATAATAAAAGTAATAAGCATATTTATTATACTTCTGTCGATAATAACTGCATTATATGGGTAATAATGCATGTTATATTGATAATGACATAAGTAATAAGTATAATTATTACAGTTCTAGCGATAATAACTGTATTATATGGGTAATAATGCATGTTATATTGATAATAATATGAGTAATAAGTATAATTATTACAGTTCTAGCGATAATAACTGCATTATATGGGTAATAATGCACGTTATGTTGCTAATAATATAAGTAATAAGTATAATTATTACAGTTCTAGCGATAATAACTGCATTATATGGGTAACAATGCATGTTATATTGATAATATCGGGAGTAATAAGTATAATTATTATAGTTCTAGCGATAATAATAGTAAAATATGGCTATTACTGCCTGTTATATTGATAATAATAAAAGTAATAAGTATATTTATTATACTTCTGTCGATAATAACTGCATTATATGGGTAATAATGCATGTTATATTGATAATAATATAAGTAATAAGTATAATTATTACAGTTCTAGCGATAATAACTGCATTATATGGGTAATAATGCACGTTATATTGATAGTAATATAAGTAATAAGTATAATTATTACGGTTCTAGCGACAATAACTGCATTATATGGGTAATAATGCATGTTATATTGATAATATCGGGAGTAATAAGTATAATTATTACAGTTCTAGCGATAATACTAGTAAAATATGGCTAATAGTACATGTTATACTGATAATAATAAAAGCAATAAGTATATTTATTATACTTCTGTCGAGAATAACTGCATTATATGGGTAATAATGCATGTTATAGTGATAATATTGGGAGTAATAAGTATAATTATTACAGTTCTAGCGATAATAACTGCATTATATGGGTAGTAATGCACGTTATGTTACTAATAATATAAGTAATATGTATAATTATTACAGTTCTAGCGATAATAACTGCATTATATGGGTAATAATGCACGTTATATTACTAATAATATAAGTAATAAGTATAATTATTACAGTTCTAGCGATAATAACTGCATAATATGGGTAATAATGCATGTTATATCGATAATATTGGGAGTAATAAGTATTGTTATTATAGTTCTAACGATAATAACAGCATAATATGGGTAATAATGCATGTTATATTGATGACAATGAAAGCAGTAAGTATATTTATTACAGTTCTAGCGATAATAACTGCATTATATGCGTAATAATGCATGTTATATTGATAATATCGGGAGTAGTAAGTATAATTATTACAGTTCTAGCGATAATAATAGTAAAATATGGCTAATAGTACATGTTATACTGATAACAATAAAAGTAATAAGTATATTTATTATACTTCTGTCGATAATGACTGCATTATATGGGTAATAATGCATGTTATATTGATAATATCGGGAGTAATAAGTATAATTATTACACTTCTAGTGATAATAACTGCATTATATAGGTAATAATGGATGTTATATTGACAATGTCGGGAGTAGTAAGTATAATTATTACAGTTCTAGCGATAATAACTGCATTATAAGGGTAATAATGCATGTTATATTGATAATATTGGGAGTAATAAGTATAATTATTATAGTTCTAGCGATAATGATTGTAAAATATTTGTAATAGTGCATGTTATATTGATAATAATAAAAGTTATAAGTATATTTATTACAGTTCTAGCAATAATAACTGCATTATATGGGTAATAATGCACGTTATATTACTAATAATATAAGTAATAAGTATAATTATTACAGTTCTAGCGATAATAACTGCATTATATGGGTAACAATGCATGTCATATTGATAATATTGGGAGTAATAAGTATATTTATTATAGTTCTAGCGATAATAACTGCATAATATGGGTAATAATGCATGTTATATTGATAATAATATAAGTAATAAGTATAATTATTACAGTTCTAGCGATAATAACTGCTTTATATGGGTAATAATGCACGTTATATTGCTAATAATATAAGTAATAAGTATAATTATTACCGTTCTAGCGATAATAACTGCATTATATGGGTAATAATGCATGTTATATTGATAATATCGGGAGTAATAAGTATAATTATTATAGTTCTAGCGATAATAATAGTAAAATATGGCTAATAGTACATGTTATACTGATAATAATAAAAGTAATAAGCATATTTATTATACTTCTGTCGATAATAACTGCATTATATGGGTAATAATGCATGTTATATTGATAATGACATAAGTAATAAGTATAATTATTACAGTTCTAGCGATAATAACTGTATTATATGGGTAATAATGCATGTTATATTGATAATAATATGAGTAATAAGTATAATTATTACAGTTCTAGCGATAATAACTGCATTATATGGGTAATAATGCACGTTATATTGCTAATAATATAAGTAATAAGTATAATTATTACAGTTCTAGCGATAATAACTGCATTATATGGGTAATAATGCATGTTATATTGATAATATCGGGAGTAATACGTATAATTATTATAGTTCTAGCGATAATAATAGTAAAATATGGCTATTAGTGCCTGTTATATTGATAATAATAAAAGTAATAAGTATATTTATTATACTTCTGTCGATAATAACTGCATTATATGGGTAATAATGCATGTTATATTGATAATAATATAAGTAATAAGTATAATTATTACAATTCTAGCGATAATAACTGCATTATATGGGTAATAATGCACGTTATATTGATAATAATATAAGTAATAAGTATAATTATTACGGTTCTAGCGACAATAACTGCATTATATGGGTAATAATGCATGTTATATTGATAATATCGGGAGTAATAAGTATAATTATTACAGTTCTAGCGATAATAACTGCATTATATGGGTAATAATGCACGTTATATTGCTAATAATATAAGTAATAAGTATAATTATTACAGTTCTAGCGATCATAACTGCATTATATGGGTAATAATGCATGTTATATTGATAATATCGGGAGTAATAAGTATAATTATGATAGTTCTAGCGATAATAATAGTAAAATATGGCTAATAGTACATGTTATACTGATAATAATAAAAGCAATAAGTATATTTGTTATACTTCTGTCGATAATAACTGCATTATATGGGTAATAATGCATGTTATATTGATCATATTGGAAGTAATAAGTATATTTATTATAGTTCCAGCGATAATAACTGCATAATATGGGTAATAATGCATGTTATATTGATGATATCGGGAGTAATAAGTATATTTATTATAGTTCTAGCGATAATAATAGTAAAATATGGCTATTAGTGCCTGTTATATTGATAATAATATAAGTAATAAGTATAATTATTACAGTTCTGGCGACAATAACTGCATTATATGGGTAATAATGCATGTTATATTCATAATATCGGAAGTAATAAGTATAATTATTATAGTTCTAGCGATAATAATAGTAAAATATGGCTAATAGTGCATGTTATATTGATAATAATAAAAGTATTAAGTATATTTATTATAGTTCTATCGATAATAACTGCATAATATGGGTAATAATGCATGTTATATTGATGATAATGCAAGTAGTAAGTATATTTATTACAGTTCTAGCGATAATAACTGCATTATATGCGTAATAATGCATGTTATATTGATAATAATATGAGTAATAAGTATAATTATTACAGTTCTAGCGATAATAACTGCATTATATGGGTAATAATGCACGTTATATTGCTAATAATATAAGTAATAAGTATAATTATTACAGTTCTAGCGATAATAAGTGCATTATATGGGTAATAATGCATGTTATAGTGATAATATTGGGAGTAATAAGTATAATTATTACAGTTCTAGCGATAATAACTGCATTATATGCGTAATAATGCATGTTATATTGATAATATCGGGAGTAATACGTATAATTATTACAGTTCTAGCGATAATAATAGTAAAATATGGCTAATAGTACATGTTATACTGATAATAATAAAAGTAATAAGTATATTTATTATACTTCTGTCGATAATAACTGCATTATATGGGTAATAATGCATGTTATATTGATAATATCGGGAGTAATAAGTATAATTATTACAGTTCTAGCGATAATAACTCTATTATATGGGTAATAATGCACGTTATATTACTAATAATATAAGTAATAAGTATAATTATTACAGTTCTAGCGATAATAACTGCATTATATGGGTAATAATGCACGTTATATTGATAGTAATATAAGTAATAAGTATAATTATTACGGTTCTAGCGACAATAACTGCATTATATGGGTAATAATGCATGTTATATTGATAATATCGGGAGTAATAAGTATAATTATTACAGTTCTAGCGATAATACTAGTAAAATATGGCTAATAGTACATGTTATACTGATAATAATAAAAGCAATAAGTATATTTATTATACTTCTGTCGAGAATAACTGCATTATATGGGTAATAATGCATGTTATAGTGATAATATTGGGAGTAATAAGTATAATTATTACAGTTCTAGCGATAATAACTGCATTATATGGGTAGTAATGCACGTTATGTTACTAATAATATAAGTAATATGTATAATTATTACAGTTCTAGCGATAATAACTGCATTATATGGGTAATAATGCACGTTATATTACTAATAATATAAGTAATAAGTATAATTATTACAGTTCTAGCGATAATAACTGCATAATATGGGTAATAATGCATGTTATATCGATAATATTGGGAGTAATAAGTATTGTTATTATAGTTCTAACGATAATAACAGCATAATATGGGTAATAATGCATGTTATATTGATGACAATGAAAGCAGTAAGTATATTTATTACAGTTCTAGCGATAATAACTGCATTATATGCGTAATAATGCATGTTATATTGATAATATCGGGAGTAGTAAGTATAATTATTACAGTTCTAGCGATAATAATAGTAAAATATGGCTAATAGTACATGTTATACTGATAACAATAAAAGTAATAAGTATATTTATTATACTTCTGTCGATAATGACTGCATTATATGGGTAATAATGCATGTTATATTGATAATATCGGGAGTAATAAGTATAATTATTACACTTCTAGTGATAATAACTGCATTATATAGGTAATAATGGATGTTATATTGACAATGTCGGGAGTAGTAAGTATAATTATTACAGTTCTAGCGATAATAACTGCATTATAAGGGTAATAATGCATGTTATATTGATAATATTGGGAGTAATAAGTATAATTATTATAGTTCTAGCGATAATGATTGTAAAATATTTGTAATAGTGCATGTTATATTGATAATAATAAAAGTTATAAGTATATTTATTACAGTTCTAGCAATAATAACTGCATTATATGGGTAATAATGCACGTTATATTACTAATAATATAAGTAATAAGTATAATTATTACAGTTCTAGCGATAATAACTGCATTATATGGGTAACAATGCATGTCATATTGATAATATTGGGAGTAATAAGTATATTTATTATAGTTCTAGCGATAATAACTGCATAATATGGGTAATAATGCATGTTATATTGATAATAATATAAGTAATAAGTATAATTATTACAGTTCTAGCGATAATAACTGCTTTATATGGGTAATAATGCACGTTATATTGCTAATAATATAAGTAATAAGTATAATTATTACCGTTCTAGCGATAATAACTGCATTATATGGGTAATAATGCATGTTATATTGATAATATCGGGAGTAATAAGTATAATTATTATAGTTCTAGCGATAATAATAGTAAAATATGGCTAATAGTACATGTTATACTGATAATAATAAAAGTAATAAGCATATTTATTATACTTCTGTCGATAATAACTGCATTATATGGGTAATAATGCATGTTATATTGATAATGACATAAGTAATAAGTATAATTATTACAGTTCTAGCGATAATAACTGTATTATATGGGTAATAATGCATGTTATATTGATAATAATATGAGTAATAAGTATAATTATTACAGTTCTAGCGATAATAACTGCATTATATGGGTAATAATGCACGTTATATTGCTAATAATATAAGTAATAAGTATAATTATTACAGTTCTAGCGATAATAACTGCATTATATGGGTAATAATGCATGTTATATTGATAATATCGGGAGTAATACGTATAATTATTATAGTTCTAGCGATAATAATAGTAAAATATGGCTATTAGTGCCTGTTATATTGATAATAATAAAAGTAATAAGTATATTTATTATACTTCTGTCGATAATAACTGCATTATATGGGTAATAATGCATGTTATATTGATAATAATATAAGTAATAAGTATAATTATTACAATTCTAGCGATAATAACTGCATTATATGGGTAATAATGCACGTTATATTGATAATAATATAAGTAATAAGTATAATTATTACGGTTCTAGCGACAATAACTGCATTATATGGGTAATAATGCATGTTATATTGATAATATCGGGAGTAATAAGTATAATTATTACAGTTCTTGCGATAATACTAGTAAAATATGGCTAATAGTACATGTTATACTGATAATAATAAAAGCAATAAGTATATTTATTATACTTCTGTCGATAATAACTGCATTATATGGGTAATAATGCATGTTATAGTGATAATATTGGGAGTAATAAGTATAATTATTACAGTTCCCGCGATAATAACTGCATTATATGGATTAATAATGCACGTTATATTACTAATAATATAAGTAATATGTATAATTATTACAGTTCTAGCGCTAATAACTGCATTATATGGGTAATAATGCATGTTATATTGATAATATCGGGAGTAATGAGTATAATTATTATAGTTCTGGCGATAATAATAGTAAAACATGGCTATTAGTGCCTGTTATATTGATAATAATATAAGTAATAAGTATAATTATTACAGTTCTGGCGATAATAACAGCATTATATGGGTAATAATGCATGTTATATTGATAATATCGGGAGTAATAAGTATAATTATTATAGTTCTAGCGATAATAATAGTAAAATATGGCTAATAGTACATGTTATACTGATAATAATAAAAGTAATAAGCATATTTATTATACTTCTGTCGATAATAACTGCATTATATGGGTAATAATGCATGTTATATTGATAATGACATTAGTAATAAGTATAATTATTACAGTTCTAGCGATAATAACTCCATTATATGGGTAATAATGCATGTTATATTGCTAACTATATAAGTAATAAGTATAATTATTACAGTTCTAGCGATAATAACTGCATTAAATGGGTAATAATGCATGTTATATTGATAATATCGGGAGTAGTAAGTATAATTATTACAGTTCTAGCGATAATAATAGTAAAATATGGCTAATAGTACATGTTATACTGATAACAATAAAAGTAATAAGTATATTTATTATACTTCTGTCGATAATGACTGCATTATATGGGTAATAATGCATGTTATATTGATAATATCGGGAGTAATAAGTATAATTATTACACTTCTAGTGATAATAACTGCATTATATAGGTAATAATGGATGTTATATTGACAATGTCGGGAGTAGTAAGTATAATTATTACAGTTCTAGCGATAATAACTGCATTATAAGGGTAATAATGCATGTTATATTGATAATATTGGGAGTAATAAGTATAATTATTATAGTTCTAGCGATAATGATTGTAAAATATTTGTAATAGTGCATGTTATATTGATAATAATAAAAGTTATAAGTATATTTATTACAGTTCTAGCAATAATAACTGCATTATATGGGTAATAATGCACGTTATATTACTAATAATATAAGTAATAAGTATAATTATTACAGTTCTAGCGATAATAACTGCATTATATGGGTAACAATGCATGTCATATTGATAATATTGGGAGTAATAAGTATATTTATTATAGTTCTAGCGATAATAACTGCATAATATGGGTAATAATGCATGTTATATTGATAATAATATAAGTAATAAGTATAATTATTACAGTTCTAGCGATAATAACTGCTTTATATGGGTAATAATGCACGTTATATTGCTAATAATATAAGTAATAAGTATAATTATTACCGTTCTAGCGATAATAACTGCATTATATGGGTAATAATGCATGTTATATTGATAATATCGGGAGTAATAAGTATAATTATTATAGTTCTAGCGATAATAATAGTAAAATATGGCTAATAGTACATGTTATACTGATAATAATAAAAGTAATAAGCATATTTATTATACTTCTGTCGATAATAACTGCATTATATGGGTAATAATGCATGTTATATTGATAATGACATAAGTAATAAGTATAATTATTACAGTTCTAGCGATAATAACTGTATTATATGGGTAATAATGCATGTTATATTGATAATAATATGAGTAATAAGTATAATTATTACAGTTCTAGCGATAATAACTGCATTATATGGGTAATAATGCACGTTATATTGCTAATAATATAAGTAATAAGTATAATTATTACAGTTCTAGCGATAATAACTGCATTATATGGGTAATAATGCATGTTATATTGATAATATCGGGAGTAATACGTATAATTATTATAGTTCTAGCGATAATAATAGTAAAATATGGCTATTAGTGCCTGTTATATTGATAATAATAAAAGTAATAAGTATATTTATTATACTTCTGTCGATAATAACTGCATTATATGGGTAATAATGCATGTTATATTGATAATAATATAAGTAATAAGTATAATTATTACAATTCTAGCGATAATAACTGCATTATATGGGTAATAATGCACGTTATATTGATAATAATATAAGTAATAAGTATAATTATTACGGTTCTAGCGACAATAACTGCATTATATGGGTAATAATGCATGTTATATTGATAATATCGGGAGTAATAAGTATAATTATTACAGTTCTAGCGATAATAACTGCATTATATGGGTAATAATGCACGTTATATTGCTAATAATATAAGTAATAAGTATAATTATTACAGTTCTAGCGATCATAACTGCATTATATGGGTAATAATGCATGTTATATTGATAATATCGGGAGTAATAAGTATAATTATGATAGTTCTAGCGATAATAATAGTAAAATATGGCTAATAGTACATGTTATACTGATAATAATAAAAGCAATAAGTATATTTGTTATACTTCTGTCGATAATAACTGCATTATATGGGTAATAATGCATGTTATATTGATCATATTGGAAGTAATAAGTATATTTATTATAGTTCCAGCGATAATAACTGCATAATATGGGTAATAATGCATGTTATATTGATGATATCGGGAGTAATAAGTATATTTATTATAGTTCTAGCGATAATAATAGTAAAATATGGCTATTAGTGCCTGTTATATTGATAATAATATAAGTAATAAGTATAATTATTACAGTTCTGGCGACAATAACTGCATTATATGGGTAATAATGCATGTTATATTCATAATATCGGAAGTAATAAGTATAATTATTATAGTTCTAGCGATAATAATAGTAAAATATGGCTAATAGTGCATGTTATATTGATAATAATAAAAGTATTAAGTATATTTATTATAGTTCTATCGATAATAACTGCATAATATGGGTAATAATGCATGTTATATTGATGATAATGCAAGTAGTAAGTATATTTATTACAGTTCTAGCGATAATAACTGCATTATATGCGTAATAATGCATGTTATATTGATAATAATATGAGTAATAAGTATAATTATTACAGTTCTAGCGATAATAACTGCATTATATGGGTAATAATGCACGTTATATTGCTAATAATATAAGTAATAAGTATAATTATTACAGTTCTAGCGATAATAAGTGCATTATATGGGTAATAATGCATGTTATAGTGATAATATTGGGAGTAATAAGTATAATTATTACAGTTCTAGCGATAATAACTGCATTATATGCGTAATAATGCATGTTATATTGATAATATCGGGAGTAATACGTATAATTATTACAGTTCTAGCGATAATAATAGTAAAATATGGCTAATAGTACATGTTATACTGATAATAATAAAAGTAATAAGTATATTTATTATACTTCTGTCGATAATAACTGCATTATATGGGTAATAATGCATGTTATATTGATAATATCGGGAGTAATAAGTATAATTATTACAGTTCTAGCGATAATAACTCTATTATATGGGTAATAATGCACGTTATATTACTAATAATATAAGTAATAAGTATAATTATTACAGTTCTAGCGATAATAACTGCATTATATGGGTAATAATGCATGTTATATTGATAATATCGGGAGTAATAAGTATAATTATTATAGTTCTAGCGATAATAATAGTAAAATATGGCTAATAGTACATGTTATACTGATAATAATAAAAGTAATAAGCATATTTATTATACTTCTGTCGATAATAACTGCATTATATGGGTAATAATGCATGTTATATTGATAATGACATAAGTAATAAGTATAATTATTACAGTTCTAGCGATAATAACTGTATTATATGGGTAATAATGCATGTTATATTGATAATAATATGAGTAATAAGTATAATTATTACAATTCTAGCGATAATAACTGCATTATATGGGTAATAATGCACGTTATGTTGCTAATAATATAAGTAATAAGTATAATTATTACAGTTCTAGCGATAATAACTGCATTATATGGGTAACAATGCATGTTATATTGATAATATCGGGAGTAATAAGTATAATTATTATAGTTCTAGCGATAATAATAGTAAAATATGGCTATTACTGCCTGTTATATTGATAATAATAAAAGTAATAAGTATATTTATTATACTTCTGTCGATAATAACTGCATTATATGGGTAATAATGCATGTTATATTGATAATAATATAAGTAATAAGTATAATTATTACAGTTCTAGCGATAATAACTGCATTATATGGGTAATAATGCACGTTATATTGATAGTAATATAAGTAATAAGTATAATTATTACGGTTCTAGCGACAATAACTGCATTATATGGGTAATAATGCATGTTATATTGATAATATCGGGAGTAATAAGTATAATTATTACAGTTCTAGCGATAATACTAGTAAAATATGGCTAATAGTACATGTTATACTGATAATAATAAAAGCAATAAGTATATTTATTATACTTCTGTCGAGAATAACTGCATTATATGGGTAATAATGCATGTTATAGTGATAATATTGGGAGTAATAAGTATAATTATTACAGTTCTAGCGATAATAACTGCATTATATGGGTAGTAATGCACGTTATGCTACTAATAATATAAGTAATATGTATAATTATTACAGTTCTAGCGATAATAACTGCATTATATGGGTAATAATGCACGTTATATTACTAATAATATAAGTAATAAGTATAATTATTACAGTTCTAGCGATAATAACTGCATAATATGGGTAATAATGCATGTTATATCGATAATATTGGGAGTAATAAGTATTGTTATTATAGTTCTAACGATAATAACAGCATAATATGGGTAATAATGCATGTTATATTGATGACAATGAAAGCAGTAAGTATATTTATTACAGTTCTAGCGATAATAACTGCATTATATGCGTAATAATGCATGTTATATTGATAATATCGGGAGTAGTAAGTATAATTATTACAGTTCTAGCGATAATAATAGTAAAATATGGCTAATAGTACATGTTATACTGATAACAATAAAAGTAATAAGTATATTTATTATACTTCTGTCGATAATGACTGCATTATATGGGTAATAATGCATGTTATATTGATAATATCGGGAGTAATAAGTATAATTATTACACTTCTAGTGATAATAACTGCATTATATAGGTAATAATGGATGTTATATTGACAATGTCGGGAGTAGTAAGTATAATTATTACAGTTCTAGCGATAATAACTGCATTATAAGGGTAATAATGCATGTTATATTGATAATATTGGGAGTAATAAGTATAATTATTATAGTTCTAGCGATAATGATTGTAAAATATTTGTAATAGTGCATGTTATATTGATAATAATAAAAGTTATAAGTATATTTATTACAGTTCTAGCAATAATAACTGCATTATATGGGTAATAATGCACGTTATATTACTAATAATATAAGTAATAAGTATAATTATTACAGTTCTAGCGATAATAACTGCATTATATGGGTAACAATGCATGTCATATTGATAATATTGGGAGTAATAAGTATATTTATTATAGTTCTAGCGATAATAACTGCATAATATGGGTAATAATGCATGTTATATTGATAATAATATAAGTAATAAGTATAATTATTACAGTTCTAGCGATAATAACTGCTTTATATGGGTAATAATGCACGTTATATTGCTAATAATATAAGTAATAAGTATAATTATTACCGTTCTAGCGATAATAACTGCATTATATGGGTAATAATGCATGTTATATTGATAATATCGGGAGTAATAAGTATAATTATTATAGTTCTAGCGATAATAATAGTAAAATATGGCTAATAGTACATGTTATACTGATAATAATAAAAGTAATAAGCATATTTATTATACTTCTGTCGATAATAACTGCATTATATGGGTAATAATGCATGTTATATTGATAATGACATAAGTAATAAGTATAATTATTACAGTTCTAGCGATAATAACTGTATTATATGGGTAATAATGCATGTTATATTGATAATAATATGAGTAATAAGTATAATTATTACAGTTCTAGCGATAATAACTGCATTATATGGGTAATAATGCACGTTATATTGCTAATAATATAAGTAATAAGTATAATTATTACAGTTCTAGCGATAATAACTGCATTATATGGGTAATAATGCATGTTATATTGATAATATCGGGAGTAATACGTATAATTATTATAGTTCTAGCGATAATAATAGTAAAATATGGCTATTAGTGCCTGTTATATTGATAATAATAAAAGTAATAAGTATATTTATTATACTTCTGTCGATAATAACTGCATTATATGGGTAATAATGCATGTTATATTGATAATAATATAAGTAATAAGTATAATTATTACAATTCTAGCGATAATAACTGCATTATATGGGTAATAATGCACGTTATATTGATAATAATATAAGTAATAAGTATAATTATTACGGTTCTAGCGACAATAACTGCATTATATGGGTAATAATGCATGTTATATTGATAATATCGGGAGTAATAAGTATAATTATTACAGTTCTAGCGATAATACTAGTAAAATATGGCTAATAGTACATGTTATACTGATAATAATAAAAGCAATAAGTATATTTATTATACTTCTGTCGATAATAACTGCATTATATGGGTAATAATGCATGTTATAGTGATAATATTGGGAGTAATAAGTATAATTATTACAGTTCCCGCGATAATAACTGCATTATATGGATTAATAATGCACGTTATATTACTAATAATATAAGTAATATGTATAATTATTACAGTTCTAGCGCTAATAACTGCATTATATGGGTAATAATGCATGTTATATTGATAATATCGGGAGTAATGAGTATAATTATTATAGTTCTGGCGATAATAATAGTAAAACATGGCTATTAGTGCCTGTTATATTGATAATAATATAAGTAATAAGTATAATTATTACAGTTCTGGCGATAATAACAGCATTATATGGGTAATAATGCATGTTATATTGATAATATCGGGAGTAATAAGTATAATTATTATAGTTCTAGCGATAATAATAGTAAAATATGGCTAATAGTACATGTTATACTGATAATAATAAAAGTAATAAGCATATTTATTATACTTCTGTCGATAATAACTGCATTATATGGGTAATAATGCATGTTATATTGATAATGACATTAGTAATAAGTATAATTATTACAGTTCTAGCGATAATAACTCCATTATATGGGTAATAATGCATGTTATATTGCTAACTATATAAGTAATAAGTATAATTATTACAGTTCTAGCGATAATAACTGCATTAAATGGGTAATAATGCATGTTATATTGATAATATCGGGAGTAATGAGTATAATTATTATAGTTCTAGCGATAATAATAGTAAATATGGCTATTAGTGCCTGTTATATTGATAATAATATAAGTAATAAGTATAATTATTACAGTTCTGGCGATAATAACTGCATTATATGGGTAATAATGCATGTTATATTGATAATATCGGGAGTAATAAGTATAATTATTATAGTTCGAGCGATAATAATAGTAAAATACGGCTAATAGTACATGTTATACTGATAATAATAAAAGTAATAAGTATATTTATTATACTTCTGTCGATAATAACTGCATTATATGGGTAATAATGCATGTTATATTGATAATGACATTAGTAATAAGTATAATTATTACAGTCTAGCGATAATAACTCCATTATATGGGTAATAATGCATGTTATATTGCTAACTATATAGGTAATAAGTATAATTATTACAGTTCTAGCGATAATAACTGCATTAAATGGGTAATAATGCATGTTATATTGATAATAATAAAAGTAATAAGTATATTTATTATCGTTCTAACGATAATAACTTCTTAATATGGGTAATAATGCATGTTATATTGATGATAATGCAAGTAGTAAGTATATTTATTACAGTTCTAGCGATAATAACTGCATTATATGCGTAATAATGCATGTTATATTGATAATATCGGGAGTAATAAGTATAATTATTACAGTTCTAGCGATAATAATAGTAAAATATGGCTAATAGTACATGTTATACTGATAATAATAAAAGTAATAAGTATATATATTATACTTCTGTCGATAATAACTGCATTATATGGGTAATAATGCATGTTATATTGATAATATCGGGAGTAATAAGTATAATTATTACAGTTCTAGCGATAATAACTGCATTATAAGGGTAATAATGCATGTTATATTGATAATATTGGGAGTAATAAGTATAATTATTATAGTTCTAGCGATAATGATTGTAAAATATTTGTAATAGTGCATGTTATATTGATAATAATAAAAGTAATACGTATATTTATTATAGTTCTAGCGATAATAACTGCATAATATGGGTAATAATGCACGTTACATTGCTAATAATATAATTAATGAGTATAATTATTACAGTTCTAGCGATAATAACTGCATTATATGGGTAATAATGCATGTTATATTGATAATATCGGGAGTAATAAGTATAATTATTATAGTTCTAGCGATAATAATAGTAAAATATGGCTAATAGTACATGTTATACTGATAATAATAAAAGTAAAAAGCATATTTATTATACTTCTGTCGATAATAACTGCATTATATGGGTAATAATGCATGTTATATTGATAATGACATAAGTAATAAGTATAATTATTACAGTTCTAGCGATAATAACTCCATTATATGGGTAATAATGCATGTTATATTGCTAACTATATAAGTAATAAGTATAATTATTACAGTTCTAGCGATAATAACTGCATTAAATGGGTAATAATGCATGTTATATTGATAATAATAAAAGTAATAAGTATATTTATTATTGTTCTATCGATAATAACTTCTTAATATGGGTAATAATGCATGTTATATTGATGATAATGAAAGCAGTAAGTATATTTATTACAGTTCTAGCGATAATAACTGCATTATATGGGTAATAATGGATGTTATATTGATAATATCGGGAGTAATAAGTATAATTATTACAGTTCTAGGGATAATACTAGTAAAATATGGGTAAGAGTGCCTGTTATATTGATAATAATATAAGTAATAAGTATAATTATTACAGTTCTGGCGATAATAACTGCATTATATGGGTAATAATGCATGTTATATTGATAATATCGGGAGTAATAAGTATAATTATTATAGTTCGAGCGATAATAATAGTAAAATACGGCTAATAGTACATGTTATACTGATAATAATAAAAGTAATAAGTATATTTATTATACTTCTGTCGATAATAACTGCATTATATGGGTAATAATGCATGTTATATTGATAATGACATAAGTAATAAGTATATTTATTATCGTTCTATCGATAATAACTTCTTAATATGGGTAATAATGCATGTTATATTGATGATAATGAAAGCAGTAAGTATATTTATTACAGTTCTAGCGATAATAACTGCATTATGTGGGTAATAATGCATGTTATATTGATAATATTGGGAGTAATAAGTATAATTATTATAGTTCTAGCGATAATGATTGTAAAATATTTCTAATAGTGCATGTTATATTGATAATAATAAAAGTTATAAGTATATTAATTACAGTTCTAGCGATAATGACTGCATTATATGGGTAATAATGCACGTTATATTGCTAATAATATAAGTAATGAGTATAATTATTACAGTTCTAGCGATAATAACTGCATTATATGGGTAATAATGCATGTTATATTGATAATATTGGGAGTAATAAGTATAATTATTATAGTTCTAGCGATAATAATAGTAAAATATGGCAAACAGTGCATGTTATATTGATAATAATAAAAGTAACAAGTATATTTATTATACTTCTGTCGATAATAACTGCATTATATGGGTAATAATGCACGTTATATTGCTAATAATATAAGTAATAAGTATATTTATTACAGTTCTAGCGATAATAACTGCATTATATGCGTAATAATGCATGTTATATTGATAATATCGGGAGTAATAAGTATAATTGTTACAGTTCTAGCGATAATACTAGTAAAATATATCTAACAGTGCCTGTTATATTGATAATAATAATAGTAAGAAGTATATTTATTATACTTCTGTCGATAATACTTGCATTATATGGGTAATAATGCATGTTATATTGATAATATCGGGAGTAATAAGTATAATTATTATAGTTCTAGCGATAATAATAGTAAAATATGGCTAATAGTGCATGTTATATTGATAATAATAAAAGTATTAAGTATATTTATTATAGTTCTATCGATAATAACTGCATAATATGGGTAATAATGCATGTTATATTGATGATAATGCAAGTAGTAAGTATATTTATTACAGTTCTAGCGATAATAACTGCATTATATGCGTGATAATGCATGTTATATCGATAATATCGGGAGTAATAAGTATAATTATTACAGTTCTAGCGATAATAATAGTAAAATATGGCTAATAGTACATGTTATACTGATAATAATAAAAGTAATAAGTATATTTATTATACTTCTGTCGATAATAACTGCATTATATGGGTAATAATGCATGTTATATTGATAATATCGGGAGTAATAAGTATAATTATTACAGTTCTAGCGATAATACTAGTAAAATATGGCTAATAGTACATGTTATACTGATAATAATAAAAGCAATAAGTATATTTATTATACTTCTGTCGATAATAACTGCATTATATGGGTAATAATGCATGTTATAGTGATAATATTGGGAGTAATAAGTATAATTATTACAGTTCTAGCGATAATAACTGCATTATATGGGTAATAATGGATGTTATATTGACAATATCGGGAGTAATAAGTATAATTATTATAGTTCTAGCGATAATGATTGTAAAATATTTCTAATAGTGCATGTTATATTGATAATAATAAAAGTTATAAGTATATTAATTACAGTTCTAGCGATAATAACTGCATTATATGGGTAATAATGCACATTATATTGCTAATAATATAAGTAATAAGTATAATTATTACAGTTCTAGCGATAATAACTGCATTATATGGGTAATAATGCATGTTATATTGATAATATTGGGAGTAATAAGTATATTTATTATAGTTCTAGCGATAATAACTGCATAATATGGGTAATAATGCATGTTATATTGATAATAATATAAGTAATAAGTATAATTATTACAGTTCTAGCGATAATAACTGCATTATATGGGTAATAATGCACGTTATATTGCTAATAATATAAGTAATAAGTATAATTATTACAGTTCTAGCGATCATAACTGCATTATATGGGTAATAATGCATGTTATATTGATAATATCGGGAGTGATAAGTATAATTATGATAGTTCTAGCGATAATAATAGTAAAATATGGCTAATAGTACATGTTATACTGATAATAATAAAAGTAATAAGTATATTTATTATACTTCTGGCGATAATAACTGCATTATATGGGTAATAATGCATGTTATATTGATAATATCGGGAGTAATAAGTATATTTATTATAGTTCTAGCGATAATAACTGCATAATATGGGTAATAATGCATGTTATATTGATAATATCGGGAGTAATAAGTATATTTATTATAGTTCTATCGATAATAACTGCATAATATGGGTAATAATGCATGTTATATTGATGATAATGAAAGTAGTAAGTATATTTATTACAGTTCTAGCGATAATAACTGCATTATATGCGTAATAATGCATGTTATATTGATAATATCGGGAGTAATAAGTATAATTGTTACAGTTCTAGCGATAATACTAGTAAAATATATCTAACAGTGCCTGTTATATTGATAATAATAATAGTAATAAGTATATTTATTATACTTCTGTCGATAATACTTGCATTATATGGGTAATAATGCTTGTTATATTGATAATATCGGGAGTAATAAGTATAATTATTATAGTTCTAGCGATAATAATAGTAAAATATGGCTAATAGTGCATGTTATATTGATAATAATAAAAGTATTAAGTATATTTATTATAGTTCTATCGATAATAACTGCATAATATGGGTAATAATGCATGTTATATTGATGATAATGCAAGTAGTAAGTATATTTATTACAGTTCTAGCGATAATAACTGCATTATATGCGTAATAATGCATGTTATATTGATAATATCGGGAGTAATAAGTATAATTATTACAGTTCTAGCGATAATAATAGTAAAATATGGCTAATAGTACATGTTATACTGATAATAATAAAAGTAATAAGTATATTTATTATACTTCTGTCGATAATAACTGCATTATATGGGTAATAATGCATGTTATATTGATAATATCGGGAGTAATAAGTATAATTATTACAGTTCTAGCGATAATACTAGTAAAATATGGCTAATAGTACATGTTAAACTGATAATAATAAAAGCAATAAGTATATTTATTATACTTCTGTCGATAATAACTGCATTATATGGGTAATAATGCATGTTATAGTGATAATATTGGGAGTAATAAGTATAAGTATTACAGTTCTAGCGATAATAACTGCATTATATGGGTAATAATGGATGTTATATTGACAATATCGGGAGTAATAAGTATAATTATTATAGTTCTAGCGATAATGATTGTAAAATATTTCTAATAGTGCATGTTATATTGATAATAATAAAAGTTATAAGTATATTAATTACAGTTCTAGCGATAATAACTGCATTATATGGGTAATAATGCACATTATATTGCTAATAATATAAGTAATAAGTATAATTATTACAGTTCTAGCGATAATAACTGCATTATATGGGTAATAATGCATGTTATATTGATAATATTGGGAGTAATAAGTATATTTATTATAGTTCTAGCGATAATAACTGCATAGTATGGGTAATAATGCATGTTATATTGATAATAATATAAGTAATAAGTATAATTATTACAGTTCTAGCGATAATAACTGCATTATATGGGTAATAATGCACGTTATATTGCTAATAATATAAGTAATAAGTATAATTATTACAGTTCTAGCGATCATAACTGCATTATATGGGTAATAATGCATGTTATATTGATAATATCGGGAGTGATAAGTATAATTATGATAGTTCTAGCGATAATAATAGTAAAATATGGCTAATAGTACATGTTATACTGATAATAATAAAAGTAATAAGTATATTTATTATACTTCTGTCGATAATAACTGCATTATATGGGTAATAATGCATGTTATATTGATAATATCGGGAGTAATAAGTATATTTATTATAGTTCTAGCGATAATAACTGCATAATATGGGTAATAATGCATGTTATATTGATAATATCGGGAGTAATAAGTATAATTGTTACAGTTCTAGCGATAATACTAGTAAAATATATCTAACAGTGCCTGTTATATTGATAATAATAATAGTAATAAGTATATTTATTATACTTCTGTCGATAATACTTGCATTATATGGGTAATAATGCTTGTTATATTGATAATATCGGGAGTAATAAGTATAATTATTATAGTTCTAGCGATAATAATAGTAAAATATGGCTAATAGTGCATGTTATATTGATAATAATAAAAGTATTAAGTATATTTATTATAGTTCTATCGATAATAACTGCATAATATGGGTAATAATGCATGTTATATTGATGATAATGCAAGTAGTAAGTATATTTATTACAGTTCTAGCGATAATAACTGCATTATATGCGTAATAATGCATGTTATATTGATAATATCGGGAGTAATAAGTATAATTATTACAGTTCTAGCGATAATAATAGTAAAATATGGCTAATAGTACATGTTATACTGATAATAATAAAAGTAATAAGTATATTTATTATACTTCTGTCGATAATAACTGCATTATATGGGTAATAATGCATGTTATATTGATAATATCGGGAGTAATAGGTATAATTATTACAGTTCTAGCGATAATAACTGCATTATATGGGTAATAATGGATGTTATATTGATAATATCGGGAGTAATAAGTATAATTATTACAGTTCTAGCGATAATACTAGTAAAATATGGGTAAGAGTGCCTGTTATATTGATAATAATGAAAGTAATAAGTATATTTATTATACTTCTGTCGATAATAACTGCATTATATGGGTAATAATGCATGTTATATAGATAATAATATAAGTAATAAGTATAATTATTACAGTTCTAGCTATAATAACTCCATTATATGGGTAACAAAGCATGTTATATTGATAATAATAAAAGTAATAAGTATATTTATTACAGTTCTATCCAAAATAACTGCATAATATGGGTAATAATGCATGTTATATTGATGATAA
Organism: Megachile leachella; assembly: GCA_963576845.1. Taxonomy (NCBI): domain Eukaryota; kingdom Metazoa; phylum Arthropoda; class Insecta; order Hymenoptera; family Megachilidae; genus Megachile; species Megachile leachella. Next base: position 1,104,053 of record CAUYWW010000082.1, read on the forward strand.
TAAAAGTAATACGTATATTTATTATAGTTCTAGCGATAATAACTGCATAATATGGGTAATAATGCATGTTATATTGATAATAATATAAGTAATAAGTATAATTATTACAGTTCTAGCGATAATAACTCCATTATATGGGTAATAATGCATGTTATATTGTTAACTATATAAGTAATAAGTATAATTATTACAGTTCCAGCAATAATAACTGCATTAAATGGGTAATAATGCATGTTATATTGATAATAATAAAAGTAATAAGTATATTTATTATCGTTCTATCGATAATAACTTCTTAATATGGGTAATAATGCATGTTATATTGATAATATCGGGAGTAATACGTATAATTATTATAGTTCTAGCGATAATAATAGTAAAATATGGCTAATAGTACATGTTACACTGATAACAATAAAAGTAATAAGTATATTTATTATACTTCTGTCGATAATAACTGCATTATATGGGTAATAATGCATGTTATATTGATAATATCGGGAGTAATAAGTATAATTATTACAGTTCTAGCGATAATACTAGTAAAATATGGCTAATAGTACATGTTATACTGATAATAATAAAAGCAATAAGTATATTTATTATACTTCTGTCGATAATAACTGCATTATATGGGTAATAATGCATGTTATAGTGATAATATTGGGAGTAATAAGTATAATTATTACAGTTCTAGCGATAATAACTGCATTATATGGGTAATAATGGATGTTATATTGACAATATCGGGAGTAATAAGTATAATTATTATAGTTCTAGCGATAATGATTGTAAAATATTTCTAATAGTGCATGTTATATTGATAATAATAAAGTTATAAGTATATTAATTACAGTTCTAGCGATAGTAACTGCATTATATGGGTAATAATGCACATTATATTGCTAATAATATAAGTAATAAGTATAATTATTACAGTTCTAGCGATAATAACTGCATTATATGGGTAATAATGCATGTTATATTGATAATATTGGGAGTAATAAGTATATTTATTATAGTTCTAGCGATAATAACTGCATAATATGGGTAATAATGCATGTTATATTGATAATAATATAAGTAATAAGTATAATTATTACAGTTCTAGCGATAATAACTGCATTATATGGGTAATAATGCACGTTATATTGCTAATAATATAAGTAATAAGTATAATTATTACAGTTCTAGCGATCATAACTGCATTATATCGGTAATAATGCATGTTATATTGATAATATCGGGAGTGATAAGTATAATTATGATAGTTCTAGCGATAATAATAGTAAAATATGGCTAATAGTACATGTTATACTGATAATAATAAAAGTAATAAGTATATTTATTATACTTCTGTCGATAATAACTGCATTATATGGGTAATAATGCATGTTATATTGATAATATCGGGAGTAATAAGTATATTTATTATAGTTCTAGCGATAATAACTGCATAATATGGGTAATAATGCATGTTATATTGATAATATTGGGAGTAATAAGTATATTTATTATAGTTCTAGCGATAATAACTGCATAATATGGGTAATAATGCATGTTATATTGATAATAATATAAGTAATAAGTATAATTATTACAGTTCTAGCGATAATAACTGCAATTTATGGGTAATAATGCACGTTATATTGCTAATAGTATAAGTAATAAGTATAATTATTACAGTTCTAGCGATAATAACGGCATAATATGGGCAATAATGCATGTTATATTGATGATAATGAAAGTCGTAAGTATATTTATTACATTTCTAGCGATAATAACTGCATTATATGCGTAAAATGCATGTTATATTGATAATATCGGGAGTAATAAGTATAATTATTATAGTTCTAGCGATAATAATAGTAAAATATGGCTACTAGTGCCTGTTATATTGATAATAATAAAATCAATAAGTATATTTATTATACTTCTGTCGATAATAACTGCATTGTATGGGTAATAATGCATGTTATATTGATAATAACCTAAGTAATAAGTATAATTATTACAGTTCTAGCGATAATAACTGCATTATATGGGTAATAATGCACGTTATAATGCTAATAATATAAGTAATAGGTATAATTATTACAGTTCTAGCGATAATAACTGCATTATATGGGTAATAATGCATGTTATATTGATAATATTGGGAGTAATAAGTATAATTATTACAGTTCTAGCGATAACAACTGCATTATATGGGTAATAATGCACGTTATATTGCTAATAATATAAGTAATAAGTATAATTATTACAGTTCTAGCGATAATAACTGCATAATATGGGTAATAATGCATGTTGTACTGATAATAATATAAGAAACAAGTAAAACTATTATAGTTTTAGCGATAATAACTGCATAATATGGGTAATAATGCATGTTATATTGATAATATCGGGAGTAATAAGTATAATTATTATAGTTCTAGCGATAATAATAGTATAATATGGCTAATAGTACATGTTATACTGATAATAATAAAAGTAATAAGTATATTTATTATACTTCTGTCGATAATAACTGCATTATATGGGTAATAATGCATGTTATATTGATAATAATATAAGTAATAAGTATAATTATTACAGTTCTAGCGATAAAACCTGCATTATATGGGTAATAATGCACGTTATATTGATAATAATATAAGTAATAAGTATAATTATTACAGTTCTAGCGATAACAACTGCATTATATGGGTAATAATGCACGTTATATTGCTAATAATATAAGTAATAAGTATAATTATTACAGTTCTAGCGATAATAACTGCATTATATGGGTAATAATGCATGTTATACTGATAATATCGGGAGTAATAGGTATAATTATTATAGTTCTAGCGATAATAATAGTATAATATGGCTAATAGTACATGTTACACTGATAACAATAAAAGTAATAAGTATATTTATTATACTTCTGTCGATAATAACTGCATTATATGGGTAATAATGCATGTTATATTGATAATATCGGGAGTAGTAAGTATAATTATTACAGTTCTAGTGATAATAACTGCATTATATGGGTAATAATGGATGTTATATTGACAATGTCGGGAGTAGTAAGTATAATTATTACAGTTCTAGCGATAATAACTGCATTATAAGGGTAATAATGCATGTTATATTGATAATATTGGGAGTAATAAGTATAATTATTATAGTTCTAGCGATAATGATTGTAAAATATTTGTAATAGTGCATGTTATATTGATAATAATAAAAGTAATACGTATATTTATTATAGTTCTAGCGATAATAACTGCATAATATGGGTAATAATGCACGTTACATTGCTAATAATATAATTAATGAGTATAATTATTACAGTTCTAGCGATAATAACTGCATTATATGGGTAATAATGCATGTTATATTGATAATATCGGGAGTAATAAGTATAATTATTATAGTTCTAGCGATAATAATAGTAAAATATGGCTAATAGTACATGTTATACTGATAATAATAAAAGTAAAAAGCATATTTATTATACTTCTGTCGATAATAACTGCATTATATGGGTAATAATGCATGTTATATTGATAATGACATAAGTAATAAGTATAATTATTACAGTTCTAGCGATAATAACTCCATTATATGGGTAATAATGCATGTTATATTGCTAACTATATAAGTAATAAGTATAATTATTACAGTTCTAGCGATAATAACTGCATTAAATGGGTAATAATGCATGTTATATTGATAATAATAAAAGTAATAAGTATATTTATTATTGTTCTATCGATAATAACTTCTTAATATGGGTAATAATGCATGTTATATTGATGATAATGAAAGCAGTAAGTATATTTATTACAGTTCTAGCGATAATAACTGCATTATATGGGTAATAATGGATGTTATATTGATAATATCGGGAGTAATAAGTATAATTATTACAGTTCTAGGGATAATACTAGTAAAATATGGGTAAGAGTGCCTGTTATATTGATAATAATATAAGTAATAAGTATAATTATTACAGTTCTGGCGATAATAACTGCATTATATGGGTAATAATGCATGTTATATTGATAATATCGGGAGTAATAAGTATAATTATTATAGTTCGAGCGATAATAATAGTAAAATACGGCTAATAGTACATGTTATACTGATAATAATAAAAGTAATAAGTATATTTATTATACTTCTGTCGATAATAACTGCATTATATGGGTAATAATGCATGTTATATTGATAATGACATAAGTAATAAGTATATTTATTATCGTTCTATCGATAATAACTTCTTAATATGGGTAATAATGCATGTTATATTGATGATAATGAAAGCAGTAAGTATATTTATTACAGTTCTAGCGATAATAACTGCATTATGTGGGTAATAATGCATGTTATATTGATAATATTGGGAGTAATAAGTATAATTATTATAGTTCTAGCGATAATGATTGTAAAATATTTCTAATAGTGCATGTTATATTGATAATAATAAAAGTTATAAGTATATTAATTACAGTTCTAGCGATAATGACTGCATTATATGGGTAATAATGCACGTTATATTGCTAATAATATAAGTAATGAGTATAATTATTACAGTTCTAGCGATAATAACTGCATTATATGGGTAATAATGCATGTTATATTGATAATATTGGGAGTAATAAGTATAATTATTATAGTTCTAGCGATAATAATAGTAAAATATGGCAAACAGTGCATGTTATATTGATAATAATAAAAGTAACAAGTATATTTATTATACTTCTGTCGATAATAACTGCATTATATGGGTAATAATGCACGTTATATTGCTAATAATATAAGTAATAAGTATATTTATTACAGTTCTAGCGATAATAACTGCATTATATGCGTAATAATGCATGTTATATTGATAATATCGGGAGTAATAAGTATAATTGTTACAGTTCTAGCGATAATACTAGTAAAATATATCTAACAGTGCCTGTTATATTGATAATAATAATAGTAAGAAGTATATTTATTATACTTCTGTCGATAATACTTGCATTATATGGGTAATAATGCATGTTATATTGATAATATCGGGAGTAATAAGTATAATTATTATAGTTCTAGCGATAATAATAGTAAAATATGGCTAATAGTGCATGTTATATTGATAATAATAAAAGTATTAAGTATATTTATTATAGTTCTATCGATAATAACTGCATAATATGGGTAATAATGCATGTTATATTGATGATAATGCAAGTAGTAAGTATATTTATTACAGTTCTAGCGATAATAACTGCATTATATGCGTGATAATGCATGTTATATCGATAATATCGGGAGTAATAAGTATAATTATTACAGTTCTAGCGATAATAATAGTAAAATATGGCTAATAGTACATGTTATACTGATAATAATAAAAGTAATAAGTATATTTATTATACTTCTGTCGATAATAACTGCATTATATGGGTAATAATGCATGTTATATTGATAATATCGGGAGTAATAAGTATAATTATTACAGTTCTAGCGATAATACTAGTAAAATATGGCTAATAGTACATGTTATACTGATAATAATAAAAGCAATAAGTATATTTATTATACTTCTGTCGATAATAACTGCATTATATGGGTAATAATGCATGTTATAGTGATAATATTGGGAGTAATAAGTATAATTATTACAGTTCTAGCGATAATAACTGCATTATATGGGTAATAATGGATGTTATATTGACAATATCGGGAGTAATAAGTATAATTATTATAGTTCTAGCGATAATGATTGTAAAATATTTCTAATAGTGCATGTTATATTGATAATAATAAAAGTTATAAGTATATTAATTACAGTTCTAGCGATAATAACTGCATTATATGGGTAATAATGCACATTATATTGCTAATAATATAAGTAATAAGTATAATTATTACAGTTCTAGCGATAATAACTGCATTATATGGGTAATAATGCATGTTATATTGATAATATTGGGAGTAATAAGTATATTTATTATAGTTCTAGCGATAATAACTGCATAATATGGGTAATAATGCATGTTATATTGATAATAATATAAGTAATAAGTATAATTATTACAGTTCTAGCGATAATAACTGCATTATATGGGTAATAATGCACGTTATATTGCTAATAATATAAGTAATAAGTATAATTATTACAGTTCTAGCGATCATAACTGCATTATATGGGTAATAATGCATGTTATATTGATAATATCGGGAGTGATAAGTATAATTATGATAGTTCTAGCGATAATAATAGTAAAATATGGCTAATAGTACATGTTATACTGATAATAATAAAAGTAATAAGTATATTTATTATACTTCTGTCGATAATAACTGCATTATATGGGTAATAATGCATGTTATATTGATAATATCGGGAGTAATAAGTATATTTATTATAGTTCTAGCGATAATAACTGCATAATATGGGTAATAATGCATGTTATATTGATAATATCGGGAGTAATAAGTATATTTATTATAGTTCTATCGATAATAACTGCATAATATGGGTAATAATGCATGTTATATTGATGATAATGAAAGTAGTAAGTATATTTATTACAGTTCTAGCGATAATAACTGCATTATATGCGTAATAATGCATGTTATATTGATAATATCGGGAGTAATAAGTATAATTGTTACAGTTCTAGCGATAATACTAGTAAAATATATCTAACAGTGCCTGTTATATTGATAATAATAATAGTAATAAGTATATTTATTATACTTCTGTCGATAATACTTGCATTATATGGGTAATAATGCTTGTTATATTGATAATATCGGGAGTAATAAGTATAATTATTATAGTTCTAGCGATAATAATAGTAAAATATGGCTAATAGTGCATGTTATATTGATAATAATAAAAGTATTAAGTATATTTATTATAGTTCTATCGATAATAACTGCATAATATGGGTAATAATGCATGTTATATTGATGATAATGCAAGTAGTAAGTATATTTATTACAGTTCTAGCGATAATAACTGCATTATATGCGTAATAATGCATGTTATATTGATAATATCGGGAGTAATAAGTATAATTATTACAGTTCTAGCGATAATAATAGTAAAATATGGCTAATAGTACATGTTATACTGATAATAATAAAAGTAATAAGTATATTTATTATACTTCTGTCGATAATAACTGCATTATATGGGTAATAATGCATGTTATATTGATAATATCGGGAGTAATAAGTATAATTATTACAGTTCTAGCGATAATACTAGTAAAATATGGCTAATAGTACATGTTAAACTGATAATAATAAAAGCAATAAGTATATTTATTATACTTCTGTCGATAATAACTGCATTATATGGGTAATAATGCATGTTATAGTGATAATATTGGGAGTAATAAGTATAAGTATTACAGTTCTAGCGATAATAACTGCATTATATGGGTAATAATGGATGTTATATTGACAATATCGGGAGTAATAAGTATAATTATTATAGTTCTAGCGATAATGATTGTAAAATATTTCTAATAGTGCATGTTATATTGATAATAATAAAAGTTATAAGTATATTAATTACAGTTCTAGCGATAATAACTGCATTATATGGGTAATAATGCACATTATATTGCTAATAATATAAGTAATAAGTATAATTATTACAGTTCTAGCGATAATAACTGCATTATATGGGTAATAATGCATGTTATATTGATAATATTGGGAGTAATAAGTATATTTATTATAGTTCTAGCGATAATAACTGCATAGTATGGGTAATAATGCATGTTATATTGATAATAATATAAGTAATAAGTATAATTATTACAGTTCTAGCGATAATAACTGCATTATATGGGTAATAATGCACGTTATATTGCTAATAATATAAGTAATAAGTATAATTATTACAGTTCTAGCGATCATAACTGCATTATATGGGTAATAATGCATGTTATATTGATAATATCGGGAGTGATAAGTATAATTATGATAGTTCTAGCGATAATAATAGTAAAATATGGCTAATAGTACATGTTATACTGATAATAATAAAAGTAATAAGTATATTTATTATACTTCTGTCGATAATAACTGCATTATATGGGTAATAATGCATGTTATATTGATAATATCGGGAGTAATAAGTATATTTATTATAGTTCTAGCGATAATAACTGCATAATATGGGTAATAATGCATGTTATATTGATAATATCGGGAGTAATAAGTATAATTGTTACAGTTCTAGCGATAATACTAGTAAAATATATCTAACAGTGCCTGTTATATTGATAATAATAATAGTAATAAGTATATTTATTATACTTCTGTCGATAATACTTGCATTATATGGGTAATAATGCTTGTTATATTGATAATATCGGGAGTAATAAGTATAATTATTATAGTTCTAGCGATAATAATAGTAAAATATGGCTAATAGTGCATGTTATATTGATAATAATAAAAGTATTAAGTATATTTATTATAGTTCTATCGATAATAACTGCATAATATGGGTAATAATGCATGTTATATTGATGATAATGCAAGTAGTAAGTATATTTATTACAGTTCTAGCGATAATAACTGCATTATATGCGTAATAATGCATGTTATATTGATAATATCGGGAGTAATAAGTATAATTATTACAGTTCTAGCGATAATAATAGTAAAATATGGCTAATAGTACATGTTATACTGATAATAATAAAAGTAATAAGTATATTTATTATACTTCTGTCGATAATAACTGCATTATATGGGTAATAATGCATGTTATATTGATAATATCGGGAGTAATAGGTATAATTATTACAGTTCTAGCGATAATAACTGCATTATATGGGTAATAATGGATGTTATATTGATAATATCGGGAGTAATAAGTATAATTATTACAGTTCTAGCGATAATACTAGTAAAATATGGGTAAGAGTGCCTGTTATATTGATAATAATGAAAGTAATAAGTATATTTATTATACTTCTGTCGATAATAACTGCATTATATGGGTAATAATGCATGTTATATAGATAATAATATAAGTAATAAGTATAATTATTACAGTTCTAGCTATAATAACTCCATTATATGGGTAACAAAGCATGTTATATTGATAATAATAAAAGTAATAAGTATATTTATTACAGTTCTATCCAAAATAACTGCATAATATGGGTAATAATGCATGTTATATTGATGATAATAAAAGTAATACGTATATTTATTATAGTTCTAGCGATAATAACTGCATAATATGGGTAATAATGCATGTTATATTGATAATAATATAAGTAATAAGTATAATTATTACAGTTCTAGCGATAATAACTCCATTATATGGGTAATAATGCATGTTATATTGTTAACTATATAAGTAATAAGTATAATTATTACAGTTCCAGCAATAATAACTGCATTAAATGGGTAATAATGCATGTTATATTGATAATAATAAAAGTAATAAGTATATTTATTATCGTTCTATCGATAATAACTTCTTAATATGGGTAATAATGCATGTTATATTGATAATATCGGGAGTAATACGTATAATTATTATAGTTCTAGCGATAATAATAGTAAAATATGGCTAATAGTACATGTTACACTGATAACAATAAAAGTAATAAGTATATTTATTATACTTCTGTCGATAATAACTGCATTATATGGGTAATAATGCATGTTATATTGATAATATCGGGAGTAATAAGTATAATTATTACAGTTCTAGCGATAATACTAGTAAAATATGGCTAATAGTACATGTTATACTGATAATAATAAAAGCAATAAGTATATTTATTATACTTCTGTCGATAATAACTGCATTATATGGGTAATAATGCATGTTATAGTGATAATATTGGGAGTAATAAGTATAATTATTACAGTTCTAGCGATAATAACTGCATTATATGGGTAATAATGGATGTTATATTGACAATATCGGGAGTAATAAGTATAATTATTATAGTTCTAGCGATAATGATTGTAAAATATTTCTAATAGTGCATGTTATATTGATAATAATAAAGTTATAAGTATATTAATTACAGTTCTAGCGATAGTAACTGCATTATATGGGTAATAATGCACATTATATTGCTAATAATATAAGTAATAAGTATAATTATTACAGTTCTAGCGATAATAACTGCATTATATGGGTAATAATGCATGTTATATTGATAATATTGGGAGTAATAAGTATATTTATTATAGTTCTAGCGATAATAACTGCATAATATGGGTAATAATGCATGTTATATTGATAATAATATAAGTAATAAGTATAATTATTACAGTTCTAGCGATAATAACTGCATTATATGGGTAATAATGCACGTTATATTGCTAATAATATAAGTAATAAGTATAATTATTACAGTTCTAGCGATCATAACTGCATTATATCGGTAATAATGCATGTTATATTGATAATATCGGGAGTGATAAGTATAATTATGATAGTTCTAGCGATAATAATAGTAAAATATGGCTAATAGTACATGTTATACTGATAATAATAAAAGTAATAAGTATATTTATTATACTTCTGTCGATAATAACTGCATTATATGGGTAATAATGCATGTTATATTGATAATATCGGGAGTAATAAGTATATTTATTATAGTTCTAGCGATAATAACTGCATAATATGGGTAATAATGCATGTTATATTGATAATATTGGGAGTAATAAGTATATTTATTATAGTTCTAGCGATAATAACTGCATAATATGGGTAATAATGCATGTTATATTGATAATAATATAAGTAATAAGTATAATTATTACAGTTCTAGCGATAATAACTGCAATTTATGGGTAATAATGCACGTTATATTGCTAATAGTATAAGTAATAAGTATAATTATTACAGTTCTAGCGATAATAACGGCATAATATGGGCAATAATGCATGTTATATTGATGATAATGAAAGTCGTAAGTATATTTATTACATTTCTAGCGATAATAACTGCATTATATGCGTAAAATGCATGTTATATTGATAATATCGGGAGTAATAAGTATAATTATTATAGTTCTAGCGATAATAATAGTAAAATATGGCTACTAGTGCCTGTTATATTGATAATAATAAAATCAATAAGTATATTTATTATACTTCTGTCGATAATAACTGCATTGTATGGGTAATAATGCATGTTATATTGATAATAACCTAAGTAATAAGTATAATTATTACAGTTCTAGCGATAATAACTGCATTATATGGGTAATAATGCACGTTATAATGCTAATAATATAAGTAATAGGTATAATTATTACAGTTCTAGCGATAATAACTGCATTATATGGGTAATAATGCATGTTATATTGATAATATTGGGAGTAATAAGTATATTTATTATAGTTCTAGCGATAATAACTGCATAATATGGGTAATAATGCATGTTATATTGATAATATCGGGAGTAATAAGTATAATTGTTACAGTTCTAGCGATAATACTAGTAAAATATATCTAACAGTGCCTGTTATATTGATAATAATAATAGTAATAAGTATATTTATTATACTTCTGTCGATAATACTTGCATTATATGGGTAATAATGCTTGTTATATTGATAATATCGGGAGTAATAAGTATAATTATTATAGTTCTAGCGATAATAATAGTAAAATATGGCTAATAGTGCATGTTATATTGATAATAATAAAAGTATTAAGTATATTTATTATAGTTCTATCGATAATAACTGCATAATATGGGTAATAATGCATGTTATATTGATGATAATGCAAGTAGTAAGTATATTTATTACAGTTCTAGCGATAATAACTGCATTATATGCGTAATAATGCATGTTATATTGATAATATCGGGAGTAATAAGTATAATTATTACAGTTCTAGCGATAATAATAGTAAAATATGGCTAATAGTACATGTTATACTGATAATAATAAAAGTAATAAGTATATTTATTATACTTCTGTCGATAATAACTGCATTATATGGGTAATAATGCATGTTATATTGATAATATCGGGAGTAATAGGTATAATTATTACAGTTCTAGCGATAATAACTGCATTATATGGGTAATAATGGATGTTATATTGATAATATCGGGAGTAATAAGTATAATTATTACAGTTCTAGCGATAATACTAGTAAAATATGGGTAAGAGTGCCTGTTATATTGATAATAATGAAAGTAATAAGTATATTTATTATACTTCTGTCGATAATAACTGCATTATATGGGTAATAATGCATGTTATATAGATAATAATATAAGTAATAAGTATAATTATTACAGTTCTAGCTATAATAACTCCATTATATGGGTAACAAAGCATGTTATATTGATAATAATAAAAGTAATAAGTATATTTATTACAGTTCTATCCAAAATAACTGCATAATATGGGTAATAATGCATGTTATATTGATGATAATAAAAGTAATACGTATATTTATTATAGTTCTAGCGATAATAACTGCATAATATGGGTAATAATGCATGTTATATTGATAATAATATAAGTAATAAGTATAATTATTACAGTTCTAGCGATAATAACTCCATTATATGGGTAATAATGCATGTTATATTGTTAACTATATAAGTAATAAGTATAATTATTACAGTTCCAGCAATAATAACTGCATTAAATGGGTAATAATGCATGTTATATTGATAATAATAAAAGTAATAAGTATATTTATTATCGTTCTATCGATAATAACTTCTTAATATGGGTAATAATGCATGTTATATTGATAATATCGGGAGTAATACGTATAATTATTATAGTTCTAGCGATAATAATAGTAAAATATGGCTAATAGTACATGTTACACTGATAACAATAAAAGTAATAAGTATATTTATTATACTTCTGTCGATAATAACTGCATTATATGGGTAATAATGCATGTTATATTGATAATATCGGGAGTAATAAGTATAATTATTACAGTTCTAGCGATAATACTAGTAAAATATGGCTAATAGTACATGTTATACTGATAATAATAAAAGCAATAAGTATATTTATTATACTTCTGTCGATAATAACTGCATTATATGGGTAATAATGCATGTTATAGTGATAATATTGGGAGTAATAAGTATAATTATTACAGTTCTAGCGATAATAACTGCATTATATGGGTAATAATGGATGTTATATTGACAATATCGGGAGTAATAAGTATAATTATTATAGTTCTAGCGATAATGATTGTAAAATATTTCTAATAGTGCATGTTATATTGATAATAATAAAGTTATAAGTATATTAATTACAGTTCTAGCGATAGTAACTGCATTATATGGGTAATAATGCACATTATATTGCTAATAATATAAGTAATAAGTATAATTATTACAGTTCTAGCGATAATAACTGCATTATATGGGTAATAATGCATGTTATATTGATAATATTGGGAGTAATAAGTATATTTATTATAGTTCTAGCGATAATAACTGCATAATATGGGTAATAATGCATGTTATATTGATAATAATATAAGTAATAAGTATAATTATTACAGTTCTAGCGATAATAACTGCATTATATGGGTAATAATGCACGTTATATTGCTAATAATATAAGTAATAAGTATAATTATTACAGTTCTAGCGATCATAACTGCATTATATCGGTAATAATGCATGTTATATTGATAATATCGGGAGTGATAAGTATAATTATGATAGTTCTAGCGATAATAATAGTAAAATATGGCTAATAGTACATGTTATACTGATAATAATAAAAGTAATAAGTATATTTATTATACTTCTGTCGATAATAACTGCATTATATGGGTAATAATGCATGTTATATTGATAATATCGGGAGTAATAAGTATATTTATTATAGTTCTAGCGATAATAACTGCATAATATGGGTAATAATGCATGTTATATTGATAATATTGGGAGTAATAAGTATATTTATTATAGTTCTAGCGATAATAACTGCATAATATGGGTAATAATGCATGTTATATTGATAATAATATAAGTAATAAGTATAATTATTACAGTTCTAGCGATAATAACTGCAATTTATGGGTAATAATGCACGTTATATTGCTAATAGTATAAGTAATAAGTATAATTATTACAGTTCTAGCGATAATAACGGCATAATATGGGCAATAATGCATGTTATATTGATGATAATGAAAGTCGTAAGTATATTTATTACATTTCTAGCGATAATAACTGCATTATATGCGTAAAATGCATGTTATATTGATAATATCGGGAGTAATAAGTATAATTATTATAGTTCTAGCGATAATAATAGTAAAATATGGCTACTAGTGCCTGTTATATTGATAATAATAAAATCAATAAGTATATTTATTATACTTCTGTCGATAATAACTGCATTGTATGGGTAATAATGCATGTTATATTGATAATAACCTAAGTAATAAGTATAATTATTACAGTTCTAGCGATAATAACTGCATTATATGGGTAATAATGCACGTTATAATGCTAATAATATAAGTAATAGGTATAATTATTACAGTTCTAGCGATAATAACTGCATTATATGGGTAATAATGCATGTTATATTGATAATATTGGGAGTAATAAGTATATTTATTATAGTTCTAGCGATAATAACTGCATAATATGCGTAATAATGCATGTTATATTGATAATAATATAAGTAATAAGTATAATTATAACAGTTCTAGCGATAATAACTGCATTATATGGGTAATAATGCACGTTATATTGCTAACAATATAAGTAATAAGTATAATTATTACAGTTCTAGCGATAATAACTGCATTATACGGGTAATAATGCATGTTATATTGATAATAATAAACGTAATAAGTATATTTATTATAGTTCTATCCAAAATAACTGCATAATATGGGTAATAATGCATGTTATATTGTTGATAATAAAAGTAATACGTATATTTATTATAGTTCTAGCGATAATAACTGCATAATATGGGTAATAATGCATGTTATATTGATAATAATATAAGTAATAAGTATAATTATTACAGTTCTAGCGATAATAACTGCAATTTATGGGTAATAATGCACGTTATATTGCTAATAGTATAAGTAATAAGTATAATTATTACAGTTCTAGCGATAATAACTGCATAATATGGGCAATAATGCATGTTATATTGATGATAATGAAAGTCGTAAGTATATTTATTACATTTCTAGCGATAATGACTGCATTATATGCGTAAAATGCATGTTATATTGATAATATCGGGAGTAATAAGTATAATTATTATAGTTCTAGCGATAATAATAGTAAAATATGGCTACTAGTGCCTGTTATATTGATAATAATAAAAGTAATAAGTATATTTATTATACTTCTGTCGATAATAACTGCATTCTATGGGTAATAATGCATGTTATATTGATAATAACCTAAGTAATAAGTATAATTATTACAGTTCTAGCGATAATAACTCCATTATATGGGTAATAATGCATGTTATATTGTTAACTATATAAGTAATAAGTATAATTATTACAGTTCCAGCGATAATAACTGCATTAAATGGGTAATAATGCATGTTATATTGATAATAATAAAAGTAATAAGTATAATTATTACAGTTCTAGCGATAATAACTGCATAATATGCGTAATAATGCACGTTATAATGCTAATAATATAAGTAATAAGTATAATTATAACAGTTCTAGCGATAATAACTGCATTATATGGGTAATAATGCACGTTATATTGCTAACAATATAAGTAATAAGTATAATTATTACAGTTCTAGCGATAATAACTGCATTATACGGGTAATAATGCATGTTATATTGATAATAATAAACGTAATAAGTATATTTATTATAGTTCTATCGATAATAACTGCATAATATGGGTAATAATGCATGTTATATTGATAATATGGGGAGTAATAAGTATAATTATTACAGTTCTAGCGATAATAACTGCAATTTATGAGTAATAATGCACGTTATATTGCTAACAATATAAGTAATAAGTATAATTATTACAGTTCTAGTGATAATAACTGCATTATATGGGTAATAATGCATGTTATATTGACAATATCGGGAGTAATAAGTATAATTATTATAGATCTAGCGATAATAATAGTAAAATATGGCAAATAGTGCATGCTATATTGATAATAATAAAAGTAATACGTATATTTATTATAGTTCTAGCGATAATATCTGCATAATATGGGTAATAATGCACGTTACATTGCTAATAATATAATTAATGAGTATAATTATTACAGTTCTAGCGATAATAACTGCATTATATGGGTAATAATGCATGTTATATTGATAATATCGGGAGTAATAAGTATAATTATTACAGTTCTAGCGATAATAACTGCATTATACGGGTAATAATGCATGTTATATTGATAATAATAAACGTAATAAGTATATTTATTATAGTTCTATCGATAATAACTGCATAATATGCGTAATAATGCATGTTATATTGATAATAATATAAGTAATAAGTATAATTATAACAGTTCTAGCGATAATAACTGCATTATATGGGTAATAATGCACGTTATATTGCTAACAATATAAGTAATAAGTATAATTATTACAGTTCTAGCGATAATAACTGCATTATACGGGTAATAATGCATGTTATATTGATAATAATAAACGTAATAAGTATATTTATTATAGTTCTATCGATAATAACTGCATAATATGGGTAATAATGCATGTTATATTGATAATATCGGGAGTAATAAGTATAATTATTACAGTTCTAGCGATAATAACTGCATTATATGCGTAATAATGCATGTTATATTGATAACATCGGGAGTAGTAAGTATAATTATTACAGTTCTAACGATAATACTAGTAAAATATGGCTAAGAGTGCCTGTTATATTGATAATAATAATAGTAATAAGTATATTTATTATACTTCTGTCGATAATACCTGCATTATATGGGTAATAATGCACGTTAATTGATAATAACATAAGTAATAAGTATAATTATTACAGTTCTAGCGATAATAACTGCATTATATGGGTAATAATGCATGTTATATTGCTAACTATATAAGTAATAAGTATAATTATTACAGTTCTAGCGATAATAACTGCATTCAATGGGTAATAATGCATGTTATATTGATAATAATAAAAGTAATAAGTATATTTATTATCGTTCTATCGATAATAACTGCATTATATGGGTAATAATGCATGTTATACTGATAATATCGGGAGTAATAGGTATAATTATTATAGTTCTAGCGATAATAATAGTATAATATGGCTAATAGTACATGTTATACTGATAATAATAAAAGCAATAAGTATATTTATTATACTTCTGTCGATAATAACTGCATTATATGGGTAATAATGCATGTTATATTGATAATAATATAAGTAATAAGTATAATTATTACAGTTCTAGCGATAAAACCTGCATTATATGGGTAATAATGCACGTTATATTGATAATAATATAAGTAATAAGTATAATTATTACAGTTCTAGCGATAACAACTGCATTATATGGGTAATAATGCACGTTATATTGCTAATAATATAAGTAATAAGTATAATTATTACAGTTCTAGCGATAATAACTGCATAATATGGGTAATAATGCATGTTGTACTGATAATAATATAAGAAACAAGTAAAACTATTATAGTTTTAGCGATAATAACTGCATAATATGGGTAATAATGCATGTTATATTGATAATATCGGGAGTAATAAGTATAATTATTATAGTTCTAGCGATAATAATAGTATAATATGGCTAATAGTACATGTTATACTGATAATAATAAAAGTAATAAGTATATTTATTATACTTCTGTCGATAATAACTGCATTATATGGGTAATAATGCATGTTATATTGATAATAATATAAGTAATAAGTATAATTATTACAGTTCTAGCGATAAAACCTGCATTATATGGGTAATAATGCACGTTATATTGATAATAATATAAGTAATAAGTATAATTATTACAGTTCTAGCGATAACAACTGCATTATATGGGTAATAATGCACGTTATATTGCTAATAATATAAGTAATAAGTATAATTATTACAGTTCTAGCGATAATAACTGCATTATATGGGTAATAATGCATGTTATACTGATAATATCGGGAGTAATAGGTATAATTATTATAGTTCTAGCGATAATAATAGTATAATATGGCTAATAGTACATGTTATACTGATAATAATAAAAGCAATAAGTATATTTATTATACTTCTGTCGATAATAACTGCATTATATGGGTAATAATGCATGTTATATTGATAATATTGGGAGTAATAAGTATATTTATTATAGTTCTAGCGATAATAACTGCATAATATGGGTAATAATGCATGTTATATTGATAATAATATAAGTAATAAGTATAATTATTACAGTTCTAGCGATAATAACTGCATCATATGGGTAATAATGCACGTTATATTGCTAATAATATAAGTAATAAGTATAATTATTACAGTTCTAGCGATAATAACTGCATTATATGGGTAATGATGGATGTTATATTGATGATAATGAAAGTAGTAAGTATATTTATTACATTTCTAGCGATAATAACTGCATTATATGCGTAATAATGCATGTTATATTGATAATATTGGGAGTAATAAGTATAATTATTATAGTTCTAGCGATAATAATAGTAAAATATGGCTATTAGTGCCTGCTATATTGATAATAATAAAAGTAATAAGTATATTTATTATACTTCTGTCGATAATAACTGCATTATATGGGTAATAATGCACGTTATATTGCTAATAATATAAGTAATAAGTATAATTATTACAGTTCTAGCGATCATAACTGCATTATATGGGTAATAATGCATGTTATATTGATAATATCGGGAGTAATAAGTATAATTATTATAGTTCTAGCGATAATAATAGTAAAATATGGCAAACAGTGCATGTTATATTGATAATAATAAAAGTAATAAGTATATTTATTATACTTCTGTCGATAATAACTGCATTATATGCGTAATAATGCATGTTATATTGATAATATCGGGAGTAATAAGTATAATTATTATAGTTCTAGCGATAATAATAGTAAAATATGGCTACTAGTGCCTGTTATATTGATAATAATAAAAGTAATAAGTATATTTATTATACTTCTGTCGATAATAACTGCATTCTATGGGTAATAATGCATGTTATATTGATAATAACCTAAGTAATAAGTATAATTATTACAGTTCTAGCGATAATAACTCCATTATATGGGTAATAATGCATGTTATATTGTTAACTATATAAGTAATAAGTATAATTATTACAGTTCCAGCGATAATAACTGCATTAAATGGGTAATAATGCATGTTATATTGATAATAATAAAAGTAATAAGTATAATTATTACAGTTCTAGCGATAATAACTGCATTATATGGGTAATAATGCACGTTATAATGCTAATAATATAAGTAATAGGTATAATTATTACAGTTCTAGCGATAATAACTGCATTATATGGGTAATAATGCATGTTATATAGATAATATTGGGAGTAATAAGTATATTTATTATAGTTCTATCGATAATAACTTCTTAATATGGGTAATAATGCATGTTATATTGATGATAATGAAAGCAGTAAGTATATTTATTACAGTTCTAGCGATAATAACTGCATTATATGGGTAATAATGCATGTTATATTGATAATATCGGGAGTAATACGTATAATTATTATAGTTCTAGCGATAATAATAGTAGAATATGGCTATTAGTGCCTGTTATATTGATAATAATAAAAGTAGTAAGTATATTTATTATACTTCTGTCGATAATAACTTCTTAATATGGGTAATAATGCATGTTATATTGATGATAATGAAAGCAGTAAGTATATTTATTACAGTTCTAGCGATAATAACTGCATTATATGGGTAATAATGCATGTTATATTGATAATAATATAAGTAATAAGTATAATTATTACAGTTCTAGCGATAATAACTGCATTATATGGGTAATAATGCACGTTATAATGCTAATAATATAAGTAATAGGTATAATTATTACAGTTCTAGCGATAATAACTGCATTATATGGGTAATAATGCATGTTATATAGATAATATTGGGAGTAATAAGTATATTTATTACAGTTCTAGCGATAATACTAGTAAAATATGGGTAAGAGTGCCTGTTATATTGATAATAATGAAAGTAATAAGTATATTTATTATACTTCTGTCGATAATAACTGCATTATATGGGTAATAATGCACGTTATATTGCTAACAATATAAGTAATAAGTATAATTATTACAGTTCTAGCGATAATAACTGCATTATACGGGTAATAATGCATGTTATATTGATAATAATAAACGTAATAAGTATATTTATTATAGTTCTATCGATAATAACTGCATAATATGGGTAATAATGCATGTTATATTGATAATATCGGGAGTAATAAGTATAATTATTACAGTTCTAGCGATAATAACTGCAATTTATGAGTAATAATGCACGTTATATTGCTAATAATATAAGTAATAAGTATAATTATTACGGTTCTAGCGATAATAACTGCATTATATGGGTAATAATGCATGTTATATTGACAATATCGGGAGTAATAAGTATAATTATTATAGATCTAGCGATAATAATAGTAAAATATGGCAAATAGTGCATGCTATATTGATAATAATAAAAGTAATACGTATATTTATTATAGTTCTAGCGATAATAACTCCATTATATGGGTAATAATGCATGTTATATTGCTAACTATATAAGTAATAAGTATAATTATTACAGTTCTAGCGATAATAACTGCATTAAATGGGTAATAATGCATGTTATATTGATAATAATGAAAGTAATAAGTATATTTATTATCGTTCTATCGATAATAACTTCTTAATACGGGTAATAATGCATGTTATATTGATGATAATGAAAGTAGTAAGTATATTTATTACAGTTCTAGCGATAATAACTCCATTATATGCGTAATAATGCATGTTATATTGATAATATCGGGAGTAATAAGTATAATTATTATAGTTCTAGCGATAATAATAGTAAAATATGGCTACTAGTGCCTGTTATATTGATAATAATAATAGTAATAAGTATATTTATTATACTTCTGTCGATAATACCTGCATTATATGGGTAATAATGCATGTTATATTGGTAATATCGGGAGTAATAAGTATAATTATTATAGTTCTAGCGATAATAATAGTAAAATATGGCTAATAGTACATGTTATACTGATAATAATAAAAGTAATAAGTATATTTATTATACTTCTGTAGATAATAACTGCATTATATGGGTAATAATGCATGTTATATTGATAATATCGGGAGTAATAAGTATAATTATTACAGTTCTAGTGATAATAACTGCATTATATGGGTAATAATGGATGTTATTTTGACAATATCGGGAGTAATATGTATAATTATTATAGTTCTAGCGATAATAATAGTGAAATATGGCAAATAGTGCATGTAATATTGATAATAATAAAAGTAATAAGTATATTTATAACAGTTCTATCCAAAATAACTGCATAATACGGGTAATAATGCATGTTATATCGATGATAATAAAAGTAATACGTATATTTACTATAGTTCTAGCGATAATAACTGCATAATATGGGTAATAATGCATGTTATATTGATAATAATATAAGTAATAAGTATAATTATTACAGTTCTAGCGATAATAACTGCATTATATGGGTAATAATGCACGTTATATTGCTAATAATATAAGTAGTAAGTATAATTATTACAATTCTAGCGATAATAATAGTAAAATATGGCTAATAGTACATGTTATACTGATAATAATAAAAGTAATAAGTATATTTATTATACTTCTGTCGATAATAACTGCATTATATGGGTAATAATGCATGTTATATTGATAATATCGGGAGTAATAGGTATAATTAATACAGTTCTGGCGATAATAACTGCATTATATGGGTAATAATGGATGTTATATTGATAATATCGGGAGTAATAAGTATAATTATTACAGTTCTAGCGATAATACTAGTAAAATATGGGTAAGAGTGCCTGTTATATTGATAATAATGAAAGTAATAAGTATATTTATTATACTTCTGTCGATAATAACTGCATTATATGGGTAATAATGCATGTTATATTGATAATAATATAAGTAATAAGTATAATTATTACAGTTCTAGCGATAATAACTGCAATTTATGGGTAATAATGCACGTTATATTGCTAATAGTATAAGCAATAAGTATAATTATTACAGTTCTAGCGATAATAACTGTATAATATGGGCAATAATGCATGTTATATTGATGATAATGAAAGTCGTAAGTATATTTATTACATTTCTAGCGATAATAACTGCATTATATGCGTAAAATGCATGTTATATTGATAATATCGGGAGTAATAAGTATAATTATTATAGTTCTAGCGATAATAATATTATAATATGGCTAATAGTACATGTTATACTGATAATAATAAAAGCAATAAGTATATTTATTATACTTCTGTCGATAATAACTGCATTATATGGGTAATAATGCATGTTATATTGATAATATTGGGAGTAATAAGTATATTTATTATAGTTCTAGCGATAATAACTGCATAATATGGGTAATAATGCATGTTATATTGATAATAATATAAGTAATAAGTATAATTATTACAGTTCTAGCGATAATAACTGCATCATATGGGTAATAATGCACGTTATATTGCTAATAATATAAGTAATAAGTATAATTATTACAGTTCTAGCGATAATAACTGCATTATATGGGTAATGATGGATGTTATATTGATGATAATGAAAGTAGTAAGTATATTTATTACATTTCTAGCGATAATAACTGCATTATATGGGTAATAACGCACGTTATATTGCTAACAATATAAGTAATAAGTATAATTATTACAGTTCTAGCGATAATAACTGCATTATACGGGTAATAATGCATGTTATATTGATAATAATAAAAGTAATAAGTATATTTATTATAGTTCTATCGATAATAACTGCATAATATGGGTAATAATGCATGTTATATTGATAATATCGGGAGTAATAAGTATAATTATTACAGTTCTAGCGATAATACTAGTAAAATATATCTAACAGTGCCTGTTATATTGATAATAATAATAGTAATAAGTATATTTATTATAGTTCTATCGATAATAACTGCATAATATGGGTAATAATGCATGTTATATTGATAATATCGGGGGTAATAAGTATAATTATTACAGTTCTAGCGATAATACTAGTAAAATATATCTAACAGTGCCTGTTATATTGATAATAATAATAGTAATAAGTATATTTATTATACTTCTGTCGATAATACCTGCATTATATGGGTAATAATGCATGTTATATTGATAATATCGGGAGTAATAAGTATAATTATTATAGTTCTAGCGATAATAATAGTAAAATATGGCTAATAGTACATGTTATACTGATAATAATAAAAGCAATAAGTATATTTATTATACTTCTGTCGATAATAACTGCATTATATGGGTAATAATGCATGTTATATTGATAATATTGGGAGTAATAAGTATATTTATTATAGTTCTAGCGATAATAACTGCATAATATGGGTAATAATGCATGTTATATTCATAATACTATAAGTAATAAGTATAATTATTACAGTTCTAGCGATAATAACTGCATTATATGGGTAATAATGCACGTTATATTGCTAATAATATAAGTAATAAGTATAATTATTACAGTTCTAGCGATAATAACTGCATTATATGGGTAATGATGGATGTTATATTGATGATAATGAAAGTAGTAAGTATATTTATTACATTTCTAGCGATAATAACTGCATTATATGCGTAATAATGCATGTTATATTGATAATATTGGGAGTAATAAGTATAATTATTATAGTTCTAGCGATAATAATAGTAAAATATGGCTATTAGTGCCTGCTATATTGATAATAATAAAAGTAATAAGTATATTTATTATACTTCTGTCGATAATAACTGCATTATATGGGTAATAATGCATGTTATATTGATAATAATATAAGTAATAAGTATAATTATTACAGTTCTAGCGATAATAACTGCATTATATGGGTAATAATGCATGTTATATTGATAATATCGGGAGTAATAAGTATAATAATTATAGTTCTAGCGATAATAATAGTAAAATATGGCAAACAGTGCATGTTATATTGATAATAATAAAAGTAATAAGTATATTTATTACAGTTCTATCGATAATAACTGCATAATATGGGTAATAATGCATGTTATATTGATGATAATAAAAGTAATACGTATATTTATTATAGTTCTAGCGATAATAACTGCATTATATGCGTAGTAATGCATGTTATATTGATAATAATAAAAGTAATAAGTATATTTATTATACTTCTGTCGATAATAACTGCATTATATGCGTAATAATGCATGTTATATTGATAATAATATAAGTAATAAGTATAATTATTACAGTTCTAGCGATAATAACTGCATTATATGGGTAATAACGCACGTTATATTGCTAACAATATAAGTAATAAGTATAATCATTACAGTTCTAGCGATAATAACTGCATTATACGGGTAATAATGCATGTTATATTGATAATAATAAAAGTAATAAGTATATTTATTATAGTTCTATCGATAATAACTGCATAATATGGGTAATAATGCATGTTATATTGATAATATCGGGAGTAATAAGTATAATTATTACAGTTCTAGCGATAATACTAGTAAAATATATCTAACAGTGCCTGTTATATTGATAATAATAATAGTAATAAGTATATTTATTATAGTTCTATCGATAATAACTAGATAATATGGGTAATAATGCATGTTATATTGATAATATCGGGGGTAATAAGTATAATTATTACAGTTCTAGCGATAATACTAGTAAAATATATCTAACAGTGCCTGTTATATTGATAATAATAATAGTAATAAGTATATTTATTATACTTCTGTCGATAATACCTGCATTATATGGGTAATAATGCATGTTATATTGATAATATCGGGAGTAATAAGTATAATTATTATAGTTCTAGCGATAATAATAGTAAAATATGGCTAATAGTACATGTTATACTGATAATAATAAAAGCAATAAGTATATTTATTATACTTCTGTCGATAATAACTGCATTATATGGGTAATAATGCATGTTATATTGATAATATTGGGAGTAATAAGTATATTTATTATAGTTCTAGCGATAATAACTGCATAATATGGGTAATAATGCATGTTATATTGATAATAATATAAGTAATAAGTATAATTATTACAGTTCTAGCGATAATAACTGCATTATATGGGTAATAATGCACGTTATATTGCTAATAATATAAGTAATAAGTATAATTATTACAGTTCTAGCGATAATAACTGCATTATATGGGTAATGATGGATGTTATATTGATGATAATGAAAGTAGTAAGTATATTTATTACATTTCTAGCGATAATAACTGCATTATATGCGTAATAATGCATGTTATATTGATAATATTGGGAGTAATAAGTATAATTATTATAGTTCTAGCGATAATAATAGTAAAATATGGCTATTAGTGCCTGCTATATTGATAATAATAAAAGTAATAAGTATATTTATTATACTTCTGTCGATAATAACTGCATTATATGGGTAATAATGCATGTTATATTGATAATAATATAAGTAATAAGTATAATTATTACAGTTCTAGCGATAATAACTGCATTATATGCGTAATAATGCATGTTATATTGATAATATCGGGAGTAATAAGTATAATTATTATAGTTCTACCGATAATAATAGTAATATATGGCTATTAGTGCCCGCTATATTGATAATAATCAAAGTAATAAGTATATTTATTATACTTCTGTCGATAATAACTGCATTATATGCGTAATAATGCATGTTATATTGATAATATCGGGAGTAATAAGTATAATTATTATAGTTCTAGCGATAATAATAGTAAAATATGGCTATTAGTGCCTGCTATATTGATAATAATAAAAGTAATAAGTATATTTATTATACTTCTGTCGATAATAACTGCATTGTATGTGTAATAATGCATGTTATATTGATAATATCGGGAGTAATAAGTATAATTATTATAGTTCTAGCGATAATAATAGTAAAATATGGCAAACAGTGCATGTTATATTGATAATAATAAAAGTTATAAGTATATTTATTACAGTTCTATCGATAATAACTGTATAATATGGGTAATAATGCATGTTATATTGATGATAATAAAAGTAATACGTATATTTATTATAGTTCTAGCGATACTAACTGCATTATATGCGTAATAATGCATGTTATATTGATAATAATATAAGTAATAAGTATAATTATTACAGTTCTAGCGATAATAACTGCATTATATGGGTAATAACGCACGTTATATTGCTAACAATATAAGTAATAAGTATAATTATTACAGTTCTAGCGATAATAACTGCATTATATGGGTAATAACGCACGTTATATTGCTAACAATATAAGTAATAAGTATAATTATTACAGTTCTAGCGATAATAACTGCATAATATGGGTAATAATGCATGTTATATTGATAATAATATAAGTAATAAGTATAACTATTACAGTTCTAGCGATAATAACTGCATCATATGGGTAATAATGCACGTTATATTGCTAACAATATAAGTAATAAGTATAATTATTACAGTTCTAGCGATAATAACTGCATTATATGGGTAATGATGGATGTTATATTGATGATAATGAAAGTAGTAAGTATATTTATTACATTTCTAGCGATAATAACTGCATTATATGCGTAATAATGCATGTTATATTGATAATATTGGGAGTAATAAGTATAATTATTATAGTTCTAGCGATAATAATAGTAAAATATGGCTATTAGTGCCTGCTATATTGATAATAATAAAAGTAATAAGTATATTTATTATACTTCTGTCGATAATAACTGCATTACATGGGTAATAATGCATGTTATATTGATAATAATATAAGTAATAAGTATAATTATTACAGTTCTAGCGATAATAACTGCATTATATGCGTAATAATGCATGTTAT
Organism: Megachile leachella; assembly: GCA_963576845.1. Lineage (NCBI taxonomy): Eukaryota > Metazoa > Arthropoda > Insecta > Hymenoptera > Megachilidae > Megachile > Megachile leachella. Next base: position 1,131,257 of record CAUYWW010000082.1, read on the forward strand.
ATTGATAATATCGGGAGTAATAAGTATAATTATTATAGTTCTACCGATAATAATAGTAATATATGGCTATTAGTGCCTGCTATATTGATAATAATAAAAGTAATAAGTATATTTATTATACTTCTGTCGATAATAACTGCATTATATGCGTAATAATGCATGTTATATTGATAATATCGGGAGTAATAAGTATAATTATTATAGTTCTAGCGATAATAATAGTAAAATATGGCTATTAGTGCCTGCTATATTGATAATAATAAAAGTAATAAGTATATTTATTATACTTCTGTCGATAATAACTGCATTGTATGTGTAATAATGCATGTTATATTGATAATATCGGGAGTAATAAGTATAATTATTATAGTTCTAGCGATAATAATAGTAAAATATGGCAAACAGTGCATGTTATATTGATAATAATAAAAGTTATAAGTATATTTATTACAGTTCTATCGATAATAACTGTATAATATGGGTAATAATGCATGTTATATTGATGATAATAAAAGTAATACGTATATTTATTATAGTTCTAGCGATACTAACTGCATTATATGCGTAATAATGCATGTTATATTGATAATAATATAAGTAATAAGTATAATTATTACAGTTCTAGCGATAATAACTGCATTATATGGGTAATAACGCACGTTATATTGCTAACAATATAAGTAATAAGTATAATTATTACAGTTCTAGCGATAATAACTGCATTATATGGGTAATAACGCACGTTATATTGCTAACAATATAAGTAATAAGTATAATTATTACAGTTCTAGCGATAATAACTGCATAATATGGGTAATAATGCATGTTATATTGATAATAATATAAGTAATAAGTATAACTATTACAGTTCTAGCGATAATAACTGCATCATATGGGTAATAATGCACGTTATATTGCTAACAATATAAGTAATAAGTATAATTATTACAGTTCTAGCGATAATAACTGCATTATATGGGTAATGATGGATGTTATATTGATGATAATGAAAGTAGTAAGTATATTTATTACATTTCTAGCGATAATAACTGCATTATATGCGTAATAATGCATGTTATATTGATAATATTGGGAGTAATAAGTATAATTATTATAGTTCTAGCGATAATAATAGTAAAATATGGCTATTAGTGCCTGCTATATTGATAATAATAAAAGTAATAAGTATATTTATTATACTTCTGTCGATAATAACTGCATTACATGGGTAATAATGCATGTTATATTGATAATAATATAAGTAATAAGTATAATTATTACAGTTCTAGCGATAATAACTGCATTATATGCGTAATAATGCATGTTATATTGATAATATCGGGAGTAATAAGTATAATTATTATAGTTCTACCGATAATAATAGTAATATATGGCTATTAGTGCCTGCTATATTGATAATAATAAAAGTAATAAGTATATTTATTATACTTCTGTCGATAATAACTGCATTATATGCGTAATAATGCATGTTATATTGATAATATCGGGAGTAATAAGTATAATTATTATAGTTCTAGCGATAATAATAGTAAAATATGGCTATTAGTGCCTGCTATATTGATAATAATAAAAGTAATAAGTATATTTATTATACTTCTGTCGATAATAACTGCATTATATGGGTAATAATGCATGTTATATTGCTAATAATATAAGTAATAAGTATAATTATTACAGTTCTAGCGATAATAACTGCATTATATGGGTAATAATGCATGTTGTATTGATAATATCGGGAGTAATAAGTATAATTATTATATTTCTAGCGATAATAATAGTAAAATATGGCTAATAGTGCATGTTATATTGATAATAATAAAAGTATTAAGTATATTTATTATAGTTCTATCGATAATAACTGCATAATATGGGTAATAATGCATGTTATATTGATGATAATGCAAGTAGTAAGTATATTTATTACAGTTCTAGCGATAATAATAGTAAAATATGGCTAATAGTACATGTTATACTGATAATAATAAAAGTAATAAGTATATTTATTATACTTCTGTCGATAATAACTGCATTATATGGGTAATAATGCATGTTATATTGATAATATCGGGAGTAATAGGTATAATTATTACAGTTCTAGCGATAATAACTGCATTATATGGGTAATAATGGATGTTATATTGATAATATCGGGAGTAATAAGTATAATTATTACAGTTCTAGCGATAATACTAGTAAAATATGGGTAAGAGTGCCTGTTATATTGATAATAATGAAAGTAATAAGTATATTTATTATACTTCTGTCGATAATAACTGCATTATATGGGTAATAATGCATGTTATATTGATAATAATATAAGTAATAAGTATAATTATTACAGTTCTAGCTATAATAACTCCATTATATGGGTAATAAAGCATGTTATATTGATAATAATAAAAGTAATAAGTATATTTATTACAGTTCTATCCAAAATAACTGCATAATATGGGTAATAATGCATGTTATATTGATGATAATAAAAGTAATACGTATATTTATTATAGTTCTAGCGATAATAACTGCATAATATGGGTAATAATGCATGTTATATTGATAATAATATAAGTAATAAGTATAATTATTACAGTTCTAGCGATAATAACTGCAATTTATGGGTAATAATGCACGTTATATTGCTAATAGTATAAGTAATAAGTATAATTATTACAGTTCTAGCGATAATAACTGTATAATATGGGCAATAATGCATGTTATATTGATGATAATGAAAGTCGTAAGTATATTTATTACATTTCTAGCGATAATAACTGCATTATATGCGTAAAATGCATGTTATATTGATAATATCGGGAGTAATAAGTATAATTATTATAGTTCTAGCGATAATAATAGTAAAATATGGCTACTAGTGCCTGTTATATTGATAATAATAAAAGTAATAAGTATATATATTATACTTCTGTCGATAATAACTGCATTGTATGGGTAATAATGCATGTTATATTGATAACAACCTAAGTAATAAGTATAATTATTACAGTTCTAGCGATAATAACTCCATTATATGGGTAATAATGCATGTTATATTGTTAACTATATAAGTAAAAAGTATAATTATTACAGTTCCAGCGATAATAACTGCATTAAATGGGTAATAATGCATGTTATATTGATAATAATAAAAGTAATAAGTATATTTATTATCGTTCTATCGATAATAACTTCTTAATATGGGTAATAATGCATGTTATATTGATGATAATGAAAGCAGTAAGTATATTTATTACAGTTCTAGCGATAATAACTGCATTATATGGGTAATAATGCATGTTATATTGATAATATCGGGAGTAATACGTATAATTATTATAGTTCTAGCGATAATAATAGTAAAATATGGCTATTAGTGCCTGTTATATTGATAATAATAAAAGTAATAAGTATATTTATTATACTTCTGTCGATAATAACTGCATTATATGGGTAATAATGCATGTTATATTGATAATAATATAAGTACTAAGTATAATTATTACAGTTCTAGCGATAATAACTGCATAATATGCGTAATAATGCATGTTATATTGATAATAATATAAGTAATAAGTATAATTAAAACAGTTCTAGCGATAATAACTGCATTATACGGGTAATAATGCATGTTATATTGATAATAATAAACGTAATAAGTATATTTATTATAGTTCTATCGATAATAACTGCATAATATGGGTAATAATGCATGTTATATTGATAATATCGGGAGTAATAAGTATAATTATTACAGTTCTAGCGATAATAACTGCAATTTATGAGTAATAATGCACGTTATATTGCTAACAATATAAGTAATAAGTATAATTATTACAGTTCTAGTGATAATAACTGCATTATATGGGTAATAATGCATGTTATATTGACAATATCGGGAGTAATAAGTATAATTATTATATTTCTAGCGATAATAATAGTAAAATATGGCTAATAGTGCATGTTATATTGATAATAATAAAAGTATTAAGTATATTTATTATAGTTCTATCGATAATAACTGCATAATATGGGTAATAATGCATGTTATATTGATGATAATGCAAGTAGTAAGTATATTTATTACAGTTCTAGCGATAATAATAGTAAAATATGGCTAATAGTACATGTTATACTGATAATAATAAAAGTAATAAGTATATTTATTATACTTCTGTCGATAATAACTGCATTATATGGGTAATAATGCATGTTATATTGATAATATCGGGAGTAATAGGTATAATTATTACAGTTCTAGCGATAATAACTGCATTATATGGGTAATAATGGATGTTATATTGATAATATCGGGAGTAATAAGTATAATTATTACAGTTCTAGCGATAATACTAGTAAAATATGGGTAAGAGTGCCTGTTATATTGATAATAATGAAAGTAATAAGTATATTTATTATACTTCTGTCGATAATAACTGCATTATATGGGTAATAATGCATGTTATATTGATAATAATATAAGTAATAAGTATAATTATTACAGTTCTAGCTATAATAACTCCATTATATGGGTAATAAAGCATGTTATATTGATAATAATAAAAGTAATAAGTATATTTATTACAGTTCTATCCAAAATAACTGCATAATATGGGTAATAATGCATGTTATATTGATGATAATAAAAGTAATACGTATATTTATTATAGTTCTAGCGATAATAACTGCATAATATGGGTAATAATGCATGTTATATTGATAATAATATAAGTAATAAGTATAATTATTACAGTTCTAGCGATAATAACTGCAATTTATGGGTAATAATGCACGTTATATTGCTAATAGTATAAGTAATAAGTATAATTATTACAGTTCTAGCGATAATAACTGTATAATATGGGCAATAATGCATGTTATATTGATGATAATGAAAGTCGTAAGTATATTTATTACATTTCTAGCGATAATAACTGCATTATATGCGTAAAATGCATGTTATATTGATAATATCGGGAGTAATAAGTATAATTATTATAGTTCTAGCGATAATAATAGTAAAATATGGCTACTAGTGCCTGTTATATTGATAATAATAAAAGTAATAAATATATTTATTATACTTCTGTCGATAATAACTGCATTGTATGGGTAACAATGCATGTTATATTGATAACAACCTAAGTAATAAGTATAATTATTACAGTTCTAGCGATAATAACTCCATTATATGGGTAATAATGCATGTTATATTGTTAACTATATAAGTAAAAAGTATAATTATTACAGTTCCAGCGATAATAACTGCATTAAATGGGTAATAATGCATGTTATATTGATAATAATAAAAGTAATAAGTATATTTATTATCGTTCTATCGATAATAACTTCTTAATATGGGTAATAATGCATGTTATATTGATGATAATGAAAGCAGTAAGTATATTTATTACAGTTCTAGCGATAATAACTGCATTATATGGGTAATAATGCATGTTATATTGATAATATCGGGAGTAATACGTATAATTATTATAGTTCTAGCGATAATAATAGTAAAATATGGCTATTAGTGCCTGTTATATTGATAATAATAAAAGTAATAAGTATATTTATTATACTTCTGTCGATAATAACTGCATTATATGGGTAATAATGCATGTTATATTGATAATAATATAAGTAATAAGTATAATTATTACAGTTCTAGCGATAATAACTGCATAATATGCGTAATAATGCATGTTATATTGATAATAATATAAGTAATAAGTATAATTATAACAGTTCTAGCGATAATAACTGCATTATACGGGTAATAATGCATGTTATATTGATAATAATAAACGTAATAAGTATATTTATTATAGTTCTATCGATAATAACTGCATAATATGGGTAATAATGCATGTTATATTGATAATATCGGGAGTAATAAGTATAATTATTACAGTTCTAGCGATAATAACTGCAATTTATGAGTAATAATGCACGTTATATTGCTAACAATATAAGTAATAAGTATAATTATTACAGTTCTAGTGATAATAACTGCATTATATGGGTAATAATGCATGTTATATTGACAATATCGGGAGTAATAAGTATAATTATTATAGATCTAGCGATAATAATAGTAAAATATGGCAAATAGTGCATGCTATATTGATAATAATAAAAGTAATACGTATATTTATTATAGTTCTAGCGATAATATCTGCATAATATGGGTAATAATGCACGTTACATTGCTAATAATATAATTAATGAGTATAATTATTACAGTTCTAGCGATAATAACTGCATTATATGGGTAATAATGCATGTTATATTGATAATATCGGGAGTAATAAGTATAATTATTACAGTTCTAGCGATAATAACTGCATTATACGGGTAATAATGCATGTTATATTGATAATAATAAACGTAATAAGTATATTTATTATAGTTCTATCGATAATAACTGCATAATATGCGTAATAATGCATGTTATATTGATAATAATATAAGTAATAAGTATAATTATAACAGTTCTAGCGATAATAACTGCATTATATGGGTAATAATGCACGTTATATTGCTAACAATATAAGTAATAAGTATAATTATTACAGTTCTAGCGATAATAACTGCATTATACGGGTAATAATGCATGTTATATTGATAATAATAAACGTAATAAGTATATTTATTATAGTTCTATCGATAATAACTGCATAATATGGGTAATAATGCATGTTATATTGGTAATATCGGGAGTAATAAGTATAATTATTACAGTTCTAGCGATAATACTAGTAAAATATATCTAACAGTGCCTGTTATATTGATAATAATAATAGTAAGAAGTATATTTATTATAGTTCTATCGATAATAACTGCATAATATGGGTAATAATGCATGTTATATTGATAATATCGGGAGTAATAAGTATAATTATTATAGTTCTAGCGATAATAATAGTGAAATATGGCTATTAGTGCCTGCTATATTGATAATAATAAAAGTAATAAGTATATTTATTATACTTCTGTCGATAATAACTGCATTGTATGTGTAATAATGCATGTTATATTGATAATATCGGGAGTAATAAGTATAATTATTATAGTTCTAGCGATAATAATAGTAAAATATGGCAAACAGTGCATGTTATATTGATAATAATAAAAGTTATAAGTATATTTATTACAGTTCTATCGATAATAACTGTATAATATGGGTAATAATGCATGTTATATTGATGATAATAAAAGTAATACGTATATTTATTATAGTTCTAGCGATAATAACTGCATTATATGCGTAATAATGCATGTTATATTGATAATAATATAAGTAATAAGTATAATTATTACAGTTCTAGCGATAATAACTGCATTATATGGGTAATAACGCACGTTATATTGCTAACAATATAAGTAATAAGTATAATTATTACAGTTCTAGCGATAATAACTGCATTATATGGGTAATAACGCACGTTATATTGCTAACAATATAAGTAATAAGTATAATTATTACAGTTCTAGCGATAATAACTGCATTATACGGGTAATAATGCATGTTATATTGATAATAATAAAAGTAATAAGTATATTTATTATAGTTCTATCGATAATAACTGCATAATATGGGTAATAATGCATGTTATATTGATAATATCGGGAGTAATAAGTATAATTATTACAGTTCTTGCGATAATACTAGTAAAATATATCTAACAGTGCCTGTTATATTGATAATAATAATAGTAATAAGTATATTTATTATAGTTCTATCGATAATAACTGCATAATATGGGTAATAATGCATGTTATATTGATAATATCGGGAGTAATAAGTATAATTATTACAGTTCTAGCGATAATACTAGTAAAATATATCTAACAGTGCCTGTTATATTGATAATAATAATAGTAATAAGTATATTTATTATACTTCTGTCGATAATACCTGCATTATATGGGTAATAATGCATGTTATATTGATAATATCGGGAGTAATAAGTATAATTATTATAGTTCTAGCGATAATAATAGTAAAATATGGCTAATAGTACATGTTATATTGATAATAATAACAGTAATAAGTATATTTATTACAGTTCTATCGATAATAACTGCATAATATGGGTAATAATGCATGTTATATTGATGATAATAAAAGTAATACGTATATTTATTATAGTTCTAGCGATAATAACTGCATTATATGCGTAGTAATGCATGTTATATGGATAATAATATAAGTAATAAGTATAATTATTACAGTTCTAGCGATAATAACTGCAGTATATGGGTAATAACGCACGTTATATTGCTAACAATATAAGTAATAAGTATAATTATTACAGTTCTAGCGATAATAACTGCATTATACGGGTAATAATGCATGTTATATTGATAATAATAAAAGTAATAAGTATATTTATTATACTTCTGTCGATAATAACTGCATTATATGCGTAATAATGCATGTTATATTGATAATATCGGGAGTAATAAGTATAATTATTATAGTTCTAGCGATAATAATAGTAAAATATGGCTATTAGTGCCTGCTATATTGATAATAATAAAAGTAATAAGTATATTTATTATACTTCTGTCGATAATAACTGCATTATATGGGTAATAATGCATGTTATATTGCTAATAATATAAGTAATAAGTATAATTATTACAGTTCTAGCGATAATAACTGCATTATATGGGTAATAATGCATGTTATATTGATAATATCGGGAGTAATAAGTATAATAATTATAGTTCTAGCGATAATAATAGTAAAATATGGCAAACAGTGCATGTTATATTGATAATAATAAAAGTAATAAGTATATTTATTACAGTTCTATCGATAATAACTGCATAATATGGGTAATAATGCATGTTATATTGATGATAATAAAAGTAATACGTATATTTATTATAGTTCTAGCGATAATAACTGCATTATATGCGTAGTAATGCATGTTATATTGATAATAATATAAGTAATAAGTATAATTATTACAGTTCTAGCGATAATAACTGCAGTATATGGGTAATAACGCACGTTATATTGCTAACAATATAAGTAATAAGTATAATTATTACAGTTCTAGCGATAATAACTGCATTATACGGGTAATAATGCATGTTATATTGATAATAATAAAAGTAATAAGTATATTTATTATACTTCTGTCGATAATAACTGCATTATATGCGTAATAATGCATGTTATATTGATAATAATATAAGTAATAAGTATAATTATTATATTTCTGGCTATAATAACTGCATAATATGGGTAATAATGCATGTTGTACTGATAATAATATAAGAAACAAGTAAAGCTATTATAGTTTTAGCGATTATAACTGCATAATATGGGTAATAATGCATGTTATACTGATAATATTGGGAGTAATAAGTATAATTATCATAGTTCTAGGAATAATAACTGCATAATATGGGTAATAATGCATGTTATATTGATAATATTGGGAGTAATAAGTATATTTATTATAGCTCTGACGATAATGACTGCATAATATCGGTAATAATGCATGTTATATTGATAATATTGGGAGTAATAAGTATATTTATTATAGTTCTGACGATAATAACCGTATAATATGGGAAATAATGCATGTTATATTGATAATATTGGGAGTAATAAGTATAATTATTGTAGTTCTAGCGATAATAACTGAATGATATGGGTAATAATGCATGCTATATTGATAAAATTAGGAGTAATAAGTATAATTATTATAGTTGTGGCGATAATAACTGCAGAATATTGGTAATAATGCATGTTATATTGATAATATTGGGAGTAATAAGTATAATTATTATATTTCTGGCGATAATAACTGCATAATATGGGTAATAATGCATGTTGTACTGATAATAATATAAGAAACAAGTAAAACTATTATAGTTTTAGCGATAATAACTGCATAATATGGGTAATAATGCATGTTATATTGATAATATTGGGAGTAATAAGTATAATTATTGTAGTTCTAGCGATAATAACTGAATGATATGGGTAATAATGCATGTTATAATGATAAAATTAGGAGTAATAAGTATAATTATTATAGATCCAGCGATAATAACTGCACAATATCGGTAATAGTGCATGTTATATTGATAATAATAAAAGTAATAAGTATAATTATTATAGTTCGAGCGATAATAATTGCATAATATGGGTAATAATGCATGTTATATTGATAATATTGGGAGTAATAAGTATATTTATTATAGTTCTAGCGATAATAACTGCATAATATGGGTAATAATGCATGTTATATTGATAATAATATAAGTAATAAGTATAATTATTACAGTTCTAGCGATAATAACTGCATCATATGGGTAATAATGCACGTTATATTGCTAACAATATAAGTAATAAGTATAATTATTACAGTTCTAGCGATAATAACTGCATTATATGGGTAATGATGGATGTTATATTGATGATAATGAAAGTAGTAAGTATATTTATTACATTTCTAGCGATAATAACTGCATTATATGCGTAATAATGCATGTTATATTGATAATATTGGGAGTAATAAGTATAATTATTATAGTTCTAGCGATAATAATAGTAAAATATGGCTATTAGTGCCTGCTATATTGATAACAATAAAAGTAATAAGTATATTTATTATACTTCTGTCGATAATAACTGCATTATATGGGTAATAATGCATGTTATATTGATAATAATATAAGTAATAAGTATAATTATTACAGTTCTAGCGATAATAACTGCATTATATGCGTAATAATGCATGTTATATTGATAATATCGGGAGTAATAAGTATAATTATTATAGTTCTACCGATAATAATAGTAATATATGGCTATTAGTGCCTGCTATATTGATAATAATAAAAGTAATAAGTATATTTATTATACTTCTGTCGATAATAACTGCATTATATGCGTAATAATGCATGTTATATTGATAATATCGGGAGTAATAAGTATAATTATTATAGTTCTAGCGATAATAATAGTAAAATATGGCTATTAGTGCCTGCTATATTGATAATAATAAAAGTAATAAGTATATTTATTATACTTCTGTCGATAATAACTGCATTATATGGGTAATAATGCATGTTATATTGCTAATAATATAAGTAATAAGTATAATTATTACAGTTCTAGCGATAATAACTGCATTATATGCGTAGTAATGCATGTTATATTGATAATAATATAAGTAATAAGTATAATTATTACAGCTCTAGCGATAATAACTGCAGTATATGGGTAATAACGCACGTTATATTGCTAACAATATAAGTAATAAGTATAATTATTACAGTTCTAGCGATAATAACTGCATTATACGGGTAATAATGCATGTTATATTGATAATAATAAAAGTAATAAGTATATTTATTATACTTCTGTCGATAATAACTGCATTATATGCCTAATAATGCATGTTATATTGATAATAATATAAGTAATAAGTATAATTATTATATTTCTGGCGATAATAACTGCATAATATGGGTAATAATGCATGTTGTACTGATAATAATATAAGAAACAAGTAAAACTATTATAGTTTTAGCGATTATAACTGCATAATATGGGTAATAATGCATGTTATACTGATAATATTGGGAGTAATAAGTATAATTATCATAGTTCTAGCAATAATAACTGCATAATATGGGTAATAATGCATGTTATATTGATAATATTGGGAGTAATAAGTATATTTATTATAGTTCTGACGATAATGACTGCATAATATCGGTAATAATGCATGTTATATTGATAATATTGGGAGTAATAAGTATATTTATTATAGTTCTGACGATAATAACCGTATAATATGGGAAATAATGCATGTTATATTGATAATATTGGGAGTAATAAGTATAATTATTGTAGTTCTAGCGATAATAACTGAATGATATGGGTAATAATGCATGCTATATTGATAAAATTAGGAGTAATAAGTATAATTATTATAGTTGTGGCGATAATAACTGCAGAATATTGGTAATAATGCATGTTATATTGATAATATTGGGAGTAATAAGTATAATTATTAAATTTCTGGCGATAATAACTGCATAATATGGGTAATAATGCATGTTGTACTGATAATAATATAAGAAACAAGTAAAACTATTATAGTTTTAGCGATAATAACTGCATAATATGGGTAATAATGCATGTTGTACTGATAATAATATAAGAAACAAGTAAAACTATTATAGTTTTAGCGATAATAACTGCATAATATGGGTAATAATGCATGTTATATTGATAATATTGGGAGTAATAAGTATAATTATTGTAGTTCTAGCGATAATAACTGAATGATATGGGTAATAATGCATGTTATAATGATAAAATTAGGAGTAATAAGTATAATTATTATAGTTCCAGCGATAATAACTGCACAATATCGGTAATAGTGCATGTTATATTGATAATAATAAAAGTAATAAGTATAATTATTATAGTTCGAGCGATAATAATTGCATAATATGGGTAATAATGCATGTTATATTGATAATATTGGGAGTAATAAGTATATTTATTATAGTTCTGACGATAATAACAGTATAATATGGGTAATAATGCATGTTATATTGATAATATTTGGAGTAATAAGTATATTTATTATAGTTCTGACGATAATAACAGTATAATATGGGTAATAATGCATGTTATATTGATAATATTGGGAGTAATAAGTATATTTATTATAGTTCTGACGATAATAACTGCATAATATCGGTAATAGTGTATGTTATATTGATAATATTGGTAGTAATAAGTATATTTATTATAGTTCTGACGATAAGAACAGTATAATATGAGTAATAATGCATGTTATATTGATAATATTGGGAGTAACAAGTATAATTATTGTAGTTCTAGCGATAATAACTGAATGATATGGGTAATAATGCATGTTATATTGATAAAATTAGGAGTAATAAGTATAATTATTATAGTTCTGGCGATAATAACTGCATAATATTGGTAATAATGCATGTTATATTGATAATATTGGGAGTAACAAGTATAATTATTGTAGTTCTAGCGATAATAACTGAATGATATGGGTAATAATGCATGTTATATTGATAAAATTAGGAGTAATAAGTATAATTATTATAGTTCTGACGATAATAACAGTATAATATGGGTAATAATGCATGTTATATTGATAATATTGGGAGTAATAAGTATAATTATTATATTTCTGGCGATAATAACTGCATAATATGGGTAATAATGCATGTTGTACTGATAATAATCTAAGAAACAAGTAAAACTATTATAGTTTTAGCGATAATAACTGCATAATATGGGTAATAATGCATGTTATATTGATAATATTGGGAGTAATAAGTATAATTATTGTAGTTCTAGCGATAATAACTGAATGATATGGGTAATAATGCATGTTATAATGATAAAATTAGGAGTAATAAGTATAATTATTATAGTTCCAGCGATAATAACTGCACAATATCGGTAATAGTGCATGTTATATTGATAATAATAAAAGTAATAAGTATAATTATTATAGTTCGAGCGATAATAATTGCATAATATGGGTAATAATGCATGTTATATTGATAAAATTAGGAGTAATAAGTATAATTATTATAGTTCTGGCGATAATAACTGCATAATATTGGTAATAATGCATGTTATATTGATAATATTGGGAGTAACAAGTATAATTATTGTAGTTCTAGCGATAATAACTGAATGATATGGGTAATAATGCATGTTATATTGATAAAATTAGGAGTAATAAGTATAATTATTATAGTTCTGACGATAATAACAGTATAATATGGGTAATAATGCATGTTATATTGATAATATTGGGAGTAATAAGTATAATTATTATATTTCTGGCGATAATAACTGCATAATATGGGTAATAATGCATGTTGTACTGATAATAATCTAAGAAACAAGTAAAACTATTATAGTTTTAGCGATAATAACTGCATAATATGGGTAATAATGCATGTTATATTGATAATATTGGGAGTAATAAGTATAATTATTGTAGTTCTAGCGATAATAACTGAATGATATGGGTAATAATGCATGTTATAATGATAAAATTAGGAGTAATAAGTATAATTATTATAGTTCCAGCGATAATAACTGCACAATATCGGTAATAGTGCATGTTATATTGATAATAATAAAAGTAATAAGTATAATTATTATAGTTCGAGCGATAATAATTGCATAATATGGGTAATAATGCATGTTATATTGATAATATTGGGAGTAATAAGTATATTTATTATAGTTCTGACGATAATAACAGTATAATATGGGTAATAATGCATGTTATATTGATAATATTTGGAGTAATAAGTATATTTATTATAGTTCTGACGATAATAACAGTATAATATGGGTAATAATGCATGTTATATTGATAATATTGGGAGTAATAAGTATATTTATTATAGTTCTGACGATAATAACTGCATAATATCGGTAATAGTGTATGTTATATTGATAATATTGGTAGTAATAAGTATATTTATTATAGTTCTGACGATAAGAACAGTATAATATGAGTAATAATGCATGTTATATTGATAATATTGGGAGTAACGAGTATAATTATTGTAGTTCTAGCGATAATAACTGAATGATATGGGTAATAATGCATGTTATATTGATAAAATTAGGAGTAATAAGTATAATTATTATAGTTCTGGCGATAATAACTGCATAATATTGGTAATAATGCATGTTATATTGATAATATTGGGAGTAACAAGTATAATTATTGTAGTTCTAGCGATAATAACTGAATGATATGGGTAATAATGCATGTTATATTGATAAAATTAGGAGTAATAAGTATAATTATTATAGTTCTGACGATAATAACAGTATAATATGGGTAATAATGCATGTTATATTGATAATATTGGGAGTAATAAGTATAATTATTATATTTCTGGCGATAATAACTGCATAATATGGGTAATAATGCATGTTATATGGATAATTTTGGGAGTAATATGTATAATTATTGTAGTTCTAGCGATAATAACTGAATGATATGGGTAATAATGCATGTTATATTGATAAAATTAGGAGTAATAAGTATAATTATTATATTTCTGGCGATAATAACTGCATAATATGGGTAATAATGCATGTTGTACTGATAATAATATAAGAAACAAGTAAAACTATTATAGTTTTAGCGATAATAACTGCATAATATGGGTAATAATGCATGTTATATTGATAATATTGGGAGTAATAAGTATAATTATTGTAGTTCTAGCGATAATAACTGAATGATATGGGTAATAATGCATGTTATAATGATAAAATTAGGAGTAATAAGTATAATTATTATAGTTCCAGCGATAATAACTGCACAATATCGGTAATAGTGCATGTTATATTGATAATAATAAAAGTAATAAGTATAATTATTATAGTTCGAGCGATAATAATTGCATAATATGGGTAATAATGCATGTTATATTGATAATATTGGGAGTAATAAGTATATTTATTATAGTTCTGACGATAATAACAGTATAATATGGGTAATAATGCATGTTATATTGATAATATTTGGAGTAATAAGTATATTTATTATAGTTCTGACGATAATAACAGTATAATATGGGTAATAATGCATGTTATATTGATAATATTGGGAGTAATAAGTATAATTATTGTAGTTCTAGCGATAATAACTGAATGATATGGGTAATAATGCATGCTATATTGATAAAATTAGGAGTAATAAGTATAATTATTATAGTTGTGGCGATAATAACTGCAGAATATTGGTAATAATGCATGTTATATTGATAATATTGGGAGTAATAAGTATAATTATTAAATTTCTGGCGATAATAACTGCATAATATGGGTAATAATGCATGTTGTACTGATAATAATATAAGAAACAAGTAAAACTATTATAGTTTTAGCGATAATAACTGCATAATATGGGTAATAATGCATGTTGTACTGATAATAATATAAGAAACAAGTAAAACTATTATAGTTTTAGCGATAATAACTGCATAATATGGGTAATAATGCATGTTATATTGATAATATTGGGAGTAATAAGTATAATTATTGTAGTTCTAGCGATAATAACTGAATGATATGGGTAATAATGCATGTTATAATGATAAAATTAGGAGTAATAAGTAGAATTATTATAGTTCCAGCGATAATAACTGCACAATATCGGTAATAGTGCATGTTATATTGATAATAATAAAAGTAATAAGTATAATTATTATAGTTCGAGCGATAATAATTGCATAATATGGGTAATAATGCATGTTATATTGATAATATTGGGAGTAATAAGTATATTTATTATAGTTCTGACGATAATAACAGTATAATATGGGTAATAATGCATGTTATATTGATAATATTTGGAGTAATAAGTATATTTATTATAGTTCTGACGATAATAACAGTATAATATGGGTAATAATGCATGTTATATTGATAATATTGGGAGTAATAAGTATATTTATTATAGTTCTGACGATAATAACTGCATAATATCGGTAATAGTGTATGTTATATTGATAATATTGGTAGTAATAAGTATATTTATTATAGTTCTGACGATAAGAACAGTATAATATGAGTAATAATGCATGTTATATTGATAATATTGGGAGTAACAAGTATAATTATTGTAGTTCTAGCGATAATAACTGAATGATATGGGTAATAATGCATGTTATATTGATAAAATTAGGAGTAATAAGTATAATTATTATAGTTCTGGCGATAATAACTGCATAATATTGGTAATAATGCATGTTATATTGATAATATTGGGAGTAACAAGTATAATTATTGTAGTTCTAGCGATAATAACTGAATGATATGGGTAATAATGCATGTTATATTGATAAAATTAGGAGTAATAAGTATAATTATTATAGTTCTGACGATAATAACAGTATAATATGGGTAATAATGCATGTTATATTGATAATATTGGGAGTAATAAGTATAATTATTATATTTCTGGCGATAATAACTGCATAATATGGGTAATAATGCATGTTGTACTGATAATAATCTAAGAAACAAGTAAAACTATTATAGTTTTAGCGATAATAACTGCATAATATGGGTAATAATGCATGTTATATTGATAATATTGGGAGTAATAAGTATAATTATTGTAGTTCTAGCGATAATAACTGAATGATATGGGTAATAATGCATGTTATAATGATAAAATTAGGAGTAATAAGTATAATTATTATAGTTCCAGCGATAATAACTGCACAATATCGGTAATAGTGCATGTTATATTGATAATAATAAAAGTAATAAGTATAATTATTATAGTTCGAGCGATAATAATTGCATAATATGGGTAATAATGCATGTTATATTGATTATATTGGGAGTAATAAGTATATTTATTATAGTTCTGACGATAATAACAGTATAATATGGGTAATAATGCATGTTATATTGATAATATTTGGAGTAATAAGTATATTTATTATAGTTCTGACGATAATAACAGTATAATATGGGTAATAATGCATGTTATATTGATAATATTGGGAGTAATAAGTATATTTATTATAGTTCTGACGATAATAACTGCATAATATCGGTAATAGTGTATGTTATATTGATAATATTGGTAGTAATAAGTATATTTATTATAGTTCTGACGATAAGAACAGTATAATATGAGTAATAATGCATGTTATATTGATAATATTGGGAGTAACGAGTATAATTATTGTAGTTCTAGCGATAATAACTGAATGATATGGGTAATAATGCATGTTATATTGATAAAATTAGGAGTAATAAGTATAATTATTATAGTTCTGGCGATAATAACTGCATAATATTGGTAATAATGCATGTTATATTGATAATATTGGGAGTAACAAGTATAATTATTGTAGTTCTAGCGATAATAACTGAATGATATGGGTAATAATGCATGTTATATTGATAAAATTAGGAGTAATAAGTATAATTATTATAGTTCTGACGATAATAACAGTATAATATGGGTAATAATGCATGTTATATTGATAATATTGGGAGTAATAAGTATAATTATTATATTTCTGGCGATAATAACTGCATAATATGGGTAATAATGCATTTTATATGGATAATTTTGGGAGTAATATGTATAATTATTGTAGTTCTAGCGATAATAACTGAATGATATGGGTAATAATGCATGTTATATTGATAAAATTAGGAGTAATAAGTATAATTATTATATTTCTGGCGATAATAACTGCATAATATGGGTAATAATGCATGTTGTACTGATAATAATATAAGAAACAAGTAAAACTATTATAGTTTTAGCGATAATAACTGCATAATATGGGTAATAATGCATGTTATATTGATAATATTGGGAGTAATAAGTATAATTATTGTAGTTCTAGCGATAATAACTGAATGATATGGGTAATAATGCATGTTATAATGATAAAATTAGGAGTAATAAGTATAATTATTATAGTTCCAGCGATAATAACTGCACAATATCGGTAATAGTGCATGTTATATTGATAATAATAAAAGTAATAAGTATAATTATTATAGTTCGAGCGATAATAATTGCATAATATGGGTAATAATGCATGTTATATTGATAATATTGGGAGTAATAAGTATATTTATTATAGTTCTGACGATAATAACAGTATAATATGGGTAATAATGCATGTTATATTGATAATATTTGGAGTAATAAGTATATTTATTATAGTTCTGACGATAATAACAGTATAATATGGGTAATAATGCATGTTATATTGATAATATTGGGAGTAATAAGTATATTTATTATAGTTCTGACGATAATAACAGTATAATATGGGTAATAATGCATGTTATATTGATAATATTGGGAGTAATAAGTATAATTATTATATTTCTGGCGATAATAACTGCATAATATGGGTAATAATGCATGTTATATGGATAATATTGGGAGTAATATGTATAATTATTGTAGTTCTAGCGATAATAACTGAATGATATGGGTAATAATGCATGTTATATTGATAAAATTAGGAGTAATAAGTATAATTATTATATTTCTGGCGATAATAACTGCATAATATGGGTAATAATGCATGTTGTACTGATAATAATATAAGAAATAAGTAAAACTATTATAGTTTTAGCGATAATAACTGCATAATATGGGTAATAATGCATGTTATATTGATAATATTGGGAGTAATAAGTATAATTATTGTAGTTCTAGCGATAATAACTGAATGATATGGGTAATAATGCATGTTATATTGATAAAATTAGGAGTAATAAGTATAATTATTATATTTCTCGCGATAATAACTGCATAATATGGGTAATAATGCATGTTGTACTGATAATAATATAAGAAATAAGTAAAACTATTATAGTTTTAGCGATAATAACTGCATAATATGGGTAATAATGCATGTTATATTGATAATATTGGGAGTAATAAGTATAATTATTGTAGTTCTAGCGATAATAACTGAATGATATGGGTAATAATGCATGCTATATTGATAAAATTAGGAGTAATAAGTATAATTATTATAGTTGTGGCGATAATAACTGCAGAATATTGGTAATAATGCATGTTATATTGATAATATTGGGAGTAATAAGTATAATTATTATATTTCTGGCGATAATAACTGCATAATACGGGTAATAATGCATGTTGTACTGATAATAATATAAGAAACAAGTAAAACTATTATAGTTTTAGCGATAATAACTGCATAATATGGGTAATAATGCATGTTATATTGATAATATTGGGAGTAATAAGTATATTTATTATAGTTCTGACGATAATGACTGCATAATATCGGTAATAATGCATGTTATAATGATAATATTGGGAGTAATAAGTATATTTATTATAGTTCTGACGATAATAACCGTATAATATGGGAAATAATGCATGTTATATTGATAATATTGGGAGTAATAAGTATAATTATTGTAGTTCTAGCGATAATAACTGAATGATATGGGTAATAATGCATGCTATATTGATAAAATTGGGAGTAATAAGTATAATTATTATAGTTGTGGCGATAATAACTGCAGAATATTGGTAATAATGCATGTTATATTGATAATATTGGGAGTAATAAGTATAATTATTATATTTCTGGCGATAATAACTGCATAATATGGGTAATAATGCATGTTGTACTGATAATAATATAAGAAACAAGTAAAACTATTATAGTTTTAGCGATAATAACTGCATAATATGGGTAATAATGCATGTTATATTGATAATATTGGGAGTAATAAGTATATTTATTATAGTTCTGACGATAATAACAGTATAATATGGGTAATAATGCATGTTATATTGATAATATTGGGAGTAATAAGTATATTTATTATAGTTCTGACGATAATAACTACATAATATCGGTAATAGTGTATGTTATATTGATAATATTGGGAGTAATAAGTATATTTATTATAGTTCTGACGATAAGAACAGTATAATATGAGTAATAATGCATGTTATATTGATAATATTGGGAGTAACAAGTATAATTATTGTAGTTCTAGCGATAATAACTGAATGATATGGGTAATAATGCATGTTATATTGATAAAATTAGGAGTAATAAGTATAATTATTATTGTTCTGGCGATAATAACTGCATAATATTGGTAATAATGCATGTTATATTGATAATATTGGGAGTAATAAGTATAATTATCATATTTCTGGCGATAATAACTGCATAATATGGGTAATAATGCATGTTATATTGATAATATTGGGAGTAATAAGTATATTTATTATAGTTCTGACGATAATAACAGTATAATATGGGTAATAATGCATGTTATATTGATAATATTGGGAGTAATAAGTATAATTATTATATTTCTGGCGATAATAACTGCATAATATGGGTAATAATGCATGTTATATGGATAATATTGGGAGTAATATGTATAATTATTGTAGTTCTAGCGATAATAACTGAATGATATGGGTAATAATGCATGTTATATTGATAAAATTAGGAGTAATAAGTATAATTATTATATTTCTGGCGATAATAACTGCATAATATGGGTAATAATGCATGTTATATTGATAATATTGGGAGTAATAAGTATAATTATTGTAGTTCTAGCGATAATAACTGCATGATATGGGTAATAATGCATGTTATATTGATAAAATTAGGAGTAATAAGTATAATTATTATATTTCTGGCGATAATAACTGCATAATATGGGTAATAATGCATGTTGTACTGATAATAATATAAGAAATAAGTAAAACTATTATAGTTTTAGCGATAATAACTGCATAATATGGGTAATAATGCATGTTATATTGATAATAATAAAAGTAATAAGTATAATTATTATAGTTCTAGCGATAATAACTGTATAATATTGGTAATAATGCATGACATTCTGATAATATTAGGAGTAATAAGTATATTTGTTATAGTTCTAGCGATAATAACTGCATAATATGGGTAATAGTGCATGTTATATTGATAATATTGGGAGTAATAAGTATAATTATTATAGTTCCAGCGATAATAACTGCACAATATCGGTAATAGTGCATGTTATATTGATAATAATAAAAGTAATAAGTATAATTATTATAGTTCGAGCGATAATAATTGCATAATATGGGTAATAATGCATGTTATATTGATAATATTGGGAGTAATAAGTATATTTATTACATAAGTATATAAAATTAGGAGTAATAAGTATATTTATTATAGTTCTGACGATAATAACCGTATAATATGGATAATAATGCATGTTATATTGATAATATTGGGAGTAATAAGTATAATTATTGTAGTTCTAGCGATAATAACTGAATGATATGGGTAATAATGCATGCTATATTGATAAAATTAGGAGTAATGAGTATAATTATTATATTTGTGGCGATAATAACTGCAGAATATTGGTAATAATGCATGTTATATTGATAATATTGGGAGTAATAAGTATAATTATTATATTTCTGGCGATAATAACTGCATAATATGGGTAATAATGCATGTTATGTTGATAATATTGGGAGTAATAAGTATATTTATTATAGTTCTGACGATAATAACTGCATAATATGGGTAATAATGCATGTTATATTGATAATATTGGGAGTAATAAGTATAATCATTGTAGTTCTCGCGATAATAACTGCATAATATGGGTAATAACACATGTTATATTGATAATATTGCGAGTAATAAGTGTAATTATCATAGTTCTAGCAATAATAACTGCATAATATGGGTAATAATGCATGTTATATGGATAATATTGGGAGTAATATGTATAATTATTGTAGTTCTAGCGATAATAACTGAATGATATGGGTAATAATGCATGTTATATTGATAAAATTAGGAGTAATAAGTATAATTATTATATTCCTGGCGATAATAACTGCATAATATGGGTAATAATGCATGTTATATTGATAATATTGGGAGTAATAAGTATAATTATTGTAGTTCTAGCGATAATAACTGAATGATATGGGTAATATTGCATGTTATAATGATAAAATTAGGAGTAATAAGTATAATTATTATAGTTCCAGCGATAATAACTGCATTATATGGGTAAAAATGCATGTTATATTGATAATAATATAAGTAATAATATAATTATTACAGTTCTAGCGATATTAACTGCATTATATGGGTAATAATGCACGTTACATTGCTAATAATATAAGTAATGAGTACAATTATTACAGTTCTAGCGATAATAACTGCATTATATGGGTAATAATGCACGTTATATTGCTAATAATATAAGTAATAAGTATAATTATTACAGTTCTAGCGGTAATAACTGCATTATATGGGTAATAATGCATGTTACATTGATAATATTGGGAGTAATAAGTATAATTATTATAGTTCTAGCGATAATAATAGTAAAATATGGCTATTAGTGCCTGCTATATTGATAACAATAAAAGTAATAAGTATATTTATTATACTTCTGTCGATAATAACTGCATTATATGGGTAATAATGCATGTTATATTGATAATAATATAAGTAATAAGTATAATTATTACAGTTCTAGCGATAATAACTGCATTATATGCGTAATAATGCATGTTATATTGATAATATCGGGAGTAATAAGTATAATTATTATAGTTCTACCGATAATAATAGTAATATATGGCTATTAGTGCCTGCTATATTGATAATAATAAAAGTAATAAGTATATTTATTATACTTCTGTCGATAATAACTGCATTATATGCGTAATAATGCATGTTATATTGATAATATCGGGAGTAATAAGTATAATTATTATAGTTCTAGCGATAATAATAGTAAAATATGGCTATTAGTGCCTGCTATATTGATAATAATAAAAGTAATAAGTATATTTATTATACTTCTGTCGATAATAACTGCATTATATGGGTAATAATGCATGTTATATTGCTAATAATATAAGTAATAAGTATAATTATTACAGTTCTAGCGATAATAACTGCATTATATGGGTAATAATACATGTTATATTGATAATATCGGGAGTAATAAGTATAATAATTATAGTTCTAGCGATAATAATAGTAAAATATGGCAAACAGTGCATGTTATATTGATAATAATAAAAGTAATAAGTATATTTATTACAGTTCTATCGATAATAACTGCATAATGTGGGTAGTAATGCATGTTATATTGATGATAATAAAAGTAATACGTATATTTATTATAGTTCTAGCGATAATAACTGCATTATATGCGTAGTAATGCATGTTATATTGATAATATTGGGAGTAACAAGTATAATTATTGTAGTTCTAGCGATAATAACTGAATGATATGGGTAATAATGCATGTTATATTGATAAAATTAGGAGTAATAAGTATAATTATTATAGTTCTGGCGATAATAACTGCATAATATTGGTAATAATGCATGTTATATTGATAATATTGGGAGTAATAAGTATAATTATTGTAGTTCTAGCGATAATAACTGAATGATATGGGTAATAATGCATGTTATAATGATAAAATTAGGAGTAATAAGTATAATTATTATAGTTCCAGCGATAATAACTGCACAATATCGGTAATAGTGCATGTTATATTGATAATAATAAAAGTAATAAGTATAATTATTATAGATCGAGCGATAATAATTGCATAATATGGGTAATAATGCATGTTATATTGATAATATTGGGAGTAATAAGTATATTTATTATAGTTCTGACGATAATAACAGTATAATATGGGTAATAATGCATGTTATATTGATAATATTTGGAGTAATAAGTATATTTATTATAGTTCTGACGATAATAACAGTATAATATGGGTAATAATGCATGTTATATTAATAATATTGGGAGTAATAAGTATATTTATTATAGTTCTGACGATAATAACAGTATAATATGGGTAATAATGCATGTTATATTGATAATATTGGGAGTAATAAGTATAATTATTATATTTCTGGCGATAATAACTGCATAATATGGGTAATAATGCATGTTATATGGATAATATTGGGAGTAATATGTATAATTATTGTAGTTCTAGCGATAATAACTGAATGATATGGGTAATAATGCATGTTATATTGATAAAATTAGGAGTAATAAGTATAATTATTATATTTCTGGCGATAATAACTGCATAATATGGGTAATAATGCATGTTGTACTGATAATAATATAAGAAATAAGTAAAACTATTATAGTTTTAGCGATAATAACTGCATAATATGGGTAATAATGCATGTTATATTGATAATATTGGGAGTAATAAGTATAATTATTGTAGTTCTAGCGATAATAACTGAATGATATGGGTAAGAATGCATGTTATATTGATAAAATTAGGAGTAATAAGTATAATTATTATATTTCTCGCGATAATAACTGCATAATATGGGTAATAATGCATGTTGTACTGATAATAATATAAGAAATAAGTAAAACTATTATAGTTTTAGCGATAATAACTGCATAATATGGGTAATAATGCATGTTATATTGATAATATTGGGAGTAATAAGTATAATTATTGTAGTTCTAGCGATAATAACTGAATGATATGGGTAATAATGCATGCTATATTGATAAAATTAGGAGTAATAAGTATAATTATTATAGTTGTGGCGATAATAACTGCAGAATATTGGTAATAATGCATGTTATATTGATAATATTGGGAGTAATAAGTATAATTATTATATTTCTGGCGATAATAACTGCATAATATGGGTAATAATGCATGTTGTACTGATAATAATATAAGAAACAAGTAAAACTATTATAGTTTTAGCGATAATAACTGCATAATATGGGTAATAATGCATGTTATATTGATAATATTGGGAGTAATAAGTATATTTATTATAGTTCTGACGATAATGACTGCATAATATCGGTAATAATGCATGTTATAATGATAATATTGGGAGTAATAAGTATATTTATTATAGTTCTGACGATAATAACCGTATAATATGGGAAATAATGCATGTTATATTGATAATATTGGGAGTAATAAGTATAATTATTGTAGTTCTAGCGATAATAACTGAATGATATGGGTAATAATGCATGCTATATTGATAAAGTTAGGAGTAATAAGTATAATTATTATAGTTGTGGCGATAATAACTGCAGAATATTGGTAATAATGCATGTTATATTGATAATATTGGGAGTAATAAGTATAATTATTATATTTCTGGCGATAATAACTGCATAATATGGGTAATAATGCATGTTGTACTGATAATAATATAAGAAACAAGTAAAACTATTATAGTTTTAGCGATAATAACTGCATAATATGGGTAATAATGCATGTTATATTGAGAATAATATAAGTAATAAGTATAATTATTACAGTTCTGGCGATAATAACTGCATAATATGGGTAATAATGCATGTTACATTGATGATAATAAAAGTAATACGTATATTTATTATAGTTCCAGCGATAATAACTGCATAATATGGGTAATAATGCATGTTATATTGATAATAATATAAGTAATAAGTATAATTAATACAGTTCTAGCGATAATAACTGCATTATATGGGTAATAATGCACGTTATATTGCTAACAATATAAGTAATAAGTATAATCATTACAGATCTAGCGATAATTACTGCATTATATGGGTAATAATGCACGTTATATTGCTAACAATATAAGTAATAAGTATAATTATTACAGTTCTAGCGATAATAACTGCATTATATGGGTAATAATGCATGTTATATTGATAATATCGGGAGTAATAAGTATAATAATTATAGTTCTAGCGATAATAATAGTAAAATATGGCAAACAGTGCATGTTATATTGATAATAATAAAAGTAATAAGTATATTTATTACAGTTCTATCGATAATAACTGCATAATATGGGTAATAATGCATGTTATATTGATGATAATAAAAGTAATACGTATATTTATTATAGTTCTAGCGATAATAACTGCATTATATGCGTAGTAATGCATGTTATATTGATAATAATAAAAGTAATAAGTATATTTATTATACTTCTGTCGATAATAACTGCATTATATGCGTAATAATGCATGTTATATTGATAATAATAGAAGTAATAAGTATAATTATTACAGTTCTAGCGATAATAACTGCATTATATGGGTAATAACGCACGTTATATTGCTAACAATATAAGTAATAAGTATAATTATTACAGTTCTAGCGATAATAACTGCATTATACGGGTAATAATGCATGTTATATTGATAATAATAAAAGTAATAAGTATATTTATTATAGTTCTATCGATAATAACTGCATAATATGGGTAATAATGCATGTTATATTGATAATATCGGGAGTAATAAGTATAATTATTACAGTTCTAGCGATAATACTAGTAAAATATATCTAACAGTGCCTGTTATATTGATAATAATAATAGTAATAAGTATATTTATTATAGTTCTATCGATAATAACTGCATAATATGGGTAGTAATGCATGTTATATTGATAATATCGGGAGTAATAAGTATAATTATTACAGTTCTAGCGATAATACTAGTAAAATATATCTAACAGTGCCTGTTATATTGATAATAATAATAGTAATAAGTATATTTATTATACTTCTGTCGATAATACCTGCATTATATGGGTAATAATGCATGTTATATTGATAATATCGGGAGTAATAAGTATAATTATTATAGTTCTAGCGATAATAATAGTAAAATATGGCTAATAGTACAGGTTATACTGATAATAATAAAAGCAATAAGTATATTTATTATACTTCTGTCGATAATAACTGCATTATATGGGTAATAATGCATGTTATATTGATAATATTGGGAGTAATAAGTATATTTATTATAGTTCTAGCGATAATAACTGCATAATATGGGTAATAATGCATGTTATATTGATAATAATATAAGTAATAAGTATAATTATTACAGTTCTAGCGATAATAACTGCATCATATGGGTAATAATGCACGTTATATTGCTAATAATATAAGTAATAAGTACAATTATTACAGTTCTAGCGATAATAACTGCATTATATGGGTAATGATGGATGTTATATTGATGATAATGAAAGTAGTAAGTATATTTATTACATTTCTAGCGATAGTAACTGCATTATATGCGTAATAATGCATGTTATATTGATAATAATATAAGTAATAAGTATAATTATTACAGTTCTAGCGATAATAACTGCATCATATGGGTAATAATGCACGTTATATTGCTAATAATATAAGTAATAAGTATAATTATTACAGTTCTAGCGATAATAACTGCATTATATGCGTAATAATGCATGTTATATTGATAATATCGGGAGTAATAAGTATAATTATTATAGTTCTACCGATAATAATAGTAATATATGGCTATTAGTGCCTGCTATATTGATAATAATAAAAGTAATAAGTATATTTATTATACTTCTGTCGATAATAACTGCACTATATGCGTAATAATGCATGTTATATTGATAATATCGGGAGTAATAAGTATAATTATTATAGTTCTAGCGATAATAATAGTAAAATATGGCTATTAGTGCCTGCTATATTGATAATAATAAAAGTAATAAGTATATTTATTATACTTCTGTCGATAATAACTGCATTATATGGGTAATAATGCATGTTATATTGCTAATAATATAAGTAATAAGTATAATTATTACAGTTCTAGCGATAATAACTGCATTATATGGGTAATAATGCATGTTATATTGATAATATCGGGAGTAATAAGTATAATAATTATAGTTCTAGCGATAATAATAGTAAAATATGGCAAACAGTGCATGTTATATTGATAATAATAAAAGTAATAAGTATATTTATTACAGTTCTATCGATAATAACTGCATAATATGGGTAATAATGCATGTTATATTGATGATAATAAAAGTAATACGTATATTTATTATAGTTCTAGCGATAATAACTGCATTATATGCGTAGTAATGCATGTTATATTGATAACAATATAAGTAATAAGTATAATTATTACAGTTCTAGCGATAATAACTGCAGTATATGGGTAATAACGCACGTTATATTGCTAACAATATAAGTAATAAGTATAATTATTACAGTTCTAGCGATAATAACTGCATTATACGGGTAATAATGCATGTTATATTGATAATAATAAAAGTAATAAGTATATTTATTATACTTCTGTCGATAATAACTGCATTATATGCGTAATAATGCATGTTATATTGATAATAATATAAGTAATAAGTATAATTATTACAGTTCTAGCGATAATAACTGCATTATATGGGTAATAACGCACGTTATATTGCTAACAATATAAGTAATAAGTATAATTATTACAGTTCTAGCGATAATAACTGCATTATACGGGTAATAATGCATGTTATATTGATAATAATAAAAGTAATAAGTATATTTATTATAGTTCTATCGATAATAACTGCATAATATGGGTAATAATGCATGTTATATTGATAATATCGGGAGTAATAAGTATAATTATTACAGTTCTAGCGATAATACTAGTAAAATATATCTAACAGTGCCTGTTATATTGATAATAATAATAGTAATAAGTATATTTATTATAGTTCTATCGATAATAACTGCATAATATGGGTAATAATGCATGTTATATTGATAATATCGGGAGTAATAAGTATAATTATTACAGTTCTAGCGATAATACTAGTAAAATATATCTAACAGTGCCTGTTATATTGATAATAATAATAGTAATAAGTATATTTATTATACTTCTGTCGATAATACCTGCATTATATGGGTAATAATGCATGTTATATTGATAATATCGGGAGTAATAAGTATAATTATTATAGTTCTAGCGATAATAATAGTAAAATATGGCTAATAGTACATGTTATACTGATAATAATAAAAGCAACAAGTATATTTATTATACTTCTGTCGATAATAACTGCATTATATGGGTAATAATGCATGTTATATTGATAACATTGGGAGTAATAAGTATATTTATTATAGTTCTAGCGATAATAACTGCATAATATGGGTAATAATGCATGTTATATTGATAATATCGGGAGTAATAAGTATAATTATTACAGTTCTAGCGATAATACTAGTAAAATATATCTAACAGTGCCTGTTATATTGATAATAATAAAAGTAATAAGTATATTTATTATACTTCTGTCGATAATAACTGCATTATATGCGTAATAATGCATGTTATATTGATAATATCGGGAGTAATAAGTATAATTATTATAGTTCTAGCGATAATAATAGTAAAATATGGCTATTAGTGCCTGCTATATTGATAATAATAAAAGTAATAAGTATATTTATTATACTTCTGTCGATAATAACTGCATTATATGGGTAATAATGCATGTTATATTGCTAATAATATAAGTAATAAGTATAATTATTACAGTTCTAGCGATAATAACTGCATTATATGGGTAATAATACATGTTATATTGATAATATCGGGAGTAATAAGTATAATAATTATAGTTCTAGCGATAATAATAGTAAAATATGGCAAACAGTGCATGTTATATTGATAATAATAAAAGTAATAAGTATATTTATTACAGTTCTATCGATAATAACTGCATAATGTGGGTAGTAATGCATGTTATATTGATGATAATAAAAGTAATACGTATATTTATTATAGTTCTAGCGATAATAACTGCATTATATGCGTAGTAATGCATGTTATATTGATAATATTGGGAGTAACAAGTATAATTATTGTAGTTCTAGCGATAATAACTGAATGATATGGGTAATAATGCATGTTATATTGATAAAATTAGGAGTAATAAGTATAATTATTATAGTTCTGGCGATAATAACTGCATAATATTGGTAATAATGCATGTTATATTGATAATATTGGGAGTAATAAGTATAATTATTGTAGTTCTAGCGATAATAACTGAATGATATGGGTAATAATGCATGTTATAATGATAAAATTAGGAGTAATAAGTATAATTATTATAGTTCCAGCGATAATAACTGCACAATATCGGTAATAGTGCATGTTATATTGATAATAATAAAAGTAATAAGTATAATTATTATAGATCGAGCGATAATAATTGCATAATATGGGTAATAATGCATGTTATATTGATAATATTGGGAGTAATAAGTATATTTATTATAGTTCTGACGATAATAACAGTATAATATGGGTAATAATGCATGTTATATTGATAATATTTGGAGTAATAAGTATATTTATTATAGTTCTGACGATAATAACAGTATAATATGGGTAATAATGCATGTTATATTAATAATATTGGGAGTAATAAGTATATTTATTATAGTTCTGACGATAATAACAGTATAATATGGGTAATAATGCATGTTATATTGATAATATTGGGAGTAATAAGTATAATTATTATATTTCTGGCGATAATAACTGCATAATATGGGTAATAATGCATGTTATATGGATAATATTGGGAGTAATATGTATAATTATTGTAGTTCTAGCGATAATAACTGAATGATATGGGTAATAATGCATGTTATATTGATAAAATTAGGAGTAATAAGTATAATTATTATATTTCTGGCGATAATAACTGCATAATATGGGTAATAATGCATGTTGTACTGATAATAATATAAGAAATAAGTAAAACTATTATAGTTTTAGCGATAATAACTGCATAATATGGGTAATAATGCATGTTATATTGATAATATTGGGAGTAATAAGTATAATTATTGTAGTTCTAGCGATAATAACTGAATGATATGGGTAAGAATGCATGTTATATTGATAAAATTAGGAGTAATAAGTATAATTATTATATTTCTCGCGATAATAACTGCATAATATGGGTAATAATGCATGTTGTACTGATAATAATATAAGAAATAAGTAAAACTATTATAGTTTTAGCGATAATAACTGCATAATATGGGTAATAATGCATGTTATATTGATAATATTGGGAGTAATAAGTATAATTATTGTAGTTCTAGCGATAATAACTGAATGATATGGGTAATAATGCATGCTATATTGATAAAATTAGGAGTAATAAGTATAATTATTATAGTTGTGGCGATAATAACTGCAGAATATTGGTAATAATGCATGTTATATTGATAATATTGGGAGTAATAAGTATAATTATTATATTTCTGGCGATAATAACTGCATAATATGGGTAATAATGCATGTTGTACTGATAATAATATAAGAAACAAGTAAAACTATTATAGTTTTAGCGATAATAACTGCATAATATGGGTAATAATGCATGTTATATTGATAATATTGGGAGTAATAAGTATATTTATTATAGTTCTGACGATAATGACTGCATAATATCGGTAATAATGCATGTTATAATGATAATATTGGGAGTAATAAGTATATTTATTATAGTTCTGACGATAATAACCGTATAATATGGGAAATAATGCATGTTATATTGATAATATTGGGAGTAATAAGTATAATTATTGTAGTTCTAGCGATAATAACTGAATGATATGGGTAATAATGCATGCTATATTGATAAAGTTAGGAGTAATAAGTATAATTATTATAGTTGTGGCGATAATAACTGCAGAATATTGGTAATAATGCATGTTATATTGATAATATTGGGAGTAATAAGTATAATTATTATATTTCTGGCGATAATAACTGCATAATATGGGTAATAATGCATGTTGTACTGATAATAATATAAGAAACAAGTAAAACTATTATAGTTTTAGCGATAATAACTGCATAATATGGGTAATAATGCATGTTATATTGAGAATAATATAAGTAATAAGTATAATTATTACAGTTCTGGCGATAATAACTGCATAATATGGGTAATAATGCATGTTACATTGATGATAATAAAAGTAATACGTATATTTATTATAGTTCCAGCGATAATAACTGCATAATATGGGTAATAATGCATGTTATATTGATAATAATATAAGTAATAAGTATAATTAATACAGTTCTAGCGATAATAACTGCATTATATGGGTAATAATGCACGTTATATTGCTAACAATATAAGTAATAAGTATAATCATTACAGATCTAGCGATAATTACTGCATTATATGGGTAATAATGCACGTTATATTGCTAACAATATAAGTAATAAGTATAATTATTACAGTTCTAGCGATAATAACTGCATTATATGGGTAATAATGCATGTTATATTGATAATATCGGGAGTAATAAGTATAATAATTATAGTTCTAGCGATAATAATAGTAAAATATGGCAAACAGTGCATGTTATATTGATAATAATAAAAGTAATAAGTATATTTATTACAGTTCTATCGATAATAACTGCATAATATGGGTAATAATGCATGTTATATTGATGATAATAAAAGTAATACGTATATTTATTATAGTTCTAGCGATAATAACTGCATTATATGCGTAGTAATGCATGTTATATTGATAATAATAAAAGTAATAAGTATATTTATTATACTTCTGTCGATAATAACTGCATTATATGCGTAATAATGCATGTTATATTGATAATAATAGAAGTAATAAGTATAATTATTACAGTTCTAGCGATAATAACTGCATTATATGGGTAATAACGCACGTTATATTGCTAACAATATAAGTAATAAGTATAATTATTACAGTTCTAGCGATAATAACTGCATTATACGGGTAATAATGCATGTTATATTGATAATAATAAAAGTAATAAGTATATTTATTATAGTTCTATCGATAATAACTGCATAATATGGGTAATAATGCATGTTATATTGATAATATCGGGAGTAATAAGTATAATTATTACAGTTCTAGCGATAATACTAGTAAAATATATCTAACAGTGCCTGTTATATTGATAATAATAATAGTAATAAGTATATTTATTATAGTTCTATCGATAATAACTGCATAATATGGGTAGTAATGCATGTTATATTGATAATATCGGGAGTAATAAGTATAATTATTACAGTTCTAGCGATAATACTAGTAAAATATATCTAACAGTGCCTGTTATATTGATAATAATAATAGTAATAAGTATATTTATTATACTTCTGTCGATAATACCTGCATTATATGGGTAATAATGCATGTTATATTGATAATATCGGGAGTAATAAGTATAATTATTATAGTTCTAGCGATAATAATAGTAAAATATGGCTAATAGTACAGGTTATACTGATAATAATAAAAGCAATAAGTATATTTATTATACTTCTGTCGATAATAACTGCATTATATGGGTAATAATGCATGTTATATTGATAATATTGGGAGTAATAAGTATATTTATTATAGTTCTAGCGATAATAACTGCATAATATGGGTAATAATGGATGTTATATTGATAATATCGGGAGTAATCAGTATAATTATTACAGTTCTAGCGATAATAACTGCATCATATGGGTAATAATGCACGTTATATTGCTAATAATATAAGTAATAAGTACAATTATTACAGTTCTAGCGATAATAACTGCATTATATGGGTAATGATGGATGTTATATTGATGATAATGAAAGTAGTAAGTATATTTATTACATTTCTAGCGATAGTAACTGCATTATATGCGTAATAATGCATGTTATATTGATAATAATATAAGTAATAAGTATAATTATTACAGTTCTAGCGATAATAACTGCATCATATGGGTAATAATGCACGTTATATTGCTAATAATATAAGTAATAAGTATAATTATTACAGTTCTAGCGATAATAACTGCATTATATGCGTAATAATGCATGTTATATTGATAATATCGGGAGTAATAAGTATAATTATTATAGTTCTACCGATAATAATAGTAATATATGGCTATTAGTGCCTGCTATATTGATAATAATAAAAGTAATAAGTATATTTATTATACTTCTGTCGATAATAACTGCACTATATGCGTAATAATGCATGTTATATTGATAATATCGGGAGTAATAAGTATAATTATTATAGTTCTAGCGATAATAATAGTAAAATATGGCTATTAGTGCCTGCTATATTGATAATAATAAAAGTAATAAGTATATTTATTATACTTCTGTCGATAATAACTGCATTATATGGGTAATAATGCATGTTATATTGCTAATAATATAAGTAATAAGTATAATTATTACAGTTCTAGCGATAATAACTGCATTATATGGGTAATAATGCATGTTATATTGATAATATCGGGAGTAATAAGTATAATAATTATAGTTCTAGCGATAATAATAGTAAAATATGGCAAACAGTGCATGTTATATTGATAATAATAAAAGTAATAAGTATATTTATTACAGTTCTATCGATAATAACTGCATAATATGGGTAATAATGCATGTTATATTGATGATAATAAAAGTAATACGTATATTTATTATAGTTCTAGCGATAATAACTGCATTATATGCGTAGTAATGCATGTTATATTGATAACAATATAAGTAATAAGTATAATTATTACAGTTCTAGCGATAATAACTGCAGTATATGGGTAATAACGCACGTTATATTGCTAACAATATAAGTAATAAGTATAATTATTACAGTTCTAGCGATAATAACTGCATTATACGGGTAATAATGCATGTTATATTGATAATAATAAAAGTAATAAGTATATTTATTATACTTCTGTCGATAATAACTGCATTATATGCGTAATAATGCATGTTATATTGATAATAATATAAGTAATAAGTATAATTATTACAGTTCTAGCGATAATAACTGCATTATATGGGTAATAACGCACGTTATATTGCTAACAATATAAGTAATAAGTATAATTATTACAGTTCTAGCGATAATAACTGCATTATACGGGTAATAATGCATGTTATATTGATAATAATAAAAGTAATAAGTATATTTATTATAGTTCTATCGATAATAACTGCATAATATGGGTAATAATGCATGTTATATTGATAATATCGGGAGTAATAAGTATAATTATTACAGTTCTAGCGATAATACTAGTAAAATATATCTAACAGTGCCTGTTATATTGATAATAATAATAGTAATAAGTATATTTATTATAGTTCTATCGATAATAACTGCATAATATGGGTAATAATGCATGTTTTATTGATAATATCGGGAGTAATAAGTATAATTATTACAGTTCTAGCGATAATACTAGTAAAATATATCTAACAGTGCCTGTTATATTGATAATAATAATAGTAATAAGTATATTTATTATACTTCTGTCGATAATACCTGCATTATATGGGTAATAATGCATGTTATATTGATAATATCGGGAGTAATAAGTATAATTATTATAGTTCTAGCGATAATAATAGTAAAATATGGCTAATAGTACATGTTATACTGATAATAATAAAAGCAACAAGTATATTTATTATACTTCTGTCGATAATAACTGCATTATATGGGTAATAATGCATGTTATATTGATAACATTGGGAGTAATAAGTATATTTATTATAGTTCTAGCGATAATAACTGCATAATATGGGTAATAATGCATGTTATATTGATAATAATATAAGTAATAAGTATAATTATTACAGTTCTAGCGATAATAACTGCAATTTATGGGTAATAATGCACGTTATATTGCTAATAATATAAGTAATAAGTATAATTATTACAGTTCTAGCGATAATAACTGCATTATATGGGTAATGATGGATGTTATATTGATGATAATGAAAGTAGTAAGTATATTTATTACATTTCTAGCGATAATAACTGCATTATATGCGTAATAATGCATGTTATATTGATAATATTGGGAGTAATAAGTATAATTATTATAGTTCTAGCGATAATAATAGTAAAATATGGCTATTAGTGCCTGCTATATTGATAATAATAAAAGTAATAAGTATATTTATTATACTTCTGTCGATAATAACTGCATTATATGGGTAATAATGCATGTTACATTGATAATAATATAAGTAATAAGTATAATTATTACAGTTCTAGCGATAATAACTGCATTATATGCGTAATAATGCATGTTATATTGATAATATCGGGAGTAATAAGTATAATTATTATAGTTCTACCGATAATAATAGTAATATATGGCTATTAGTGCCTGCTATATTGATAATAATAAAAGTAATAAGTATATTTATTATACTTCTGTCGATAATAACTGCATTATATGCGTAATAATGCATGTTATATTGATAATATCGGGAGTAATAAGTATAATTATTATAGTTCTAGCGATAATAACTGCATTATATGGGTAATAATGGATGTTATTTTGACCATATCGGGAGTAATATGTATAATTATTATAGTTCTAGCGATAATAATAGTGAAATATGGCAAATAGTGCATGTAATATTGATAATAATAAAAGTAATAAGTATATTTATAACAGTTCTATCCAAAATAACTGCATAATACGGGTAATAATGCATGTTATATCGATGATAATAAAAGTAATACGTATATTTATTATAGTTCTAGCGATAATAACTGCATAATATGGGTAATAATGCATGTTATATTGATAATAATATAAGTAATAAGTATAATTATTACAGTTCTAGCGATAATAACTGCATTATATGGGTAATAATGCACGTTATATTGCTAATAATATAAGTAGTAAGTATAATTATTACAATTCTAGCGATAATAACTGCATTATACGGGTAATAATGCATGTTATATTGATAATAATAGAAGTAATAAGTATATTTATTATAGTTCTATCGATAATAACTGTATAATATGGGTAATAATGCATGTTATATTGATGATAATGAAAGTAGTAAGTATATTTATTACAGTTCTAGCGATAATAACTGCATTATATGGGTAATAATGCATGTTATATTGATAATATCGGGAGTAATAAGTATAATTATTACAGTTCTAGCGATAATAACTGCATTATATGGGTAATAATGGATGTTATATTGATAATATCGGGAGTAATCAGTATAATTATTACAGTTCTAGCGATAATAACTGCATTATATGGGTAATAATGCATGTTATATTGAAAATATCGGGAGTAATAAGTATAATTATTATAGTTCTAGCGATAATAATAGTAAAATATGGCTAATAGTGCATGTTATATTGATAATAATAAAAGTATTAAGTATATTTATTATAGTTCTATCGATAATAACTGCATTATATGGGTAATAATGCATGTTATATTGATAATATCGGGAGTAATCAGTATAATTATTACAGTTCTAGCGATACTAACTGCATTATATGGGTAATAATGCATGTTATATTGATAATATCGGGAGTAATAAGTATAATTATTACAGTTCTAGCGATACTAACTGCATTATATGGGTAATAATGGATGTTATATTGATAATATCGGGAGTAATAAGTATAATTATTACAGTTCTAGCGATAATACTAGTAAAATATGTGTAAGAGTGCCTGTTATAATGATAATAATGAAAGTAATAAGTATATTTATTATACTTCTATCGATAATAACTGCATTATATGGGTTATAATGCATGTTATATTGATAATAATATAAGTAATAAGTATAATTATTACAGTTCTAGCTATAATAACTCCATTATATGGGTAATAAAGCATGTTATATTGATAATAATAAAAGTAATAAGTATATTTATTACAGTTCTATCCAAAATAACTGCATAATATGGGCAATAATGCATGTTATATTGATGATAATAAAAGTAATACGTATATTTATTATAGTTCTAGCGATAATAACTGCATAATATGGGTAATAATGCATGGTATATTGATAATAATATAAGTAATAAGTATAATTATTACAGTTCTAGCGATAATAACTGCAATTTATGGGTAATAATGCACGTTATATTGCTAATAATATAAGTAATAAGTATAATTATTACAGTTCTAGCGATAATAACTGCATAATATGGGCAATAATGCATGTTATATTGATGATAATGAAAGTAGTAAGTATATTTATTACATTTCTAGCGATAATAACTGCATTATATGCGTAATAATGCATGTTATATTGATAACATCGGGAGTAGTAAGTATAATTATTACAGTTCTAGCGATAATACTAGTAAAATATGGCTAAGAGTGCCTGTTATATTGATAATAATAATAGTAATAAGTATATTTATTATACTTCTGTCGATAATACCTGCATTATATGGGTAATAATGCATGTTAATTGATAATAACATAAGTAATAAGTATAATTATTACAGTTCTAGCGATAATAACTGCATTATATGGGTAATAATGCATGTTATATTGCTAACTATATAAGTAATAAGTATAATTATTACAGTTCTAGCGATAATAACTGCATTCAATGGGTAATAATGCATGTTATATTGATAATAATAAAAGTAATAAGTATATTTATTATCGTTCTATCGATAATAACTTCTTAATATGGGTAATAATGCATGTTATATTGATGATAATGAAAGCAGTAAGTATATTTATTACAGTTCTAGCGATAATAACTGCATAATATGGGTAATAATGCATGTTATATTGATAATATCGGGAGTAATAAGTATAATTATTACAGTTCTAGCGATAATACTAGTAAAATATATCTAACAGTGCCTGTTATATTGATAATAATAATAGTAATAAGTATATTTATTATACTTCTGTCGATAATACCTGCATTATATGGGTAATAATGCATGTTATATTGATAATATCGGGAGTAATAAGTATAATTATTATAGTTCTAGCGATAATAATAGTAAAATATGGCTAATAGTACAGGTTATACTGATAATAATAAAAGCAATAAGTATATTTATTATACTTCTGTCGATAATAACTGCATTATATGGGTAATAATGCATGTTATATTGATAATATTGGGAGTAATAAGTATATTTATTATAGTTCTAGCGATAATAACTGCATAATATGGGTAATAATGCATGTTATATTGATAATAATATAAGTAATAAGTATAATTATTACAGTTCTAGCGATAATAACTGCATCATATGGGTAATAATGCACGTTATATTGCTAATAATATAAGTAATAAGTATAATTATTACAGTTCTAGCGATAATAACTGCATTATATGGGTAATGATGGATGTTATATTGATGATAATGAAAGTAGTAAGTATATTTATTACATTTCTAGCGATAGTAACTGCATTATATGCGTAATAATGCATGTTATATTGATAATAATATAAGTAATAAGTATAATTATTACAGTTCTAGCGATAATAACTGCATTATACGGGTAATAATGCATGTTATATTGATAATAATAAAAGTAATAAGTATATTTATTATACTTCTGTCGATAATAACTGCATTATATGCGTAATAATGCATGTTATATTGATAATAATATAAGTAATAAGTATAATTATTACAGTTCTAGCGATAATAACTGCATTATATGGGTAATAACGCACGTTATATTGCTAACAATATAAGTAATAAGTATAATTATTACAGTTCTAGCGATAATAACTGCATTATACGGGTAATAATGCATGTTATATTGATAATAATAAAAGTAATAAGTATATTTATTATAGTTCTATCGATAATAACTGCATAATATGGGTAATAATGCATGTTATATTGATAATATCGGGAGTAATAAGTATAATTATTACAGTTCTAGCGATAATACTAGTAAAATATATCTAACAGTGCCTGTTATATTGATAATAATAATAGTAATAAGTATATTTATTATAGTTCTATCGATAATAACTGCATAATATGGGTAATAATGCATGTTATATTGATAATAATATAAGTAATAAGTATAATTATTACAGTTCTAGCGATAATACTAGTAAAATATATCTAACAGTGCCTGTTATATTGATAATAATAATAGTAATAAGTATATTTATTATACTTCTGTCGATAATACCTGCATTATATGGGTAATAATGCATGTTATATTGATAATATCGGGAGTAATAAGTATAATTATTATAGTTCTAGCGATAATAATAGTAAAATATGGCTAATAGTACATGTTATACTGATAATAATAAAAGCAATAAGTATATTTATTATACTTCTGTCGATAATAACTGCATTATATGGGTAATAATGCATGTTATATTGATAATATTGGGAGTAATAAGTATATTTATTATAGTTCTAGCGATAATAACTGCATAATATGGGTAATAATGCATGTTATATTGATAATAATATAAGTAATAAGTATAATTATTACAGTTCTAGCGATAATAACTGCAATTTATGGGTAATAATGCACGTTATATTGCTAATAATATAAGTAATAAGTATAATTATTGCAGTTCTAGCGATAATAACTGCATTATATGGGTAATGATGGATGTTATATTGATGATAATGAAAGTAGTAAGTATATTTATTACATTTCTAGCGATAATAACTGCATTATATGCGTAATAATGCATGTTATATTGATAATATTGGGAGTAATAAGTATAATTATTATAGTTCTAGCGATAATAATAGTAAAATATGGCTATTAGTGCCTGCTATATTGATAATAATAAAAGTAATAAGTATATTTATTATACTTCTGTCGATAATAACTGCATTATATGGGTAATAATGCATGTTATATTGATAATAATATAAGTAATAAGTATAATTATTACAGTTCTAGCGATAATAACTGCATTATATGCGTAATAATGCATGTTATATTGATAATATCGGGAGTAATAAGTATAATTATTATAGTTCTACCGATAATAATAGTAATATATGGCTATTAGTGCCTGCTATATTGATAATAATAAAAGTAATAAGTATATTTATTATACTTCTGTCGATAATGACTGCATTATATGCGTAATAATGCATGTTATATTGATAATATCGGGAGTAATAAGTACAATTATTATAGTTCTAGCGATAATAACTGCATTATATGGGTAATAATGGATGTTATTTTGACAATATCGGGAGTAATATGTATAATTATTATAGTTCTAGCGATAATAATAGTGAAATATGGCAAATAGTGCATGTAATATTGATAATAATAAAAGTAATAAGTATATTTATAACAGTTCTATCCAAAATAACTGCATAATACGGGTAATAATGCATGTTATATCGATGATAATAAAAGTAATACGTATATTTATTATAGTTCTAGCGATAATAACTGCATAATATGGGTAATAATGCATGTTATATTGATAATAATATAAGTAATAAGTATAATTATTACAGTTCTAGCGATAATAACTGCATTATATGGGTAATAATGCACGTTATATTGCTAATAATATAAGTAGTAAGTATAATTATTACAATTCTAGCGATAATAACTGCATTATACGGGTAATAATGCATGTTATATTGATAATAATAGAAGTAATAAGTATATTTATTATAGTTCTATCGATAATAACTGTATAATATGGGTAATAATGCATGTTATATTGATGATAATGAAAGTAGTAAGTATATTTATTACAGTTCTAGCGATAATAACTGCATTATATGGGTAATAATGCATGTTATATTGATAATATCGGGAGTAATAAGTATAATTATTACAGTTCTAGCGATAATAACTGCATTATATGGGTAATAATGGATGTTATATTGATAATATCGGGAGTAATCAGTATAATTATTACAGTTCTAGCGATAATAACTGCATTATATGGGTAATAATGCATGTTATATTGAAAATATCGGGAGTAATAAGTATAATTATTATAGTTCTAGCGATAATAATAGTAAAATATGGCTAATAGTGCATGTTATATTGATAATAATAAAAGTATTAAGTATATTTATTATAGTTCTATCGATAATAACTGCATTATATGGGTAATAATGCATGTTATATTGATAATATCGGGAGTAATAAGTATAATTATTACAGTTCTAGCGATACTAACTGCATTATATGGGTAATAATGCATGTTATATTGATAATATCGGGAGTAATAAGTATAATTATTATAGTTCTAGCGATAATAATAGTAAAATATGGCTAATAGTGCATGTTATATTGATAATAATAAAAGTATTAAGTATATTTATTATAGTTCTATCGATAATAACTGCATTATATGGGTAATAATGCATGTTATATTGATAATATCGGGAGTAATAAGTATAATTATTACAGTTCTATCGATAATAACTGCATAATATGGGTAATAATGCATGTTATATTGATAATATCGGGAGTAATAAGTATAATTATTACAGTTCTAGCGATAATACTAGTAAAATATATCTAACAGTGCCTGTTATATTGATAATAATAATAGTAATAAGTATATTTATTATACTTCTGTCGATAATACCTGCATTGTATGGGTAATAATGCATGTTATATTGATAATATCGGGAGTAATAAGTATAATTATTATAGTTCTAGCGATAATAATAGTAAAATATGGCTAATAGTACATGTTATACTGATAATAATAAAAGCAATAAGTGTATTTATTATACTTCTGTCGATAATAACTGCATTATATGGGTAATAATGCATGTTATATTGATAATATTGGGAGTAATAAGTATATTTATTATAGTTCTAGCGATAATAACTGCATAATATGGGTAATAATGCATGTTATATTGATAATAATATAAGTAATAAGTATAATTATTACAGTTCTAGCGATAATAACTGCAATTTATGGGTAATAATGCACGTTATATTGCTAATAATATAAGTAATAAGTATAATTATTACAGTTCTAGCGATAATAACTGCATTATATGGGTAATGATGGATGTTATATTGATGATAATGAAAGTAGTAAGTATATTTATTACATTTCTAGCGATAATAACTGCATTATATGCGTAATAATGCATGTTATATTGATAATATTGGGAGTAATAAGTATAATTATTATAGTTCTAGCGATAATAATAGTAAAATATGGCTATTAGTGCCTGCTATATTGATAATAATAAAAGTAATAAGTATATTTATTATACTTCTGTCGATAATAACTGCATTATATGGGTAATAATGCATGTTATATTGATAATAATATAAGTAATAAGTATAATTATTACAGTTCTAGCGATAATAACTGCATTATATGCGTAATAATGCATGTTATATTGATAATATCGGGAGTAATAAGTATAATTATTATAGTTCTACCGATAATAATAGTAATATATGGCTATTAGTGCCTGCTATATTGATAATAATAAAAGTAATAAGTATATTTATTATACTTCTGTCGATAATAACTGCATTATATGCGTAATAATGCATGTTATATTGATAATATCGGGAGTAATAA
The DNA here is from genome assembly GCA_963576845.1 of Megachile leachella. Taxonomy (NCBI): domain Eukaryota; kingdom Metazoa; phylum Arthropoda; class Insecta; order Hymenoptera; family Megachilidae; genus Megachile; species Megachile leachella. The sequence continues at coordinate 1,175,140 of CAUYWW010000082.1, forward strand.
GTATAATTATTATAGTTCTAGCGATAATAACTGCATTATATGGGTAATAATGGATGTTATTTTGACAATATCGGGAGTAATATGTATAATTATTATAGTTCTAGCGATAATAATAGTGAAATATGGCAAATAGTGCATGTAATATTGATAATAATAAAAGTAATAAGTATATTTATAACAGTTCTATCCAAAATAACTGCATAATACGGGTAATAATGCATGTTATATCGATGATAATAAAAGTAATACGTATATTTATTATAGTTCTAGCGATAATAACTGCATAATATGGGTAATAATGCATGTTATATTGATAATAATATAAGTAATAAGTATAATTATTACAGTTCTAGCGATAATAACTGCATTATATGGGTAATAATGCACGTTATATTGCTAATAATATAAGTAGTAAGTATAATTATTACAATTCTAGCGATAATAACTGCATTATACGGGTAATAATGCATGTTATATTGATAATAATAGAAGTAATAAGTATATTTATTATAGTTCTATCGATAATAACTGTATAATATGGGTAATAATGCATGTTATATTGATGATAATGAAAGTAGTAAGTATATTTATTACAGTTCTAGCGATAATAACTGCATTATATGGGTAATAATGCATGTTATATTGATAATATCGGGAGTAATAAGTATAATTATTACAGTTCTAGCGATAATAACTGCATTATATGGGTAATAATGGATGTTATATTGATAATATCGGGAGTAATCAGTATAATTATTACAGTTCTAGCGATAATAACTGCATTATATGGGTAATAATGCATGTTATATTGAAAATATCGGGAGTAATAAGTATAATTATTATAGTTCTAGCGATAATAATAGTAAAATATGGCTAATAGTGCATGTTATATTGATAATAATAAAAGTATTAAGTATATTTATTATAGTTCTATCGATAATAACTGCATTATATGGGTAATAATGCATGTTATATTGATAATATCGGGAGTAATAAGTATAATTATTACAGTTCTAGCGATACTAACTGCATTATATGGGTAATAATGCATGTTATATTGATAATATCGGGAGTAATAAGTATAATTATTATAGTTCTAGCGATAATAATAGTAAAATATGGCTAATAGTGCATGTTATATTGATAATAATAAAAGTATTAAGTATATTTATTATAGTTCTATCGATAATAACTGCATTATATGGGTAATAATGCATGTTATATTGATAATATCGGGAGTAATAAGTATAATTATTACAGTTCTAGCGATACTAACTGCATTATATGGGTAATAATGGATGTTATATTGATAATATCGGGAGTAATAAGTATAATTATTACAGTTCTAGCGATAATACTAGTAAAATATGTGTAAGAGTGCCTGTTATAATGATAATAATGAAAGTAATAAGTATATTTATTATATTTCTATCGATAATAACTGCATTATATGGGTTATAATGCATGTTATATTGATAATAATATAAGTAATAAGTATAATTATTACAGTTCTAGCTATAATAACTCCATTATATGGGTAATAAAGCATGTTATATTGATAATAATAAAAGTAATAAGTATATTTATTACAGTTCTATCCAAAATAACTGCATAATATGGGTAATAATGCATGTTATATTGATGATAATAAAAGTAATACGTATATTTATTATAGTTCTAGCGATAATAACTGCATAATATGGGTAATAATGCATGTTATATTGATAATAATATAAGTAATTAGTATAATTATTACAGTTCTAGCGATAATAACTGCATTATATGGGTAATAATGCACGTTATATTGCTAATAATATAAGTAGTAAGTATAATTATTACAATTCTAGCGATAATAACTGCATTATACGGGTAATAATGCATGTTATATTGATAATAATAGAAGTAATAAGTATATTTATTATAGTTCTATCGATAATAACTGTATAATATGGGTAATAATGCATGTTATATTGATGATAATGAAAGTAGTAAGTATATTTATTACAGTTCTAGCGATAATAACTGCATTATATGGGTAATAATGCATGTTATATTGATAATATCGGGAGTAATAAGTATAATTATTACAGTTCTAGCGATAATAACTGCATTATATGGGTAATAATGGATGTTATATTGATAATATCGGGAGTAATCAGTATAATTATTACAGTTCTAGCGATAATAACTGCATTATATGGGCAATAATGCATGTTATATTGAAAATATCGGGAGTAATAAGTATAATTATTATACTTCTAGCGATAATAATAGTAAAATATGGCTAATAGTGCATGTTATATTGATAATAATAAAAGTATTAAGTATATTTATTATAGTTCTATCGATAATAACTGCATTATATGGGTAATAATGCATGTTATATTGATAATATCGGGAGTAATAAGTATAATTATTACAGTTCTAGCGATACTAACTGCATTATATGGGTAATAATGCATGTTATATTGATAATATCGGGAGTAATAAGTATAATTATTATAGTTCTAGCGATAATAATAGTAAAATATGGCTAATAGTGCATGTTATATTGATAATAATAAAAGTATTAAGTATATTTATTATAGTTCTATCGATAATAACTGCATTATGTGGGTAATAATGCATGTTATATTGATAATATCGGGAGTAATAAGTATAATTATTACAGTTCTAGCGATACTAACTGCATTATATGGGTAATAATGGATGTTATATTGATAATATCGGGAGTAATAAGTATAATTATTACAGTTCTAGCGATAATACTAGTAAAATATGTGTAAGAGTGCCTGTTATAATGATAATAATGAAAGTAATAAGTATATTTATTATATTTCTATCGATAATAACTGCATTATATGGGTTATAATGCATGTTATATTGATAATAATATAAGTAATAAGTATAATTATTACAGTTCTAGCTATAATAACTCCATTATATGGGTAATAAAGCATGTTATATTGATAATAATAAAAGTAATAAGTATATTTATTACAGTTCTATCCAAAATAACTGCATAATATGGGTAATAATGCATGTTATATTGATGATAATAAAAGTAATACGTATATTTATTATAGTTCTAGCGATAATAACTGCATAATATGGGTAATAATGCATGGTATATTGATAATAATATAAGTAATAAGTATAATTATTACAGTTCTAGCGATAATAACTGCAATTTATGGGTAATAATGCACGTTATATTGCTAATAATATAAGTAATAAGTATAATTATTACAGTTCTAGCGATAATAACTGCATAATATGGGCAATAATGCATGTTATATTGATGATAATGAAAGTAGTAAGTATATTTATTACATTTCTAGCGATAATAACTGCATTATATGCGTAATAATGCATGTTATATTGATAACATCGGGAGTAGTAAGTATAATTATTACAGTTCTAGCGATAATACTAGTAAAATATGGCTAAGAGTGCCTGTTATATTGATAATAATAATAGTAATAAGTATATTTATTATACTTCTGTCGATAATACCTGCATTATATGGGTAATAATGCATGTTAATTGATAATAACATAAGTAATAAGTATAATTATTACAGTTCTAGCGATAATAACTGCATTATATGGGTAATAATGCATGTTATATTGCTAACTATATAAGTAATAAGTATAATTATTACAGTTCTAGCGATAATAACTGCATTCAATGGGTAATAATGCATGTTATATTGATAATAATAAAAGTAATAAGTATATTTATTATCGTTCTATCGATAATAACTTCTTAATATGGGTAATAATGCATGTTATATTGATAATATCGGGAGTAATAAGTATAATTATTACAGTTCTAGTGATAATAACTGCATTATATGGGTAATAATGGATGTTATATTGACAATATCGGGAGTAATAAGTATAATTATTACAGTTCTAGCGATAATAACTGCATTATATGGGTAATAATGCATGTTACATTGATAATATTGGGAGTAATAAGTATAATTATTATAGTTCTAGCGATAATAATAGTGAAATATGGCAAATAGTGCATGTAATATTGATAATAATAAAAGTAATAAGTATATTTATTACAGTTCTATCCAAAATAACTGCATAATATGGGTAATAATGCATGTTATATTGATAATAATATAAGTAATATGTATAATTATTACAGTTCTAGCGATAATAACTGCAATTTATGGTGTAATAATGCACGTTATATTGTTAATAATATAAGTAATAAGTATAATTATTACAGTTCTAGCGATAATAACTGCATAATATGGGCAATAATGCATGTTATATTGATGATAATGAAAGTAGTAAGTATATTTATTACATTTCTAGCGATAATAACTGCATTATATGGGTAATAATGCATGTTATATTGATAATATCGGGAGTAATAAGTATAATTATTATAGTTCTAGTGATAATAACTGCATTATATGGGTAATAATGCACGTTATATTGCTAATAATATAAGTAATAAGTATAATTATTACAGTTCTAGCGATCATAACTGCATTATATGGGTAATAATGCATGTTATATTGATAATATCGGGAGTAATAAGTATAATTATTATAGTTCTAGCGATAATAATAGTAAAATATGGCAAACAGTGCATGTTATATTGATAATAATAAAAGTAATAAGTATATTTATTATACTTCTGTCGATAATAACTGCATTATATGCGTAATAATGCATGTTATATTGATAATATCGGGAGTAATAAGTATAATTATTATAGCTCTAGCGATAATAATAGTAAAATATGGCTATTAGTGCCTGTTATATTGATAATAATAAAAGTAACAAGTATACTTATTATACTTCTGTCGATAATAACTGCATTATATGGGTAATAATGCACGTTATATTGCTAATAATATAAGTAATAAGTATAATTATTACAGTTCTAGCGATAATATCTGCATTATATGGGTAATAATGCATGTTATATTGATAATATTGGGAGTAATAAGTATATTTATTATAGTTCTAGCGATAATAACTGCAAAATATGGGTAATAATGCATGTTATATTGATAATATTGGGAGTAATAAGTATATTTATTATAGTTCTAGCGATAATAACTGCAAAATATGGGTAATAATGCATGTTATATTGATAATAATATGAGTAATAAGTATAATTATTACAGTTCTAGCGATAATAACTGCATTATATGGGTAATAATGCACGTTATATTGCTAATAATATAAGTAATAAGTATAATTATTACAGTTCTAGCGATAATAACTGCATTATATGGGTAATAATGCATGTTATATTGATAATATCGGGAGTAATAAGTATAATTATTATAGTTCTAGCGATAATAATAGTAAAATATGGCAAACAGTGCATGTTATATTGATAATAATAAAAGTAATAAGTATATTTATTATACTTCTGTCGATAATAACTGCATTATATGGGTAATAATGCATGTTATATTGATAATAATATAAGTAATAAGTATAATTATTACAGTTCTAGCGATAACAACTGCATTATATGGGTAATAATGCACGTTATATTGCTAATAATATAAGTAATAAGTATAATTATTACAGTTCTAGCGATAATAACTGCATTATATGGGTAATAATGCATGTTATATTGATAATATCGGGAGTAATAAGTATAATTATTATAGTTCTAGCGATAATAATAGTAAAATATGGCTAATAGTACATGTTATACTGATAATAATAAAAGTAATAAGTATATTTATTATACTTCTGTCGACAATAACTGCATTATATGGGTAATAATGCATGTTATATTGATAATATCGGGAGTAATAAGTATAATTATTACAGTTCTAGCGATAATAACTGCATTATACGGGTAATAATGCATGTTATATTGATAATAATAAAAGTAATAAGTATATTTATTATAGTTCTATCGATAATAACTGCATAATATGGGTAATAATGCATGTTATATTGATAATATCGGGAGTAATAAGTATAATTATTACAGTTCTAGCGATAATACTGGTAAAATATATCTAACAGTGCCTGTTATATTGATAATAATAATAGTAATAAGTATATTTATTATAGTTCTATCGATAATAACTGCATAATATGGGTAATAATGCATGTTATATTGATAATATCGGGAGTAATAAGTATAATTTTTACAGTTCTAGCGATAATACTAGTAAAATATATCTAACAGTGCCTGTTATATTGATAATAATAATAGTAATAAGTATATTTATTATACTTCTGTCGATAATACCTGCATTATATGGGTAATAATGCATGTTATATTGATAATATCGGGAGTAATAAGTATAATTATTATAGTTCTAGCGATAATAATAGTAAAATATGGCTAATAGTACATGTTATACTGATAATAATAAAAGCAATAAGTGTATTTATTATACTTCTGTCGATAATAACTGCATTATATGGGTAATAATGCATGTTATATTGATAATATTGGGAGTAATAAGTATATTTATTATAGTTCTAGCGATAATAACTGCATAATATGGGTAATAATGCATGTTATATTGATAATAATATAAGTAATAAGTATAATTATTACAGTTCTAGCGATAATAACTGCAATTTATGGGTAATAATGCACGTTATATTGCTAATAATATAAGTAATAAGTATAATTATTACAGTTCTAGCGATAATAACTGCATTATATGGGTAATGATGGATGTTATATTGATGATAATGAAAGTAGTAAGTATATTTATTACATTTCTAGCGATAATAACTGCATTATATGCGTAATAATGCATGTTATATTGATAATATTGGGAGTAATAAGTATAATTATTATAGTTCTAGCGATAATAATAGTAAAATATGGCTATTAGTGCCTGCTATATTGATAATAATAAAAGTAATAAGTATATTTATTATACTTCTGTCGATAATAACTGCATTATATGGGTAATAATGCATGTTATATTGATAATAATATAAGTAATAAGTATAATTATTACAGTTCTAGCGATAATAACTGCATTATATGCGTAATAATGCATGTTATATTGATAATATCGGGAGTAATAAGTATAATTATTATAGTTCTACCGATAATAATAGTAATATATGGCTATTAGTGCCTGCTATATTGATAATAATAAAAGTAATAAGTATATTTATTATACTTCTGTCGATAATAACTGCATTATATGCGTAATAATGCATGTTATATTGATAATATCGGGAGTAATAAGTATAATTATTATAGTTCTAGCGATAATAACTGCATTATATGGGTAATAATGGATGTTATTTTGACAATATCGGGAGTAATATGTATAATTATTATAGTTCTAGCGATAATAATAGTGAAATATGGCAAATAGTGCATGTAATATTGATAATAATAAAAGTAATAAGTATATTTATAACAGTTCTATCCAAAATAACTGCATAATACGGGTAATAATGCATGTTATATCGATGATAATAAAAGTAATACGTATATTTATTATAGTTCTAGCGATAATAACTGCATAATATGGGTAATAATGCATGTTATATTGCTAATAATATAAGTAGTAAGTATAATTATTACAATTCTAGCGATAATAACTGCATTATACGGGTAATAATGCATGTTATATTGATAATAATAGAAGTAATAAGTATATTTATTATAGTTCTATCGATAATAACTGTATAATATGGGTAATAATGCATGTTATATTGATGATAATGAAAGTAGTAAGTATATTTATTACAGTTCTAGCGATAATAACTGCATTATATGGGTAATAATGCATGTTATATTGATAATATCGGGAGTAATAAGTATAATTATTACAGTTCTAGCGATAATAACTGCATTATATGGGTAATAATGGATGTTATATTGATAATATCGGGAGTAATCAGTATAATTATTACAGTTCTAGCGATAATAACTGCATTATATGGGTAATAATGCATGTTATATTGAAAATATCGGGAGTAATAAGTATAATTATTATAGTTCTAGCGATAATAATAGTAAAATATGGCTAATAGTGCATGTTATATTGATAATAATAAAAGTATTAAGTATATTTATTATAGTTCTATCGATAATAACTGCATTATATGGGTAATAATGCATGTTATATTGATAATATCGGGAGTAATAAGTATAATTATTACAGTTCTAGCGATACTAACTGCATTATATGGGTAATAATGGATGTTATATTGATAATATCGGGAGTAATAAGTATAATTATTACAGTTCTAGCGATAATACTAGTAAAATATGTGTAAGAGTGCCTGTTATAATGATAATAATGAAAGTAATAAGTATATTTATTATATTTCTATCGATAATAACTGCATTATATGGGTTATAATGCATGTTATATTGATAATAATATAAGTAATAAGTATAATTATTACAGTTCTAGCTATAATAACTCCATTATATGGGTAATAAAGCATGTTATATTGATAATAATAAAAGTAATAAGTATATTTATTACAGTTCTATCCAAAATAACTGCATAATATGGGTAATAATGCATGTTATATTGATGATAATAAAAGTAATACGTATATTTATTATAGTTCTAGCGATAATAACTGCATAATATGGGTAATAATGCATGTTATATTGATAATAATATAAGTAATAAGTATAATTATTACAGTTCTAGCGATAATAACTGCATTATATGGGTAATAATGCACGTTATATTGCTAATAATATAAGTAGTAAGTATAATTATTACAATTCTAGCGATAATAACTGCATTATACGGGTAATAATGCATGTTATATTGATAATAATAGAAGTAATAAGTATATTTATTATAGTTCTATCGATAATAACTGTATAATATGGGTAATAATGCATGTTATATTGATGATAATGAAAGTAGTAAGTATATTTATTACAGTTCTAGCGATAATAACTGCATTATATGGGTAATAATGCATGTTATATTGATAATATCGGGAGTAATAAGTATAATTATTACAGTTCTAGCGATAATAACTGCATTATATGGGTAATAATGGATGTTATATTGATAATATCGGGAGTAATCAGTATAATTATTACAGTTCTAGCGATAATAACTGCATTATATGGGTAATAATGCATGTTATATTGAAAATATCGGGAGTAATAAGTATAATTATTATAGTTCTAGCGATAATAATAGTGAAATATGGCAAATAGTGCATGTAATATTGATAATAATAAAAGTAATAAGTATATTTATTACAGTTCTATCCAAAATAACTGCATAATATGGGTAATAATGCATGTTATATTGATAATAATATAAGTAATATGTATAATTATTACAGTTCTAGCGATAATAACTGCAATTTATGGTGTAATAATGCACGTTATATTGTTAATAATATAAGTAATAAGTATAATTATTACAGTTCTAGCGATAATAACTGCATAATATGGGCAATAATGCATGTTATATTGATGATAATGAAAGTAGTAAGTATATTTATTACATTTCTAGCGATAATAACTGCATTATATGGGTAATAATGCATGTTATATTGATAATATCGGGAGTAATAAGTATAATTATTATAGTTCTAGTGATAATAACTGCATTATATGGGTAATAATGCACGTTATATTGCTAATAATATAAGTAATAAGTATAATTATTACAGTTCTAGCGATCATAACTGCATTATATGGGTAATAATGCATGTTATATTGATAATATCGGGAGTAATAAGTATAATTATTATAGTTCTAGCGATAATAATAGTAAAATATGGCAAACAGTGCATGTTATATTGATAATAATAAAAGTAATAAGTATATTTATTATACTTCTGTCGATAATAACTGCATTATATGCGTAATAATGCATGTTATATTGATAATATCGGGAGTAATAAGTATAATTATTATAGCTCTAGCGATAATAATAGTAAAATATGGCTATTAGTGCCTGTTATATTGATAATAATAAAAGTAACAAGTATACTTATTATACTTCTGTCGATAATAACTGCATTATATGGGTAATAATGCATGTTATATTGATAATAATATAAGTAATAAGTATAATTATTACACTTCTAGCGATAATAACTGCATTATATGGGTAATAATGCACGTTATATTGCTAATAATATAAGTAATAAGTATAATTATTACAGTTCTAGCGATAATATCTGCATTATATGGGTAATAATGCATGTTATATTGATAATATTGGGAGTAATAAGTATATTTATTATAGTTCTAGCGATAATAACTGCAAAATATGGGTAATAATGCATGTTATATTGATAATATTGGGAGTAATAAGTATATTTATTATAGTTCTAGCGATAATAACTGCAAAATATGGGTAATAATGCATGTTATATTGATAATAATATGAGTAATAAGTATAATTATTACAGTTCTAGCGATAATAACTGCATTATATGGGTAATAATGCACGTTATATTGCTAATAATATAAGTAATAAGTATAATTATTACAGTTCTAGCGATAATAACTGCATTATATGGGTAATAATGCATGTTATATTGATAATATCGGGAGTAATAAGTATAATTATTATAGTTCTAGCGATAATAATAGTAAAATATGGCAAACAGTGCATGTTATATTGATAATAATAAAAGTAATAAGTATATTTATTATACTTCTGTCGATAATAACTGCATTATATGGGTAATAATGCATGTTATATTGATAATAATATAAGTAATAAGTATAATTATTACAGTTCTAGCGATAACAACTGCATTATATGGGTAATAATGCACGTTATATTGCTAATAATATAAGTAATAAGTATAATTATTACAGTTCTAGCGATAATAACTGCATTATATGGGTAATAATGCATGTTATATTGATAATATCGGGAGTAATAAGTATAATTATTATAGTTCTAGCGATAATAATAGTAAAATATGGCTAATAGTACATGTTATACTGATAATAATAAAAGTAATAAGTATATTTATTATACTTCTGTCGACAATAACTGCATTATATGGGTAATAATGCATGTTATATTGATAATATCGGGAGTAATAAGTATAATTATTACAGTTCTAGCGATAATAACTGCATTATACGGGTAATAATGCATGTTATATTGATAATAATAAAAGTAATAAGTATATTTATTATAGTTCTATCGATAATAACTGCATAATATGGGTAATAATGCATGTTATATTGATAATATCGGGAGTAATAAGTATAATTATTACAGTTCTAGCGATAATACTGGTAAAATATATCTAACAGTGCCTGTTATATTGATAATAATAATAGTAATAAGTATATTTATTATAGTTCTATCGATAATAACTGCATAATATGGGTAATAATGCATGTTATATTGATAATATCGGGAGTAATAAGTATAATTTTTACAGTTCTAGCGATAATACTAGTAAAATATATCTAACAGTGCCTGTTATATTGATAATAATAATAGTAATAAGTATATTTATTATACTTCTGTCGATAATACCTGCATTATATGGGTAATAATGCATGTTATATTGATAATATCGGGAGTAATAAGTATAATTATTATAGTTCTAGCGATAATAATAGTAAAATATGGCTAATAGTACATGTTATACTGATAATAATAAAAGCAATAAGTATATTTATTATACTTCTGTCGGTAATAACTGCATTATATGGGTAATAATGCATGTTATATTGATAATATTGGGAGTAATAAGTATATTTATTATAGTTCTAGCGATAATAACTGCATAATATGGGTAATAATGCATGTTATATTGTTAATAATATAAGTAATAAGTATAATTATTACAGTTCTAGCGATAATAACTGCATCATATGGGTAATAATGCACGTTATATTGCTAATAATATAAGTAATAAGTATAATTATTACAGTTCTAGCGATAATAACTGCATTATATGGGTAATGATCGATGTTATATTGATGATAATGAAAGTAGTAAGTATATTTATTACATTTCTAGCGATAATAACTGCATTATATGCGTAATAATGCATGTTATATTGATAATATTGGGAGTAATAAGTATAATTATTATAGTTCTAGCGATAATAATAGTAAAATATGGCTATTAGTGCCTGCTATATTGATAATAATAAAAGTAATAAGTATATTTATTATACTTCTGTCTATAATAACTGCATTATATGGGTAATAATGCATGTTATATTGATAATAATATAAGTAATAAGTATAATTATTACAGTTCTAGCGATAATAACTGCATTATATGCGTAATAATGCATGTTATATTGATAATATCGGGAGTAATAAGTATAATTATTATAGTTCTACCGATAATAATAGTAATATATGGCTATTAGTGCCTGCTATATTGATAATAATAAAAGTAATAAGTATATTTATTATACTTCTGTCGATAATAACTGCATTATATGCGTAATAATGCATGTTATATTGATAATATCGGGAGTAATAAGTATAATAATTATAGTTCTAGCGATAATAATAGTAAAATATGGCAAACAGTGCATGTTATATTGATAATAATAAAAGTAATAAGTATATTTATTACAGTTCTATCGATAATAACTGCATAATATAGGTAATAATGCATGTTATATTGATGATAATAAAAGTAATACGTATATTTATTATAGTTCTAGCGATAATAACTGCATTATATGCGTAGTAGTGCATGTTATATTGATAATAATAAAAGTAATAAGTATATTTATTACACTTCTGTCGATAATAACTGCATTATATGCGTAATAATGCATGTTATATTGATAATAATATAAGTAATAAGTATAATTATTACAGTTCTAGCGATAATAACTGCATTATATGGGTAATAACGCACGTTATATTGCTAACAATATAAGTAATAAGTATAATTATTATAGTTCTATCGATAATAACTGCATAATATGGGTAATAATGCATGTTATATTGATAATATCGGGAGTAATAAGTATAATTATTACAGTTCTAGCGATAATACTAGTAAAATATATCTAACAGTGCCTGTTATATTGATAATAATAATAGTAATAAGTATATTTATTATAGTTCTATCGATAATAACTGCATAATATGGGTAATAATGCATGTTATATTGATAATATCGGGAGTAATAAGTATAATTATTACAGTTCTAGCGATAATACTAGTAAAATATATCTAACAGTGCCTGTTATATTGATAATAATAATAGTAATAAGTATATTTATTATACTTCTGTCGATAATACCTGCATTATATGGGTAATAATGCATGTTATATTGATAATATCGGGAGTAATAAGTATAATTATTATAGTTCTAGCGATAATAATAGTAAAATATGGCTAATAGTACATGTTATACTGATAATAATAAAAGCAATAAGTATATTTATTATACTTCTGTCGATAATAACTGCATTATATGGGTAATAATGCATGTTATATTGATAATATTGGGAGTAATAAGTATATTTATTATAGTTCTAGCGATAATAACTGCATAATATGGGTAATAATGCATGTTATATTGATAATAATATAAGTAATAAGTATAATTATTACAGTTCTAGCGATAATAACTGCATTATATGGGTAATAATGCACGTTATATTGCTAATAATATAAGTAATAAGTATAATTATTACAGTTCTAGCGATAATAACTGCATTATATGGGTAATGATGGATGTTATATTGATGATAATGAAAGTAGTAAGTATATTTATTACATTTCTAGCGATAATAACTGCATTATATGCGTAATAATGCATGTTATATTGATAATATTGGGAGTAATAAGTATAATTATTATAGTTCTAGCGATAATAATAGTAAAATATGGCTATTAGTGCCTGCTATATTGATAATAATAAAAGTAATAAGTATATTTATTATACTTCTGTCGATAATAACTGCATTATATGGGTAATAATGAAGGTTATATTGATAATAATATAAGTAATAAGTATAATTATTACAGTTCTAGCGATAATAACTGCATTATATGCGTAATAATGCATGTTATATTGATAATATCTGGAGTAATAAGTATAATTATTACAGTTCTTGCGATAATACTAGTAAAATATATCTAACAGTGCCTGTTATATTGATAATAATAATAGTAATAAGTATATTTATTATAGTTCTATCGATAATAACTGCATAATATGGGTAATAATGCATGTTATATTGATAATATCGGGAGTAATAAGTATAATTATTACAGTTCTAGCGATAATACTAGTAAAATATATCTAACAGTGCCTGTTATATTGATAATAATAATAGTAATAAGTATATTTATTATACTTCTGTCGATAATACCTGCATTATATGGGTAATAATGCATGTTATATTGATAATATCGGGAGTAATAAGTATAATTATTATAGTTCTAGCGATAATAATAGTAAAATATGGCTAATAGTACATGTTATACTGATAATAATAAAAGCAATAAGTATATTTATTATACTTCTGTCGATAATAACTGCATTATATGGGTAATAATGCATGTTATATTGATAATATCGGGAGTAATAAGTATAATTATTATAGTTCTAGCGATAATAATAGTAAAATATGGCTAATAGTACATGTTATACTGATAATAATAAAAGTAATAAGTATATTTATTATACTTCTGTCGATAATAACTGCATTATATGGGTAATAACGCGTGTTATATTGATAATATCGGGAGTAATAAGTATAATTATTACAGTTCTAGCGATAATAACTGCATTATATGGGTAATAATGCATGTTATATTGATAATATCGGGAGTAATAAGTATAATTATTATAGTTCTAGCGATAATAATAGTAAAATATGGCTAATAGTGCATGTTATATTGATAATAATAAAAGTATTAAGTATATTTATTATAGTTCTATCGATAATAACTGCATTATATGGGTAATAATGCATGTTATATTGATAATAATATAAGTAATAAGTATAATTATTACAGTTCTAGCGATAATAACTGCATTATATGGATAATAATGCATGTTATATGGATAATATTGGGAGTAATATGTATAATTATTATAGTTCTAGCGATAATAATAGTAAAATATGGCTATTAGTGCCTGCTATATTGATAATAATAAAAGTAATAAGTATATTTATTATACTTCTGTCGATAATAACTGCATTATATGGGTAATAATGCATGTTATATTGATAATAATATAAGTAATAAGTATAATTATTACAGTTCTAGCGATAATAACTGCATTATATGCGTAATAATGCATGTTATATTGATAATAATATAAGTAATAAGTATAATTATTACAGTTCTAGCGATAATAACTGCATTATATGGGTAATAATGCACGTTATATTGCTAACAATATAAGTAATAAGTATAATTATTACAGTTCCAGCGACAATAACTGCATTATATGGGTAATAATGCATGTTATATTGATAATATTGGGAGTAATAAGTATATTTATTATGGTTCTAGAGATAATAACTGCATAATATGGGTAATAATGCATGTTATATTGATAATAATATAAGTAATAAGTATAATTATTACAGTTCTATCGGTAATAACTGCATAATATGGGTAATAATGCATGTTATATTGAGAATAATATAAGTAATAAGTATAATTATTACAGTTCTAGCGATAATAACTGCATTATATGGGTAAAAATGCATGTTATATTGATAATATTGGGAGTAATAAGTATATTTATTATGGTTCTAGCGATAATAATAGTAAAATATGGCAAATAGTGCATGTTATATTGATAATAATAAAAGTAATAAGTATATTTATTACAGTTCTATCGATAATAACTGCATAATATGGGTAATAATGCATGTTATATTGATGATAATAAAGGTAATACGTATATTTATTATAGTTCTAGCGATAATAACTGCATGATATGGGTAATAATGCATGTTATATTGATAATAATATAAGTAAGAAGTATAATTATTACAGTTCTAGCGATAATAACTGCATTATATGGGTAATAATGCACGTTATATTGCTAACAATATAAGTAATAAGTATAATTATTACAGTTCTAGCGATAATAACTGCATTATATGGGTAATAATGCATGTTATATTGATAATATTGGGAGTAATAAGTATATTTATTATGGTTCTAGAGATAATAACTGCATAATATGGGTAATAATGCATGTTATATTGATAATAATATAAGTAATAAGTATAATTATTACAGTTCTAGCGATAATAACTGCATTATATGGGTAATAATGCACGTTATATTGCTAGCAATATAAGTAATAAGTATAATTATCACAAGTTCTAGCGATAATAACTGCATTATATGGGTAATAATGCATGTTATATTGCTAATAGTATTTAATAAGTATAATTATTACAGTTCTAGTGATAATACCTCCATTATATGGGTAATAATGCATGTTATATTGATAATGATATAAGTAATAAGTATAATTATTACAGTTCTAGCGATAATAACTGCATAATATGGGTAATAATGCACGTTATATTGCTAACAATATAAGTAATAAGTATAATTATTACAGTTCTAGCGATAATACCTCCATTATATGGCTAATAATGCATGTTATATTGAGAATGATATAAGTAATAAGTATAATTATGAGTGTTCTAGCGATAATAACTGCATTATATGGGTAATAATGCACGTTATATTGCTAATAGTATTTAATAAGTATAATTATTACAGTTCTAGCGATAATACCTCCATTATATGGGTAATAATGCATGTTATATTGATAATGATATAAGTAATAAGTATATTTATTACAGTTCTATCGATAATAACTGCATAATATGGGTAATAATGCATGTTATATTGATGATAATAAAAGTAATACGTATATTTATTATAGTTCTAGCGATAATAACTGCATAATATGGGTAATAATGCATGTTATATTGATAATAATCTAAGTAATAAGTATAATTATTAGAGTTCTAGCGATAATAACTGCATTATATGGGTAATAATGCACGTTATATTGCTAACAATATAAGTAATAAGTATAATTATTACAGTTCTAGCGATAATAACTGCATTATAGGGGTGATAATGCATGTTATATTGATAATATTGGGAGTAATAAGTATATTTATTATAGTTCTAGCGATAATAACTGCATAATATGGGTAATAGTGCATGTTATATTGATAATAGTATAAGTAATAAGTATAATTATTACAGTTCTAGCGATAATAACTGCATTATATGGGTAATAATGCACGTTATATTGCTAATAATATAAGTAATAAGTATAATTATTACAGTTCTAGCGATAATAACTGCATTATATGGGTAAAAATGCACGTTATATTGCTAATAATATAAGTAATAAGTATAATTATTACAGTTCTAGCGATAATAACTGCATTATATGGGTGATAATGCATGTTATATTGATAATATTGGGAGTAATAAGTATATTTATTATAGTTCTATCGATAATAACTGCATAATATGGGTAATAATGCATGTTATGTTGATGATAATAATAGTAAAACGTATATTTATTATAGTTCTAGCAATAATAACTGCATAATATGGGTAATAATGCATGTTATATTGATAATAATAATATGTAATAAGTATAATTATTACAGTTCTAGCGATAATAACTGCATTATATGGGTAATAATGCATGTTATATTGATAATAATATAAGTAATAAGTATAATTATTACAGTTCTAGCGATAATAACTGCATTATATGGGTAATAATGCATGTTATATTGATAATATTGGGAGTAATAAGTATATTTATTATGGTTCTGGAGATAATAACTGCATAATATGGGTAATAATGCATGTTATATTGATAATAATATAAGTAATAAGTATAATTATTACAGTTCTATCGATAATACCTCCATTATATGGGTAATAATGCATGTTATATTGATGATAATGAAAGTAATACGTATATTTATTATAGTTCTTGCGAAAATAACTGCATAATATGGGTAATAATGCATGTTATATTGAGAATAATATAAGTAACAAGTATAATTATTACAGTTCTGGCGATAATAACTGCATAATATGGGTAATAATGCATGTTATATTGATAATAATATAAGTAATTAGTATAATTATTACAGTTCTAGCGATAATAACTGCATTATATGGGTAATAATGCACGTTATATTGCTAATAATATAAGTAATAAGGATAATTGTTACAGTTCTAGCGATAATAACTGCATTATATGGGTAATAATGCACGTTATATTGCTAATAATATAAGTAATAAGTATAATTATTACAGTTCTAGCGATAATAACTGCATTATATGGGTAATAATGCATGTTATATTGATAATAATATAAGTAATAAGTATAATTATTACAGTTCTAGCGATAATAACTGCATTATATGGGTAATAATGCACGTTATATTGCTAATAATATAAGTAATAAGTATAATTATTACAGTTCTAGCGATAATAACTGCATTATATGGGTAATAATGCACGTTATATTGCTAACAATATAAGTAATAAGTATAATTATTACAGTTCTAGCGATAATAACTGCATTATATTGGTAATAATGCATGTTATATTGATAATATTGGGAGTAATAAGTATATTTATTATGGTTCTGGAGATAATAACTGCATAATATGGGTAATAATGCATGTTATATTGATAATAATATAAGTAATAAGTATAATTATTACAGTTCTATCGATAATACCTCCATTATATGGGTAATAATGCATGTTATATTGATGATAATGAAAGTAATACGTATATTTATTATAGTTCTTGCGATAATAACTGCATAATATGGGTAATAATGCATGTTATATTGAGAATAATATAAGTAACAAGTATAATTATTACAGTTCTGGCGATAATAACTGCATAATATGGGTAATAATGCATGTTATATTGATAATAATATAAGTAATTAGTATAATTATTACAGTTCTAGCGATAATAACTGCATTATATGGGTAATAATGCACGTTATATTGCTAATAATATAAGTAATAAGGATAATTGTTACAGTTCTAGCGATAATAACTGCATTATATGGGTAATAATGCACGTTCTATTGCTAATAATATAAGTAATAAGTATAATTATTACAGTTCTAGCGATAATAACTGCATTATATGGGTAATAATGCATGTTATATTGATAATAATATAAGTAGTAAGTATAATTATTACAGTTCTAGCGATAATAACTGCATTATATGGGTAATAATGCACGTTATATTGCTAATAATATAAGTAATAAGTATAATTATTACAGTTCTAGCGATAATAACTGCATTATATGGGTAATAATGCACGTTATATTGCTAACAATATAAGTAATAAGTATAATTATTACAGTTCTAGCGATAATAACTGCATTATAGGGGTGATAATGCATGTTATATTGATAATATTGGGAGTAATAAGTATATTTATTATAGTTCTAGCGATAATAACTGCATAATATGGGTAATAGTGCATGTTATATTGATAATAGTATAAGTAATAAGTATAATTATTACAGTTCTAGCAATAATAACTGCATTATATGGGTAATAATGCACGTTATATTGCTAATAATATAAGTAATAAGTATAATTATTACAGTTCTAGCGATAATAACTGCATTATATGGGTAATAATGCACGTTATATTGCTAATAATATAAGTAATAAGTATAATTATTACAGTTCTAGCGATAATAACTGCATTATATGGGTGATAATGCATGTTATATTGATAATATTGGGAGTAATAAGTATATTTATTATAGTTCTATCGATAATAACTGCATAATATGGGTAATAATGCATGTTATGTTGATGATAATAATAGTAATACGTATATTTATTATAGTTCTAGCAATAATAACTGCATAATATGGGTAATAATGCATGTTATATTGATAATAATATAAGTAATAAGTATAATTATTACAGTTCTAGCGATAATAACTGCATTATATGGGTAATAATGCATGTTATATTGATAATAATATAAGTAATAAGTATAATTATTACAGTTCTAGCGATAATAACTGCATTATATGGGTAATAATGCATGTTATATTGATAATATTGGGAGTAATAAGTATATTTATTAAGGTTCTGGAGATAATAACTGCATAATATGGGTAATAATGCATGTTATATTGATAATAATATAAGTAATAAGTATAATTATTACAGTTCTATCGATAATACCTCCATTATATGGGTAATAATGCATGTTATATTGATGATAATGAAAGTAATACGTATATTTATTATAGTTCTTGCGATAATAACTGCATAATATGGGTAATAATGCATGTTATATTGAGAATAATATAAGTAACAAGTATAATTATTACAGTTCTGGCGATAATAACTGCATAATATGGGTAATAATGCATGTTATATTGATAATAATATAAGTAATTAGTATAATTATTACAGTTCTAGCGATAATAACTGCATTATATGGGTAATAATGCACGTTATATTGCTAATAATATAAGTAATAAGGATAATTGTTACAGTTCTAGCGATAATAACTGCATTATATGGGTAATAATGCACGTTATATTGCTAACAATATAAGTAATAAGTATAATTATTACAGTTCTAGCGATAATAACTGCATTATATGGGTAATAATGCATGTTATATTGATAATAATAAAAGTAATAAGTATATTTATTATCGCTCTATCGATAATAACTTCTTAATATGGGTAATAATGCATGTTATATTGATAATAATATAAGTAATAAGTATAATTATTACAGTTCTAGCGATAATAACTGCATTGTATGGGTAATAATGCACGTTATATTGCTAACAATATAAGTAATAAGTATAATTATTTCAGTTCTAGCGATAATACCTCCATTATATGGGTAATAATGCATGTTATATTGATAATAATATAAGTAATAAGTGTAATTATTACAGTTCCAGCGATAATAACTGCATAATATGGGTAATAATGCACGTTATATTGCTAATAATATAAGTAATGAGTATAATTATTACAGTTCTAGCGATAATAACTGCATTATATGGGTAATAATGCATGTTATATTGATAATATCGGGAGTAATAAGTATAATTATTATAGTTCTAGCGAAAATAATAGCAAAATATGGCAAATAGTGCATGTTATATTGATAATAATAAAAGTAATAAATATATTTATTACAGTTCTATCGATGATAACTGCATAATATGGGTAATAATGCATGTTATATTGATGATAATAAAAGTAATAAGTATATTTATTATGGTTCTAGAGATAATAACTGCATAATATGGGTAATAATGCATGTTATATTGATAATAATATAAGTAATAAGTATAATTATTACAGTTCTATCGATAATAACTGCATAATATGGGTAATAATGCATGTTATATTGAGAATAATATAAGTAATAAGTATAATTATTACAGTTCTAGCGATAATAACTGCATTATATGGGTAAAAATGCATGTTATATTGATAATATTGGGAGTAATAAGTATATTTATTATGGTTCTAGCGATAATAATAGTAAAATATGGCAAATAGTGCATGTTATATTGATAATAATAAAAGTAATAAGTATATTTATTACAGTTCTATCGATAATAACTGCATAATATGGGTAATAATGCATGTTATATTGATGATAATAAAGGTAATACGTATATTTATTATAGTTCTAGCGATAATAACTGCATAATATGGGTAATAATGCATGTTATATTGATAATAATATAAGTAAGAAGTATAATCATTACACTTCTAGCGATAATAACTGCATTATATGGGTAATAATGCACGTTATATTGCTAACAATATAAGTAATAAGTATAATTATTACAGTTCTAGCGATAATAACTGCATTATATGGGTAATAATGCATGTTATATTGATAATATTGGGAGTAATAAGTATATTTATTATGGTTCTAGAGATAATAACTGCATAATATGGGTAATAATGCATGTTATATTGATAATAATATAAGTAATAAGTATAATTATTACAGTTCTAGCGATAATAACTGCATTATATGGGTAATAATGCACGTTATATTGCTAATAATATAAGTAATAAGTATAATTATTACAGTTCTAGCGATAATAACTGCATTATATGGGTAATAATGCATGTTATATTGATAATAATATAAGTAATAAGTATAATTATTACAGTTCTAGCGATAATAACTGCATTATATGGGTAATAATGCACGTTATATTGCTAATAATATAAGTAATAAGTATAATTATTACAGTTCTAGCGATAATAACTGCATTATATGGGTAATAATGCACGTTATATTGCTAACAATATAAGTAATAAGTATAATTATTACAGTTCTAGCGATAATAACTGCATTATATTGGTAATAATGCATGTTATATTGATAATATTGGGAGTAATAAGTATATTTATTATGGTTCTGGAGATAATAACTGCATAATATGGGTAATAATGCATGTTATATTGATAATAATATAAGTAATAAGTATAATTATTACAGTTCTATCGATAATACCTCCATTATATGGGTAATAATGCATGTTATATTGATGATAATGAAAGTAATACGTATATTTATTATAGTTCTTGCGATAATAACTGCATAATATGGGTAATAATGCATGTTATATTGAGAATAATATAAGTAACAAGTATAATTATTACAGTTCTGGCGATAATAACTGCATAATATGGGTAATAATGCATGTTATATTGATAATAATATAAGTAATTAGTATAATTATTACAGTTCTAGCGATAATAACTGCATTATATGGGTAATAATGCACGTTATATTGCTAATAATATAAGTAATAAGGATAATTGTTACAGTTCTAGCGATAATAACTGCATTATATGGGTAATAATGCACGTTCTATTGCTAATAATATAAGTAATAAGTATAATTATTACAGTTCTAGCGATAATAACTGCATTATATGGGTAATAATGCATGTTATATTGATAATAATATAAGTAGTAAGTATAATTATTACAGTTCTAGCGATAATAACTGCATTATATGGGTAATAATGCACGTTATATTGCTAATAATATAAGTAATAAGTATAATTATTACAGTTCTAGCGATAATAACTGCATTATATGGGTAATAATGCACGTTATATTGCTAACAATATAAGTAATAAGTATAATTATTACAGTTCTAGCGATAATAACTGCATTATAGGGGTGATAATGCATGTTATATTGATAATATTGGGAGTAATAAGTATATTTATTATAGTTCTAGCGATAATAACTGCATAATATGGGTAATAGTGCATGTTATATTGATAATAGTATAAGTAATAAGTATAATTATTACAGTTCTAGCGATAATAACTGCATTATATGGGTAATAATGCACGTTATATTGCTAATAATATAAGTAATAAGTATAATTATTACAGTTCTAGCGATAATAACTGCATTATATGGGTAATAATGCACGTTATATTGCTAACAATATAAGTAATAAGTATAATTATTACAGTTCTAGCGACAATAACTGCATTATATGGGTAATAATGCATGTTATATTGATAATATTGGGAGTAATAAGTATATTTATTATGGTTCTAGAGATAATAACTGCATAATATGGGTAATAATGCATGTTATATTGATAATAATATAAGTAATAAGTATAATTATTACAGTTCTATCGATAATAACTGCATAATATGGGTAATAATGCATGTTATATTGAGAATAATATAAGTAATAAGTATAATTATTACAGTTCTAGCGATAATAACTGCATTATATGGGTAAAAATGCATGTTATATTGATAATATTGGGAGTAATAAGTATATTTATTATGGTTCTAGCGATAATAATAGTAAAATATGGCAAATAGTGCATGTTATATTGATAATAATAAAAGTAATAAGTATATTTATTACAGTTCTATCGATAATAACTGCATAATATGGGTAATAATGCATGTTATATTGATGATAATAAAGGTAATACGTATATTTATTATAGTTCTAGCGATAATAACTGCATAATATGGGTAATAATGCATGTTATATTGATAATAATATAAGTAAGAAGTATAATCATTACAGTTCTAGCGATAATAACTGCATTATATGGGTAATAATGCACGTTATATTGCTAACAATATAAGTAATAAGTATAATTATTACAGTTCTAGCGATAATAACTGCATTATATGGGTAATAATGCATGTTATATTGATAATATTGGGAGTAATAAGTATATTTATTATGGTTCTAGAGATAATAACTGCATAATATGGGTAATAATGCATGTTATATTGATAATAATATAAGTAATAAGTATAATTATTACAGTTCTAGCGATAATAACTGCATTATATGGGTAATAATGCACGTTATATTGCTAATAATATAAGTAATAAGTATAATTATTACAGTTCTAGCGATAATAACTGCATTATATGGGTAATAATGCACGTTATATTGCTAACAATATAAGTAATAAGTATAATTATTACAGTTCTAGCGATAATAACTGCATTATAGGGGTGATAATGCATGTTATATTGATAATATTGGAAGTAATAAGTATATTTATTATAGTTCTAGCGATAATAACTGCATTATATGGGTAATAATGCATGTTATATTGATAATATTGGGAGTAATAAGTATATTTATTATGGTTCTAGAGATAATAACTGCATAATATGGGTAATAATGCATGTTATATTGATAATAATATAAGTAATAAGTATAATTATTACAGTTCTATCGATAATAACTGCATAATATGGGTAATAATGCATGTTATATTGAGAATAATATAAGTAATAAGTATAATTATTACAGTTCTAGCGATAATAACTGCATTATATGGGT